>CM046372.1:5968812-6008600 GCA_025413025.1 Ficus hispida | reverse complement strand
AGGACAAGGAAGCTAGGGCTCAGATTTTTAAAGCCAGAAAGGAGGAAAAGGCCGTGGTAAAGCAGACACAGCCTCGTCAAAACGCTGAGACCAACCAGAAGGGCCAGACCAGTAGCCCTGCCCAGAATTCCAAGCAGTTTGGAAAGAATAAGAGAAAGGGTAATTTCACGGGCCAGGGACAACAGAAAAACTTCCCACAGAAGAGTAATAATCGGGGAAGGGATGGTAACAGCGTTGAGTATCCGCAGTGTGCCAAATACGGAAAGAAGCATCCAGGGGTATGCAGAATGGGGACAAATGTTTGTTACCTATGTGGCAAGGAGGGGCATTTTGCCAGAAGCTGCAACCAGAACCCCAAAAACCAGAACCCTCCACCATCTAACCGAAACGCACCTGGTCAATTACACGCAGTCCAAGCCAGACTCGAAGGACCCTCGATCACGCAAGGAAGATTGGAGGCTCCTGAACCTCAAGCCAGGATCTATGCTTACACGAGAGGAGATGCTGAAGCAGGAACTTCTCACGTGGTGACAGGTCAGATCTCTATCACCACTTATGAAGCTATTGCCTTGTTTGATTCTGGAGCCACTCACTCGTTTATATCCTTAGAGTTCGCCCAGAAGTTAGGAAGAGGTGTTGATAATTTAGAGCAGCCTTTCAAAACTTCTCTGCCATCCGGAGAAATTTTATGGTCCGATTTCTGGATACAGAATATTCCCGTAATTATTTGTGGTAGAGAATTGTATGTAGATCTCATCGCGATCCGACTTCAGGATTTCGATGTGATCTTAGGGATGGACTTCTTGGGCAAATACAACGCCAAGATCGACTGCCGGAAGCGTTGTGTGGCTTTCAATCCCTACGATGAAGAGGAGTTCAATTTCCATGGACAGTCTCGGAACTCAACAACCAGATTGGTTACGGCAATGAAAGCTTGGAAAATGTTAGCTAGTGGCTGTCAGGGGTACTTAGCTAACATGGTGGACAAGGATCGGGAGATGGAATTAACGCCGGAAGATGTCCCCATTATTAAGGAATATGTGGATATCTTTCCGAAGGATTTGCCAGGGCTTCCGCCAGAACGTGAAATTTCGTTCGAGATCGAGTTGCTACCTGGAGCTGCTCCGATATCGAAAGCACCTTACCGCATGGCACCAGCTGAGCTTAGAGAACTGCAAGTGCAATTACAAGAGTTGCTCGACAAGGGATTCATCCGACAGAGTTACTCTCCGTGGGGAGCGCCTGTTTTGTTCGTTAAGAAAAAAGATGGATCGTTGCGTATGTGTATCGACTATCGCGAGCTGAATAAGATCACAATCAAGAACAAGTATCCCCTCCCGAGGATAGACGATCTGTTTGATCAGCTTAGGGGAGCAGTGGTATTTTCAAAGGTCGATCTGCGATCAGGTTATCATCAGCTCAAGATCAAGGAGTCAGATATCTCCAAGACGGCTTTTCGTACGCGCTATGGACACTACGAATTCTTGGTTATGCCGTTTGGACTGACCAACGCCCCAGCTGCTTTCATGGATCTTATGAACAGAGTGTTCAAAGAATATTTGGATAAGTTCGTCATCGTCTTTATTGACGATATTTTGATTTATTCAAGGTCCTAGGAAGAACATAAGCAGCATTTGAGAGTAGTGATGGAGACGTTGAGACGACATCAGCTATATGCCAAGTTCACAAAATGTGAATTTTGGCTAGAAAAGGTGCATTTCTTGGGGCATGTGGTGTCCAAAGAAGGGATTTCTGTGGATCCTGCTAAGGTAGAGGCAGTTAGTTTATGGCCCAGACCTAAGAATGTTACGGAAATCAGGAGTTTCCTTGGATTGGCTGGTTATTATCGGCGATTCGTAGAGGGATTTTCAAAGATGCAACCCCTCTTTCTGCTCTTACCCGGAAAGGAAGGAATTTCGAGTGGACATCGAAATGTGAAGAGAACTTTCAGGAGCTAAAAAAGAAGCTTACTAGCGCCCCAGTGTTAGTAATTCCTGACGTAGATGCGGGAAATTTCGTTATTTACAGTGATGCTTCCAAAATAGGACTTGGAGCGGTCCTGATGCAACATGGAAAGGTGGTCGCCTATGCCTCACGACAATTGAAGGAGCACGAAAAGAACTACCCTACGCACGATCTGGAGTTAGCAGCGGTAGTTTTTGCACTCAAGATCTGGAGGCACTACTTATACGGGAATAAATGCGAAATTTACACAGACCACCAGAGCCTCAAGTACATTTTTACTCAGAAAGAGCTCAACATGAGACAACGTAGATGGCTAGAACTTGTGAAGGATTATGATTGTGAAATCCTTTACCATCCTGGAAAGGCAAACCGGGTGGCAGATGCTTTAAGTCGGAAATCAATAGGCATGCTGATGTCTATTGAGATTTTTCCAAAGCCACTACAAAGAGAAATTTCTGAGTTCAACTTGGAGCTATTGACGGGAAGATTGTCCTCTCTGACCCTCCAGTCCAATCTTTTGGAAATTATCAAGACGCATCAAGGAAAAGACCCATCTTTAATGAAGGTGCAACTTTTCAATGAAAAGAACAAGGAGTTTAAGACCTCTGCCGATGGTGTTATCTACTTCAAAGAAAGGATTTGTGTTCCCGACTTTAAGTTTTTGAAGGATCAGATACTATCAGAGGCACATAAGACGCCGTATTCAGTGCATCCAGGGGCTTCCAAGATGTACAAAGATCTCCGAGAGAATTATTGGTGGCCAAGCATGAAGAATGAGATAGCAAAGTACGTGTCAAAATGCCTAACTTGCCAGAGAGTGAAGGCCAACATCGACATCCAGGCGGAGAATTGCAGAAGATAGAGCTTCCCGAATGGAAATGGGAGCAAATCACTATGGATTTTGTCGTAGGACTGCCCAGAACTTCAAATGGGAATGACACAATCTGGGTGGTTGTTGATCGACTAACCAAATCCGCCCACTTCATCGCTATCAAAGCCACTTATTCGGTAGAAAAATTGGCTGAAGTCTACGTATCCCAGATCGTCAGATACCATGGAGTACCGAAATCGATCATCTCGGACCGTGATGGACGTTTCACTTCTCGATTTTGGACAAGTGTGCACAATGCTATGGGGTCGAAGCTGAAGTTTAGTACGGCTTTCCATCCCCAAACTGACGGTCAATCAGAACGAACCATCCAGACGCTAGAAGATATGTTGAGAGCATGTGTTCTGGATTTCATGGGAAACTGGGATCAGAAGCTGCAAATGATCGAATTTTCATATAACAATAGCTATCACGCTTCGATTGGTATGGCTCCCTTTGAAGCATTGTATGGAAGGAAATGTCGATCCCCCATTCATTGGCAGGAGGTGGGTCAGAAGCAGCTTCAAACTACGGATTTTATCCGAAAGACTTCAGAGGATATTAAAAAGATTAAACAAAGGCTAGATATGGCTTTCAGTCGTCAGAAAAGCTATGCTGACAAGCGTAGAAGGCCTTTGGAATTCCAAGTCGGAGATGCGGTATTCATAAAGATAGCTCCAATGAAGGGAGTAATGCGCTTTGGCAAGAAAGGGAAGCTTAGTCCAAGGTATACTGGACCATTTGAAATCCTTGAAAGAGTTGGGAAAGTAGCCTATAAGCTTGCCCTACCGCCAGAACTTGCGTCAATGCACAATGTATTCCACGTCTCGATGCTCAAAAAGTATGTGTCAGACCCTTCTCACGTGCTTAACCAGGAACCAGTGGAAGTTCAAACGGACTTAACTTATGAAGAAAAGCCCGTACGAATATTAGATCGGGAAGAGAAGGTCTTAAGGAATAAGACGATTCCCATGGTTAAAGTGTTGTGGCGAAACCACAAGGTTGAAGAAGCAACCTGGGAATTAGAAGATAGTATGAGGAAGAACTACCCCGGTTTGTTCTAATTTTCGAGGACGAAAATTTTTAAGGGGGGTAGATTGTAATACCTAGTTATTTAACGATTATGATTCTTTGTACAAAAAAATTCAAATTGTACCTTAAGAATATTAATGAAAAAGCCCGGTTAAGGGTTTTTATAATGTTTTGTGAGTTTTTATGACTTTAAAAGACTCAAAAAATAATTTCTAGGACAAGAAAACGTCCTTTTAGGTAAAAAGTAATGAAAATGGCCAAAAATGTATGTTGGTCAAAGTTTGACCAAAAACGTCGACGGTTGACCAAAAAAAAGTCAACTGTTGACCACGGGAGTCAAATCTTGGCAAGAAAGTCACCTGTCGACAAGAAAGTCAATGGTGGACGAGAAAGCCAATGATTGACCCCAAAAAGTTAAAGAAAAGACGGTACGAGTAAAATCGCCGCAATATAGAATTATACTGTATAGGCCGTTTTTACTGATAAAATGATATGTTTAGAACTTAAAACCACCATAGAAAGACAAGCACATTAAGTAGAATTAAAGGGCAAAAGGGTTTTAAGAAATAAGGAAATTTTTATACAGTTTGTTTTCACACAGATAAATTTTGGACTGCCGTTCGGTAAACTAATACTGTGCATAAGTGAATCCAGTATTAGAAATACCTGTGTTAAAACATTAATGGACTGTGTAATAAGTTAAAAAGCCAAACAAGCTTAAGAAAAGCTTGCATCACCTAACTTTATCTTAATGACATCATTAAATGATTTAATGAAAATTTTGGAAAGAATTTGGCCAAAAATCAGCCACAATGGCCGGCCACATGTCCCCCCTAAAGTCCAATTTCTGAAATTTTTGAGGACTAAGTTGTGCAATTTCAAGAAATTCCAACCTCTATAAATAGGTGAGTTTGCTATTGAAAAAAATTAGAAAACTTAGCCAAACTTTGCCAAATTTTCTCCACCAAAAATCCGAACTTCAACAAGAGAGAAAGGAAGGAAATTTTGCAAAACCAAGTGTGTTTTAAGCCTAGGGATAGTCGGTTTTACCTTGGAGAGCAAGCAAGGAAGTTTGAAAAAAATTGGAACCCATATCTAGGCCAAGGGCCGTTGTGTGGGGCAAGAGGAAAGCAAGAGAGAAAAGTTGAATCCAAAGGGGATTTAGAGTTTTGAGTGTTGGTTTCCACTTAGAACATCATTTAAGAGCACTAGAGCATTTGGTGCACACGTTGGCCAAAGGACCGGCTGTTGGAGAGGGAAAAAGGGGAGCCAAGAGCCAATCCAAAAATTCGGATCCAAGGTGAGGAAAAATTCCAAATTCTTAAGCTTTCATTTAAATTTCAATTGGAGAAATTTAAATGTATTTAAGCATGTGTTGTAATGAGCATAAGCTCACTTTAATTTTCTGCCCTAAATTAAGATTATAGGCTATGTGCTTGTTATGGTTAGGATTTATGGTTTGGTGGTTATGATTTTTGCATGCTAGATGTTTGTGAATTGGTTAGGGTTTATGTACATTATGTTTGATGCTAAATTTGATTTGCATGTTGAATATTGGACGTTAGAAAATGCTGCATGACCACTTTCTAGGCTCCCGCTGAGTTCGGTTGAGGTAGGGTGAACGTTTTAGGACGTAAACGAAATTTTAAACCGAAAACTGCCAATTCGGGTAGAAATTGGCCAGTTTCGGGAAAAACAGTTTTTGAGGCTTCTAGAGGCCGAATCAGGGGAAACTCAAAACATGAAAGTTTTTAAGTAGAGTTTTTCCTAGAGGACAACGCGGACAGTTTTGTAAAATGAGGCTCCAATGGCCTCGGTTTATACCAAAACCCGTGCCTAAGGTGCCCAGGACCCGAGCACGGCCAGGACAAGTTCCTCAGGGGTTTTGACCACGAAAACGCCAGAACTGGGTTTTACCCAAAACATAAAAGTTGTAGAGTTTTTAAATGTTTACAACTTTCATGAAGACAAGTTTCACAGATTCAGTCTGGATTTTAAGATGAAAATGAATTTCGGAGAACTGTACAGGAATTATGGAAATCCTGTACAGGATTTACAAAGTTGACACAGAAAATGCATATTTTTGCAGTTTCACTGCAAAATGGACATTGAGAAACTGTTCCAAAGGCAGTCTCCAATAGTCAATAATTTTATACAACTCCTTTTAAGGTTTTCAGTTTTTTTTTAAAAAAGATTGAACAAAAGGATTTTTAAACCAAAACCTAAGAATTCTTTTCTAAAGAAATAAGTTTGTTTTTAAAACCTAAGTTAAAGATTTAACCGGTTAGGGTTACTTAGGTAACCAATTAGGACAAGGTAAAGATAAGTAAGGTTATATAAGAATGTTGGTTATATTACCAACAGTTCTAACCCTTACTTTTATTAATCTCAGAACGTCGCACGCCGAAGTGTCCCAACGGGATTTAACTCGACTTTTGGACACAGCTTTTACGAACGAGGTAAGTACAACTCCGCCTACAGCATGGGCTTTGTTGTGTATACTTGCCAAAGTATGATGAAAATGCTATGTGTTGTAGATAGTTTTAAGTTATAGGAAATGTTATAGAAAATGTCATGCTTTGTAGTATGCTATGATTATGTGTTATGAATATGTTATAAAATGCTATGATGATATGCTATGTTATATGCTATGGTATGTTATGTGTTATAAAAAGTTGAAATGCTATGATTTAGAATGCCATGGAATAGGTTATGATGATAAGATTATAAATTAATTGTGTGACATATCACGATGTATGCTCACTAATTAATACAATTAAGTATGAGATAATGAAAGTTATGGTGGCAAATAATTTGCCTGTGTCGTACCGACCCGCGTTAGGTCGGGTTGAACTATGGATTGAATTGGAAATGGTTTGGCCGCCCCAACCAATTCATAGTTGCGCGCCCGGTACGAACACTTACGTTATGGGGCCCACAAGATAAGACAAGATAAATTATGATAAGTTAAGAAAGCAAGTTACGATTAATCAAGCAAGCATAATGAAGCATAAATGGCTCATGCATAAGTTAAGATAAGTTATATTATGTTATGCTTAAGTTATGATTAGTGTGGTATGCTAGTTAGGATATGTGTGATGTGTTTTATTTAAAGTAAATTGCGGTATAGAATAGTTGTACTTGCTGAGCGAAAGCTCACTGTCTTACGTCTGTGCTGTAGGTAAGCAGCCTGGAAATAATTCTTAATGCAAGATGGAGGGCATGGATTGGCGGACTGTGAAATGTGGGAATAAACCGCTACGCGTTTCGTTATATTATGTAATTATGAAATAAGTTTTATTTACACCCAAACAACGTAATTAATGTTCGATATACATTTATATTTCGTATGTAAGTACAGTATAAAAAAAAAAAAAAATTTCCGCTGTGTAAGTTATGTATGTACGATATGTATGTATGGTAACGACCTGTGCTAGGCGGGTCGTTACTCCCAGTAAGTACAACATTCAATCCATAAAATATTTTAATGAAAGAATGCATGAATCGATTATGCTTTCTTATGAATCAATTAAACTTTCATATATTATCTTGATTATGTTTCCTTACATGTTATGTGTGCACGTACCGTGGTCCATAACTATGGAGTGGCTGGAGGTGGCCAGTCCAATCCAACTCAAACCATGAAACAAATCGTTTAACATGGAGTGATTAGGCAGCCAATCCTATTCAAGTCAAACCATAGTCTAAACCATTTAAACCCACCCTTGTGGTAAGTCGGTACGACACAATAACATTAGCTTGTCCTAAATCATGTTCTTACCATGTGGTTTAATATTAGTGAGCATGCTGCATGATGTCACTATATCAAGACCTATAACATAACATAATACAAACCATAATATAAATACCATTACATAAATCATCATAACATAACCATCGTAACATAACCATCGTAACATAATCATCATAACATAAACCATCATAACATAAGCACCATAACATAAATCATGTACATCAATACATGATTTCTTGAAAAACATGTCATGTAGAAAAACATTTTGCCCATGCTGTAGGTGGAGTTGTACTTACCTTTCGTCTTATGCTCTTGGTTTATCATCCAAATATGGCACGACAATAGTTCCTACTCCTGTTTCTAAACAGGATGTAAGATAAAAGTTATATATATTCTATCTTACCACAAATTATAATCGTTAAATGTTGGTGTCCTAACCAACATTTATGAATAGTCTTAGTTATATGTCCCCCCTACAACATCTTATGATAACTCGTTTGGTTACTTCAGGTAACCCTAGGGCTCAGGGCCTAATATCTTATTAGGTTACTAATCTTATTAAGGCCCAACCCACTATCTTGGGTATCTCATATGGTTACTATAAGTAACCTAAATTATTTGGCCTAATAAAATTAGGTAACCTCTCCGGTTACTATTTGTCCTATAGTTGTTTACCATAGGACTTGGCTTATTTCATTCTTTGTTTGATCAATTTTAACCCATTTTATAAACTGCTTAAAACAGTTTCTTAAACTTTGAAAACTATTTCTTAATTTCAGTTATCAGTGTATGTGCTGGAATTTCCTGCTTTTACACTGTTTTCTAAAAATCTTGTGCAGGAATTTCATGTTTCCTGTACAGTTTTGGGAATCTATTTTCACTTTAAAATCTGTTTGGAATTAGAAAACTATTTCTTCATGAAAGTTGTAGATCTTAAATAATGCTACAACTTTTGTGTTTTACTCATAATCCAGTTTTGCCTTTAACGGGTCCATTTTTCTTGTTGAACCTGTCTGGCCGTGCACACTGGGTTTGGCTGACCAGGCTCGGGTTTCTGCAAAAACAGAGGCTTTTGGAGCCTTATTTTTCAAAATTGCTCACTATCTCCCCTAGGATTTTCCATTTTCTATATCTTTTTAGTTTTGAGTTTCTTCAAATTCGACCTCTAAAGGCCTCAAATTACCATTTCTAGAATACTGCCCAGTCTTGAACCGAGACTGGCAGTTTTGGTTTAGGTTGGTTCTTACGTAAAATTAAGCACACACTACCTCAAACGGTCGCAACCGTGAGCCTACGTCAAGCATGCAGCATAATACTAATGTTATCATGATCATACATTCATTCTTAAACTTATGGGAATATATAACAAACATATAGTAGGCATACTCAAAACCCATATAATCTCTAACACATATGATCATATCCATGCACCAAAACATAATTAGAGATGACCAAACCCTAATCAAGCACCAATCTAAAAATCTAAACTAGGGCATGAATATAATTTGGTGAGCTTACGGTCTTACAATCCAACTTCTAAAATACACTTAAATCTCCAAATCAAAGCTCAAAACTCAATAAAAAGCTTAGGGTTTTGAGAGGGTTACCTCTAGCTCTTGGAGACAAACTATATTCTAGCTTGGTTCTCCAAAAATCCAGCCACTACTAGCTTGGTTTTCTTTCTATATTTTTTCTTTTCTTTCTCTTTGAGGTTCGGCTTTCTTGAGAGGGAAGAGAGAGTGAGAGGAAAATTAGGCATAGTTTTGGTAAGGTCACCAAAGTTGCTCAAAAAATGTGAACCAACTTCACCTATTTATAGGTCAAAAACATAGTTTCTAAAATTGCATATTAGGGTCTAAGAGAAAAATATTTGCTCATCACCCCTCCTAGGTGGCCGGCCATAAGGGAGCCTTAGTGGGCAAGTTACTTGCTCACCAAGTCTTGCTTACATCACCTTAGTGATATCACTTGCTTACATCACCTTGATGACATCACTTGCTTACATCACCTTGATGATATCACCAAGGCAATTGCTTGCTCTCCAAACCACAAACAACCGGCCATTTAGTGTGGAAGGTAAGAAAAAATATCTTTCCAAGCTTATCTCTAGCTTAATTCCTTGTTCTAATGTAACCAAACTTGTAACCAATCTTTGGCCTAGTTGGAGTTTTGGTTAGGAAATTCCATAATTCACTAATTACATACTTATCCATCACTACTTACTTTTCTTAAAATTACACTTTGATCCCTACGGACAAAATATTTACAATTTAGTCCCTGAAGGTGGCCGACTATAGTGGAGCCACTTGGCTTCCAATTCTTGCATACTTATCCACTTGATTCTAAAAATCTATTAATATAATCATGCAGTCCATTTTCTTACTAACTTAAATAATATCAATACTTTTTTTTTTTTATCAAAAACAGTATTGTCATACTGGACTACAGTCCAGAATTCATCTGCATAAAACTGGACTGTGTATCGGATTTTCTTAGGACTTGAAACTATTTAGTCCATATTGCTCTATTTATTGTGTCTGATTTTTCTAGGGTGGTCTCATAGCTTATTCTTATTCATTTGTCCGTAATGACGGTTTTCAGCAATATAATTTTCATACTGTTAATTATACTGCAGTATCACCTCAGTCAAACATAAAGTCAACATAGTCAAACTTTGACCAGCATAAAAGTATAAATTCCTATTCTGTCCTTTTTCTCAAAAGGCTTCATGCTTAACTACGCAGACTATTATTGAGTCTCGTAGTTAATTATATGAAAACTCAAACATATTGTGATGACTGACTTTCTTACAAATTATGATTTTCTTGTTTCTCAAGGAATCAAAATTTGTATTATGTGTTAGTATATGTTTTGCCTAATCAGAATTAGGAATTATGTTTGAATGAATTCCGGTCAAAGTATTGGCCAGAATGATCTGAGTTACGATAGCAATTTATGATTTTATGTTGGTCAACGTTTGACCAAAATAGTCAAAATTTGACCAAAAAGTCAACATATGATGGTTCTGTGGTATAACAGGCAGCATAGAGATTATACTGCGAAAAACCATCAATTACGGATAAATAAGTAAGTTTAAGGTACGGGATTATGTTAAAAAAATCAAGCACGATTTTTAGAGCAATAAGGACTAATGAGCTTTAAGTTATAAGAAAAACCTAAACGCAGTCCATTTTTATGCAGATAAATTTTGGACTGCAGTTTAGTAGACAGTATTATTTTTATTGAAAAACAGTATTTGTTATATATGTATTAGTATGAAAAGAGACTGTTTTTAAGTTTTAAAGCCAAATGGAGCCTTAGGTGAATGCCACCTAATCAAAGGATAATTATGTATTATTTGAATTTTTAAAAATTTTGGAAAGAAATCCAAGAACTTTCTTGAACAATTACAGCTCATATGGCCGGCCACCTCCTGGGGAGTGTTCAGCAAATAAATTTTTTTAAGGGCTTGGAAAGCAATTTGAAGAATAAAAATAAATTAAGAAATAAAATTATTTTACACCTATAAATAGGTGTCATGGGTGGAAAATTTTTTTAGGCATTTTAATTGCAAAATCCACCCAAACTCTTGCCATTTCTCTCCTCCCTTTCTCTGCCCACAGCCGAACCTTAAGTCAGCCAAAAACCCAAAGAGTGGCCGGAAAATTTTAGTGAAGGACAGCAACCAAACCCATTTCGGAAACCAAGCTAGCAAATTCCTCTTCGGTTTGGAGGTAATCTCTTAACCTCCTAAACCTCTAAATTCTGTTTTTCAAGCTGTTTACAATGTATTTCCAGCTGATGTTGTAAGAGCTTAAGCTCATTTAATTATGTCCTTTTATTGCTTAAGTTGCCTAGAATGTGCTTGATTTATGTCTAGCATGTTTATGCTTCAATTTGGTGCATGATTGGTAATGTGTGCTTTAGAAATTAAGTAGATGCTATGTGTGACCATTAGGTGTTTGATGTATGTCCCCATAGGCTTATGTTCTGTGTTTAATGGCTGATTATGGTATTGAATGATGGTATGCTAATTAGGGTTCAAGAAAACCCTATAGAAACTTAGAAAACTCAAGTTTGGTGAACTTCACCAAATGGGTTTGATTAAAAAAATTAAATGTATGAGATTGAATGAACAGATGTGAGAACGTTAGATTACGTACTGCATGCTTGATGTAGGCTCACGGCTGAGACCGTTTGAGGTAGGGTGTGCGTAAAATTACGTGAGAGCGAACCGAAACCAAAAACTGCCAGTTCGGGTGAAAACTGGGCAGTGAATTGGAAATAGTATTTTGAGGCCTTTAGAGGCCGAATTTGAGAAAACTCAAAACTGAAAAGTTGTAGGAAATTGAAAATTATAGGGGACAGCACAGACAGTTTTTGGAAAAAAGGCTCCAAAGGCCTTCGTTTTTACCAAAATCTGTGCCCAGACTGCCCAGACCTATATGCACGGCCAGGCAGCTTCAACAAGGAAAAAGTATAAGTTAAGTTCAGAACTGGGTTTTTGTCAAAACATGAAAGTTGTAGAGTTGTTCAGTATCTAAAACTTTCATGAAGAAAAGTTTTTCAAAATCTAAACATATTTTAAAGTAAAACTGAATCAGTAGAGCAAGCTCTGATTCAGAAATTTGAAACAATGCATGCACAGGAAATTCCTGCACGTGCACTGCCAATTTAACTGTTTTTACCAAATTTCTGTAAAACCAACATAGTTTTATTTAAAAGCAGTTCCAAATGATTAATTAAACTCAGTTTAGCAAGAAATAAATTAATTAAGCAAATTAAGCAAGGTAAGCTAATTGGTAACCTATTATAACCATATAGGTTACCTAAATTTAATTGGGCCTAGTTATTTAAGAACCAAAGGTTGTATGTTGGGCCTTGAGTCCAAGATTTATGTAAGGTAACCTTAAAGGATACCACCTTAATTGTTGGGCCTTATAAGCCCAACAGGCTTTTTAAAATTTCACCCAATATGGGCCTAGGTCTAAGGTTACTTATGGTAACCTAATAGGGTGCCCATACCAAGATCATTGGGCCTTAAGCCCAAAGTTAATTAAGTAATCAAACAGGATACCGTTTGATTACCATTAGGGCTTATGCCCTAGGGTTACACTTAGTAACCAACAAAAATATTGTTAAGCATATGAGGGGGACATATATCTAGGGTCACAGATAAATGTTGGTTAGGGTACCAACATTTAATAAAATAAGTTAAGGTAAGATAGGATGATTCTTATCTTACTTCCTTTTTGGAAACAAGAGGTAACCTTTTGAGGTAACTTGTCGGAACGACAAACGCCAGGACCTAGCGTTACCTGTAAGTACAACTCCGCCTACAGCATAGGCAAATGGTTTTATGAGTTTGCATGTTTTTAAAATATCATGCATTTATGTGTTATGTATAATGTATGTTTATTATTGTGACATCATGAGGCATGTTCACAAATAATAAATCATATGGTAAGAAGAAGATTATGTTTTTAAGAAAGAAATGTTTTAAGAAAAGGTTTTTAAGTATGGTGTGTCGTACCGACCTGCTTTAGGTCAGGTTTGGTTCATGGTTTGAGTTGGACTGGGCTGGCCGCCCCAACCACTCCATGACTGTGCGCCACGGTACGTACACTTATAAGGGGTCCAAAACTATGAAAGCAAAAATGAAAGCATAATTGGTTCATGCATTGCTTTATTAAGTTGTTTTGTGGGTTCAAGGTTGTACTTGCTGAGCCAAAGCTCACAACTTACGTTTATGCTGTAGGTAAGCTTCCTACTTGCAATTCTTGATACAAGACGGGGAAGCTTGGCAGGGCTGTCTGTGAAACGTGGGAATGGAGACTGCTACGCGTTTTGAAATATATATGTGTATGCTTTGTTTAGTACAAGTCATTTTATGTCATTATAGTTTTGAAAAGTAAATACTAAATAAGTATTGTGTATGTTGTAAATAAGTAAGTAGTAAAGTTTTTACTCAAATGGTTTTAAAAAAGAAAAGAAAAAAAAAATATATGTACGTTATTTCCGCATAAGTAAGTAAGTATGTTATGCTAGTATGTATGATAAATACGGTAACGGCCTACATAAGAACGGGTCGTTATAGTATGTTAAGTTAATATGTAAGTTAAGTAACTGTAACGGCCTACGTAAGGGCGGGTCGTTACACATATACTGATATTCAACTCAGATCATGAGCTTCATATCGACATACAAGAATCAGACTTGGATTTTCCTTGTCTAAAAGGAAATCACAAGTTCATCAAAATTTCGGATTCTTACAGTAACTCATACTATTCTAGACTAAAAATTTTAAAAAATAATGATATATAAAAAAATAAATTAAAAAAAACTCCTCCTAAGGCCGACGGAGCCTTCCAAGACCCCCATATTGATGCCCAAGAAGCCCCCCTAACCGCATCGTCGACCCAGTCCCCCCTCCCCCCCCCCTGCGGCCCATGCCGACGACCCAGATCTGGTCACACACCCCCTCCCTCCCATGTCGATGACCTAGATCTGGCTGCACAACCCCCTCCCCCCACGCAGATGACCCAGATCTGGTTGCACACCCCCAGCCCCCCCCTCCCCAGGGCAACAATCAGGCAGCACTTGGGTTGGGGGGGAGGGAACCTGGGTTATCGTCGTGGGGGCGGAGGTGTATAAGGTAAGGTACATTACAACTATCATACATAAGTAACATCTCAACCATTTGATTACATCTAAACAGTTTTAAAATTGACTCTACCAATAAAGTATATTAAAGGAGTTTTACCGCATCTTTACCCTATATATGTTTACTAAATGTAATTATATATATATATATATATATTTATCGATAAATAAGTAATTTTCTATATCTTTTGGATATTTTTCAGATTTTATAATTTCATCAAATTATTTGTAATTATAAACATTATTGTTCCAAATAGAAAACAAAATATTCCATATGTACAAGATTCCAAACAATTACAAATTATTGCAAAATAACTAGAAAGTTTCAAAAAAACCCCAAATCAGCTCCAATATAACCAAACCCTAACTCAAATTCAGTTAGTCCACCATCACCGCCACCGGAGCAACACCGACGAACGGAGTTACCACTGACCTCGATGAAGTACCTGTAAAAAAAAAAAAAAAGCCAACAACTATCCACTGTCGTCGTAGCTGTATTGGATCTTGAACCTCACCAGCGACAGAGAGCAAACTGTTAGAAAAATGGATCCGATATCAAAGTTACGGTACTGCGGTAGTTTTAAAATTTTTATCCCGATTCAGAAAAAGAAGCTCATGATGTATATAACAATAAATTAAATACATGATCAAACGTACCTTGTTTCTCGAATTCTAGAATTGCTAGAGTGTCGACCAATATGTCTTTTCTACAATTCTCGAGTTCCCACGTCTCAGAGTGTGGTGGGCACACATGCTATGAATCTAAGCGACCGGTAATTCTTCTGAAGTTTAGATCTCACTAACTCAATCCCGATATATCTTGTTGAGAATTCGATTCGGGTTCGTTCCTCAAAACTACAAAATAGGAACCGCTTATCCATTTACGAAAAATATCACTCGGTTTAACCTTTCTCATAGTTTTGATTCAATGGAAATTTCTCTCTTTGTCTCACACCCAAGAAAGACGAATTTTCTTAAGCATAAAAACCTAGTTTTTTGTGTTTTCTCTCTCTCCCAAAACCATCCACTATGAGTATAATATTATGGTTGGCTTTTTCAAGAACCCTTAGCCTTTATATAATACTCCAATCCTTTTTCAAAAATATCTCCTACTTGAAAAATAATTAATAATTATTTTTCTGGATAATCTTTTGAACTAAAGGATCATTCAAATTTCGAGCTAGGTTCTTTAGACCTTATGGACGGTTTTTTGCTAGGAGAAGGCTCAAAAATTCGTCCTCCACATAATATGGAGGTTGATTGGTGGTTCAAATTTAAATCAAGAATCTGGACTAGTCAAAGAGTCGTAATCCTATCTAGATTCAAACTCCTTTTAAACTTTTGAATTTAAATAAGATTTTCTTATTTAAATTTAAATATATATTTTCTACAAACATTATCCATATTTAATTAATTTAAATAAATAGAATATTTTAGATTTCCTTTCCACCAAAAAACCGTGTACCATTCTTTAAGAAAAGAAAATCTATCAAATAAGCTCCATTATTTAAATCAATTAATAATTTAATATTTGGAAAATATTTAAACAATTTTGAAACAAAATCTCTTTCTCTTCATCCATTAAAAAACCATGCACTATTAATTAGGAGAGAAAAATTTTGTTTTAAAAAATTAAATAATTCAAAACACAATCTTATTTTCAAAATTCAATTAACCAAAATTATTTTCAAATAATTATTTTATTTATAACCAATCATATGTTAACAAATCACATTATTTGTCTACATTAATTTCACATGTCCAATCCTTTTTCGGGATTGCATGCTAGAGAGTATCATGTCTTAATAAATATGATTAAATTCCTATTTAATTTACCGATCTCATTAGGAATAAATCCCGAGACACTTCGTGGAACTATATGTGCTAGTAGAGGGATCCGATGGAAATATGTAAAGAGACTCCTATAGTTATGAAAAATTAATCCCGGATTAATTTTTCATCAATTATCAACTTTAGGACTATTCCACTAAAAGTTTGAAGCTGAACTCCCATTTACATACCGTATTATGAAATCTTTATAACGCAGTGCTTCTTCCATGATTTATTCATCGCTTGCTTAATCCGCATATGTTATCCATGATTGAATTAAGAAATTTTTCCGTTTTACCTTTTCAATCATTTTAACTAAAAGTTCCATTATTCTCCATCAAAAAAACCACCGATTGTAAAGTCATACAATCGGTAAACCATCAGAGAATACAAAGTAAACCAATGGCCAATATCTTGTTATATTATCTTTCAATTCCCGAATAATGCTTTTAAGTAGATAACATGTACTATCGTTAAGATAGCTATAGATTCCGTATCTATAAATCTTGATTTCTCCACTAATAAGTCATACACCGAAAATACAAGTATATTGATCATCAATTATCAGTGTCTCACCTATAGTAGATGAAAGTGCATAAGTCATGGATGCGAACTCAAGTATTCATTTCAGGATTAAGATTAATGTAGGATAATAATCAAAGCGTCATTAATTCTTATAAACGGAATTATTAAACCGAATCAATTAACACCTTAGGTCCAGTCCAATGTCATACCTCAATACTGGTATACATTAAAGTTTCTACTTAGAACCTATCTGATGCTCAAGACAAACCATCCCTATAAGGAAATAGACAACCTTTACAATCTTATTATGAATAAGATCCCCAAATCTTATTCCATCGATTGCGGACTATTTATTTAGACTGTTATCAAATTACCACATCTTCTATGTATACCCTATATACATAGGGTAATCCAATATATTACCAACAGCCTAGGAGTATTTTATGTTCGCTCAAAATAATCATACAATCAACAAATGAAAGTAAATAGGACACAACTTATTAAACATAAATAATCTCTTTTTATTAATATCAAAATGTCATATTTACAAAAAATCCATAGAATTGATTTTCTATCCTTAGGGCACATATAGATCCCAACACAAACAGACAGGAAAAGACGTCGGTGCAGTGGCGATCCGATAGTAGTTGCGATCTCATCTTTGTCAAGCTTCGATCTCGGTCGTGATCTCTTTGCCAGTCTAGTGACCTCCGACGACCTTGTGGCCTCGAGATCTGATCCTCTTGAGCTCCGACGATTTGCTGAATCGACATCACGTGGAATTCCATTGCCATAACTGGGGATCCAGTGGTCGAGGTTTCTTTGGCACTGGGTGATGAGGACAGTAAGGCTGCAAGGAATACTCACGAACCAATTCAACTTCCAGTTAGTCCAGTAGCAAGGGCTCGAGCTAAAAGATTCAAAGAAGAGCTTAATAAATTAGTTCGGAGAGTTCTACAACAAGAAGAGAGTGTGTTCACTACTGAGGGTAGACAGAGACTGATTTTACTCAATAAAGTTGATCTGGAAGAAAGCCAATCAACCATACACGTCCATTGAGCCATTACATGGCTAACTTGCATGTCCATTCTGGGACACACATGCAAGGGGTTTCTAAGCTGATTTGGGCGTATTTTCCAACAATGAATCAAGTCGATATTACATTTTCAAGATTGCAAGAATTTTAAGATTTAAAATAAGATTCTAGAAGTTTATAAGATCTGATTAAGATTTGATTTCTTTGTAATCCTATTTTAGTTTTAATTTTCAATTTAAAATTTGAATTTTAGAATCTTTATTTATATTTTATTACAAGCGTGTTTATCATTAAGGGTAGATTAAGAATTTTATAAATTGTGATTTCGGCTATATAAGGTTGATTTTCATATTAAGGAAGCAGTTTTTTTATTTTTATTCATATTGTGAGTTATTATTCTTGAGTTCTTGAATAAACTTATCCAAACTTATTATGGATTGCTTATGGCGTTCAAATTGACTTATCAAACGGTCTTTTTATACCCGTTTATGGCGTCTTCACTATAACAAGGTTTTTGCTTTGCTAAGCAAAGGGTTGCAATTTCCATCAAAATTGAAAAATCTTGGGTTCGTTGTTCCCAGATTTAGTATCAGGTTTCGTAATGTTATTGGCATGGTTCGTATCATTGGGAGGACGTGCGATGGTTGTTTAATGAGAGAGAAAGAAAGGAGAGAGACATCAGGGTAGAAGATAGAGAGAGAAGTGTAAACTAGGGAAGTGAAATCTAAATCTAAAATAAAAAGAGCATAATTGGAAAAAAAATAATAAATTTTTAAAAAATAATAAATATACTATAATTTACCATGTTTGGAAATTCTGCGGTTTAATTGACTACCATTTATAAATTATGCTATATTGGATAAATTCTCTAAAATATACAAATGGATGAATAATAAAGTAATTTTACAAATTCATAATTTTCTCGTTTTTTCTATCTAACAAACAATAAAGGAAAACTATTCAATTCAATTTTTCGTCTGTTATAAGTTTTCTCTCTTTCCTTCCTACCAAACTAAGTGTAAAATTGATGGACTCCACTACAATTTTTATTAGGATTAATTTCAAAACTAGCACCTATACACTTTTTATTATTAAAAATAGCACTAATTTTTTTCCCTTCATAAATAGCACTACCGCGTCATCAATCCCTTTTTAGGTGGATGTATAAAGATATATATGCCCTCAGTCAACCCTAAACTGATGTTTTTCCCACTTTCCCGGCCCCCCTCCCGCCCACAATATATAAGTCATAGTAGTTCTAAATTTTAATTTTTTCTTTCCTCGTTTTTCTCTCACTGAAGCCTCACGAACTGTCTCTATATCATTATCCACAAATCTAAGCTCACTCTAACTCCAACAAATCTCTCTCCATCTTTGTTCACTCTATTAAACTCACCCTTTCTATCCTCGTAACAGTTGAGTCGAAGCTACCAGATCTGCTCCTAGTCCATTTGAATATAGCTCTTCCCACTTCCAATCAGCAAATCTGAAGTAATGCTGCTTGTTATGTGGTTTTATTTGTTACTATATGCTTTAAATGGGTGTGCGTTTTGAATTATATTCTAACAAATAATTCTCTGTTAAACTTTTGAAGGTGAGTTATCGGTCTCCTATTGTAATATCCGAAATTTTGATGACTCTAGATTTCCTTAGAAACAAGGAAAACCTAAGTTTGGATCAAGATTGGAATGGAATAACAGTATAAGTTTGAGTTCTCATTTAACTAGTAACGAGACTCAACAATAGACTACTTAGCCAAGTATAAGGCGTTTTAAGGAAAATGGCGTGATGAAATTTCATAATTTCATGTTGGTCAAAGTTTGACCAAAAAAGTCAAAATTGACCAAAAAGTCAATGGATTGACTAAGAACAGTCAAATGTATGACTGTACAGTAATAGGAAAAGCAGTATTGGAAATATACTGCGAAAATTGTCTTTTCGGACAAGATAGCTAGAATAAGCTATGAGATCACCCTAGAAAAATCAAGCACACTAAGTTGGATATCAAAGGCCAGATGGCTTTAAGAAATAAGAAAAAATTTTATACAGTCCGTTTTTACACAGATGAATTTTGGACTTAGTACAGTATAAAAATATTGTGTTTAAGCAAACACAGTATTAGAAATATCTGTGTAGCAGAAAAATGGACTGAATATTGAGGAAAAGCCAAACAGGGGTTAATATGGATGACATCATCCTATCCTTAATTTATGACATCATAATTGGATTAAATAAGCTTGGAAAGAAAGCAAGGAAGGCTCTAGAAGAGATGACATGGCCGGCCACCTCAGGGGCAAAAATGCCAAAATTTTATCTTTAGGGGTTAAAGTGAAAATTTTCAAAAATTGATGATGTAAGCAAAGTGATGTCATCAAGATGATGTCATCAAGGTGAGATAAGCTTGGCTTGATCTCCAAGTAAGGGGCCGGCCACCTAGAGGGCATAAATGCAAGAATTTTAACTTTCGGGGCCAAAATGCAATTTCTGAAAAATAGGTGATGTAAGCAAGATGATGTCATCAAAATGATGTCATCATTTGCTTGGAGAACAAGGTGATGGCCGGCCAACATGCCACTTGGAAGGTCAAATTGTAAATATTTTGTCTTTTGGGGGCAAAAGTGTAATTTTGGAGAAAAATAATGATGTAAGCATGAGGTAAGCACATGATGTCATCAAGATGATGTCATCATGATGAGGTAAGCAAAACTTGGGCTCCAAGGCAACCAATGGCCAGCCAACACTTGTAGGGGTCAAAGTGCAAATATTTTTGCTTCAAGGACTAAAGTACAATTTTGGAAAAGAAATTAAATCCAAATTCAAGGACTTTTTAGCAATTTTGAAAGTTAAAAATCAGCTATAAATAGGGGTGAAGGGGGTCGGATTTCAGCTCAAAAAAAATTGGGAAATGTCCCAAAACTATGGTAAAATTTTCCCTCACCCATTTTCTCTCTAAAACCGACCCTAGGAAGAGCAAAAAAAAAATTGGTTGGCTGGATTTTTGGTAATGGCTAGACCTTGTGTGAGTGTGTGAGGCTCAATTTTATTGGCCAAAATTTTTGGAACCCCAATTGGAGGGGAGGCCAGTTGTGTGGAGCCAAAGAAAAAGGAAGAGCAAAGTCAAGTTGGAGGCCGGGTTTTTGAGCTTGTGGTGATCTGATTTTGGTGCAAGAGTGGCTGAAAAATTTTGGACTCCACTAGTCAAGGAGGAGGCCGGACGTAGTGGTAGCAAGGAGGGACCAAGGGTGAACCAAATCTAGCAAGCCAAACTTTGGGTGGAAGCTAGGTAAAATCCCTTAAACCCTACACTTTTCATTTAAATTTCAATTGAGAAATTTAAATGTATTTCAAGCAAAGTTTGTATGAGCATAAGCTCACTTTAATTCCCTGCCTTAGCTAAGAAAGTTAGAGTATGTGCTTGATTTAATTGGGGGTTATGGTTTGGTAGTTTCTATGTGCATGCTATGTGTTTGTGATATGGTTAGGGTTTGTTTTTTTATATGTTGATGCATGGTGATGTTAGAAATTTTGATTAAAGAAAATTTACACTAGAAAACCGCTGCATGTGTGTATTAGAGCTCCCGCGGTGGCTGGTCGAGCTAGATTCCACGTCTAGGACGTAAAACGAATTCTAAACCGAAAAACTGCCAGTTCGGGTGCCAACTGGCCAGTTTCGGGAAAAGTGAAATTTGAGGCCTTTAGAGGCCGAACTGGGTAAAACTTAAAACATAAAAGTTGTTCAAGAGGGTTTTTCCTAGGGGACAATGCGGGCAGAATCCCAAAATGAGACTCCAATGGTCTCTGTTTTTACAAAAATCCGTGGCTGGTCTGCCCAGACCCAGTTTACAAGATTAGCCAGTTTCAAACAAACACTGGCGCAAATACAAGCAGAACTGGATTTTTCTCAAAACACAAAATTTTTAGGATTTTTCGAGATCTAAAACTTTCATGAAGAAAACTTTTTCAAATTCAATTAAGATTTTTAAACTGACATGGATTTCTAAAGAGTGTGCAGGAAACAAGAAATTCCTGCACAGGATTTTCTAAAACAATGATGGACGGTAACCGGGAAGGATACCCGAGTTACGGGACGGGGTCTAAAGCTCAAGGTTGACTTAGGATAATTGGGCTAAGTTTGACTACCTCAAGGGTTACTCAAGGTAACCCAACAAGGTATAAAAAAAATTGTGTTGATCCTAAAACCCAAAAGATTATGAATAAAAATGACAAGGCATAGGTTAGGATGATAACCTAACACTATTCATGTTTGTATTGGGCCGGATGCCCTTAGGTTACTCTAAGTAACCAAACAAGTTATCATGAGGTAATAAAATTAATATAGGAGGGACATATGACTAGGGTTACTATTAAGGTTGGTTAAGGATACCAACATTGCATGAAAAGATTTACGGTAAGATAGGCTAATCCTTATCTTACACCCTAATTGAAACAGGAATAGAACCTGTCGATATACCTTGACGGAATATTAGATCAAGTTTCAAGAGCATATGAAATCAGGTAAGTACAAACCTCACCTACAGTATGGAAAATAGTAAGCTATTTTCAAATATATGATTTGATGCCATGTTATGCTATGCAATGTCATGTTATGCTATGCAATGTCATGTTATGCTATGCAATGCCATGTTATGCTATACAATGCCATGTTATGTTATGCAATGCCATGTTATACTATGTCATGCTATGTTATGATGTTAAGTTATGCTATGTCATGTCACGTTATGCCATGTTATATCAAGTTATGCCATGCCTAGTCTCATGTACATCATGATTATTAAGATCACATGTAAAGATTCTTAGTCTTGAAAAAAAAAAAGATAACAAGACTAAGACTAAACCAAGTCAAGTAAGGTGTCGTACCAACCTCCTGTTGATGCAGGAGGATCATGTATGTTTCAAGTTATAATTATCAACCTTCCGTCGATGCGTGAAGGTCATGTTCATGTTTTCCAGAATGGTTAAGGGCCTTGCAAACTCTGACGTTCTGAGGATGCGCGCTTTTGGTACGTACACTAAGGGCCCACATGTTAAGCTAGATAATAAGTTCAAGTGCATAAAAGATTCATAATTTGACATAATTGGTTCATGCATAAGTTGTGCAATATTTCTTGTGTTTTGTGAGATTATGTTTGTACTTGCTGGGCGAAAGCTCATCAGTATATTCCATACTGTAGGTAGATGCCTGCAGCTTTACTTGGTGGGCTATGGAGACGATGAAGCAAGTGAAGGACGGTATGGGATACCACTACGCAAGATTTTCCGCAAATTGTTTAAATTATCAAGTTGTATATATATGTTTTAAAGAATATGTACAATGTTGTATATGCAATGTTTTTAAGTTGTGATTTTAAAATAAAGTTTTAAAGTTTAAAGAAAGAAAAAAAAAATTTCTGAAATTTTCTGTAAGGTTAAATATCTAAGTATAAGGTTTAAGTTAAGCAAGTATGGTAACGACCCACGTTCACGTAAGGACGCCCCTGCGTGGAACGGTCGGGGCGTTACACCTATAGCACCTGCAGGTAGTAAAATAGATTTAATGTATTTTGTGGCCTTTTATTGTAATATTTCTCGTTATCAAAAAATTCCTGAACTAATAATGGTAAACTACATAATGACTGTTTGAGTCGGTCAATAATATTTTTACCAAATGCAAGTCATGATTTTGACCGTAACAAAAAAAAATTATTTGCATTTCATTGGATAGTCTAACCCAAATAGTCATTGTCATAATCACTAACAGGAGTAACAACCAGGGTTCTAAATAACAAATTGAAGTTTTGATCATATTTGAGAGTTGAACGAAAATGGTCATTTCCATAATGACCAAAAGGTCAATTTTATTATGACTTATATGCGAATGGAAAATCTATAGAAATTGATGAAATGACAGGAGTTTTAAAACAGAAATTTGAGTTGTCATATAATGGGGAAATTACATGGATTTGCCTAACTTTTATTTCGCCTATCATTTGAGATTTGAACAAAACTGGTCATTTTCATAATGATCATCCGGTCATTCTCATTGTGATCAGTTTTGAGATATAAGTCACCTCTCTGCATATGTCATCATTTTCCCTTCCTTTGTAATGTAAATATAATATTGACTAACTTGTTGCCGTTTCATTCAGGAATGGATGAGGTTTGTGTTTTCGTCAATTATAATGGTTAATGTGACGGAACATTGAGATATGTTGGTGGCGAAATGAAGGGAATATTGGTGCTCGTTACCGCAACATATGTTGTTCTTATTGAGTTGGTTAGAAGTGTTATTGGAATTAGGGGCCTAGACAAGACTATGGTCATGAGATACGCTATTGAACATGGAATGCCTCTTGTATGGATACAGTATGATACTGACGTTAAATTCTACATATAATTGAAGAAGAAAGATATTCATGTGCTAAGCAAATTTCTAATTAGTATTGATGTATTAGATGAGACTGTGGCCGAAGCGATGCCACCGGAGGTAGGGGAAAGCAACCATATAGACTTTCAACCTTCTAGGGAGGGTGGACAGAGTAATGAAGCCATGCAACCTATAAATGACAGTAATATGATCATCTTTCCTCCTTGTCCTCCTCATATCCCTTCTCCCACATTAGGTCTGGATTTGCACACTGAAGATGGAATTGAAAAGCAATATCAATTATTGAACAATGACTTATACATGGACCATGATGATTGTAATGCAGGGGAATTGAATATTATTGATACTACTCGTCATTCAAACGAGAAGAGCATCGTAGCAAGCATTGGAGCCCATGCTATTGTCAATACTACTAGAACTCAATCCGGTAATGTACCTAGTAGTGGTAGTTTATCTGGCTTAGAAGTTGTTGTTGATTTTACACCTGTCACAATGTACATAAATTGTATTTTTGAGAATAAAAATTTACTGCAATACTATCTTCATCACGATGCCATGAGTAAACACTACCAATTCAAGATGAAGAGGTCAAATTCTATTCTATTACATATGATATGTATAGATAATGAGAGATGTCCATGGCAATTGCGTGTGACTAGGATGAGAGGTAGTGAATTGTTTGTTGTGAAGAGGTACAACGATGTCCATACTTGTTCAATTGAAATCATTCAAGGGTATCATTGTCAAGCCAAGAATTGGATGATTGGCGAGTGTGTTAAGACAAAATACTTGGATCCAACTAATATCTCATATAGACCTCGAAAAATAATACGAGACATGCAGGATGAATTTGGAGTGTCTTTCAATTATCTTAGAGCATGACGAGGGAAGGAAGCTGCACTAACCAGCCTGAGGGACAATGATGCAGAGTCATACAAAGGTAATTTCCCTTATCCGGTTATGTTAATGACTGGCATAATAACTTATATATTTACGACATGGTAATTATGTTTTAATAATTACAGTTCTGCCCGCCTGGGCTGAAATGGTTAAGAGAAAAAATCCTACATCTAACATTCACATTGAGACAGACTCAGAAAATAGTTTAAAATACTTCTACATGTGCTTAGCTGCTTCGAAGTAGGGTTGGCCTTATTGTCATCCAGTAATTGTGGTTGATGGATCAGCATTAAAGGCCAGGTTTAGAGGAATGCTGCTTGCAGCATGCGGTCACGACGCAAATGGCTCCATATTTTCACTTGCACTTGGTATCGTTCCGTCGGAAAACAATGAATCATGGAAATGGTTCTTTAAAAAGCTACGTGATTCAATCGACACGCAAGCGTCTCTTGCTATTGTGGCTGATAGGCATAAGGGTATCGAATATGCAACCAACATTGTGTATCCAAATGCTGCCTTCGAGATATGCGTCCAAAACTTGGCTGCAAACTTGAAGACTAGGTACAGAGATTTCAAAGGCCCTTTGAAGACCTATTTTGACGGTGCATCGAGGGCGTATCTTGTAAGTGAGCACCAGTGTCATATGGAATCTATCCGTAGTCGTAATCCCGACATGCACCGATACCTTGTGCAGGAAGATCCTATAAAATGGTCACGAGCATACTTCAATGGATGGAGGTATGCAATCATGACAACCAACATTGCAGAGTCATTGAACAGTATGGATCAGAAAGTCAGGTTAATGCCAGTTGGATTCTTGGTGGAATGGTTTAGGGAACTACTACAAAGAAGGTTTGTCGAGAGATGTGAAGAGGGCCTGAAAATTACATCAAAACTGGCCCCCAAGGCAGAGAAACTGATTTACACAAACTTCTCATTGGGACTAACAATAGCGGTTGTGATAACGACCACATCATGACGTAAGGTATATGCAAATTTTTTTATGATAGGTAAGTTTATAACCGACATTGCCTTAATGTTGAAAATGACTTCGAATAAACTAATGTCTTAAACTTCCCTTTGTTACAGCCTCGGCCAGCTGACCAATTTGAGTACGCCGTTGCCAACAATGCTATCCAAACATGGATTGTCGATATGAGCGGAAGGACCTGTACCTGCAGATGATTTGTGGCGACCAGCCCTTTCCTGATCGTCACCATACTTACTTATATACGTACATACGAAACTTTGAACTAAATTTTCTTTTTTTATTCTTCTTTCAAAACCATGGGTAACTTGAAGTTAAAACTTCATACATGTACATATATATACATATACATATGCATATACATATACATATACATATTTAGTCCCATGTAGTACTAAAACATAGTACTTAAATACTACATAAACATAACATAATTTTGACAAAACGCGTGGTAGCTCCAAACCCTTCATTTCACAGTTTTGCCACGCCACGCCCACCGCCTTGCATCAGATAGTGCTGTAAGGCTGCTTACCTACAGCATAAACGTAAGTCATGAGCTATTGCTCAGCAAGTACAACAATTTCACCGCAAATCATTTCATAATAACCAATGCATGAACCTTTTATGCTCTCATTATTCATTCATGAGTTAGCGTTGGTTCCGGGCCCCTTACATAACATAACATAAGTGTACGTACCGTGGCGCACTGCCATGGAGTGGTTGGGGCGGCCAGCCCTGTCCAACTCAAACCATGAACCAAACCCGACCGTACTTGGGTCGATACGACACAAGAAATCTGTTCATCTGATCATCGTCATCATACATGAACCTTTTCATGATCATAAACAGTTTCTAACTTGAAACCGTATTCTTACAGATTACCATCTGTTTATCATCATACTTGAATCATTTACAGTTTCTAACTTGAAACCGTATTTTACTCATTACCGAGTCACTTTTCATTAATGAGCATGCTTCGTGATGCCATATTATCATAACATAATATCAGTACATCAGCATAACATTATGATGTTATAGTACCATAGCATGCATCGCAAATATGTCTATGTAACTTGATTAATGTACATCATAAACATATCATCATAACTTGATCATCATGTAAGCATTCATCCTAACATACTTTAAAACATTTTATCATAACTTGATCATCATATGCTAATATACCTCGCAAGCATATCAACATAACTTGATCCTCATTCATCGTAAGTATAACTTAATCATATTTCGTATGCATATCAACATAACTTAATCATCATAAACTTGAAAATCAATGTTTTCGTTTATGCTGTAGGCGGAGTTGTGCTTACCAGTTTACACTAAATCTTAGATTTAGTGCTCCACCCAGACAGATTGCTTTCCTGTTTTCACAGAAAATCATAGGATAAGCATCGTCCTATCATACATCATAATTACCCTAGTTATTAACTTATATTAATACAAGGGTAATTAAAAACATAGTATAAACTTTAAAACTTTACTTTCTTTTAAAAACCCTTGAATTCTGAAAACTGTATTTGAAATCAAATCTTAAATTTGATCCTTTCTAACAAATCTGTTTCAATTTGAAAATATTTCCTTCATGAAAGTTGTAGATCTTGAAGATTCCTACAACTTCTGTTTTAAACTTAAAACCCAAATCTGATTTAACACATTAATCTCTGCCTTTGAAAATTCTTCGACCAATTTATTAACCCTAAAATTGGTCTCCGGTTTTTGTAAAAACGAAGGTCTTAGAGGCCTTATTTTCAAAAACTGTCCCGTGGCCCCTAGGATTTTCCCTTCTCTACAACTTTGTAGTTTTGACTTTTTCATGTTCGGCCTCTAAGGGCCCAAAATTCACTTTCCAAAATACTGTCCAGTTTGACCCGAAACTGGCAGTT
The DNA here is from genome assembly GCA_025413025.1 of Ficus hispida. Lineage (NCBI taxonomy): Eukaryota > Viridiplantae > Streptophyta > Magnoliopsida > Rosales > Moraceae > Ficus > Ficus hispida. The sequence goes on along the minus strand of CM046372.1, from coordinate 5,980,753 downwards.
TTCATTCGGTATGGTTTATAAATCTAAACAACCATAACTCATGTTTTACACAACATCAAACTCTTAATTCTCTTAACTAAAACGTAAATAACAGCTAGAGGTTAAAAGATTTACCTCAAGCTTCACGAGAAAGGTTCTAGCTTAGGGTTTCGAAGTTTTTCTTTTGTGCTAACACAAACCACAAAACGGATTTGTTTCACACTTTCACTCTCACTTTGCTTCTCACTTTGGTTCGGTTTCTATAAGGAGAGAACTGAAATATTGGCTGCAGATTTTCTAAACAAACACAAAGAATCAGCCTTCACCTATTTATAGGTGAACAACTTGTTCTTCCTTTGCCAAAAAGTCCTCTAGCAAATTCTATTTGCTGAACAAACCTTTGTGGTGGCCGGCCATGCTTGGCTCTTGGAAATGACTAAGCAAGGCTATAGGACTGACTCATCAAGGCTACTAGACGATGTGTCAAGCCCTCAAGATGGCTGGCCCTTAGAGTGATGACGTGTCAAAACCTCGGCTTGCCACGGATACGAGGCTAGGAATGCTTATTCATCCAAGCTAGGCCACGAGGTGTCCTAATTCTAGGGTGGCCGGTTTAGGGGTGGCTTGGCAAGGCCTTGGCTTGCCAAACAAGCACAGCTAGTGAGCTTAGTCACCAAAGCTACTCCATGTGGTGTCAACCTCCCACAATGGCCGGTCATCATGATGAAGTGTGAGAGTTTTAGCTTGCCAATAAGTGCAGCTAGGGTGGCTTACTAACCATAGCTAGTCCATGAGCAAAGCTATGGTGCTTACTCACCAAGGCTTGTTCTTGATGTGTCTAGCCAAGGTGATGGCCGGTTTTCCTTGGTGTGCCACATGGAAAATCTTTGCTTGTTGATGCATCACATATAGCCAAGTAAGCAAGGCTAGAATGCTTACTAAGCAAAGCTAGGTTTTTAGGTGTCAAACTAACAAAGAAACACCTATTTCCTTTTTGTTTATCAGTCCTTAAAAACATCATATTTGCTTGAACATATCCATGAGGTGGCCGGCCATTCTTACTAGGTGTCAAGATGACAACTTGCAACATAGCTTAGTAAGCAAAGCTACATGCTTACTAAGCAAAGCTAAAATTGTGAGGTGTCAATTTCTAGTGCACTTCCAATTTTCCATACTTTGCCTATTGGTCCTTAGAGCAAAATATTTGCTCATTAGCCCTTGAGGTGGCCGGTCCTTATGAGCACAAATGTAAGCATGTGATTGGTCAATTTTGAACCAATCAAACTTAACTTGATTCCTTGGTTTCCAACTAGGTTAACCAAACTTAAAAATCATCATAAGCTTAATTGAACTAGGAAATCCAACTAGAAATATCCATAGTTCCATAAATTTACAAATTTATTTATCAAACCATAATTTTCACAAAATTGCACTTTGGCCCCTAAAGGCAAAAACATTTGCACTTTAGTCCTGCAAGGTGGCCGGTTTTCATAGTGACATTTGTCATTCTATTTATGACGAGGTGTCACCTTTTAAGACCTTTCTTGTCTTAACTCCTAAACACAGTCCACTTTCATACTAGCTTACATATACAGATACTGTTTTCAGCCGATAACAGTATTCCTGCACTGGACCATAATCCAGAATTTATCTGAACTGTGTCTAGGGTTCTCTTAACATTAGAAACTACTAACAGAGAATCATAGATCATAAATTTGCCTTTCACAACAAAAGGTCTTACATAAGTAAATTATCGAATCTCTCAACCAAGAATTCAATAATTTTACTGATAGAACATAACACATAGCATATAAATAAGTAATTACAAACTTTGATTCCTAATAACAGAAATCAAAATTTGTAAACAAGCTGGTCATTACAATCTACCCCCCTTAAAAATTTTCGTCCTCGAAAATCAAGTCGGGATAGTTCTTTCTCATTTCTTCTTCTACTTCCCATGTTGCTTCTTCAATGTTATGATTCCGCCATAACACTTTAACCATCGGAATGGTTTTGTTTCTTAAAACCTTTTCTTCCCGATCTAAAATACGGATTGGCTTTTCCTCATATGTCAAATCCGTTTGTACTTCAATTGGTTCTTGACTTAGCACATGAGAAGAATCAGTATATACTTTTTCAACATAGAAACATGAAAACATTATGTACAGAAGCTAATGCTGGCGGCAACGCAAGCGTAAGCTACTTTTCCAATCCTTTCGAGGATTTCAAATGGACCTATATATCTTGGATTAAGCTTTCCCTTTTACCAAACCTCATAATTCCTTTCATAGGAGCAATCTTAAAAATACAGAATCTCCAACTTGGAATTCTAGAGGTCTTCGACGTTTATCAGCATAACTTTTCTGCCGACTAAAGCTAGTCGATCGTTGCTTAATCATCTTAATGTCTTCTGAGGTTTTTCTAATGAAATCCGTGGTTTGAAGTTGTTTCTGTCCAACTTCTTGCCAATGGATGGGAGATCACATTTCCTTCCGTATAACGCTTCAAATGGAGCCATATCAATTGAGGCGTGATAACTATTGTTATACGAAAATTCGATCAATGGTAGCTTTTGATCCCAGTTTCCTTTGAAATCCAAAACACATGATCTTAACATATCCTCCATGTTTGGATAGTACGTTCCGATTGTCCATCCGTCTGAGGGTGAAACGCAGTACTAAATTTCAACTTTGATCCCATGGCGGTATGAACACTTTTCCAAAATCGGAAGTAAAACGTCCATCTCGATCTGAAATGATGGATTTAGGTACTCCATGAAGCCTAACAATCTGGATACATAAATTTCAGCCAATTTCTCGACTGAAAAGGTGGCTTTTATGGAATGAAATGAGCTGATTTGGTTAGTTATCCACAATCACCCAAATCATGTCATTTCCACTTGCCGTCTTGGTAAACAACCACAAAATCCATAGTAGTTTGCTCCATTTCCATTCTGGAGTTGATCTTTTGAAGATCTCCGCCAGGTTGTCGGTGTTCAGCCTTAACTTTCTGACAAGTTAGCACTTTGACACAAAGTCAGCGATTGCATTCTTCATATTCGGCCACCAAAGTTTCTCTAAGTCCTTATACATCTTGAAGCTCCAGGATGTACGAATATGGCGTTCATGGCTTCAGACATGATTTGTTTCCTAAGAAAATCAAAGTTAGGAACACAAATCCTTCCTTTAAAAGAATTAGCCCATTCGAGACGTCTTAAATTCCTTGTCTTCTCCACCAAGGAGTTGCATCTTTAGTAAAAAGGAATCTTTCCCTTGATAAAACTTAATGGATTCTAGGAGATTGGATGGAGAGTCAAACAGCCAATTTCCCAGTTACCATTTCCAAGTTAAAATCAGAAATTTCCTTCTGAAGTGACTTGGGCAATGATCCGATAGACATAAGTATACCGGATGACTTTCTGCTTAAGCATCTGCCACTTTTTGCTTTCCCAGGGTGGTAAAGGATTTCACAATCGTAATCCTTTACGAGCTCAAGCCATCTACGCTGTCTCATATTGAGCTCTTTTGAGTAAAGATGTATTTGAGACTTTGATGATCTGTGAAAATCTCACATCTATTACCAACAATAATGCCTCCAAATCTTTAACGCAAAACTACCGCCCAAGCTCCAAATCATGCGTCAGATAGTTCTTTCATGGTCCTTTAGTTGACGTGAGGCATATGCAACTACATTTCCTTTTTGCATAAGGACAGCTCCTAGTCCGGTTTAGATGCATCGCTATAAATAACGAAGTTTCCTGCATCAACATCAGGAATTATTAATACCGGTGCACTAGTAAGCTCCTCTTGAGTTCTTGGAAGTTTCTTCACATTCGGTGTCCATTCAAACTTCCTCTCCTTTTTCGTAAGGGTTGTTAGTGGCGCCGTTATCTTGGAAAATCCTTCAACGAATCGTCGGTAATAACCGGCTAAACCAAGAAAACTTCGTATTTCCGACACGTTTTTAGGCGCTGACCATGCACTAACTGCCTCTATCTTTGCAGGATCCACGGAAATTCCTTCCTTTGAAACCACATGGCCTAAGAAATGTACTTTCTCTAACCAAAATTCACACTTTGTGAATTTGGCATAGAGCTGATTCTGTCTTAATAGCTCCAAAACCATCCTAAGATGTTGTTCATATTCTTTTATGGACCTTGAGTAGATCAAAATATCATCAATAAAGACGATAACAAACTTATCCAAATATTCTTTGAATACTCGATTCATAAGATCCATAAAAGCAGCTGGAGCATTAGTCAAACCAAATGGCATGACTAAAAACTCATAATGCCCATAGCATGTTCAAAACGCCGTCTTAGAAATATCATCCTCCTTAATTCTAAGTTGATGATATCCCGATCGCAAGTCAATCTTTGAAAATACCAACGCTCCCCGGAGTTGATCAAAAAGATCGTCAATTCGTGGGAGAGGGTATTTATTCTTAATCGTGATCCTATTCAGCTCACGATAGTCAATGCACATTCGCAACGATCCATCCTTCTTTTTAACAAACAACACCGGTGCTCCCCACGGTGAATGACTTTGTCGAATGAATCCCTTATCCAACAGTTCTTGTAATTGTACTTGGAGTTCTCTAAGCTCAGCTGGAGCCATACAATAGGGTGCTTTCGATATAGGTGCTGCTCCTGGCAACAATTCTATTTCGAAAGAAATTTCTCGCTCCGGCAGAAGTCTAGTCAAATCTTTTGGAAAAACATCCAAATATTCCTTAATGATAGGAACATTCTCAGGCTGTAGCTCCCTTTCTTGTTCCTTATCCACCATGTTAGCTAAGTATCCTTGACATCATACTTTCATACATTCTTACATGCTATCTTACTTTCTACTTCATATTTTCTTACTTACATACTTTCCTTTCATATTGCATCACAAGAAATATCTACATAAAAAAAAAACTGAGCAAGTATATCATATAACTTGCCATGTTTGGAAAACATATCATATCATATAACTTTTCCATACTTTGAAAAGTATTTCGCATTATATAACTTTCCACACTTGGAAAGCATATCGTAAAATAGCTTCTTTCTTGAACCTTGATCTTATGCTATTAGAACCCTTTATTTTTCTTAATGGCCCCTTTCTTGGAACTCGTTCCTCAAGGATTCGGCCTATGGCCCCTATTTCGGAACCTTTACTTTCCATGACAACCCCTATCTTGGAATTTCCTCCTCAAGAATTCGGCTGTACATAAAATGAGGGGTTCTATTAAGCATGAGCTCAAGATTTAAGCATCTTTTATAAAAATATTTCCTTTGAATCTTTTCAAAGTCAATAATGGTGAAAACATAATATCGTTCGAGTGATGCAATAGAAGGTATACTTATATCATATCAACTAGCTGCTTGCTAGATGGTAGAAGCTTCTCTCATTGCTTCTAACATTTCCTTCATAGCACAAAATTGTAATCCTTAGGAATGTCTAAAACTTCCTATCATTTCATAATTTCCCTTTTCTTTTATTCCTCCAAAATTGCTTGGAACTTTGACCAGAATTACTGGTCTGACCTCTCAGGTTCGAATCTTGGTTCTGCTTAAGCAGCAACTGTTTCTCTCCAGCTTTTCTTCTCTTTTAACCTAAATATTTGAGCCCTTGCCTCTTTATCTTGATTAGTCCAGTATTCTGCCCTCATAGCTCTACTTATACAATCAGCTACAAGAGTTGGAGGACTACTCCCAGCACTAACTTGTTTGGCAATGTCTGTCCGAAACATCTTCATCATCCTTCTTACTTTCTCCGTTTCATTTGGTATCAGTTCCGGACATAGAAGGGCAAGTTGCTCAAACTTTTTGACTGCTTCCATTACAGTCATCGATCCTTGCTTCAAACTATTAAACTCATCTTGTTGAGCTGCAAGAATTTCCCGATTGTAATACATCGTCCTAAACTCAGTTATGAAATCTTGCCAACTCATGTTTACCACATTTCTGCGCATCTGAACCGTCATCCACCAATGACGCGCATCTTTCTTTAGTGCAAAAGAAGCACAAAGAACTTTCTCTTGCTCCGTAAGTCCCATAAAATCCAAAATTACTTGGATATCAATTAACCAGTTATCCGCTACTATTGGGTTCGTAGTTCCTTCAAATTCAGGTGCCTTCATTCGCCTGAATCATTCATATAACAAATCCTCTCTTACCAAAGGTGGATTCACTTGTATCCCTCCTGGTACTAAAGGAACTCCTTGAGGAACTTCCGGTACTACTGGGGGTATGGGATCATTTTGGGGTGGCACTTCGTTAGCACGAGGTACCTGGTTAAATTGAGCTACCTGTTCCCGCAACTGATTCATTTCTTGCTGCTGTTCTCGCAATTGCCGTTGCAAAGCAGCTATAACATTTGCCACATCAGGCTCTTGCGGGTTGGGATTCGCTCATGTACGTGGACGCGACATCTTCTATCCCTTATCTAATCACGATAAAGATATACTTCAAATATCTTTTCGTTCATTGAAATCTTATCATAAAACTTATCATGAATAATTCCTATTCATAATACAATCACATCGTATTCTTATCATAACATTCATAACCGATCATATCATAAACCATATGATGGATCGTATCATAACCATATCTCAGAACTGATCATAACATAGATCAGATCATATATCATAACATCATGACTGATCATAACATAGACCAGATCATAGATTGTATCATCATGTCATATCTTACATAAACATTTCTTATTCATACCATAATGTACATATCATACATATTCTGACATTGTCATACATACAATATCAACACATTAGATAGAAGTGTTCAAACACTTAACTATCATTCACATATATACATATGCGTCCTATCTCTAAACATCTATTCTGAGGTTACTTCGGAGAATACTTCCCAGTCTTCTTCATCAAACAATATTTCCTCCGGATCATCCATTATATTCACTTCTTCATTATCATCACTATCGATGTTAATCACTTGAGGATTCTCATGAAAAAGTTCTGGGAATTCCTCCGGGTTCATGTTATCAGCGACCTCTTCTTCTTGCATAGGAACCTCTTGTAGTGGTACTGCTGGAATAGGGTCTTCCGGTATTGGCGGACCCCATTGAAAGTGTGGTTCCTCATGACCATTATCATTGGCTGGCTCTTGTACATCATTCCCTACCACAGCATCCATCTGAACCATATGAGCTGCTAATTCAGCATCCATAATATCGTTAATCATATGGTCCAGTGTTACTCCTACTACTGGTTGTGGAACATGCTCTCGAATTTCAGGTGGCAAACCATCTCTAAGCAGTTGTTGAGCCCGTAACTCTGGATTACCGATATCAGGAACATGAGGCAACATCGCCTCCTGAAATCATCTACAATAATGAGCCATTGATTCATTAGGATATGCATGCCAATCATATACATATCCTAAGAATCGCACCAAATTCATATCACGATAGATTTCTTCATCTCTAAGGTGCATAGCATCATTATTCTCGAATGGAGGTCCAAAACGAGCATTGATCAGGGTACGAAAATCTGCCCATGATCTATTCTGAAACTCATGTTCTCTTGTGGTCCTCCACCATAGTATTGCATCCACTGCCAGGCATCGTGTGGCCAGTGATACCTGTAGATGGCCTGGAATATGACATATCCTAAATATCGATTCTATGTCATGAAGCCAGGCTACCAAGGTAACCGTCCGTCTTGTCCCATCAAAAACTAATGGAGACATCATAAAGAAGGCATGGGTAGCAGCGCGATCCTCTTCCATCGATCACGAATCTATATAACGTAATGGAATAAATAAATTTACTCTAAGTATTTAATACTTACAAGGACAGTGGCATAGGCAGGCATACTGTGAAATCAGAAGGCAGGAACACTTGCTCTGATACCAACTCTGTGGCGACCAGCCCTTTCCTGATCATCACCATACTTACTTATATACGCACATACGAAAATTTGAACTAAATTTTCTTTTTTTATTCTTCTTTCAAAACCATGGGTAACTTGAAGTTAAAACTTCATACATGTACATATATATACATATACATATGCATATACATATACATATACATATTTAGTCCCATGTAGTACTAAAACATAGTACTTAAATACTACATAAACATAACATAATTTTGACAAAACGCGTGGTAGCTCCAAACCCTTCATTTCACAGTTTTGCCACGCCACGCCCACCGCCTTGCATCAGATAGTGCTGTAAGGCTGCTTACCTACAGTATAAACGTAAGTCATGAGCTATTGCTCAGCAAGTACAATAATTGCACCGCAAATCATTTCATAATAACCAATGCATGAACCTTTTATGCTCTCATTATTCATTCAAGAGCTAGCGTTGGTTCCGGGCCCCTTACATAACATAACATAAGTGTACGTACCGTGGCGCGCTACCATGGAGTGGTTGGGGCGGCCAGCCCTGTTCAATTCAAACCATGAACCAAACCCGACCGTACTCAGGTCGATACGACACAAGAAATCTGTTCATCTGATCATCGTCATCATACATGAACCTTTTCATGATCATAAACAGTTTCTAACTTAAAACCGTATTCTTACAGATTACCATCTGTTTATCATCATACTTGAATCATTTACAGTTTCTAACTTGAAACCGTATTTTACTCATTACCGAGTCACTTTTCATTAATGAGCATGCTTCGTGATGCCATATTATCATAACATAACATCAGTACATCAGCATAACATTATGATGTTATAGTACCATAGCATGCATCGCAAATATGTCTATGTAACTTGATCATTGTACATCATAAACATATCATCATAACTTGATCATCATGTAAGCATTCATCTTAACATACTTTAAAATATTTTATCATAACTTGATCATCATATGCTAATATAGCTCGCAAGCATATCAACATAACTTGATCATCATTCATCGTAAGTATAACTTAATCATATTTCGTATGCATATCAACATAACTTAATCATCATAAACTTGAAAATCAATGTTTTCGTTTATGCTGTAGGCGGAGTTGTACTTACCAGTTTACACTAAATCTTAGATTTAGTGCTCCACCCAGACAGATTGCTTTCCTGTTTTCACAGAAAATCCTAGGATAAGCATCGTCCTATCATACATCATAATTATCCTAGTTATTAACTTATATTAATACAAGGGTAATTAAAAACATAGTATAAACTTTAAAACTTTACTTTCTTTTAAAAACCCTTGAATTCTGAAAACTGTATTTGGAAATCAAATCCTTAAATTTGATCCTTTTCTAACAAATCTGTTTTGAATTTGAAAACATTTCCTTCATGAAAGTTGTAGATCTTGAAGATTTATACAACTTCTGTTTTAAACTTAAAACCCAAATCTAACTTTAACACATTAATCTCTGCCTTTGAAAATTCTTCGACCAATTTATTAACCCTAAAATTGGTCTCCGGTTTTTGTAAAAACGAAGGTCTTAGAGGCCTTATTTTCAAAAACTGTCCATGTTGACCCCTAGGATTTTCCCTTCTCTACAACTTTGTAGTTTTGACTTTTTCATGATTCGGCCTCTAAGGGCCTCAAAATTCACTTTCCAAAATACTGTCCAGTTTGACCCGAAACTGGCAGCTTTCATTCGGTATGGTTTATAAATCTAAACAACCATAACTCATGCTTTTACACAACATCAAACTCTTAATTCTCTTAACTAAAACGTAAGTAAACAGCTAGAGGTTAAAAGATTTACCTCAAGCTTCACGAGAAAGGTTCTAGCTTAGGGTTTCGAAGTTTTTCTTTTGTGCTAACACAACACCACAAAACCGGATTTGTTTCACACTTTCACTCTCACTTTGCTTCTCACTTTGGTTCGGTTTCTATAAAGAAGAGAACTGAAATATTGGCTGCAAGGTTTTCTAAACAAACACAAAGAATCAGCCTTCACCTATTTATAGGTGAACAACTTGTTCTTCCTTAGCCAAAAAGTCCTCTAGCAAAATTCTATTTGCTGAACAAACCTTGTGTGTTGGCCGGCCATGCTTGGCTCTTGGAAATGACTAAGCAAGGCTATGGGACTGACTCATCAAGGCTACTAGACGATGTGTCAAGCCCTCAAGATGGCTGGCCCTTAGAGTGATGACGTGTCAAAACCTCGGCTTGCCACGGATGCGAGGCTAGGAATGCTTATTCATCCAAGCTAGGCCACGAGGTGTCCTAATTCTAGGGTGGCCGGTTTAGGGGTGGCTTGGCAAGGCCTTGGCTTGCCAAACAAGCACAGCTAGTGAGCTTAGTCACCAAAGCTACTCCATGTGGTGTCAACCTCCCACAATGGCCGGTTCATCATTGATGTAGTGTGAGAGTTTTAGCTTGCCAAATAAGTGCAGCTAGGGTGGCTTACTAACCATAGCTAGTCCATGAGCAAAGCTATGGTGCTTACTCACCAAGGCTTGTTCTTGATGTGTCTAGCCAAGGTGATGGCCGGTTTTCCTTGGTGTGCCACATGGAAAATCTTTGCTTGTTGATGCATCACATATAGCCAAGTAAGCAAGGCTAGAATGCTTACTAAGCAAAGCTAGGTTTTTAGGTGTCAAACTAACAAAGAAACACCTATTTCCTTTTTTGTTTATCAGTCCTTAAAAACATCATATTTGCTTGAACATATCCATGAGGTGGCCGACCATTCTTACTAGGTGTCAAGATGACAACTTGCAACATAGCTTAGTAAGCAAAGCTATTAAGCTTACTAAGCAAAGCTAAAATTGTGAGGTGTCAATTTCTAGTGCACTTCCAATTTTCCATACTTTGCCTGTTGGTCCTTAAGAGAAAAATATTTGCTCATTAGCCCTTGAGGTGGCCGGTCCCTATGAACACAAATGTAAGCATGTGATTGGTCAATTTTGAACCAATCAAACTTAACTTGATTCCTTGGTTTCCAACTAGGTTAACCAAACTTAAAAATCATCATATGCTTAATTGAACTAGGAAATCCAACTAGAAATATCCATAGTTCCATAAATTTACAAATTTATTTATCAAACCACAATTTTCACAAAATTACACTTTGGCCCCTAAAGGCAAAAACATTTGCACTTTAGTCCCTGCAAGGTGGCCGGTTTTCATACTGACATTTGTCATTCTATTTATGACGAGGTATCACCTTTTAAGACCTTGCTTGTCTTAACTCCTAAACACAGTCCACTTTCATACTAGCTTACATATACAGATACTGTTTTCAGCCGATAACAGTATTCCTGCACTGGACCATAATCCAGAATTTATCTGAACTGTGTCTAGGGTTCTCTTAACATTAGTGAACGACCCGCCTAACACAGGCCGTTACCGTACATACATACATACGTACTTACATGCATACATACTTATACGTAAATTAGCGGAATAATTTTTTTTTATATACATATTTGCACATACGTAAATAATTATACTGTTTAATTAAAAACGTTGCGCAAGCATATATAAAGCTTATAAAATAATCACATAATTAAACAAAACGCATGGCGGCATTGGTCCCACATTTCACAGTTCAGCACACCTCGCCCTCCATCTTGCATCACGGGTTGCTACTAGGCTGCTTACCTACAGCATAGACGTAAGACAATGAGCTAACGCTCAGCAAGTACAACTATTAAATACCGCAGTAACATAAACACAACACGATCTAACCTAACATAACATTTCATAATATTTCATGACATATCATAACATAACATTTCTTATCATGACTTATCATAACATATGCATGAATCGTTTATGCTTTCTTATATCATCATATCTTTCTTTCTTAACTTATCTTTACTTATGGGCCCCGTAACATGAGTGTTCGTACCGGGCGTGCTCTATGGGCTTACTCTTGCCATAGCTCAACCCGACCTGACGCGGGTCGGTACGACACAGGCAATTGCTTGCCATCATAGCTTAATCTTTCTTTTGTTAATTAGTGAACATGCATCATGATGTTTCACTCAATTAATCTTAACATATCTT
>CM046372.1:5946893-5968712 GCA_025413025.1 Ficus hispida | reverse complement strand
TGAATTTTACTTTTCATAAACTCATGCTTATACATAACATCACACTCATAATCTTCTTATCAAAAACGTGAATGAAAACTAGAGGTTAAAGAGTTTACCTCAAGCTTCACAAAACAATTCTAGCTTAAGGTTTTGGAGGTTTTCTTTCTCACTAGACCAACACCACAAACCGAATCTGTTTCAACTCTTCTCTCACTTTTTGTTCGGTTCCTAAGGAAAAGAAGAAGCAGATAATGAGCTGCCAATCTATGGTTTATTGTCCAAAAGATCATATATGTTGTACCACCTCCTATTTATAGGTGAATGTTGTTCTTACCTTGCTAGTTAGTCCTCCAAAAATCTTCATTTTGCACATAACCCTTGTGTGTTGGCCGGCCATCCTTGGCCCTAGACATTGAGTAAGCACAGCTAAGGTGACTTATTCACCAAAGCTACCATGCTATGTGGCATGTTCTCAAGATGGCTGGCCATTAGGTGATGAGGTGCCAAAATTCTAGCTAGTCTAGGAGGCAAAACTTGATTGGTTAATGCATAAACTAAGCCATGGTGTGTCATTCACCCATTGGCCGGTTTTGGTGCTGAATTTGCAAGCCTTGGCTTGCCAAAGAAGAAAGCTAAATGGATGACTCATCAAGGCTAAGAGGCTTAGTCATCAAAGCTAGAAATTTGATGTGTGTTTTCCTTGTGATGGCCGGCCATATGTGGCAACATAAGCTTGGTTTTATCAAGCCAAGCAAGCAAGGCTATAAGCTTGCTCACCAAACTATAAACTACACTTGTCATTCTCTCTAAAACTTTGAGAAATTATGACTTCTAAGCTGCATATTAATCCCCAAGAGTAACATATTTACTCAATGGAATCATGTGGTGGCCGGCCATGGAAATTCAAATGGAAGAAAATAGTTAGATTAACTAAGTTAACAAACCTAGTTACTTTCTTGGTTTTAACATAACTATGGTAACTAAATTTTGTAACCAATCCTTGGCTTAGTTGAATTTGAATGCTTAGTAAGAAAATCTATCATAATTTTCTTGAAATTCTTCATAAGGTGGCCGGCCATACCTTGCTAAGTGTGAAAGTTGCAAAATGCAACATAGCTTAGTATGCAAAACTACTTTGCTTACTAGGCAAGGTTAAAATTGTGTGGTATCAAATTCTAATGAACTTCAAATTTTTCATACCTTGCCTATTGGTCCTTAAGAGCAAAATATCAGCTCATTAACCCTTAATGTGGCCGGTTCCCTTAAGTATAAGTGTAGGCAAATGATTGGTCAATTTTGAACCAATCTAAACCTAACTTGATTCCTTGATTTCCAACTAGGTTAACCAAATTTAAAAATCATCATAAACTAAATTGAACTAGGAAATCTAACTAGAAAAATCCGTAGTTCCATAAATTTACAAATTTATCTATCAAATCACAATTTTTCACAAAATTGCATTTTGGCCCTAAAGGCAAAATATTTGCACTTTAGTCCCTATAGGGTGACCAATTTTCAAAGTGAGATTTGTCATTCTTTTTAAGACAAGGTATCACCGATTAAGACCTTACTTGGCTTAACTCCTAAACACAGTTCATTTTCATACTGGCATACATATTCAGATACTGTTTTCAACTGATAACAGTATACTTGCACTGGACCATTATCCAGAATTTATCTGAACTGCGTCTAGGGTTCTCTTAATATTAGAAACTACTAACAGAGAATCATATATCATAGATTTGCCTTTTACTACAAAAAGGTCTTTCAAAGAATCTAACATAACACATAAACATTTCTTAATTACAAACTTTGATTATTCATAACAGAAATCAAAATTTGTAAACAAGCTGATCATTACGTTTTATACCATTTTACTCAAAAGGTCACTTGCTTTACAAAGCAATAATTTTTTTTGGAGTCTTATAAAAACATAAGAACTCATAATATCTAATAAAAACCCTAAGCTGGGCTTTTCATAAATACCTTCAGGGCATAATTCAAATATCTGTACAAGACATTATGACGTTGGGAAATTCTAGTTATTACAATCTACCCCCCTTAAAAATTTTCGTCCTCGAAAATTAGAACAAGTCGGGATAGTTCTTCCTCATCTCATCTTCCAACTCCCAGGTTGCTTCTTCAACCCTGTGGTTTCGCCATAACACTTTAACCATGGGAATGGTTTTATTTCTTAAGACCTTCTCTTCCCAATCCAGTACTTGAACGGGCTTTTCTTCATAAGTTAAGTCCGTTTGAACCTCTACTGGTTCTTGACTAAGCACATGGGAAGGGTCGGATATATACTTCTTTAGCATCGACACATGGAAAACATTATGCATCGAAGCCAATTCAGGCGGTAGGGCAAGCTTATAGGCTACTTTTCCAATCCTTTCAAGGATCTCAAATGGCCCCGTATATCTTGGGCTAAGCTTCCCTTTCTTTCCAAAGCGCATTACTCCTTTCATAGGAGTAATCTTGATGAACACTGCATCACCCACTTGGAATTCCAAAGGCCTCCTACGTTTGTCGGCATAACTTTTCTGTCTGTTAAAAGCTATGTCGAGCCTCTGTCTGATCTTCTGAATGTCCTCAGAGGTCTTCTTGATAAAATCTGTGGTTTGTAGCTGTTTCTGTCCAACTTCCTGCCAGTGAATAGGAGATCGACATTTTCTTCCATATAATGCTTCAAATGGAGCCATACCAATTGAAGCATGATAACTGTTGTTATATGAAAATTCGATCAATGGCAGCTTCTGATCCCAGTTTCCTTTGAAATCCAGCACACATGACCTTAGCATATCTTCCAGTGTCTGGATGGTTCGTTCGGATTGACCGTCAGTTTGGGGGTGAAATGCCGTGCTAAACTTCAATTTCGACCCCATGACGTTGTGAACACTAGTCCAAAATCGAGAAGTGAAACGTCCATCACGGTCCGAGATGATCGATTTTGGTACTCCATGAAATCTGACAATCTGGGATACATAAATTTCAGCTAATTTTTCCACAGAAAAGGTGGCCTTAATCGCAATAAAGTGAGCCGATTTGGTTAATCTATCAACAATCACCCAAATCGTGTCACTTCCGCTTGTAGTCCTGGGTAGTCCTACTACGAAATCCATAGTAATCTGCTCCCATTTCCACTCAGGAAGCTCTATCTTCTGCAGTTCTCCGCCCGGATGTCGATGTTCAGCCTTAACTTTCTGACAAGTTAGGCATTTCGACACATATTCTGCTACCTCATTCTTCATATTGGGCCACCAGAAACTTTCTCGGAGGTCTTTGTACATCTTGGAAGCTCCTGGATGTACTGAGTATGGCGTCATATGTGCTTCCAACAAAATCTGATCCTTCAAGACTTCGAAGTTGGGAACACAGATTCTCTCCTTGAAGTAGATGACGCCATCTGCAGTGGTTCTAAACTCATTGCTTTTTCCTCCAAAAAGCTGAGTTTTCATCAAAAAGGAATCCTTTTCTTGGTGAGACTTAATGGATTCCATCAAATTAGACTGAATGGTTAGAGAAGATAATTTCCCCGTTATCATCTCCAAATTAAACTCAGAAATCTCCTTTTGTAGTGGCTTAGGAAACATTCCAATAGACATCAGCATGCCTACGGATTTCCTGCTTAAGGCATCTGCTACTCTATTCGCCTTTCCAGGATGATAAAGGATCTCACAGTCATAATCCTTAACAAGTTCCAGCCATCTACGTTGTCTCATATTGAGCTCCTTCTGAGTAAAAATATACTTAAGGCTCTGGTGATCAGTGTAGATTTCACACTTATTCCCATACAAATAGTGTCTCCAAATCTTAAGTGCGAAAACTACTGCCGCGAGCTCTAAATCGTGCGTGGGATAATTCTTTTCGTGAATCTTTAACTGTCGAGATGCATAGGCCACTACCTTGCCATCCTGCATCAAGACAGCTCCTAATCCATTCTTAGAAGCGTCACTATAGATCACGAAATTTCCTGCATCTACATCAGGAATAATCAACACAGGCGCACTCGTCAGCCTTTTCTTGAGCTCCTGGAAATTCTCCTCACACTTCTGAGTCATTCAAAATCTTTCCTTTCCTGGTAAGAGCAGTGAGGGGTGTAGCGATCTTGGAAAATCCCTCGACGAATCGTCGGTAATAGCCAGCTAATCCAAGGAAACTCCTTATTTCTGTAACGTTTGTGGGTGTTGGCCATGCACTAACCGCCTCCACTTTAGCAGGGTCTACTGAAATTCCTTCCTTCGATACTACATGACCCAAGAAATGAACTTTTTCCAACCAAAATTCACATTTTGTGAATTTGGCATACACTGATTCCTTCTCAACGTCTCCATCACCAATCTAAGATGATGCTCATGTTCCTCTTTGGACCTTGAGTATATCAGAATATCGTCAATAAAAACAATGACGAACTTATCCAGATACTCCTTGAATACTCGATTCATAAGGTCCATAAATGCTGCCGGGGCATTGGTTAGTCCGAATGGCATAACCAAAAACTCATAGTGCCCGTAACGTGTTCGAAAGGCCGTCTTGGAGATATCTGCCTCCTTGATCCTGAGCTGATGATAGCCTGAACGTAGATCGACCTTCGAAAATACTACTGCTTCTCTGAGTTGATCGAAGAGATCGTCAATCCTTGGAAGGGGATACTTGTTCTTGATCGTAATCTTATTCAACTCGCGGTAGTCGATACACATACGCAATGATCCATCTTTCTTCTTTACGAACAGCACTGGTGCTCCCCATGGGGAGTAACTCTGTCGGATGAATCCTTTGTCAAGCAGTTCTTGTAACTGCACTTGCAATTCCCTAAGCTCAGCTGGTGCCATACGGTAAGGCGCTTTGGAGATCGGTGCAACTCCAGGTAGTAATTCGATTTCGAACAAAATCTCGCGTTCTGGCGGAAGTCCGGGTAAATCCTTCGGAAAGATATCCACATATTCCTTTATAATGGGAACATCTTCCGGCATCAACTCCACTTCACAATCCTTATTCATCATGTTAGCTAAATATCCTTGACAACCATTAGCTAACATCTTCCAAGCCTTCATTACTGAAACCAGTTTGGTTGCTGAATTCCGAGATTGTCCGTAGAAATTAAACTCCTCCTCTTCGTACGGGTTAAACGTTACACAACGCTTTCGACAGTCGATCTTGGCGTTGTATTTGCCTAAGAAGTCCATCCCTAAGATCACATCGAAATCCTGAAGCTTGATCACGATGAGATCTACAAACAATTCTCTGCCACAGATAGTCACGGAAGTATTTCGTATCCAAAAATTGGACCACAAAATCTCTCCGGATGGCAAAGAAGTTTTAAAGGGTTGATCTAAACTATCCACACCTCTTCCTAACTTCTGGGCGAACTCCAAAGATACAAATGAGTGAGTAGCCCCAGAATCAAACAAAGCAACAGCATCGAAGGTGGCGATAGAAATCTGACCTGTCACCACATGTGAAGTCCCAGCTTCAGCATCACCCCTGGTGTAGGCATAGATCCTGGCTTGAGGTTCAGGAGCCTCTAATCTGCCTTGAGTGATTGAGGGTCCTTCAAGCTTAGCTTGGACTGCATGCAGCTGCCTGTTGGTGTTCTGACTCGGGTACGAAGGGTTTTGGCCTCGGTTATTCAAATGGCAGTTCTTCGCATAATGCCCTTCCTTACCACACAGGAAGCAGGCATTTGACCCCATTCTACAAACTCCTGGGTGTTTCCTTCCACACCTAGTACACGTGGGGTAATCAGTACTAGTACCCTCATTTCCTCTATTGTTCTTCTTCTGAGGGTAATTCCTTTGCGGACCCTGGCCAGAGAAACTCCCTTTTCTCTTGTTCCTCCCAAAATGTTTGGAACCTTGGGCCGGGCTACTTATCGGGCCTTTCTGACTCAACTCTAGACCTTGACGGGGCTGCGTCGGCTTTACTACGGTTTTCTCCTCCTTTCTGGCCTTAAAAATCTGAGCCCTTGCTTCCTTGTCCTGGTTTATCCAATACTCGGCTCTCATTGCCCGACTCACACAGTCGGATACCAGGGTAGGTGGACTACTGCCAGCACTAACCTGCTTGGCAATATCAGTACGGAACATCTTCATCATCCTTCTCACCTTTTCCGTTTCATTGGGAACCAACTCCGGACACAACCGGGCTAACTGATCAAATTTCTTGACAGCCTCCAATACTGTCATTGACCCTTGTTTCAAACTGGCGAACTCATCCTGCTGAGCTGCCAGGATTTCCCTGTTGTAGTACGTAGTGCGGAACTCCGTCACAAAGTCTTGCCAGCCCATGGTGGCAACATCTCGACGCATCTGGACAGTCCTCCACCAGTGTCTAGCGTCTTTCTTGAGTGCGAAGGAAGCACATAGAACTTGTTCTTGTTCCGATAGCCTCATAAAGTCCAAGATAACTTGGATATCGATTAACCAATTATCCGCAGCTATCGGGTCCATTAGTCCTTCGAATTCAGGTGCCTTCATTCGCCTGAATCTTTCGTACAGTAAATCCTCCCGTACTGGCTGCATGTTTACTGGAACTTCTGCAGGTACTAACGGAACTCCAAAATTCCGTGGATTTTCTGGCTGTACCTCTGGTTGAACTTCTGGTTCCGGAGGTACTCTATTCTGTTGTAGAGGAACTTCCTCAGCTCGAGGTCTCTGGTTCACATGAGCTAGTTGCTCCCGCAATCTATTCGTTTCTCACTGCTGTTCCAGCAGCTGCCGTTGCAAATTCGTTACAACAGTTGCGAAATCTGGTTCTGGCTGATTTACAGGTACCGTACGACGAGTACGAACCATTTTCTAGTTCCTATCAAATCACAAGAAAAGATATTATCATACTAGGAATATCCTTTCTTTCATACCTTTCTTATTATAATATAACATATTACGTTACATCAGAACGTTATTACTGTATCATATCAGAACGTTTTCATCGTATTATAGCACATACAACTCGTAATATGCCTTTCATAATCATATCATATCATCTCATATTTGAACCGACTTTTTACATTCTTATAAAAAGTACTTCATATTTACAATCTTGTAAATACATTTTAACACGATCACTGTACATACATAACCATAACTTCTGATGGAAGTGTCTAACACTTTCTCATCATATAACAGTACAAGCCTATCGTCAAAAGGACACAAAAAGATAAGCTAGTACATATTAGTCGTAAACTACTCAAAATACATATACACGATTAGTCTATTCTTGGTGTTCGATCGTAACCACCGAGGATGTGTCGGAATCTGACTCCTCAGCTCCGTTATGAAACACAATCTCTTCGGGGTCCTCGCCATAATCAAACACATCATCATTCTCTAGCCAGCCCGCATGCTCAATTTCTGGCGCTGGCTCTAATTCTTCCTCGTCGTCACTAGAAATGTCAATAATCAGGGGATTAGGATCTAATGGCTGATCCTCCAGGACAACTAGGAAGTTATCAAACTCATTTACGGCCATATCGGCCTCGGCGTCTTGGGGTGGTGCTGGATCGGCCTCGAAAGGCGGCTCTTCCATCCCAACCTCATCGACTGGTGCTTGCGGACCACCCGCAACCTCAGCAACCTGCATGGCTTGCATGACAGCCTCAGCCTCTAAAATATCATCAATCATGTTCCCCACCGTCGTGCCAGGCATCGGTATAGGAACATACTGCCGGATCTGATGAGGCAGTCCATCTCGAAGCGTCTGTAATGCCAATGTCACCGGGTTAGCCAAGTCCTGGGGACATATGGCAATAACTCCTCCTGGAACCTCCGACAATAGTGGCTCATAGGCTCCTGCGGGTAGGCGTGCCAAACCACTGAAAAACTCAGATATCGGGAGTGGTACATACTCCGGTACATCGCAGGATCACGATAGGGCTCATCTGCCCCCTCATTTGGTATCGGTCCATAGCGTGCAACTAGTAACGCACGGAAATGCGCCCAGGTCCGACTCGGCATTTCTCTCTCTCCTATCGTCATCCACCAAAGTCGAACGTCTACTGCAAAACATCGACTGGCTAATGAAACCTGTAATCGCTCCTCGATATGGCAAAGATGGAAAATCAATTCCATGTCATATAGCCATGCTACTAACGACACCGTCCGTCTAGTGCCATCAAAAATCATAGGATGCGACTCGTAGAAAGACATCACTGCACGCCGATCCTCATTGACATGCGTGGGATCCATCTCGTCGCGTCTAGCATAACATAATTACGTAATAAGTATTTACTCATAAAATAAAATTACTTACAATGATGGTGGCGATGGCAAGCATACTGTGAAATTGGATAGCAGGAAACCGCTCTGATACCAACTCTGTAACGACCCGACTTGCACAGGCCGTTACCATACATACATACATACATACATTCTTACTTATTTAACGTAAACAGCGGAAATTTTTTTTTTTTTATATACATAACGCGTATGAGCGATTAGCCATATATATATATATATATACGGCGCGGATAAGCGGAAAGCATAGTAATGTCAGGATGTTCGGAATACAAAATCATATACATATAAAGAAACAAAACGCGTAGCGGCTATTAATCCCACATTTCACAGTTCGCCCTGCCACGCTCGCCATCTTGTATCAACAACTGCCCATAGGTTGCTTACCTACAGCATAGACGTAAGACGTGAGCTTTCGCTCAGCAAATACAACATAATTATCCGCGACAACACAACTCAAAACATAATTCATCACAATCTTATAACATAGCATCTCATATCATAACATATCATACTCTTACATAGCATCTCATATCATAGTATTTCCTACTTATCTCATCGTATCGTAACATCTCATACATAACATATCATAGCGTTGCATAATATATGCATGAACCGATTATGCTCGTATTATGCCATCATTTGCATTCTTAACTTATCTTGTTTATGGGCCCCATAACATAAGTGTACGTACCAGGCGCGCTCTATGGGCTTACTCTTGCCATAGCTCAACCCGACCTGACGCGGGTCGGTACGACACGGCAAGCTCGCCTGCCATCATACTTGCTTTTCATGATCTCATAATTGATCTTGTTAGTGAACATGCTTCGTGATGTCACTAAACTTAAGTCATACTTATATCTTAACATCATGCCTTATCTCATAATCATAAACTTGATATCATCATAATAATCATAAGCTTAATATCATAATAATCATAATATCGCATCAAACAATTCTAGCATACATTTATATCACATTCTAATAGCGATCATTCATCATACTTGGGTAAGTATACAACGGAAAGTCTATGCTGTAGACGGAGTTGTACTTACCAGTTTCTAACTCTCAAATTTAGCGTTTCTCCTAACCGAGTGGTTTTCCTGTTTTCACAGAAAAATCATAGGATGAGAATCATCCTATCATAGTATCATACAACCCTAGTTATTAACTTATCTCAGTATAAGGATATCAAAAACATAGCATAAACATTAAAATCTTACTATCCTTTAAAACACTAAAATTCTTGAAAACAAATTATATTTGAAGTCAGTCTTTTATTTGATCCTTTTCTAACAAATTTGTTCCGAATTTGAAAATATTTCCTTCATGAAAGTTGTAGACCTTGAAGGTTCCTACAACTTCTGTTTAAACTTAAAATCCAAATCTGACTTAAACATGCTTGTTTCTGCCTTTGAAAATTCTTCGACCATTTTTCTTAACCTTGAAATAGGTCTCGGGTTTTTGTAAAAACGAAGGTCTTAGAGGCCTTATTTTCAAAAACTGTCCATGCTGGCCCCTAGGATTTTCCCTTCTCTACAACTTTGTAGTTTTAACTTTTTCATGATTCGGCCTCTAAGGGCCTCGAAATTCGCTTTCCAAAATACTGTCCAATTTACCCCGAAACTGGCAGTTTTTTTTGTTCGGTTTGGTTTTTAGGTAACTAACGTGCACACTACCTCAAACGGTTACCCCGTGAGCCTATATTAAGCATGCAGGTGTTACCTAACCATTTCATACTCATACAATCAGATCTTACTCATATAATTTTTGTAAAACAAAAATCCTACACTTGCATAAAAATCCTATTTCGAAACTAGCATATCGAAACCGAAAACTATCAACTACACATAAAGCATAGTACTTGAATTTACTTTTCATAAACTCATGCTTATACATAACATCACACTCATAATCTTCTTATCAAAAATGTGAATGAAAACTAGAGGTTAAAGAGTTTACCTCAAGCTTCACAAAACAATTCTAGCTTAAGGTTTTGGAGGTTTTCTTTCTCACTAGACCAACACCACAAACCGAATCTGTTTTCAACTCTTTCTCTCACTTTTTGTTCGTTCCTAAGGAAAAGAAGAACAGATAATGAGCTGCCAATCTATGGTTTATTGTCCAAAAGATCATATATGTTCGTACCACCTCCTATTTATAGGTGAATGTTTTGTTCTTACCTTGCTAGTTAGTCCTCCAAAAATCTTCATTTTGCACACAACCCTTGTGTGTTGGCCGGCCATCCTTGGCCCTAGACATTGAGTAAGCACAGCTAAGGTGACTTATTCACCAAAGCTACCATGCTATGTGGCATGTTCTCAAGATGGCTGGCCATTAGGTGATGAGGTGCCAAAATTCTAGCTAGTCTAGGAGGCAAAACTTGATTGGTTAATGCATAAACTAAGCCATGGTGTGTCATTCACCCATTGGCCGGTTTTGGTGCTGAATTTGCAAGCCTTGGCTTGCCAAAGAAGAAAGCTAAATGGATGACTCATCAAGGCTAAGAGGCTTAGTCATCAAAGCTAGAAATTTGATGTGTGTTTTCCTTGTGATGGCCGGCCATATTGGCAACATAAGCTTGGTTTTATCAAGCCAAGCAAGCAAGGCTATAAGCTTGCTCACCAAAACTATAAACTACACTTGTCATTCTCTCTAAAACTTTGAGAAATTATGACTTCTAAGCTGCATATTAATCCCCAAGAGTAACATATTTACTCAATGGAATCATGTGGTGGCCGGCCATGGAAAATTCAAATGGAAGAAAATAGTTAGATTAACTAAGTTAACAAACCTAGTTACTTTCTTGGTTTTAACATAACTATGGTAACTAAATTTTGTAACCAATCCTTGGCTTAGTTGAATTTGAATGCTTAGTAAGAAAATCTATCATAATTTTCTTGAAATTCTTCATAAGGTGGCCGGCCATACCTTGCTAAGTGTGAAAGTTGCAAAATGCAACATAGCTTAGTATGCAAAACTACTTTGCTTACTAGGCAAGGTTAAAATTGTGTGGTATCAAATTCTAATGAACTTCAAATTTTTCATACCTTGCCTATTGGTCCTTAAGAGCAAAATATCAGCTCATTAACCCTTAATGTGGCCGGTTCCCTTAAGTATAAGTGTAGGCAAATGATTGGTCAATTTTGAACCAATCTAAACCTAACTTGATTCCTTGATTTCCAACTAGGTTAACCAAATTTAAAAATCATCATAAACTAAATTGAACTAGGAAATCTAACTAGAAAAATCCGTAGTTCCATAAATTTACAAATTTATCTATCAAATCACAATTTTTCACAAAATTGCATTTTGGCCCCTAAAGGTAAAATATTTGCACTTTAGTCCCTATAGGGTGACCAATTTTCAAAGTGAGATTTGTCATTCTTTTTAAGACAAGGTATCACCGATTAAGACCTTACTTGGCTTAACTCCTAAACACAGTTCATTTTCATACTGGCATATATATTCAGATACTATTTTCAACTGATAACAGTATACTTGCACTGGACCATTATCCAGAATTTATCTGAACTGCGTCTAGGGTTCTCTTAATATTAGAAACTACTAACAGAGAATCATATATCATAGATTTGCCTTTTACTACAAAAAGGTCTTTCAAAGAATCTAACATAACACATAAACATTTCTTAATTACAAACTTTGATTATTCATAACAGAAATCAAAATTTGTAAACAAGCTGATCATTACGTTTTATACCATTTTACTCAAAAGGTCACTTGCTTTACAAAGCAATAATTTTTTTTTTGGAGTCTTATAAAAACATAAGAACTCATAATATCTAATAAAAACCCTAAGCTGGGCTTTTCATAAATACCTTCAGGGCATAATTCAAATATCTGTACAAGACATTATGACGTTGGGAAATTCTAGTTATTACACGGTGTTGGTCATCTCTATAATGACCCAGTGGTCATTCCTGTAATGACCATACCCATGCTACATGTACTACGCATGTCGATCATCTACATAATGACCAAGTGGTCATTCCTATATTGACCATACCCATGCTACAGTGACTACACGTGTTGGTCATCTGCATAATGATCGGGTGATCATTCCTATATTGACCGTACATTTGCAAGCGTGAATACTATTGTTGGTTATCGTAATAGTGCGCAGGTGGTCATTTTTTTATTTACTATACCTTCTTAATATTCAATACCAGTATCGGTCATTAACATATTGACCATATCCCCTACTCATTATTATTAATATCAAATACGTGTAGCCTAAGTGTTTTGTGATCATACCAACCGAAGAAGAGTTGAAGGACCCATGTGTTGCACAGCTATATTTGAGGAACCCAAAGGTTGTGCCTCGATCACCTCGGATGACTTTTATCTCTCGACCGAGCACCGACACAAACTCTGAGTGGCGGGAGTTTTAAAAATAGATTTGAGGATAGTTGGATTCAATGAATAAAAAGTTAGAAGAACTTAAAAAGGGACAGAAGAAGTCTACCAAACTCTTGCGAAGGGTTCTCAAATTATTGTCTAACAACATGAATGAGAAGGGATAGAGAAAGACACCCACGGCATACCATGTCAGTAGTAGGTAGAAGATGAATGTTCAAACGGATGAGTCGGATGCCTTGAAGACTACTTCGAATGACCTCGGTTCTGGCTAGCAAAATGATGTGTTCATTGACTCTGACATCGGCGCCGTTGCGGATATGGGTTTGTAAGCAGCCATGGTGTTCCATACTATCGATAAGGTGATTGTTTGTAGTAGCGACGGTTGATGACAGCAAGCTAATTTTTTGTTAGATTAAAGGGTTACTATATGTAACGCCCCAACCTACGTAGTGCAGTTACCATACATACTTGAACTTACATAACTGCTTAAACCTTCTTGGAAAATTGAGAATAATTTTTTTTTTCAAACTTACATATAAAAATAGGGTTGTTCATATGGAAAACTTATCATGCATACATACTATGATGAAAACATACATAATTCTTACAACTTGTTCGAGTCTTTAAATCCTCATATTTTTGTACAATGTAATTTACTTTAAAATATATATATATATATATATATATAAACTTATCATAACTTGCGGAAAAATTTGCATAGTGGTATCTCACACTGCCCTTCACCCGCCGCATCGTCCACTTGGCCCACCAATTAAGCTACAGGCCTCTTACCTACAGTATGAAATATACTGATGAGCTTTCGCTCAGCAAGTACAAATATAATCTCACAAACCGTAACAAATATCGTGCAACTTATGCATGAATCCATTATGAATCTTTTATGACCAATTATTGACTCGAACTTATTATCTTGCTTAATATATGGGCCCCTAGTGTACATACCAAAAATGCGCAATCCTCAGAACGTCAGGGTTTGCAAGGCCCTTAATAATTCTGGAAAACATAACCCTTCACGCATCAACGGAAGGTTGATTATCATTATACCATCATGCATCAACGAGAGGTTGATAATCATTAACTCGAAACATACATGATCCTCCCGCATCAACAGGAGGTTGGTACGACACCTTATTTGTCTTGGTTCAGTCTTACTCTTGTTACATTTCCAAGACTAAGAATCTTTACATGTGATCTTAATAATCATGATGCACATGAAATAGACATGGCATAACCATAAATTCATGGCATAACTTGATGTATCATGGCTTAACATGACTTAACATGGCTTATCGTATCATAACATGGCATGACATAGTATAACATGGCATGACATAGCATAACATGACATGACATAGCATAACTTGGCATAATATAACATAACAAGTAATCATGTCATATACTTGAAAATAGCTTACTATTTTCCATACTGCAGGTGAGGTTTGTACTTACCTCGTCTACTATGTCCGTTAATGTGTCGCTCCAAGTCCGGACACAACAGCAGGTTATCACTTGCTATAATAAAGGACATAGGTAAGGATTTAAAAATGTTGGGGATCTAACCAACATTCATGCATAACCATAGTTATATGTCCCCCCATATATGATATCTTATTGGGTTACAACAAGTAACCCTAGGTCTTAGCCCATTTTTAAACTTGGTATCTTGTTGGGCTACATTGGGTAACCCCGGGCTTTGGCCCAGTCCAATAACCTAGGTATCCTTCCAGATTACCGTTGGTCATCATCTAGTCTCCATATCTTGGGTCCAAAAATTTACGTTGGCTTTTATTTGGGAAAAACTTAACATTTTATGTCCTTTTAATTCAAAAATCCTTTGTTCAACTTATGAAAAATTTTAATTCTTGAGTAGGATTTGTAAAATCATTAAGTGTTGAAACTGCCCTTGGAACAGCTTTCCACAGTCAAACCATCAGTGTATGTGCAGGAATATCCTTTTCCTGCACTGTTTTAGAAAATCCTGAGTAGGAATTTCCTGTTTCCTGTATAGTTTTAGAAATCCAATTGTATTTGAAAATCTGAGTCAAATCTGAAAAATTTTTCTTCATGAAAGTTTTAGATCTTGAATAATCTTACAACTTTCATATTTTACTCAAAATCCAGTTCAGACTGTATCCTATTCTTATTTCCTGTTGAACTCACCTGGCCGTGCATGAAGTCTGGGCACGGTCAGGCTCGGATTTTTGTAAAAACCGTGGCCGTTGGAGTCTTATTTTCCAAAACGGTCCATGATACCCACTAGGAAAAACCCTTCTCTACAACTTTTATGTTTTAAGTTTTTCCAAATTCGGCCTCTAAAGGCCTCAAAATCAGCTTTCCAGAAAACTGGCCAGTTTTATCCGAACTGGCAGTTTTTATGCTTAGATTCATTTTACGTTCTAATACGCGCACTCTACCTCAATCGGCCGCAACCGAGAGCCTATACCAACCATGCAGCGCTTTCTAACGTTCATTCCATCATCATACATCCATACAATTTATATACAAACCCTTAGGCAGATTTGGGGACATACAACCATGCAAAAACCCTAATTTTCATGCAACCCATATAAGCATGCATACTTTGAAATTTAAAACCACCTAAGCACCAATATCAAGCACAACCCTAAAATTTCTAAACTAGGGCATGAAAATAAATTGAGCTTATGCTCTTACAATTCCAACATTGAAATACACTTAAATCTCCAAATTGAAACTTGAATTGAAAAGCTTAGGATCCAAGGAGGCTTACCTTACTCAATTCAAGAGATTTGCTCAACTTTTCCCCTTTTTCCTAGCACCACCACAACCGGCCTTCTCCTCCAAATGGGTTCCAAAATTTTTTTCAACCTTTGCTTGTGGTTCTAGCTGAAAATCCGACCATCACCTAACCTTAAATTTCTCTTTTCTTCCTTGTTGGGTTCGGATTTTTAGAGGAATTGGGTGGAGAAATTTTTGAGCATGGTTTTGCTGATTTTTCCAATTTTTTTGAAGCAAAAACCGCCCCCCCCCCATGTCCTATTTATAGCTGAAAATTAATTTAATTTTGGATTTATTTTTAATCCAAAATTTGCTTAAATACCCTTGGGACAAAAATAATTGCACAAAAATTTGCACAAAAGTCCTCCATGAGGCTGGCCATATTGATGCTAGGTGGCATCCAAAGATTTTTCCAAGTTTCTTTAATCAAGAAATGATGTCATAAATCCAAGATAAGGTGATGTCATCTTAAGGCATTGTTTGGCTTTTCCTTTAAAATACAGTCCAACTTTATGCTAACACAGATATTTCCAATACTGCTATTAACTAATAACAGTATTTTATACTATACTGCAGTCCAAAATTTATCTGTGTAAAAATGAACTGTATAAATTTTTTTTATTTATTGAAACATTTCTTGCCCTTAATATCCTACTTGGTATGCTTGATTTTTCTATGGTGGTTTTAAATCTTACTCCTGCTATCTTGTCCGTAAAGACAGTTTTCACAGTATATTTCCTAAACTGCTTATCACATCTCAGTACCTTCATCTATTTGACCTTTCTGGTCAACCTTTGACTTTTTCAGTCAAACTTTGACCAACATGAAATCATAGAAATTTTCTTCCCTTTTTGCTCAAAGGTCACTTGCTTGGCTAAGCAAACTGCTTATTGAGTCTCATAGCTAATTAAATGAGAATAATAATAATAATATAATAATTGAATATTAATATTTAATTTGTTCCAACCCAAAACATAAACAAAGACAAGGATAGAGAATTTTTAGAAAAAAGGGGGGAAGGGAACTCCATAAATCTAAAGTCGCATTGATATTCATAATTTTCATGAAACATCACAAAAACACATAGTACGAATCTTATATACGAGGAAATCATGAGTCCGTATAAATTTTTGGTTATTACACTATATGTAATGAATATTTGGTCCTTTCTTTAATTATCCATGTTAATTCCAGCTGTTGTGTTCCCCTTTCGCAGGAAGATATAGATGAGGAGAAAGAAAGATCATCAGTTGAGTGTTACAAAGGAGAAAAGAATAAGGTAATCCTGAAAATATGTATTAAGTATACCATATATGTAGATGAGCATTTGGGTCTTCCACATATACCAAGTTCTATTTATTATGACCTGTTGTGAAACTACACAGGAAAAATTTAAAGAACATTTAGAAGGAAATAAGGGTGAAGCGAAGGTAAAATCTGATTCCATTTTGGAAATAAAAGAGGAGAGCATGCCTGAAGAGAAGGAAAAAAAGAGGACAAAGATGATAAAGAAGACATGAGAGAATAAGAGGAAATAAAGCTTGAAGAGGCATCCAACGAGGAGAGCATCGGT
Organism: Ficus hispida; assembly: GCA_025413025.1. Lineage (NCBI taxonomy): Eukaryota > Viridiplantae > Streptophyta > Magnoliopsida > Rosales > Moraceae > Ficus > Ficus hispida. Next base: position 5,951,765 of record CM046372.1, on the reverse strand, counting down.
GACGTGGTTATTACGAATGTCTGTAACTGACAAACATATTCATATTGATTATTTCATAAGAGTCATACTTCATTTTAACCTGTTTTACATATGTCATTTATAGATCCCTAAGAAGAAGAGGTCCAGACTATTAAGGCTTGGCCAATGGCGGTCTGGACCTATGACTGAGGTTGGCTCACCATCACATGTTCCGAGTAAGCTTATTTATGCACTCCCACCAGGTATTGTAGATGAACCTCCAAAACTAGAGGAGTTTAAGGAGTGGATCAATAAAGGATTATTAAAGAGGACTCCTCCAGGATAATTTGTTATAACGAATAATTGTCCTTTCGATTTGAAAATTTTATTTATTAATAATGTCTTCACTAATTTAAATATTTTTATGTTTAGTAAATGGCCTCCCCAATATAATGCTAGGTATGAGACATTAGCTAAATCCCATGACCTCGGATTCATAGCGGTAGATAAAAAAAATTAGTTTTATGAATTAGCAACCTCTCCTATTTGGCTATGGGGTGAAGTAAGTACTGTACTTATTTTTAAATAATCGATGTTCTAAATTTTTGTTAATCTTAACATGAAGAAGGTACTTTGTTTGTTGACCTGTAATTTTTACAATACATTTGCTTTTGGTTTGTTTATGCAATACATTGACAATGCTTTTTACTTCTTGAGGAAGAAGATCATTCAGTTCCCCAAATTGGTACAATGAAAGGTGACAATGGTAGATACATTTTTTAGTGCAAAAGTTGGTGCATTGTGGCGTGTCTACCAGAAATCACCAGATACGTTCGATTGGGGATCGTGTGATTTTTTACTCAATATCATACTTGGCGTGTGCATCCGATGTGGGTCGTCATGATTTGAAGTGAACACTTTGCTAATACCAATACACTTGGTAGATCTGAAATATTGGGTATTAGTAAAGCTCGATTTAGCGAACTAGACCATTGAGGTATATGACTCTCTTTAGCATGAAGGCGCTCACAATTTTAAGGTCCGAGAAGCATTGAAATGTATGTCAAAGTTCATTCCATTGTTGGCTGATAGAATAAGTTTGTTTGAATTCAAACCAAGAGAACATCCGAGAATTTACCCAATAACGATCACCATTATGAAAGATATCCCTCAACAAGCGAATGGGTTAGTTAAAGTATTGAAAATGTTTTCATATGATAATCTTAACTGTGATGCTTATGTGAATTTTTTTTCATTTTCATTCGTGCAACAGGGGTGACTGTGGAATGTTTACAATTAAATATGCTGAATGCTTGATAGAAGGGAAGGATGTTGATGACCATGGAAGTGATTTGCTTTTACATGGGCTGCATGGGAGTGATCCAATGCATGTCTTCCATGTGTCTCAATCAGAATTGAAGGCTGTTTGTTGATCAATTGTTGCTAGGGGCATTTTGTTTTGGGTTGCCAAAGTGGTGTTGTGGTTTTTCAAGTGTTTTAGTGTGTGTTTTATTGCTGAAATAAAGTCTAATAATTAGCTAGTTAAAGTGGGAGTTAATTAGTTAAGTTTAAGACTAGTTATATTAGTTTGTGAGTTTGTACAACCAATTGTGACTGTTGGTGTGTTAAAAGGTAATTAATATCATTAGTGTGTTTTTTAAAGTATGTAACAGCCATTTTGTGAAGCTGAAAGGTTGTTTTCAGTTTTTGGTTTTTTTTAAGATGTAATTTTCAGATTTGTAAGCAAGCCTTTGAAGAATTGAAAAAAATTCAGAGAATACCTTTGTGTTCTTTCTTTCTCTTATCTCTTGGTGGATTCCTTGAGTGGTGAGATTAAGACTTATCTTGGTGGATTCCAAGTGGCGTCAAAATCTATTCATTATTATAATACTTATCTAAAAACCCTTATATTCCTAAACACATCCCTTAAGCCTTAAAACATCCTCAAACCTTATAATTCTAGAACACCCTTACCAAGTTCCACAAGAATGGTATCAAATCTTTCGGGAGTGGCTAACATGTTACTTTTGATATCATGTCAAGCGCAAGATTGAAAAAACTTATAAAAGTAATGATGATGAGGATATGAACTTTTAACATTTTAACTAACATTATTATTTTTTTTTGGCTTTACCAGACTATAAATAGCCCCATTGTTTTATTCATAATATGCCATATTTTTTTTTATGTATATGGTATATTGTTGTAAACTGTAAAGTTAATATGACAAATTAACCGTAGACAAAGCGGCAACAAATGAAATGACTAAATGGTCATAACAGAAATGACATTTACTGTAAAATACCCAAAAATGTTAGATTATGCAATTTTTTTTTGTTAACTCCAATTTTTAATGACGTATTATATCATCCATGTATATTTTACAATACAAGTTGATCCAGAAAGCAATCCTAAATTCTTTTTGTTTTACCATATGGACAGAGATCATAATTATTATGACTAGGTGGTCATAACAAGAATGATCTTTACTGTAAAATGTCCAAAAATATTAGATTATGGGGTTGTTTTTTTTTTTTTTTTGTTGTTAACTCAAATTTGTAATGATGTGTTATATCATCCGTGTATATTTTACAATACAGGTTGATCTAGAAAGCAATCCTAAATTTTTTTTTGTTCTACCATATGGATAGAGGTTATAACTGTAATGACTAGGTGGTCACAAAAGGAATGAACTTTACTCTAGAATGCCCAAAAATATTAGATTATGTGGTTGTTATTTTTTTTTAACTCCAATTTTTAATGACATGTTATATCATCCATGTGTATTTTACTAAGTTGATCCAGAAAGCAATCCGAAATTTTTTTTGTTTCACCATACGGATAGAGGTCATAACTGTTATGACCAGGTGGTCATAACAGGAATGATCTTTACTGTAAAATGCCCAAAAATATTTGATTATGTGGTTTTTTTTTTTTTTTTTTGAAAAGTGGGATTTGTGCTTGTGGAAATTATCGAGTAATCGGAAATGACAAAGAAGATCTTGTTAACTCCAATTTTTTATGACGTGTTATATCATCTGTATGTATTTTACAATACAGGTTGATCTAGAAAGTAATCCTAAATTTTTTTGTTTCACCATACAGACAGAGGTCATAATTGTTATGACCAGGTGGTTATAACATGAATGACCTTTACTATAAAATGCCCAAAAATGTTAGATTATGTGATTGTGTTTTTTTTTTGTTAACACCAATTTTTAATGACGTGTTATATCATTCGTGTGTATTTTACATTACAGGTTGATCCAGAAAGCAATCCTAAATTTTTTTTGTTTCACCATATAGACAGAGGTTAGAACTGTTATGACCAGGTGGTCATAACAGGAATGCCCACAAAATCAGGAAAGTCCATGTTTCTAGAGCATTAACATTATGTCTAACACCTAATTCCATAAACACACATGATACGTATTTAGAATAAAGGACATAAATTTTTAATGTCAATTGTGCGTAAAATGTTCTATAATATAAAAGTAAAATGACTGATAAAATCATCACATAACTGAACTGGGAGTTGTTAACGATGTCTGGGACCTTGTTGTTGGACGTATGCATAACGGTACTGAGTTAGTACAGGTTTGCCAATTGTGTCCATAACCATTACATCTACTGTAATGACCCGCCTAACGTAGGTCGTTACCGTACATATCTTATCTTACATACTTACTTACGAAAAATTAAAAAAAAAATTTCTTCTTTATATACAGTGTGAACTCACACGAATGATTCCATACTGAAAAACATTACTACATAAAGTTCTTTTAACATAGAAAGGAATATACATAATATAGATAAAACGCGTAGCGACCACCATCCCACATTTCATAGCTAGTAGTGCCATGTTCCACCAACTTGCATCAGAAATTGCTGCTAGGCTGCTCACCTACAGCATAAATGTAAGACGTGAGCTTTCGCTCAGCAAGTACAACCTTCACATATGCAAACATAATCATAACATGCATGAACCAATTATGCTCATTTATGCTTTCTTAGCTTATCTTGCTATTGGGCCCTTATCTTATCATGAGTGTACGTACTGTAATAACTAGAATTTTTCTATGTTATAATTTCTTGTATAGAAATTTGAACTGTACCGTGAAGGTAGTTATGCAAAAGCCCGGTTTAGGGTTTTTTATTCAGAATTGTGAGTTCTTATGCTTTTATAAGACTAAAAAATGATTGCTTAGTTGAGCATACGACCTTTTGAGGAAAAAGGTATAAAAACGCTATGATTTTTACGAAAGTCAAAGTTTGATCAGAAAGTCAAAGTTTGACCAGAAAGTCAAAGTTTGACCAGAAACCGTCAAGTTGACCAAGAGAGTCCATGTTGACAGGATAGGCAACATTGACCTAAGAAAGTCAAAGATTGGCTAGAAAGATCAATTCTTTGACGATATCGAAAAATGGTGAGCAGTATAGGAAGTATACTGCGGAAAACCAAATTTTTCAGATAAAATGGTTTAAGTTAGATTCAAGACCACCATAGAAAAATCAAGCACACTAAGTAGGAGATTAAAGGATAAAAGGCTCGAAACGAAAAGAGAATTTTTCGTATAGTCCATTATTAGACAGATAAATTTTGGACTGCATTTTAATAATCGGTACTGTGAATTAAAGACCACAGTATCAACTATATCTGTTTAGTATTGAAAGATACTGTCTAATCAAAAATTAGGCCAAATAAGGCCTTAATGGTGATGTCACATTACTTTTGATTTATGACATCATTTTAAGGCTTTAATGAAAAATTGGAAAGTAATTTGGTTAGTTCTAGAACAACCATGGCCGGCCACCTCACCCCCTAATGTGCAATTTGGTGAACTTTGAAAGACTATTTTGCAATTTTGGAAAGTTTAAAAATGCCTATAAATAGGAGTGCTTCCTATTCACAAA
>CM046372.1:5916742-5946793 GCA_025413025.1 Ficus hispida | reverse complement strand
GGTTCAAGATTCTAGCACCAATATTTGAGATTGGCCAAGGTAATCTTCTTTGGCTCCTAAGCTTTTAAATTAAGCATTCAATTTGGAGATTTAAATGTATTTCAATGTTGGATTGTAAGAGTATAAGCTCAATTTAATTTTCAGCCCTAGTTTAGATTATGGGTTTTGTGCTTGATTAGGTTAGTAAGTGGTTTTGATTTTTCAAGCTATGCATGTTATGTGTTGATGATAGTATGATTTAGGGCTTTGTGTGTATGATCTATGATTTAGTTATATGTCCCCAAATCTGCCTAAGGGTGGTAGGTTATGTATGTTATGGTTTGAATTAAGTTACTTGCTTGATTGATGCATGATTTTTCAAACCCAACTTACAAACCCTAATTTTGATACAAAATATTCAAGGGTTTGTATATGAATTATATGGCAGTGTGATTATGGTATGAACATTAGAAAGTACTGCATGATTATTGTAGACTCACGGTTACGACCGTTTGAGGTAGTATGAGCGTAAATTGAACGTGAAAATGAACTTAAGTAAGAAACTGCCAGTTCGGGTAAAACTGGACAGTTTTCTGGAAATGCAGTTTTAAGGTCCTTAGAGGCCGAATTTGGAAAAACTTAAAGCATAAAAGTTGTATAAATGAGATTTTCCTAGGGGATAGCATAGACAGTTTTTGAAAATAAGGCCCTAATCGCCTTTGTTTTTACAAAAATCCAAACCTGGTTAAGCCCAGATTTTATGCACGGCCAGGCAGGATCAACAGGGTAAATGAGTGGGTTAGAGACCGAACAGGGTCTCAAGCAAAACATGAAAGTTTTAGAGTTTTTCAAGATCTAAAACTTTTGTGAAGAAAACATTTTCGGATTCAACTCAGATTTTCAAATAAAATTAGATTCTAAAAACTGTGCAGTAAATAGGAAATTCCTGCACAGGATTTTTGAAAACAGTGCAGGAAAATGACCTTCCTGCACATACACTGATAAATTGGCAGTGAAAAACTGTTCCAAAGGCAGTTTCCAACACTTTATAATTTTTGCAAGACCCACTCGTAAGATCACAAATTATGATAAGTTGAACAAGGATTTTTGAAAGAAAATGGACATAAGACATTAAGTGTTTCCAAAGTAAACAAAACAAGTTTTCAAACCAAGTTATGAACAACGGTAACTAGGAAGGACACCCGAGTTATTGGATTGGGCCCAAAGCCCAAGGGTTACCCAATATAACCCTATAAAATACTATTCATGTAGGGCTTAGGCCCAAGGTTTGGAATAGTAACCTAACACCATTCATGTATGTAGGGCCTAGTAACCAAGGTTACTTTAAGTAACCTGACAAGTTATGATTTAAGTTGATAGGCCCTAAACCCTAGGGTTACTTATAGTAACCAATTATGATATCATGAGGTAGGTATGTAGGGGACATATAACTAAGTTAAGTATGGATGTTGGTTAGGTTACCAACATTTTATAAGTATGGTTTATAGAACCCTTACCCTATGTCCTTTGGAATAACAGGAGATAGCCTGTTGTTGCGCCCTAACTTAGAGCAACGTAACATTGGACATAGTATACGATGTAAGTACAACTCTGCCTACAGCATAAATTTGTTACGGTGTTACTTGCCGAATGTGGTATATGCTATGATATGACACGATGCATGACATGTTTATGGTTATAATATGATTATGACATGGTTATGATATGATTATGATATGGTTATTTTATGCCCATGATATGGCTATGATTCAGTTATGATTTACTTATGTGTGACATCACGAAGCATGTTCACAAATTAAAATGATCAGAGTAAGATCAAAAGTATGACAAGATAAAAATTAAGTTCAAGTATGATGGCAAGCGAGCTTGCCTTGTGTCGTATTGACCTGCTCGTAGGTCAGGTTTGGTCTATGGTTTTAGTTGGACTAGGTTGGCCGCCCTAACCACTCCATAACAGCGCGCCACGGTACGTGTAACGACCCGCCTAGCACAGGCCGTTACCATACATACATACATGCGTACTTATTTATTTGGCGTAAGCAGCGGAAATTTTTTTTTTTTTATACAGTGCGGATACTTGCAATATATAACGATGTTTGCATACAAAATAATTTACATAAAAAGATTAAAACGCGAAGCGGTTATAATCCCCACATTTCACAGCTTGCCCTGCCTCGCTCGCCACCTTGCACCATCAGTTGCCTGTAGGTTGCTTACCTACAGCATAGACGTAACTCACGTGAGCTTTCGCTCAGCAAGTACAACATATATATCCGCAACAAATAAACATAACTCATCATACATAACTTCTCATACATAACATATTAAACTTTTCATAACATACATATCATGTCATAACATCGCATAATATATGCATGTACCAATTATGCTCTTATTATGCCATCGTATTCATTCTTAACTTATCTTACTTATGGGCCCCTTATCATAAGTGTACGTACCGGGCGCGCAACTATGATTTGGTTGGGGCGGCCAAACCAATTCCAACTCAAACCACAGTCCAACCCGACCTAACGTGGGTCGGTACGACACAGGCAAGCTTGCTTGCCATCATACTTACTTTTCATGAACTCATACTTGTTCTTATTAGTGAACATGCTTCGTGATGTCACTATTCATAACTCATGCTCATATCTTGGCATTATATCTTTTTCTCATGCTAATGAACTTAACATAGTCATATATTAAACACAACATCACATACAGCAAACATACTTGGCAAGTATACAACAAAAGCCTATGCTGTAGGCGGAGTTGTACTTACCTTGAATACTATGTCCCGAGACTTGTTGATCCACTTCAGGATACCTCAGCAGGCTATTTCCTGCTATATTAGAGGACATAGAGTAAGAATTATGTTCTTACAGAATGTTGATAATTAATTCAACATTCATATCTAGTTATAGTTATATGTTTCCCCCCTTCTTAAACAAAGCCGGATACTTTCTCAGTATCACGGATAGCCCTAGGGATTAGGGTTTACTACACTTAAAGTGTACTTTGATTGGTCACACAAAGTAACCTTGGCTAAACAGCCTTCCTTAGTAGCGTTGGACTACTATTCTTAAATCTTGGGCCTATGCTTTTCTAAAATACAACTCAATTGGTTATTTCAGATAACCCGAGTTTTTAGGCCCAACTAGTCATTTTCACTATTATATTGGGTTACGTTGGATAACCCTTGGGCTTAGGGCCCAAACCAATAACTCGGAATCTTTCCCGGTTATGGTTCACTTAACTCGATTAAAACTCTTTCTTTTCTTCGGAGAACTTAGGGTTTTAAGATCATTTTATTAAAAACTTAGAATCTGAGGAGCGGGTCTTTGTAAAAATCATTAAAAACAGAAACTGCCTTTGGAACAGTTTCTCACTGAGAATTAGTCAGTGGATGTGCAGAAATGTCCTTTTTCCTGCACTGTTTTAGAACACTCTGTGCAGGAATTTCTTGTTCACTGCACAGTTTTGAAATCCAATTTTCTATTTAAAAATCCAAGTCGAATTTGAAGAAATTTTCTTCATGAAAGTTTTAAAGCATTCAAAATCCTAAAACTTTTGTTTTGAACTCGAGACCCAAATCAGTTTCTAACCCACTCCTTTAACCTGTTAAACTCACCTGGCCGTGTATAGGGTCTGGGCACGGTCAGGCTTGGGTTTTCACAAAAACGAAGGCCATTGGAGCCTTATTTTTGAAAACCGTCCACGTTGCCCCATAGGAAAAACCCTTATCTACAACTTTTGTGTTTTACGTTTTTCCAAAATCAGCCTCTAAGGGCCTCAAAACTGACTTTCCAGAAAACTGGTCAGTTTGAACCCGAATTGGCAGTTTTCGATTTCTTAATCGTTTTCGGTCCTAAAACGAGCACACTAACTCAACCGAACTCAGCGGGAGCCTACAATCACCATGCAACGTTTTTCTATCGTCCCAAATTGACTTTCACGAGCCCCCCACATGATTATGTAAATCAAACAACAAAATCACCCTAATTAAGGTTAGGGTTTTGCTTGATTCTTAATTTCTACCAACATAGCATACACATTTCAATCTAACACCCTAACATGCCATTTAAATGTTGTTGGGCAGATTTGGGGAAACATACAACCCCTAATTAATCTAGCATACAATCATACTCATAAGCACATACAAATGCACAATTAAACATAAATCAAAACATAGATTAAAACACTAAATCAACCACCCTTAACTAACTAATCAAGCACACACTAAAATCTGACCTAAGGCGGAAATTTAAATTGAGCTTATGCTCATTACAAAACAGCTTGTAATACACTTAAATCTCTAATTTAGAACTTGAATTAAGAGATTTAAGGGCCAAGAGAAATTTTACCTTACTTAGCCCAAATGTGGGTTTCCTTGGCTCAAATTTCTCTCTTCCTTTCTCCTTGGTGCAGCCGGCCTTAGCTCCTTCCAATGAGCCTAAAATTTTCCAGCCACCTAGGGACAGCTCCTAACAAGACTCCGGCCACTTCCCACAAGAATCAGCCACCTCCCACTTGATTTCCCTTTCAATTTTCCTTCCTCCTAGCAGCTGCCACACAACCGGCCACTATGGCCAATCTTGGTTCCAAAAATTTTTCTAGCTTCTTGGCTTGCTTCCTAGTGAATGACTAATACTCCTAAGACTAATTCCTTGATTTTCTAAGCTTTTTCTTTCTCTTTGGCAGCTCCCTAAGGTTCGGATTTTTGGGCAGAAAATTGACCAAAGTTTGGCTAGATTTTCTAATTTTTGTGAATAGGAAGCACTCCTATTTATAGGCATTTTTGAACTTTCCAAAATTGCAAAATAGTCTTTCAAAGTTCACCAAATTGCACATTAGGGGGTGAGGTGGCCGGCCATGGTTGTTCTAGAACCAACCAAATTACTTTCCAATTTTTCATTAAAGCCTTAAAATGATGTCATAAATCAAAAGTAATGTGACATCACCATTAAGGCCTTATTTGGCCTAATTTTTGATTAGACAGTATCTTTCAATACTAAACAGATATAGTTGATACTGTGGTCTTTAATTCACAGTACCGATTATTAAAATGCAGTCCAAAATTTATCTGTCTAATAATGGACTATACGAAAAATTCTCTTTTCGTTTCGAGCCTTTATCCTTTAATCTCCTACTTAGTGTGCTTGATTTTTCTATGGTGGTCTTGAATCTAACTTAAACCATTTTATCTGAAAAATTTGGTTTTCCGCAGTATACTTCCTATACTGGTCACCATTTTTCGATATCGTCAAAGAATTGATCTTTCTAGCCAATCTTTGACTTTCTTAGGTCAATGTTGCCTATCCTGTCAACATGGACTCTCTTGGTCAACTTGACGGTTTCTGGTCAAACTTTGACTTTCGTAAAAATCATAGCGTTTTTATACCTTTTTCCTCAAAAGGTCGTATGCTCAACTAAGCAATCATTTTTTAGTCTTATAAAAGCATAAGAACTCACAATTCTGAATAAAAAATCCTAAACCGGGCTTTTGCATAACTACCTTCACGGTACAGTTCAAATTTCTATACAAGAAATTATAACATAGAAAAATTCTAGTTATTACAATCTACCCCCCTTAAAAATTTTCGTCCTCGAAAATTAGAATAAACTGGGGTAGTTCTTTCTCATCTCATCTTCCAACTCCCAGGTTGCTTCTTCGACCATGTGGTTTCGCCACAATACTTTAACCATGGGAATGGTTTTATTCCTTAAGACCTTCTCTTCCCGATCCAGAATTCGAACTGGCTTTTCTTCATAGGTTAAGTCCGTATGAACCTCCACTGGTTCCTGACTAAGCACATGGGAAGGGTCTGGCACATACTTCTTTAGCATCGACACATGGAAAACATTATGCATCGAAACTAACTCAGGCGGTAGGGCAAGCTTATAGGCGACTTTTCCAATCCGTTCAAGAATCTCAAATGGTCCAGTATACCTCGGACTAAGCTTTCCCTTTTTACCAAATCGCATTACTCCTTTCATAGGAGTAATCTTGATGAACACCGCATCTCCCACCTGGAATTCCAAGGGCCTCTTACGTTTATCGGCATAACTTTTCTGTCTGCTAAAAGCTATGTCGAGTCTCTGCTTGATCATCTGAATATCCTCAGAGGTCTTCTTGATGAAGTCTGTAGTTTGCAGCTGCTTCTGCCCCACTTCCTGCCAGTGGATAGGCGATCGACATTTTCTTCCATACAATGCTCCAAATGGAGCCATACCAATCGAAGCATGATAACTGTTGTTGTAGGAGAATTCGATCAATGGCAGCTTCTGATCCAGTTTCCTTTGAAATCCAGCACACATGACCTTAACATATCTCCAGTGTCTGGATAGTTCGTTCTGATTGACCGTCAGTTTGAGGGTGAAATGCCGTACTAACTTCAATTTCGACCCATAGCATTGTGAACACTAGTCCAAAATCGAGAAGTGAAGCGTCCATCACGGTCCGAAATGATCGATTTTGGTACTCCATGAATCTACGATCTGGGATACGTAGATTTCAGCCAATTTCTCCACTGAGAAGGTGACCTTAATAGCAATAAAGTGGGCTGATTTGGTTAATCTATCCACAATAACCCAAATCGAGTCATTCCCACTTGAGTTCTGGGTAGCCCTACTATGAAATCCATAGTAATTTGCTCCCATTTCCATTCAGGAAGTTCTATTTTCTGCAGTACTCCGCCAGGATGTCGATGCTCCGCCTTAACTTTCTGACAAGTTAGGCATTTGACACAAATTCTGCTACCTCATTCTTCATATTGGGCCACCAATAATTTCTCGGAGGTCTTTATACATCTTGGAAGCTCCTGGATGTACTGAGTACGGCGTCTTGTGTGCCTCAGACAAGATCTGGTCCTTAAGGAATTCAAAGTTAGGAACACAAATCCTTCCTTTGAAGTAAATAGTACCATCTTTGGAGACTCTAAACTCCTTGTTCTTCTCGTCAAAGAGTTGTGCTTTCAGCAAAGAAGAATCTTTCCTTTGATGTGACTTGATAGTCTCTAGAAGATTGGACTGGAGGGACAGAACAGATAATTTCCCGTTATCAATTCCAAGTTGAACTCTGAAATCTCCTTTTGTAGTGGTCTAGGAAACATTCCAATAGACATCAGCATGCCTACGGACTTCCTGCTTAAGGCATCTGCTACCTTGTTCGCCTTTCCAGGATGGTAAAGGATCTCACAATCATAATCCTTACAAGTTCCAGCCATCTACGTTGCCTCATGTTGAGCTCCTTCTGAGTAAAAATATACTTGAGGCTCTGGTGATCGTGTAGATCTCACACTTGTTCCCGTACAAGTAGTGTCTCCAGATCTTAAGTGCGAAAACTACTGCCGCGAGCTCCAAGTCATGCGTGGGATAATTCCTTTCGTGAATCTTCAGCTGTCGGGATGCATAGGCAACTACCTTCCCATTCTGCATCAAGACGGCTCCTAACCATTTTTAGAAGCGTCACTATAGATACGAAATTTCCTGTATCAACATCAGGAATTATCAACACGGTGCACTTGTCAATCTCCTCTTGAGCTCTTGAAAATTCTCCTCACATTTCTGAGTCCATTCAAATTTCTTTTCCTTACGGGTAAGAGCGGTGAGGGGTGTAGCGATCTTAGAAAATCCCTCGACGAACCGTCGGTAGTACCAGCTAATCCAAGGAAACTCTTATTTCCGTAACATTCTTGGGTGCTGGCCACGCACTAACCGCCTCGATCTTAGCAGGGTCTACTGAAATTCCTTCTTTGTACCACATGACCCAAAAAGTGGACTTTTTCCAGCCAAAATTCACATTTGTAAATTTGGCATACAGCTGGTTTCGTCTAAGCGTCTCCATCACCAATCTAAGTGACGCTCATGCTCTTCTTTGGACCTTGAGTAAATCAAATGTCATCAATAAAAACAATGACGAACTTATCCAGGTACTCTTTGAATACTCGTTCATGAGGTCCATGAATGCGCTGGGGCATTGGTTAGCCCAAATGGCATAACCAAAAACTCATAGTGCCCGTAACGGTTCGAAAAGCCGTCTTGGAGATATCTGACTCCTTGATCCTGAGCTGATGGTAGCCTGATCGTAGATCGACTTTCGAAATACTACCGCTCCCCTAAGTTGATCGAAAAGATCGTCAATCCTCGGAAGGGGATACTTTTCTTGATCGTAATCTTGTTAAGCTCACGGTAGTCGATACACATTCGTAGTGATCCATCCTTCTTCTTTACGAACAATACTGGTGCTCCCCATGGAGAGTAACTTTGTCGGATGAATCCCTTGTCAGCAATTCTTGTAACTGCACTTGTAGTTCCTAAGCTCGGCAGGTGCCATACGATAAGGCGCTTTTGATATCGGTGCAGCTCCAGGTAGCAATTCGATTTCGAACAAATCTCACGATCCGGCGGAAGTCCTGGTAAGTCTTTCGGAAAGATATCCACATATTCCTTTATAATGGGAACATCTTCCGGTGTCAATTCCACCTCACAATCTTTATCCACCATGTTAGCTAAATATCCTTGCAGCCATTAGCTAACATTTTCCAGCCTTCATTGCTGAAACCATTTAGTTGCTGAATTCCGAGATTGCCCGTAGAAATTGAACTCCTCCTTTCCGTAAGGGTTGAATGTTACACAGCGTTTTCGGCAGTCGATCCTGGGTCGTATTTGCCTAAGAAATCCATTCCTAAGATCACATCGAAATCCTGTAACTTGATCGCGATGAGATCTACAACAATTCTCGGCCACAGATAGTACGGGAGCATTTCGTATCCAAGAATTGGACCACAAAATCTCTCCGGACGGTAAAGAGGTTTTGAAGGGCTGATCTAAACTATTCACACCTCTTCCTAACTTCTGGGCGAACTCCAGGGATACAAATGAGTGAGTAGCTCCAGAATCAAACAAGGCGATAGCATCATAGGTGGCGATAGAGATCTGACCTGTCACCACGTGTGAAGTCCCAGCTTCAGCATCACCTCTGGTGTAAGCATATATCCTGGCTTGAGGTTCAGGAGCCTCTAATCTACCTTGGGTGATTGAGGGTCCTTCAAGCCTAGTTTGGACAGCATGCAACTGACTGTTCGTATTCCGGCTCGGGTATGGAGGATCCTGGCCTTGGTTGTTCAGATGGCAATTCTTTGCATAATGCCCCTCCTTGCCACACAGGAAACAGGCATTCGACCCCATTCTACAAATTCCCGGGTGTTTCCTTCCACACTTGGCGCATGCCGGGTAGTCAGTGTTATTACCCTCATTTCCTCTATTATTCCTCTTCTGAGGGTAATTCTTTTGTTGTCCCTGGCCCGAGAAATTTCCCTTTCTCTTGTTCCTCCCAAACTGTTTGGAACCTTGGGTAGGGTTACTGACTTGTCCTTTTGGGGGCGTTTCAAAGTTTTGGCGGGGCTGCGTCGGCTTTGCCACTGCTTTTTCATCCCTCTTTGCCCTGAAGATCTGAGCCCTTGCTTCCTTGTCCTGGTTTATCCAGTATTCGGCTCTTATCGCACGACTCACGCAATCGGATACCAGGGTAGGCGGGCTACTGCCAGCGCTAACTTGCTTGGCGATATCTGTCCGGAACATCTTCATCATTCTTCTAACTTTTTCTGTTTCGTTGGGAACCAGTTCCGGACACAACCGGGCCAACTGTTCAAACTTCTTGACAGCCTCCATTACTGTCATTGATCCCTGTTTCAAACTGGCAAACTCATCCTGCTGGGCTGCCAGAATTTCCCTATTGTAGTACATGGTGCGGAATTCTGTCACAAAATCTTGCCAGCCCATGGCGGTAACATCTCGCCGCATCTGGACAGTCATCCACCAGTGTCTGGCGTCTTTCTTGAGGGCGAAGGAAGCACAGAGAACCTTTTCCTGCTCCGATAGCCTCATGAAGTCTAGGATGACTTGGACATCAATCAACCAATTATCCGCAGCTATCGGATCCATTAATCCCTCAAATTCAGGTGCCTTCATCCTCCTGAATCTCTCATACAGTAAATCTTCCCGTACTGGCGGTAAGTTTACTGGAACTCCTGCAGGTGCTACCGGAATCTCAACATTCCGTGGATCCTCTCGTTGTACTTCCGGTTGGACTTCTGGTACCGGAGGCACCCTGTTTTGTTGAAGAGGAACCTCATCAGCCCGAGGTCTCTGGTTTATCTGAATTAATTGTTCTCGCAGTCTATTTGTCTCTTGCTGCTGTTCCAGCAGCTGCCGTTGCAAATTTGCAACAATGGTTGCGAGATCCGGCTCGGGCGGATTTTCAGGCACTGCTCGTCGTGGACGAACCATTTTCTCGATCCTATTAAAACATAAGAAAAGATATTATCATACCGGAAATATCCCTTCTTTCCTACATTCATTGTCATACATAACATAATTCTTCATATCATAACTTATTCATCGTATCATGGCACATAACAACTCGTAACATGCCTTTCATCATCATATCATTTCATACTTGAACTTTCTTTTTGTATTCTTACAAAAAGTACATTATATTCACAATTTCGTAATTACATCACGATACGATTTCTGTACATATAGGGCCAAAATTTCGGATGGAAGTGTCTAACACTTTCCCATCATACATCAGTACAAGCCTATCATCCAAAAATATAAGCTAGTACATATCAGTCGTAAAATAAAAAAATATCTACAGAGTCAGCCTAATCTATCTGCTCGTCCGTAACTACTGAGGGCGCGTCGGAGTCTGCATCGTCATCTCCATCGTGCAATGGAAACTCCTCAGGGTCCTCATCAAAATCCTCCTCCTGCCAGTCCACAGGCTCAAACTCTGGCCCGGGCTCCATATCCTCCTCATCGTCCGCGAACCAGTCCTCATGCTCTGGCTCCGGCTCCATATCCTCCTCATCGCTAGAAATATCGATGATCGGGGGGTCTACTGGCGGATCCTCCGGAACAACTATAAGATCATCGGGGTCGAAATCATCCCCGCCCTCGTCAGCCTCGGCGTCCTGGGGCGGCACCGCCTGTACTGGCTCGGCCGGAATCGGGTCCTCTGGGAAAACTGGACCAGGCCCGAAAAATGGCTCTCCCATCCCAGCGTCGTCGACCGGTGCCTGATGACCCTCTGCGACACCAGCGGCCTGCATAGCCTGTACCACGGCCTCGGCCCCCATAATATCCTCTATCATGTTCCCCACCGTCGTCTCAGGCAACGGCATGGGAACGTACTGCCGGATCTGCGGAGGCAATCCGTCCCGGAAAGTCTGTAGTGAAATCATCCCGGGGTTAGCCAGGTCCCGGGGGACGAAAGGCAACAGCTCCTCCTGAAACCGCCTGCAGTAATGGCTCATGGGCTCCTGCGGGTAGGCGTGCCACACTGCTGAAAAACTGAGGTATCGGGCATGATACATATCCCGATACATCGCAGGATCGCGATGAGGAGCACCGGCACCCTCGTCCGGTAGCGGTCCGAAACGTGCGACTAACAATGCACGGAAATGCGGCCAAGTGCGACTCGGCATCGATCGCTCTCCTATCGTCATCCACCATAACCGTGCGTCCACTGCCAGACACCGACTGGCTAAGGAGACCTGTAGTCGCTCCTCTATGTGGCATAGTCGGAATATCAACTCCATGTCGTATAGCCAGGCAGCTAACGACATTGTCCGTCTCGTCCCGTCAAAGATCATCGGGTGCGCCTCATGGAAAGACGTAACAGCACGTCGATCCCCATCCGCTCCAGCGGGATCCATAATATCGTATCTATCATAACATAATCACGTAATAATTATTTATTCATAAAAATAAAATTACTTACAATGATGGCGGCGACGGCAGGCATACTGTGAAATTGGGTAGCAGGGAACCGCTCTGATACCAACTCTGTAACGACCCGCCTAGCTCAGGCCGTTACCATACATACATACATGCATACTTATTTAATAGGCGTAACGTAAGCAGCGGAAATTTTTTTTTTTTTTTTTTTTTTTTTATACAGTGCGGATACTTGCAAAATATAACGATGTTTGCATACAAAATAATTTACATAATAAAAATCAAAACGCGAAGCGGTTATCATCCCCACATTCCACAGCTCGCCCTGCCTCGCTCGCCACCTTGCACCATCAGTTGCCAGTAGGTTGCTTACCTACAGCATAGACGTAAGTCACGTGAGCTTTCGCTCAGCAAGTACAACATACATATCCGCGACAATTAAACATAACTCATCATACATAAATTCTCATAGCATACATAACATCTCATGCATAACATCTCATATCATCGCATAATGAATGCATGAACCAATTATGCTTTTATTATGCAATCGTATTCATTCTTAACTTATCTTACATACGGGCCCCTTATCTTGAGTGTACGTACCGGGCGCGCAACTATGATTTGGTTGGGGCGGCCAAACCAATTCCAACTCAAACCACAGTCCAACCCGACCTAACGCGGGTCGGTACGACAC
The DNA here is from genome assembly GCA_025413025.1 of Ficus hispida. Taxonomy (NCBI): domain Eukaryota; kingdom Viridiplantae; phylum Streptophyta; class Magnoliopsida; order Rosales; family Moraceae; genus Ficus; species Ficus hispida. Next base: position 5,934,354 of record CM046372.1, on the reverse strand, counting down.
AGGCAAGCTTGCTTGCTATCATACTTGCTTTACATGAACTCATAATTATTCTTATTAGTGAACATGCTTCATGATGTCACTATACATAAATCATGCTTTAATTTCATAATCATGAACTGAACATACTTATCATAAACATAACATCATATCATAAACACTATTCATACTTGGGTAAGTATCAACAAGAGCCTATGCTGTAGGCGGAGTTGTACTTACCTTGAGTGCTATGTCCCGAGACTTGTTGATCCACTGCAGGATACCTCAACAGGCTATTTCCTGCTATATCAGAGGACATAGAGTAAGAATTTAGTTCTTACAGAATGTTGGTAATCAAACCAACATTCATACCTAGTCATAGTTATATGTTTCCCCCTTTTCTTAAACAAACCCGGATACTTCCTCTGTATCGCGGATACCCCTAAGGTTTAGGGTTTACTACACTTAATGTGTACTTTGATTGGTTACATAAAGTAACCTTGGCTAAACAGCCATCCTTAGTAGCGTTGGACTACTGTTCTTAAATCTTGGGCCTACGCTTTCTAAATTATAACTCAATTGGTTATTTCAGATAACCCGAGTTTTTAGGCCCGACTAATTATTTTCACTATTTTATTGGGTTACGTTGGATAACCCGTGGGCTTAGGGCCCAAACCAATAACTCGGAATCTTTTCCCGGTCATGGTTCACTTAACTCAATTAAAACTCTTTCTTTACTTTGGAAAAAACTTAGGATTTTAAGATCATTTGATAAAACTTAGAACGGGTCTTTGTAAAAATCATTAAAAATAGAAACTGCCTTTGGAACAGTTTCTCACTGAGAATTAATCAGTGGATGCGCAGGAATGTCCTTTTCCTGCACTGTTTTAGAAGTTTCTGTGCACGAATTTCTTATTCACTGCACAGTTTTGAAATCCAATTTTCTATTTAAAAATCAAAGCCGAATTTGAAAAAGTTTTCTTCATGAAAGTTTTAAAGCATTCGAAATCCTAAAACTTTCGTTTTGAACTCGAGACCCAAATCGGTCTCTAACCCACTCCTTTAACCTGTTAAACTCACCTGGCCGTGCATAGGGTCTGGGCACGGTCAGGCTCGGGTTTTCACAAAAACGAAGGCCTTTGGAGCCTTATTTTTGAAAACTGTCCGCGTTGCCCACTAGGAAAAATCCTACTCTACAACTTTCATGTTTTACGTTTTTCCAAAATCAGCCTCTAAGGGCCTCAAATTTCGGTTTCCAGAAAACTGGGCAGATCTAACCCGAATTGGCAGTTTTTCTGATTTTAAGTTGATTTTACGTCCTAATCGCGTAACTAACTCAACCAGCCACCGCGGGAGCCTAGAATCAACATGCACGCTTTTCTAACGTCCCAATTTAACTTGCATGCAATTTAAACCCGTCCATGCAAGTCAATCACAAAATGGCAGCTTATAGGTTTTAGGGTTTGCATGGTTTTGGCTAATCATCAAACCATTTGTATGCATGCTCATTCTAGCATCCTAACTAAATTTTTACAGCAAGCATAATCAGATTTTGGGGAACATATAACTTACTAAACTTTCTATCATGCAACCCTAATCATTAACAATCATAAACATAATCAAAACATTGCCTAAACTACTAAATCAACCACCCTTAATACCTAATCAAGCACACTTAAAAAATCTGACCTAAATCAGAAAATTAAATTGAGCTTATGCTCATTACAAAATAGCTTGTAATACATTTAAATCTCCAATTTAGAACTTGAATTGAGAGATTTAAGTGCCAAACGAATTTTACCTTAATCCGAGTGGAAATGGGTTTGGTTGGCTCGATCTTTCTCCCTTCCTTTCTCCTTGGTGCAGCCGACCCTAGCTCCACCTAATGAGCTTGAAATTTTCCAGCCTCCTAGTGCATGCACCAACCAAGTTTCCAGCCAAGTTTCACAGCAATCAGCCACTTCCTCACTAGTTTTCCACCTCAAAACTTCGCCCCCCTTGCAGCAGCCACACAACCGGCCACTAAGGCTAGTTTGGCTCCAAAAATTTTTTTCAGCTTTCTAGCTTGATTCCTAGTGCAATCCGAACCTCCTAGGACTAAATTCTTGGTTCCCCAACTTTTTCTTTCTCTTTGGCAGCTCCTAATATGGTCGGATTTTGTGCTGAAATTTGGCCAAAGTTTGCCTAAATTTTCACATTTTTGTGAATAGAATGCACTCCTATTTATAGGCAAATTTGAACTTTTCAAAATTGCAAAATAGTCCCTCAAAGTTAGCCAATTTGCACAAAAAGGGGGTGAGGTGGCCGGCCAAGTAGTTCTAGAACCAACTAAAATTCTTTCCAAATTTTTATTAAATCCCTAAAATGATGTCATAATTCAAAAGGTATGTGACATCACCATTAAGGCCTCATTTGGCCTAATTCTTCATTAGACAGTATAACTCAATACTAAACAGATATAGTTGATACTGTGGTCTTTGATTCACAGTACCGGTTATTAAAATGCAGTCCAAAATTTATCTGTCTAATAATGGACTATACGAAAATTTCTCTTTTCGTTTCTAGCCTTTTGGCCTTTAATCTCCTACTTAGTGTGCTTGATTTTTCTATGGTGGTCTTGAATCTAACTTAAACCATTTTATCTGAAAAATTTGGTTTTCCGCAGTATACTTCCTATACTGCTTACCATTTTTCGATATCGTCAAAGAATTGATCTTTCTAGCCAATTTTTGACTTTCGTGGTTCAATGTTGCTTATCCTGTCAACATGGACTCTCTTGGTCAACTTGACGGTTTCTGGTCAAACTTTGACTTTCTGGTCAAACTTTGACTCTCGGGTCAAACTTTGACTTTCGTAAAAATCATAGCGTTTTCATACCTTTTTCCTCAAAAGGTCGTATGCTTAACTAAGCAATCATTTTTGAGTCTTTTACAAACATAAAAACTCATAATTCTGAATAAAAACCCTAAACCGGGCTTTTCATAAATACCTTCATGGTACAGTTTAAATTTCTATACAAGAAATTGTGACGTGGTAAAATTCTAGTTCTTACATTGTTGGATATCTTTTTTGGTCAAGTTGATCTGCCTTGGTGATCCAACTGCTGTTTGTTTAGAAGTTGGCATTTTGGCATTATTTTGCACCATTTTGGCTCTTTTTGCTTTTTTTAGACCAAAACTCAGTGGTGGTTTGGATTGGTTTTGGTCATTGGGATATCTTGTTTTGGGCAAGTTGATCTGCTTGGTGATCCAACTGCTGTTTGTTTAGAAGTTGTGCATTTTGGGCATTATTTTGCACCCATTTTGGCTTCTTTTTGCTTTTTTTAGTCCCAAACAGGTCAGTGGTGGTTTGGATTGGTTTTGGTCATTGGGATATCTTGTTTTGGCAAGTTGGATCTGCTTGGTGATCCAACTGCTGTTTGTTTAGAAGTTGTCATTTTGGGCATTATTTTGCACCATTTTGGCTTCTTTTTGCTTTTTTTGGACCAAAACAGGTCAGTGGTGGTTTGGATTGGTTTTGGTCATTGGGATATCTTGTTTTGGCAAGTTGGATCTGCCTTGGTGATCCAACTGCTGTTTGTTTAGAAGTTGTGCATTTTGGGCATTATTTTGCACCCATTTTGGCTTCTTTTTGCTTTTTTTAGACCCAAAACAGGTCAGTGGTGGTTTGGATTGGTTTTGGTCATTGGGATATCTTTTTTGGCAAGTTGATCTGCCTTGGTGATCCAACTGCTGTTTGTTTAGAAGTTGTGCATTTTGGGCATTATTTTGCACCATTTTGGCTTCTTTTTGCTTTTTTTAGACCCAAAACAGGTCAGTGGTGGTTTGGATTGGTTTTGGTCATTGGGATATCTTGTTTTGGGCAAGTTGGATCTGCTTGGTGATCCAACTGCTGTTTGTTTAGAAGTTGTGCATTTTGGGCATTATTTTGCACCCATTTTGGCTTCTTTTTGCTTTTTTTAGTCCCAAAACAGGTCAGTGGTGGTTTGGATTGGTTTTGGTCATTGGGATATCTTTTTTGGGCAAGTTGGATCTGCTTGGTGATCCAACTGCTGTTTGTTTAGAAGTTGTGCATTTTGGGCATTATTTTGCACCATTTTGGCTTCTTTTTGCTTTTTTTAGACCCAAAACAGGTCAGTGGTGGTTTGGATTGGTTTTGGTCATTGGGATATCTTGTTTTGGCAAGTTGGATCTGCTTGGTGATCCAACTGCTGTTTGTTTAGAAGTTGTGCATTTTGGGCATTATTTTGCACCCATTTTGGCTTCTTTTTACTTTTTTTAGTCCCAAACAGGTCAGTGGGGTTTGGATTGGTTTTGGTCATTGGGATATCTTGTTTTGGGCAAGTTGGATCTGTCTTGGTGATCCAACTGCTGTTTGTTTAGAAGTTGTTCATTTTGGGCATTATTTTGCACACATTTTGGCTTCTTTTTGCTTTTTTTAGACCCAAAACAGGTCAGTGGTGGTTTGGATTGGTTTTGGTCATTGGGATATCTTGTTTTGGGCAAGTTGGATCTGTCTTGGTGATCCAACTGCTGTTTGTTTAGAAGTTGTTCATTTTGGGCATTATTTTGCACCCATTTTGGCTTCTTTTTGCTTTTTTTAGACCCAAAACAGGTCAGTGGTGGTTTGGATTGGTTTTGGTCATTGGGATATCTTGTTTTGGCAAGTTGATCTGCCTTGGTGATCCAACTGCTGTTTGTTTAGAAGTTGTGCATTTTGGGCATTATTTTGCACCATTTTGGCTTCTTTTTGCTTTTTTTAGACCCAAAACAGGTCAGTGGTGGTTTGGATTGGTTTTGGTCATTGGGATATCTTGTTTTGGGCAAGTTGGATCTGCTTGGTGATCCAACTGCTGTTTGTTTAGAAGTTGTGCATTTTGGGCATTATTTTGCACCCATTTTGGCTTCTTTTTGCTTTTTTTAGACCCAAAACAGGTCAGTGGTGGTTTGGATTGGTTTTGGTCATTGGGATATCTTGTTTTGGGCAAGTTGGATCTGCCTTGGTGATCCAACTGCTGTTTGTTTAGAAGTTGTGCATTTTGGGCATTATTTTGCACCCATTTTGGCTTCTTTTTGCTTTTTTTAGACCCAAAACAGGTCAGTGGTGGTTTGGATTGGTTTTGGTCATTGGGATATCTTGTTTTGGGCAAGTTGGATCTGCTTGGTGATCCAACTGCTGTTTGTTTAGAAGTTGTGCATTTTGGGCATTATTTTGCACCCATTTTGGCTTCTTTTTGCTTTTTTTAGTCCCAAAACAGGTCAGTGGTGGTTTGGATTGGTTTTGGTCATTGGGATATCTTGTTTTGGCAAGTTGGATCTGCTTGGTGATCCAACTGCTGTTTGTTTAGAAGTTGTGCATTTTGGGCATTATTTTGCACCCATTTTGGCTTCTTTTTGCTTTTTTTAGACCCAAAACAGGTCAGTGGTGGTTTGGATTGGTTTTGGTCATTGGGATATCTTGTTTTGGGCAAGTTGGATCTGCCTTGGTGATCCAACTGCTGTTTGTTTAGAAGTTGTGCATTTTGGGCATTATTTTGCACCATTTTGGCTTCTTTTTGCTTTTTTTAGACCCAAAACAGGTCAGTGGTGGTTTGGATTGGTTTTGGTCATTGGGATATCTTGTTTTGGGCAAGTTGGATCTGCCTTGGTGATCCAACTGCTGTTTGTTTAGAAGTTGTGCATTTTGGGCATTATTTTGCACCCATTTTGGCTTCTTTTTGCTTTTTTTAGACCCAAAACAGGTCAGTGGTGGTTTGGATTGGTTTTGGTCATTGGGATATCTTGTTTTGGCAAGTTGATCTGCCTTGGTGATCCAACTGCTGTTTGTTTAGAAGTTGTGCATTTTGGGCATTATTTTGCACCCATTTTGGCTTCTTTTTGCTTTTTTTAGACCCAAAACAGGTCAGTGGTGGTTTGGATTGGTTTTGGTCATTGGGATATCTTGTTTTGGACAAGTTGGATCTGCCTTGGGATCCAACTGCTGTTTGTTTAGAAGTTGTGCATTTTGGGCATTATTTTGCACCCATTTTGGCTTCTTTTTGCTTTTTTTAGACCCAAAACAGGTCAGTGGTGGTTTGGATTGGTTTTGGTCATTGGGATATCTTGTTTTGGGCAAGTTGGATCTTCTTGGTGATCCAACTGCTGTTTGTTTAGAAGTTGTTCATTTTGGGCATTATTTTGCACCCATTTTGGCTTCTTTTTGCTTTTTTTAGACCCAAAACAGGTCAGTGGTGGTTTGGATTGGTTTTGGTCATTGGGATATCTTGTTTTGGGCAAGTTGGATCTGTCTTGGTGATCCAACTGCTGTTTGTTTAGAAGTTGTTCATTTTGGGCATTATTTTGCACCCATTTTGGCTTCTTTTTGCTTTTTTAGACCCAAAACAGGTCATTGGTGGTTTGGATTGGTTTTGGTCATTGGGATATCTTGTTTTGGCAAGTTGGATCTGCCTTGGGGATCCAACTGCTGTTTGTTTAGAAGTTGTGCATTTTGGGCATTATTTTGCACCATTTTGGCTTCTTTTTGCTTTTTTTAGACCCAAAACAGGTCAGTGGTGGTTTGGATTGGTTTTGGTCATTGGGATATCTTGTTTTGGGCAAGTTGGATCTGCTTGGTGATCCAACTGCTGTTTGTTTAGAAGTTGTGCATTTTGGGCATTATTTTGCACCCATTTTGGCTTCTTTTTGCTTTTTTTAGACCCAAAACAGGTCAGTGGTGGTTTGGATTGGTTTTGGTCATTGGGATATCTTGTTTTGGCAAGTTGGATCTGCTTGGTGATCCAACTGCTGTTTGTTTAGAAGTTGTGCATTTTGGGCATTATTTTGCACCCATTTTGGCTTCTTTTTGCTTTTTTTAGACCCAAAACAGGTCAGTGGTGGTTTGGATTGGTTTTGGTCATTGGGATATCTTGTTTTGGCAAGTTGGATCTGCCTTGGTGATCCAACTGCTGTTTGTTTAGAAGTTGTGCATTTTGGGCATTATTTTGCACCCATTTTGGCTTCTTTTTGCTTTTTTTAGACCCAAAACAGGTCAGTGGTGGTTTGGATTGGTTTTGGTCATTGGGATATCTTGTTTTGGCAAGTTGGATCTGCTTGGTGATCCAACTGCTGTTTGTTTAGAAGTTGTGCATTTTGGGCATTATTTTGCACCCATTTTGGCTTCTTTTTGCTTTTTTTAGACCCAAAACAGGTCAGTGGTGGTTTGGATTGGTTTTGGTCATTGGGATATCTTGTTTTGGCAAGTTGGATCTGCTTGGTGATCCAACTGCTGTTTGTTTAGAAGTTGTGCATTTTGGGCATTATTTTGCACCCATTTTGGCTTCTTTTTGCTTTTTTTAGACCCAAAACAGGTCAGTGGTGGTTTGGATTGGTTTTGGTCATTGGGATATCTTGTTTTGGGCAAGTTGGATCTGCTTGGTGATCCAACTGCTGTTTGTTTAGAAGTTGTGCATTTTGGGCATTATTTTGCACCCATTTTGGCTTCTTTTTGCTTTTTTTAGACCCAAAACAGGTCAGTGGTGGTTTGGATTGGTTTTGGTCATTGGGATATCTTGTTTTGGCAAGTTGGATCTGCCTTGGTGATCCAACTGCTGTTTGTTTAGAAGTTGTGCATTTTGGGCATTATTTTGCACCCATTTTGGCTTCTTTTTGCTTTTTTTAGACCCAAAACAGGTCAGTGGTGGTTTGGATTGGTTTTGGTCATTGGGATATCTTGTTTTGGGCAAGTTGGATCTGCTTGGTGATCCAACTGCTGTTTGTTTAGAAGTTGTGCATTTTGGGCATTATTTTGCACCCATTTTGGCTTCTTTTTGCTTTTTTTAGACCCAAAACAGGTCAGTGGTGGTTTGGATTGGTTTTGGTCATTGGGATATCTTGTTTTGGGCAAGTTGGATCTGCCTTGGTGATCCAACTGCTGTTTGTTTAGAAGTTGTGCATTTTGGGCATTATTTTGCACCCATTTTGGCTTCTTTTTGCTTTTTTTAGACCCAAAACAGGTCAGTGGTGGTTTGGATTGGTTTTGGTCATTGGGATATCTTGTTTTGGGCAAGTTGGATCTGCTTGGTGATCCAACTGCTGTTTGTTTAGAAGTTGTGCATTTTGGGCATTATTTTGCACCCATTTTGGCTTCTTTTTGCTTTTTTTAGACCCAAAACAGGTCAGTGGTGGTTTGGATTGGTTTTGGTCATTGGGATATCTTGTTTTGGCAAGTTGGATCTGCTTGGTGATCCAACTGCTGTTTGTTTAGAAGTTGTGCATTTTGGGCATTATTTTGCACCCATTTTGGCTTCTTTTTGCTTTTTTTAGACCCAAAACAGGTCAGTGGTGGTTTGGATTGGTTTTGGTCATTGGGATATCTTGTTTTGGCAAGTTGGATCTGCTTGGTGATCCAACTGCTGTTTGTTTAGAAGTTGTGCATTTTGGGCATTATTTTGCACCATTTTGGCTTCTTTTTGCTTTTTTTAGACCCAAAACAGGTCAGTGGTGGTTTGGATTGGTTTTGGTCATTGGGATATCTTGTTTTGGGCAAGTTGGATCTGTCTTGGTGATCCAACTGCTGTTTGTTTAGAAGTTGTGCATTTTGGGCATTATTTTGCACCCATTTTGGCTTCTTTTTGCTTTTTTTAGACCCAAAACAGGTCAGTGGTGGTTTGGATTGGTTTTGGTCATTGGGATATCTTGTTTTGGCAAGTTGGATCTGCTTGGTGATCCAACTGCTGTTTGTTTAGAAGTTGTGCATTTTGGGCATTATTTTGCACCCATTTTGGCTTCTTTTTGCTTTTTTTAGACCCAAAACAGGTCAGTGGTGGTTTGGATTGGTTTTGGTCATTGGGATATCTTGTTTTGGCAAGTTGGATCTGCTTGGTGATCCAACTGCTGTTTGTTTAGAAGTTGTGCATTTTGGGCATTATTTTGCACCCATTTTGGCTTCTTTTTGCTTTTTTTAGACCCAAAACAGGTCAGTGGTGGTTTGGATTGGTTTTGGTCATTGGGATATCTTGTTTTGGCAAGTTGGATCTGCCTTGGTGATCCAACTGCTGTTTGTTTAGAAGTTGTGCATTTTGGGCATTATTTTGCACCCATTTTGGCTTCTTTTTGCTTTTTTTAGACCCAAAACAGGTCAGTGGTGGTTTGGATTGGTTTTGGTCATTGGGATATCTTGTTTTGGCAAGTTGGATCTGCTTGGTGATCCAACTGCTGTTTGTTTAGAAGTTGTGCATTTTGGGCATTATTTTGCACCCATTTTGGCTTCTTTTTGCTTTTTTTAGACCCAAAACAGGTCAGTGGTGGTTTGGATTGGTTTTGGTCATTGGGATATCTTGTTTTGGGCAAGTTGGATCTGCTTGGTGATCCAACTGCTGTTTGTTTAGAAGTTGTGCATTTTGGGCATTATTTTGCACCCATTTTGGCTTCTTTTTGCTTTTTTTAGACCCAAAACAGGTCAGTGGTGGTTTGGATTGGTTTTGGTCATTGGGATATCTTGTTTTGGCAAGTTGGATCTGCCTTGGTGATCCAACTGCTGTTTGTTTAGAAGTTGTGCATTTTGGGCATTATTTTGCACCCATTTTGGCTTCTTTTTGCTTTTTTTAGACCCAAAACAGGTCAGTGGTGGTTTGGATTGGTTTTGGTCATTGGGATATCTTGTTTTGGCAAGTTGGATCTGCCTTGGTGATCCAACTGCTGTTTGTTTAGAAGTTGTGCATTTTGGGCATTATTTTGCACCCATTTTGGCTTCTTTTTGCTTTTTTTAGACCCAAAACAGGTCAGTGGTGGTTTGGATTGGTTTTGGTCATTGGGATATCTTGTTTTGGCAAGTTGGATCTGCTTGGTGATCCAACTGCTGTTTGTTTAGAAGTTGTGCATTTTGGGCATTATTTTGCACCCATTTTGGCTTCTTTTTGCTTTTTTTAGACCCAAAACAGGTCAGTGGTGGTTTGGATTGGTTTTGGTCATTGGGATATCTTGTTTTGGCAAGTTGGATCTGCTTGGTGATCCAACTGCTGTTTGTTTAGAAGTTGTGCATTTTGGGCATTATTTTGCACCCATTTTGGCTTCTTTTTGCTTTTTTTAGACCCAAAACAGGTCAGTGGTGGTTTGGATTGGTTTTGGTCATTGGGATATCTTGTTTTGGCAAGTTGGATCTGCTTGGTGATCCAACTGCTGTTTGTTTAGAAGTTGTGCATTTTGGGCATTATTTTGCACCCATTTTGGCTTCTTTTTGCTTTTTTTAGACCCAAAACAGGTCAGTGGTGGTTTGGATTGGTTTTGGTCATTGGGATATCTTGTTTTGGCAAGTTGGATCTGCTTGGTGATCCAACTGCTGTTTGTTTAGAAGTTGTGCATTTTGGGCATTATTTTGCACCATTTTGGCTTCTTTTTGCTTTTTTTAGACCCAAAACAGGTCAGTGGTGGTTTGGATTGGTTTTGGTCATTGGGATATCTTGTTTTGGGCAAGTTGGATCTGCTTGGTGATCCAACTGCTGTTTGTTTAGAAGTTGTGCATTTTGGGCATTATTTTGCACCCATTTTGGCTTCTTTTTGCTTTTTTTAGACCCAAAACAGGTCAGTGGTGGTTTGGATTGGTTTTGGTCATTGGGATATCTTGTTTTGGCAAGTTGGATCTGCTTGGTGATCCAACTGCTGTTTGTTTAGAAGTTGTGCATTTTGGGCATTATTTTGCACCCATTTTGGCTTCTTTTTGCTTTTTTTAGACCCAAAACAGGTCAGTGGTGGTTTGGATTGGTTTTGGTCATTGGGATATCTTGTTTTGGCAAGTTGGATCTGCTTGGTGATCCAACTGCTGTTTGTTTAGAAGTTGTGCATTTTGGGCATTATTTTGCACCCATTTTGGCTTCTTTTTGCTTTTTTTAGACCCAAAACAGGTCAGTGGTGGTTTGGATTGGTTTTGGTCATTGGGATATCTTGTTTTGGCAAGTTGGATCTGCTTGGTGATCCAACTGCTGTTTGTTTAGAAGTTGTGCATTTTGGGCATTATTTTGCACCCATTTTGGCTTCTTTTTGCTTTTTTTAGACCCAAAACAGGTCAGTGGTGGTTTGGATTGGTTTTGGTCATTGGGATATCTTGTTTTGGCAAGTTGGATCTGCTTGGTGATCCAACTGCTGTTTGTTTAGAAGTTGTGCATTTTGGGCATTATTTTGCACCCATTTTGGCTTCTTTTTGCTTTTTTTAGACCCAAAACAGGTCAGTGGTGGTTTGGATTGGTTTTGGTCATTGGGATATCTTGTTTTGGGCAAGTTGGATCTGCTTGGTGATCCAACTGCTGTTTGTTTAGAAGTTGTGCATTTTGGGCATTATTTTGCACCCATTTTGGCTTCTTTTTGCTTTTTTTAGACCCAAAACAGGTCAGTGGTGGTTTGGATTGGTTTTGGTCATTGGGATATCTTGTTTTGGGCAAGTTGGATCTGCTTGGTGATCCAACTGCTGTTTGTTTAGAAGTTGTGCATTTTGGGCATTATTTTGCACCATTTTGGCTTCTTTTTGCTTTTTTTAGACCCAAAACAGGTCAGTGGTGGTTTGGATTGGTTTTGGTCATTGGGATATCTTGTTTTGGCAAGTTGGATCTGCTTGGTGATCCAACTGCTGTTTGTTTAGAAGTTGTGCATTTTGGGCATTATTTTGCACCCATTTTGGCTTCTTTTTGCTTTTTTTAGACCCAAAACAGGTCAGTGGTGGTTTGGATTGGTTTTGGTCATTGGGATATCTTGTTTTGGCAAGTTGGATCTGCTTGGTGATCCAACTGCTGTTTGTTTAGAAGTTGTGCATTTTGGGCATTATTTTGCACCCATTTTGGCTTCTTTTTGCTTTTTTTAGACCCAAAACAGGTCAGTGGTGGTTTGGATTGGTTTTGGTCATTGGGATATCTTGTTTTGGCAAGTTGGATCTGCTTGGTGATCCAACTGCTGTTTGTTTAGAAGTTGTGCATTTTGGGCATTATTTTGCACCCATTTTGGCTTCTTTTTGCTTTTTTTAGACCCAAAACAGGTCAGTGGTGGTTTGGATTGGTTTTGGTCATTGGGATATCTTGTTTTGGCAAGTTGGATCTGCTTGGTGATCCAACTGCTGTTTGTTTAGAAGTTGTGCATTTTGGGCATTATTTTGCACCCATTTTGGCTTCTTTTTGCTTTTTTTAGACCCAAAACAGGTCAGTGGTGGTTTGGATTGGTTTTGGTCATTGGGATATCTTGTTTTGGCAAGTTGGATCTGCTTGGTGATCCAACTGCTGTTTGTTTAGAAGTTGTGCATTTTGGGCATTATTTTGCACCATTTTGGCTTCTTTTTGCTTTTTTTAGACCCAAAACAGGTCAGTGGTGGTTTGGATTGGTTTTGGTCATTGGGATATCTTGTTTTGGCAAGTTGGATCTGCTTGGTGATCCAACTGCTGTTTGTTTAGAAGTTGTGCATTTTGGGCATTATTTTGCACCATTTTGGCTTCTTTTTGCTTTTTTTAGACCCAAAACAGGTCAGTGGTGGTTTGGATTGGTTTTGGTCATTGGGATATCTTGTTTTGGCAAGTTGGATCTGCTTGGTGATCCAACTGCTGTTTGTTTAGAAGTTGTGCATTTTGGGCATTATTTTGCACCCATTTTGGCTTCTTTTTGCTTTTTTTAGACCCAAAACAGGTCAGTGGTGGTTTGGATTGGTTTTGGTCATTGGGATATCTTGTTTTGGCAAGTTGGATCTGCTTGGTGATCCAACTGCTGTTTGTTTAGAAGTTGTGCATTTTGGGCATTATTTTGCACCCATTTTGGCTTCTTTTTGCTTTTTTTAGACCCAAAACAGGTCAGTGGTGGTTTGGATTGGTTTTGGTCATTGGGATATCTTGTTTTGGGCAAGTTGGATCTGCTTGGTGATCCAACTGCTGTTTGTTTAGAAGTTGTGCATTTTGGGCATTATTTTGCACCCATTTTGGCTTCTTTTTGCTTTTTTTAGACCCAAAACAGGTCAGTGGTGGTTTGGATTGGTTTTGGTCATTGGGATATCTTGTTTTGGCAAGTTGGATCTGCTTGGTGATCCAACTGCTGTTTGTTTAGAAGTTGTGCATTTTGGGCATTATTTTGCACCCATTTTGGCTTCTTTTTGCTTTTTTTAGACCCAAAACAGGTCAGTGGTGGTTTGGATTGGTTTTGGTCATTGGGATATCTTGTTTTGGCAAGTTGGATCTGCTTGGTGATCCAACTGCTGTTTGTTTAGAAGTTGTGCATTTTGGGCATTATTTTGCACCCATTTTGGCTTCTTTTTGCTTTTTTTAGACCCAAAACAGGTCAGTGGTGGTTTGGATTGGTTTTGGTCATTGGGATATCTTGTTTTGGCAAGTTGGATCTGCTTGGTGATCCAACTGCTGTTTGTTTAGAAGTTGTGCATTTTGGGCATTATTTTGCACCATTTTGGCTTCTTTTTGCTTTTTTTAGACCCAAAACAGGTCAGTGGTGGTTTGGATTGGTTTTGGTCATTGGGATATCTTGTTTTGGCAAGTTGGATCTGCTTGGTGATCCAACTGCTGTTTGTTTAGAAGTTGTGCATTTTGGGCATTATTTTGCACCCATTTTGGCTTCTTTTTGCTTTTTTTAGACCCAAAACAGGTCAGTGGTGGTTTGGATTGGTTTTGGTCATTGGGATATCTTGTTTTGGCAAGTTGATCTGCCTTGGTGATCCAACTGCTGTTTGTTTAGAAGTTGTGCATTTTGGGCATTATTTTGCACCATTTTGGCTTCTTTTTGCTTTTTTTAGACCCAAAACAGGTCAGTGGTGGTTTGGATTGGTTTTGGTCATTGGGATATCTTGTTTTGGCAAGTTGGATCTGCTTGGTGATCCAACTGCTGTTTGTTTAGAAGTTGTGCATTTTGGGCATTATTTTGCACCCATTTTGGCTTCTTTTTGCTTTTTTTAGACCCAAAACAGGTCAGTGGTGGTTTGGATTGGTTTTGGTCATTGGGATATCTTGTTTTGGCAAGTTGATCTGCTTGGTGATCCAACTGCTGTTTGTTTAGAAGTTGTGCATTTTGGGCATTATTTTGCACCCATTTTGGCTTCTTTTTGCTTTTTTTAGACCCAAAACAGGTCAGTGGTGGTTTGGATTGGTTTTGGTCATTGGGATATCTTGTTTTGGCAAGTTGGATCTGCTTGGTGATCCAACTGCTGTTTGTTTAGAAGTTGTGCATTTTGGGCATTATTTTGCACCATTTTGGCTTCTTTTTGCTTTTTTTAGACCCAAAACAGGTCAGTGGTGGTTTGGATTGGTTTTGGTCATTGGGATATCTTGTTTTGGCAAGTTGGATCTGCTTGGTGATCCAACTGCTGTTTGTTTAGAAGTTGTGCATTTTGGGCATTATTTTGCACCCATTTTGGCTTCTTTTTGCTTTTTTTAGACCCAAAACAGGTCAGTGGTGGTTTGGATTGGTTTTGGTCATTGGGATATCTTGTTTTGGCAAGTTGGATCTGCTTGGTGATCCAACTGCTGTTTGTTTAGAAGTTGTGCATTTTGGGCATTATTTTGCACCATTTTGGCTTCTTTTTGCTTTTTTTAGACCCAAAACAGGTCAGTGGTGGTTTGGATTGGTTTTGGTCATTGGATATCTTGTTTTGGGCAAGTTGGATCTGCTTGGTGATCCAACTGCTGTTTGTTTAGAAGTTGTGCATTTTGGGCATTATTTTGCACCCATTTTGGCTTCTTTTTGCTTTTTTTAGACCCAAAACAGGTCAGTGGTGGTTTGGATTGGTTTTGGTCATTGGGATATCTTGTTTTGGCAAGTTGGATCTGCTTGGTGATCCAACTGCTGTTTGTTTAGAAGTTGTGCATTTTGGGCATTATTTTGCACCATTTTGGCTTCTTTTTGCTTTTTTTAGACCCAAAACAGGTCAGTGGTGGTTTGGATTGGTTTTGGTCATTGGGATATCTTGTTTTGGCAAGTTGGATCTGCTTGGTGATCCAACTGCTGTTTGTTTAGAAGTTGTGCATTTTGGGCATTATTTTGCACCATTTTGGCTTCTTTTTGCTTTTTTTAGACCCAAAACAGGTCAGTGGTGGTTTGGATTGGTTTTGGTCATTGGGATATCTTGTTTTGGCAAGTTGGATCTGCTTGGTGATCCAACTGCTGTTTGTTTAGAAGTTGTGCATTTTGGGCATTATTTTGCACCCATTTTGGCTTCTTTTTGCTTTTTTTAGACCCAAAACAGGTCAGTGGTGGTTTGGATTGGTTTTGGTCATTGGGATATCTTGTTTTGGCAAGTTGGATCTGCTTGGTGATCCAACTGCTGTTTGTTTAGAAGTTGTGCATTTTGGGCATTATTTTGCACCCATTTTGGCTTCTTTTTGCTTTTTTTAGACCCAAAACAGGTCAGTGGTGGTTTGGATTGGTTTTGGTCATTGGGATATCTTGTTTTGGCAAGTTGATCTGCTTGGTGATCCAACTGCTGTTTGTTTAGAAGTTGTGCATTTTGGGCATTATTTTGCACCATTTTGGCTTCTTTTTGCTTTTTTTAGACCCAAAACAGGTCAGTGGTGGTTTGGATTGGTTTTGGTCATTGGGATATCTTGTTTTGGCAAGTTGGATCTGCTTGGTGATCCAACTGCTGTTTGTTTAGAAGTTGTGCATTTTGGGCATTATTTTGCACCCATTTTGGCTTCTTTTTGCTTTTTTTAGACCCAAAACAGGTCATGGTGGTTTGGATTGGTTTTGGTCATTGGGATATCTTGTTTTGGCAAGTTGGATCTGCTTGGTGATCCAACTGCTGTTTGTTTAGAAGTTGTGCATTTTGGGCATTATTTTGCACCATTTTGGCTTCTTTTTGCTTTTTTTAGACCCAAAACAGGTCAGTGGTGGTTTGGATTGGTTTTGGTCATTGGGATATCTTGTTTTGGCAAGTTGGATCTGCTTGGTGATCCAACTGCTGTTTGTTTAGAAGTTGTGCATTTTGGGCATTATTTTGCACCCATTTTGGCTTCTTTTTGCTTTTTTTAGACCCAAAACAGGTCATGGTGGTTTGGATTGGTTTTGGTCATTGGGATATCTTGTTTTGGCAAGTTGATCTGCCTTGGTGATCCAACTGCTGTTTGTTTAGAAGTTGTGCATTTTGGGCATTATTTTGCACCATTTTGGCTTCTTTTTGCTTTTTTTAGACCCAAAACAGGTCAGTGGTGGTTTGGATTGGTTTTGGTCATTGGGATATCTTGTTTTGGCAAGTTGGATCTGCTTGGTGATCCAACTGCTGTTTGTTTAGAAGTTGTGCATTTTGGGCATTATTTTGCACCATTTTGGCTTCTTTTTGCTTTTTTTAGACCCAAAACAGGTCATGGTGGTTTGGATTGGTTTTGGTCATTGGATATCTTGTTTTGGCAAGTTGGATCTGCTTGGTGATCCAACTGCTGTTTGTTTAGAAGTTGTGCATTTTGGGCATTATTTTGCACCCATTTTGGCTTCTTTTTGCTTTTTTTAGACCCAAAACAGGTCAGTGGTGGTTTGGATTGGTTTTGGTCATTGGGATATCTTGTTTTGGCAAGTTGGATCTGCCTTGGTGATCCAACTGCTGTTTGTTTAGAAGTTGTGCATTTTGGGCATTATTTTGCACCATTTTGGCTTCTTTTTGCTTTTTTTAGACCCAAAACAGGTCAGTGGTGGTTTGGATTGGTTTTGGTCATTGGGATATCTTGTTTTGGCAAGTTGGATCTGCCTTGGGATCCAACTGCTGTTTGTTTAGAAGTTGTGCATTTTGGGCATTATTTTGCACACATTTTGGCTTCTTTTTGCTTTTTTTAGACCCAAAACAGGTCAGTGGTGGTTTGGATTGGTTTTGGTCATTGGGATATCTTGTTTTGGCAAGTTGGATCTGCTTGGTGATCCAACTGCTGTTTGTTTAGAAGTTGTGCATTTTGGGCATTATTTTGCACCATTTTGGCTTCTTTTTGCTTTTTTTAGACCCAAAACAGGTCAGTGGTGGTTTGGATTGGTTTTGGTCATTGGGATATCTTGTTTTGGCAAGTTGGATCTGCTTGGTGATCCAACTGCTGTTTGTTTAGAAGTTGTGCATTTTGGGCATTATTTTGCACCCATTTTGGCTTCTTTTTGCTTTTTTAGACCCAAAACAGGTCAGTGGTGGTTTGGATTGGTTTTGGTCATTGGGATATCTTGTTTTGGCAAGTTGATCTGCCTTGGGATCCAACTGCTGTTTGTTTAGAAGTTGTGCATTTTGGGCATTATTTTGCACCATTTTGGCTTCTTTTTGCTTTTTTAGACCCAAAACAGGTCAGTGGTGGTTTGGATTGGTTTGGTCATTGGGATATCTTGTTTTGGCAAGTTGGATCTGCTTGGTGATCCAACTGCTGTTTGTTTAGAAGTTGTGCATTTTGGGCATTATTTTGCACCCATTTTGGCTTCTTTTTGCTTTTTTTAGACCCAAAACAGGTCAGTGGTGGTTTGGATTGGTTTTGGTCATTGGGATATCTTGTTTTGGCAAGTTGATCTGCTTGGTGATCCAACTGCTGTTTGTTTAGAAGTTGTGCATTTTGGGCATTATTTTGCACCCATTTTGGCTTCTTTTTGCTTTTTTTAGACCAAACAGGTCAGTGGTGGTTTGGATTGGTTTTGGTCATTGGGATATCTTTTTTGGACAAGTTGGATCTGCTT
>CM046372.1:5881797-5916642 GCA_025413025.1 Ficus hispida | reverse complement strand
TATATTTTGCAAGTATCCGCACTGTAAAAAAAAAAAAAAAAAAAAAAAAATTTCCGCTGCTTACGCCAAATAAATAAGTACACATGTATGTATGTATGTATGGTAACGGCCTGTGTTAGGCGGGTCGTTACACTGGCAAGGCAAACAGAGTAGCAGATGCTTTAAGCAGGAAGTCATCGGGCATGTTGATGTCCTTAGTACTGCTGCCCAAGCCGCTTCAAAAGGAAATCTCCGATTTCAACCTAAGGATTATAACGGGAAAGTTATCCGCTTTAACCCTCCAGTCAAATTTAATGGAGTCCATCAAGAACCTTCAAGGAAAGGATCCTTTGTTGATCAAGGCACAACTCTTCGGCGAAAGAAATAAGGAGTTTAGAACCTCTGCAGATGGCATGATCTACTTCAAAGAGAGAATTTGCGTTCCTAATTTCAAGTTTTTAAAGGATCAAATTCTGGCAGAGGCTCACATGACACCGTATTCGGTACATCCAGGAGCCTCCAAGATGTATAAGGATCTCCGAGAAAACTATTGGTGGCCAAACATGAAGAATCAGATAGCGAAGTACGTGTCAAAGTGTTTAACTTGTCAAAAGGTTAAGGCAGAACATCGACATCCTGGTGGAGAATTGCAGAAAATAGAGCTTCCCGAATGGAAATAGGAACAAATTACCATGGATTTTGTCGTGGGACTGCCCAGAACTTCAAATGGGAATGACACGATTTGGGTTATTGTTGATCGATTAACCAAATCTGCCCACTTCATCGCTATCAAAGCCACTTATTCAGTGGAGAAGTTGGCCAACGTCTATGTATCCCAGGTCGTTCGACTACATGGAGTACCAAAATCGATCATCTCAGATCGAGACGGACGTTTCACTTCCCGATTTTGGACAAGCGTACACACTGCTATGGGGTCGAAACTGAAGTTCAGCAGGGCATTTCATTCCCAAACCGACGGCCAGTCAGAACGGACTATCCAGACACTAGAAGATATGCTGAGATCTTGCGTTCTGGATTTTCAAGGAAACTGGGATCAGAAGCTGTCTTTGATTGAATTTTCGTACAACAATAGCTATCATGCTTCAATTGGTATGGCTCCGTTCGAAGCACTATATGGAAGAAAATGTCAATCCCCTATTCACTGGCAAGAAGTTGGACAAAAGCAGCTTCAGACTACAGATTTCATCAGAAAGACTTCTGAAGATATCAAGAAAATTAAGCAAAGGCTCGACATAGCTTTCAGTCGTCAGAAAAGCTATGCTGACAAGCGAAGAAGGCCTTTGGAATTTCAGACTGGAGATGCAGTTTTTATCAAGATAGCTCCTATGAAGGGAGTAATGAGATTTGGAAAGAAAGGGAAGCTTAGTCCAAGGTATACTGGACCTTTTGAAATCCTAGAAAGGGTTGGAAAAGTAGCATACAAGCTTGCCCTACCGCCAGAGTTAGCATCTATGCATAACGTCTTCCATGTATCAATGCTCAAGAAGTATGTCCCAGATCCTTCGCATGTTCTCAGTCAAGAACCGGTAGAGGTTCAAACAGACTTGACCTATGAAGAGAAGCCGGTACAAATCCTAGATCGAGAAGAGAAGGTTCTAAGAAATAAGACAATTCCCATGGTAAAGGTTTTATGGCGAAACCATAAAGTAGAAGAAGCCACTTGGGAATTAGAAAACGAAATGAGAAAGAACTACCCCAGCTTGTTTTAATTTTCGAGGACGAAAATCTTTAAGGAGGATAGATTGTAATACCTGATTTTTTATGTCTGAACGATTCCATGTATAAAATTTACATTGAACCGTAAAGGAATTTATGGAAAAAGCCCAGTTAAGGGTTTTTAATTATGTTTTGTGAGTTTTATGGCTTTATAAGACTCAAAAATGGTTATGTATTTAAGAAAACGACCTTTTAGGTAATAAGGAACAAAATCATGAAATTTTGTAAAATGGTCAAAGTTTGACCAAAAACGTCACGGTTGACCAAAAAGTCAACTGTTGACCATGAAAGTCAAAACTTGACAAGAAGGTCCCTAATTGACAAGAAAGTCGATGGTTGACCCGAAAAGTTCAAGAAAATGACTGTATGTTTAAACGTTTATCTGTATAAATTACACCGGGTAAAACCGTGTTTTTACAGATAAAAAGTTATGTTTAAGATATAAGAATCACCCTAGAAAATCAAGCACATTAAGTTGAAGTTGTAACGACCCGCCTTGCACAGGCCGTTACGCTACATACATACATACGTTCTTACTTATTTAGCGTAAACAGCGGAATTTTTTTTTTTTTTTTTTTTATACGTAACGCGTACGAGCGATTAGCCATATATATATATATATATGGCGCGGATAAGTGGAAAGCATAATAATATAACGATGTTCGGAAAACAAAATCATATACATAAACAAAACGCGTAGCGGCTATTAATCCCACATTTCACAGTTTGCCCTGCCACGCTCGCCATCTTGTATCAACAACTGCCCATAGGTTGCTTACCTACAGCATAGACGTAAGACGTGAGCTTTCGCTCAGCAAGTACAACATAATTATCCGTGACAATACAACTCAAAACATAATCCATCACAATCTTATAATATAGCATAATTTCTCATAGCACAACATACTTAACTCATACATAACATACGGAACTCATCATAACATACTTAATTCATACATAACGTACTGAACTCATCATAACATACTTAATTCATACATAACATACTTAACTCATACATAACGTACATACCATTTCATGGCATCGCATAATATATGCATGAACCGATTATGCTCTTATTATGCCATCTTGTTCATTCTTAACTTATCTTGCTTATGGGCCCCATAACATAAGTGTACGTACCGGGTGCGCTCTATGGGCTTACTCTTGCCATAGCTCAACCCGACCTGACGCGGGTCGGTACGACACGGCAAGCTCGCCTGCCATTACACTTGCTTTTCATGATCTCATAATTGATCTTGTTAGTGAACATGCTTCGTGATGTCACTAAACTTAAATCATACTCATATCTTAACAACATGCCTTATCTCATAATCATAAACTTGATATCATCATAATAATCATAAGCTTGATATCACCATAATAATCATAAGCTTGATATCATCATAATAATCATAATATCGCATCAAACAATTCTAGCATACATTTATATCACATTCTAATAGCGATCATTCATCATACTTGGGTAAGTATACAACGGAAAGTCTATGCTGTAGACGGAGTTGTACTTACCAGTTCTAACTCTCAAATTTAGCGTTTCTCCTAACCGAGTGGTTTTCCTGTTTTCACAGAAAAATCATAGGATGAGAATCATCCTATCATAGTATCATACAACTCTAGTTATTAACTTATCTCAGTATAAGGATATCAAGAACATAGCATAAACATTAAAATCTTACTATCTTTTAAAACACTAAAATTCTAAAAACAAACTATATTTGAAATCAGTCTTTAAATTTGATCCTTTTTTTTTAACAAATCTGTTCCGAATTTGAAAATATTTCCTTCATGAAAGTTGTAGACCTTGAAGGTTCCTACAACTTCTGTTTTTAACTCAAAACTCAAATCTGACTTAAACATGCTTGTTTCTGCCTTTGAAAATTCTTCGACCATTTTCATTACCCTAAAATTTGGTCTCGGGTTTTTGTAAAAACGAAGGTCTTAGAGGCCTGCTTTTTAAAAACTGTCCGCGATAGCCCCTAGGATTTTCCCTTCTCTACAACTATGTAGTTTTAACTTTTTCATGATTCGGCCTCTAAAGGCCTCAAAATTCGCTTTTCAAATTTACTGTCCAGTTTGACCCGAAACTGGCAGTTTTTGTTCGGTTTGGGTTTTAGGTAATCTAACGTGCACACTACCTCAAACGGATACCCCGTGAGCCTATATCAAGCATGCAGGCGTTACCTAATCATTTCATACTCATACAATCAGATCTTACTCATATAATTTTTGTAAAACAAAAATCTTAAACTTGCATAACATTCTATTTCGAACTAGCATATCGAAACCGAAAACTATCAACTACACATAAAGCATAGTGCTTGAATTTACTTTTCATAAACTCATGCTTATACATAACATCACACTCATAATCTTCTTATCAAAAACGTGAATGAAAACTAGAGGTTAAAGAGTTTACCTCAAGCTTCACAAAACAAATTCTAGCTTAGGTTTTGGAGGTTTTCTTTTTCACTAGACCAACACCAACCGAAACTGATTTCACTCACACTTTTGTCGGCTTTTAAGTGGTAAGAGAGTGCTTGATGGCTGAGAGGTGAACTAAAAGAATCCTACAGATTTTGCCTTCATCTATTTATAGATGAATTTTTGTTCTTACTTTGCCAACTAGTCCTCCAAACTTTTTATTTTTTTCCAGCAAATCCTTGTGTGCTGGCCGGCCATGGCTGGCCCTAGGAAATGAGTAAGCAAAGCTAAATTGACTCACCAAGGCTACTAGGTGATGTGCCTTGCCCTTAGGATGGCTGGTCATTAGAGTGATGATGTGTCAAAATCCTAGCTAGCCATGGTGGCAAAGCTAGACATGCTGATTCATCTAAGCTACATCATGGTGTCATCCTTCCATTGGCCGGATTTTGGTGCTGATTTAGCAAGGCCTTGGCTGGCCAAAGAGGCAAGCTAAAAGGGTGACTCATCAAGGCTAGACCATGAGTGTCTCTCCCTCCAAATGGCCGGATTTGGTGTAGGTTTGGCAAGAGCTTGGCTTGCCAAATGAGCAAGCTAAAATAGTGATTCACCAAGGCTAGGCCATTAGGTGTCTAAACCATATGGTGGCCGGCCTTAGTGGCTTGGTTTGCTTGGCTTTGCTAGCCAAATAGGCTAGGCTAAAGTGCTTACTAACCAAGGCTAGTTTCATGATGTGTCTACCAAGGTGGTGGCCGGTTCCTTGGTGTGCCAAATGGACAGATTTTTGCTTATGATTCATCACAAATAGCCAAGTAAGCATGACTAAAATGCTTACTAAGCAAGGCTAGGTTTTTAGGTGTCAAACTCATAAAGAAACACCTAATTCCCTATCTACTAATCAGCCCTTAAAGTCATAAAATTTTCTTGCAATTATTCATAAGGTGGCCGGCCAATCTTGCTAGGTATAAAAGTTGCAAAATGCAACATAGCTTAGTATGCAAAACTACTTTGCTTACTAGGCAAGGTAAAATTATGAGGTACAAATTCTAATGAACTTCAAATTTTTCATACCTTGCCTATTGGTCCTTAAGAGCAAAATATCAGCTCATTAACCCTTGATGTGGCCGGTTCCCTTAAGTACAAGTGTAGGCAAATGATTGGTCAATTTTGAACCAATCCAAACCTAACTTGATTCCTTGGTTTCCAACTAGGTTAACCAAATTTAAAAATATCATAAGCTAAATTGAACTAGGAAATCTAACTAGAAAAATCCATAGTTCCATAAATTTACAAATTTATCTATCGAACCACAATTTTCACAAAATTGCACTTTGGCCCCTAAAGGTAAAAATTTGCACTTTAGTCCCTATAGGGTGGCCGGTTCTCAAATGACATTTGTCATTCTTTTTAAGACCTCACTTGGCTTATCTCCTAAACACAGTTCATTCTCATACTGGCATACATATTCAGATACTGTTTTCACTATAACAGTATACTTGCACTGGACCATTATCCAGATTTATCTGAACTGCGTCTAGGGTTCTCTTAATTTAGAAACTACTAACAAAGAATCATAAATCATAGATTTGCCTTTTACTACAAAAAGGTCTTTCGAAGAATTTAACATAAACACATAAATATTTCTTAATTACAAACTTTGATTTTCATAACAGAAATCAAAATTTGTAAACAAGCTGATCATTACGTTTTATACCGTTTTACTCAAAAGTCACTTGCTTTACAAGCAATAATTTTTGGAGTCTTATAAAAGCATAAGAACTCGCAATATCTAATAAAAACCCTAAGCTGGGCTTTTCATAAATACCTTCAGGGCAAATTCAATATCTACACAAGACATTATGACGTTGGGAAATTCTAGTTATTACAATCTACCCCCCTTAAAAATTTTCGTCCACGAAAATTAAACAAGCTGGGATAGTTCTTCCTCATCTCATTTCCAACTCCCAGGTTGCTTCTTCAACCCTGTGGTTTCGCCATAACACTTTAACCATGGGAATGGTTTTATTTCTTAAGACCTTTCTTCCCAATCCAGTACTTGAACGGGCTTTTCTTCATAAGTTAAGTCCGTTTGAACCTCTACTGGTTCTTGACTAAGCACATGGGAAGGGTCAGATATATACTTCTTTAGCATCGACACATGGAAAACATTATGCATCGAAGCCAATTCAGGCGGTAGGGCAAGCTTATAGGCTACTTTTCCAATCCTTTCAAGGATCTCAAATGGCCCCGTATATCTTGGGCTAAGCTTCCCTTTCTTTCCAAAGCGCATTACTCCTTTCATAGGAGTAATCTTGATGAAACCGCATCTCCCACTTGGAATTCCAAAGGCCTCCTACGTTTGTCGGCATAACTTTTCTGTCTGCTAAAAGCTATGTCGAGCCTCTGTCTGATTTTCTGAATGTCCTTAGAAGTCTTTTCGATAAAATCTGTGGTTTGTAGCTGTTTCTGTCCAACTTCCTGCCAGTGAATAGGAGATCGACATTTTCTTCCATATAATGCTTCAAATGGAGCCATACCAATTGAAGCATGATAACTGTTGTTATATGAAAATTCGATCAATGGCAGCTTCTGATCCCAGTTTCCTTTGAAATCCAGCACACATGACCTTAGCATATCTTCCAGTGTCTGGATGTTCGTTCGGATTGACCGTCAGTTTGGGGGTGAAATGCCGTGCTAAACTTCAATTTCGACCCCATGACGTTGTGAATACTAGTCCAAAATCGAGAAGTGAAACGTCCATCACGGTCCGAGATGATCGATTTTGGACTCCATGAAATCTGACAATCTGGGATACATAAATTTCAGCTAATTTTCCACAGAAAAGGTGGCCTTAATCGCAATAAAGTGAGCCGATTTGGTTAATCTGTCAACAATCACCCAAATCGTGTCACTTCCGCTTGTAGTCCTGGGCAGTCCTACTACGAAATCCATAGTAATCTGCTCCCATTTCCACTCAGGAAGCTCTATCTTCTGCAGTTCTCCGCCCGGATGTCGATGTTCAGCCTTAACTTTCTGACAAGTTAGGCATTTCGACACGTATTCTGCTACCTCATTCTTCATATTGGGCCACCAGAAATTTCTCGGAGGTCTTTGTACATCTTGGAAGCTCCTGGATGTATTGAGTATGGCGTCATATGTGCTTCCAACAAAATCTGATCCTTCAAGACTTTGAATTGGGAACACAATCCTCTCCTTGAAGTAGATGACACCATCTGCAGCAGTTCTAAACTCATTGCTTTTACCGCCAAAAAGCTGAGTTTTCATCAAAAAGGAATCCTTTTCTTGGTGAGACTTAATGGATTCCATCAAATTAGACTGAATGGTTAGAGAAATAATTTCCCCGTTATCATCTCCAATTAAACTCAGAAATCTCTTTTGTAGTGGCTTAGGAAACATTCCGATAGACATCAGCATGCCTACGGATTTCCTACTTAAGGCGTCTGCTACTCTATTCGCCTTTCCAGGATGATAAAGGATCTCACAGTCATAATCCTTAACAAGCTCCAGCCATCTACGTTGTCTCATATTGAGCTCCTTCTGAGTAAAGATATACTTAAGGCTCTGATGATCAGTGTAGATTTCACACTTATTCCCATACAAATAGTGTCTCCAAATCTTAAGTGCGAAAACTACTGCCGCGAGCTCTAAATCGTGCGTGGGATAATTCTTTTCGTGAATCTTTAACTGTCGAGATGCATAGGCCACTACCTTGCCATCCTGCATCAAGACAGCTCCTAATCCATTCTTAGAAGCGTCACTATAGATCACGAAATTTCCTGCATCTACATCAGGAATAATCAACACAGGCGCACTCGTCAGCCTCTTCTTGAGCTCCTGGAAATTCTCCTCACACTTCTGAGTCCATTCAAAAGTTTTTCCTTTCCTGGTAAGAGCAGTGAGGGGTGTAGCGATCTTGGAAAATCCCTCGACGAATCGTCGGTAATAGCCAGCTAATCCAAGAAACTCCTTATTTCTGTAACGTTTGTGGGTGCTGGCCATGCACTAACCGCCTCCACTTTAGCAGGGTCTACTGAAATTCCTTCCTTCGATACTACATGACCCAAGAAATGAACTTTTTCCAACCAAAATTCACATTTTGTGAATTTGGCATACAGCTGATTCCTTCTCAACGTCTCCATCACCAATCTAAGATGATGCTCATGTTCCTCTTTGGACCTTGAGTATATCAGAATATCGTCAATAAAAACAATGACGAACTTATCCAGATACTCCTTGAATACTCGATTCATAAGGTCCATAAATGCTGCCGGGGCATTGGTTAGTCCGAATGGCATAACCAAAAACTCATAGTGCCCGTAACGTGTTCGAAAGCCGTCTTGGAGATATCTGCCTCCTTGATCCTGAGCTGATGATAGCCTGAACGTAGATCGACCTTCGAAAATACTACTGCTTCTCTGAGTTGATCGAAGAGATCGTCAATCCTTGGAAGGGGATACTTGTTCTTGATCGTAATCTTATTCAACTCGCGGTAGTCGATACACATACGCAATGATCCATCTTCTTCTTTACGAACAGCACTGGTGCTCCCCATGGGGAGTAACTCTGTCGGATGAATCCTTTATCAAGCAGTTCTTGTAACTGCACTTGCAATTCCCTAAGCTCAGCTGGTGCCATACGGTCAGGCGCTTTGGAGATCGGTGCAACTCCAGGTAGTAATTCGATTTCGAACAAAATCTCGCGTTCTGGCGGAAGTCCGGGTAAATCCTTCGGAAAGATATCCACATATTCCTTTATAATGGGAACATCTTCCGGCATCAACTCCACTTCACAATCCTTATCCATCATGTTAGCTAAATATCCTGACAACCATTAGCAACATTTCCAAGCCTTCATTGCTGAAACCAGTTTGGTTGCTGAATCCGAGATTGTCCATAGAAATTAAACTCCTCCTCTTCGTACGGGTTAAACGTTACACAACGCTTTCGACAGTCAATCTTGGCGTTGTATTTACCTAAGAAGTCCATCCCTAAGATCACATCGAAATCCTGAAGCTTGATCACGATGAGATCTACAAACAATTCTCTGCCACAGATAGTCACGGAAGTATTTCGTATCCAAAAATTGGACCACAAAATCTCTCCAGATGGCAAAGAGGTTTTAACAGGTTGATCTAAACTATCCACTCCTTTCCTAACTTCTGGGCGAACTCCAGGATACAAATGAGTGAGTAGCCCCAGAATCAAACAAAGCATAGCATCGAAGGTGGCGATAGAAATCTGACCTGTCACCACATGTGAAGTCCCAGCTTCAGCATCACCCCTAGTGTAAGCATAGATCCTGGCTTGAGGTTCAGGAGCCTCTAATCTGCCTTGAGTGATTGAGGGTCCTTCAAGCTTAGCTTGGACTGCATGCAGCTGCCTGTTGGTGTTCTGACTCGGGTACGAAGGATTTTGACCTCGGTTATTCAAATGGCAGTTCTTCACATAATGCCCTTCCTTACCACACAGGAAGCAGGCATTTGACCCCATTCTACAAACTCCTGGGTGTTTCCTTCCACACCTAGTACACGTGGGGTAATCAGTGCTAGTACCCTCATTTCCTCTATTGTTCTTCTTCTGAGGGTAATTCCTTTGCTGACCCTGGCCAGAGAAACTCCCTTTTCTCTTGTTCCTCCCAAAATGTTTGGAACCTTGGGCCGGGCTACTTATCGGGCCTTTCTGACTCAACTCTAGACCTTGACGGGGCTGCGTTGGCTTTACTACGGTTTTCTCCTCCTTTCTGGCCTTAAAAATCTGAGCCCTTGCTTCCTTGTCCTGGTTTATCCAACACTCGGCTCTCATTGCCCGACTCACACAGTCGGATACCAGGGTAGGTGGACTACTGCCAGCACTAACCTGCTTGGCAATATCAGTACGGAACATCTTCATCATCCTTCTCACCTTTTCCGTTTCATTGGGAACCAACTCGGACACAACCGGGCTAACTGATCAAATTTCTTGACAGCCTCCAATACTGTCATTGACCCTTGTTTCAAACTGGCGAACTCATCCTGCTGAGCTGCCAGGATTTCCCTGTTGTAGTACGTGGTGCGGAACTCCGTCACAAAATCTTGCCAGCCCATGGTGGCAACATCTCGACGCATCTGGACAGTCCTCCACCAGTGTCTAGCGTCTTTCTTGAGTGCAAAGGAAGCACATAGAACTTGTTCCTGTTCCGATAGCCTCATAAAGTCCAAGATAACTTGGATATCGATTAACCAATTATCCGCAGCTATCGGGTCCATCAGTCCTTCGAATTCAGGTGCCTTCATTCGCCTGAATCTTTCGTACAATAAATCCTCCCGTACTGGCTGCATGTTTACTGGAACTCCTGCAGGTACTAACGGAACTCCAAAATTCCGTGGATTTTCTGGCTGTACCTCTGGTTGAACTTCTGGTTCCGGAGGTACTCTATTCTGTTGTAGAGGAACTTCCTCAGCTCGAGGTCTCTGGTTCACATGAGCTAATTGCTCCCGCAATCTATTCGTTTCTCGCTGCTGTTCCAGCAGCTGCCGTTGCAAATTCGTTACAACAGTTGCGAAATCTGGTTCTGGCTGATTTACAGGTACCGTACGACGAGTACGAACCATTTTCTAGTTCCTATCAAATCATAAGAAAAGATATTATCATACTAGAATATCCTTTCTTTCATACATTTCTTATCATAGCATAACATATTACGTTACTCAGAACGTTATTACTGTATCATTGTACGTAACAACTCGTAACATACTTTCCATAAACATATCATATCATTCCATACTTGAACTGACTTTTTACATTCTTATAAAAAGTACTTCATATTTACAATCTTGTAAATACATTTTAACACGATCACTGTACATACATAATCATAACTTCTGATGGAAGTGTCTAACACTTTCTCATCATATAACAGTACAAGCCTATCGTCAAAAGGACACAAAAAGATAAGCTAGTACTTATTAGTCGTAAACTACTCAAAATACATATACACGATTAGTCTATCTTGGTGTTCGATCGTAACCACCGAGGATGTGTCGGAATCTGACTCCTCAGCTCCGTTATGAAACACAATCTCTTCGGGGTCCTCGCCATAATCAAACACATCATCATTCTCTAGCCAGCCCGCATGCTCAATTTCTGGCGCTGGCTCTAATTCTTCCTCGTCGTCACTAGAAATGTCAATAATCAGGGGATTAGGATCTAATGGCTGATCCTCCAGGACAACTAGGAAGTTATCAAACTCATTTACGGCCATATCGGCCTCGGCGTCTTGGGGTGGTGCTGGATTGACCTCGAAAGGCGGCTCTCCCATCCCAGCCTCATCGACTGGTGCCTGCGGACCACCCGCAACCTCAGCAACCTGCATGGCTTGCATGACCGCCTCCGCCTCTAAAATGTCATCGATCATGTTCCCCACCGTCGTGCCAGGCATCGGTATAGGAACATACTGTCGGATCTGATGAGGCAGTCCATCTCGAAGCGTCTGCAATGCCAATGTCACCGGGTTAGCCAGGTCCTGGGGGACATATGGCAGTAACTCCTCCTGGAACCTCCGACAGTAGTGGCTCATAGACTCCTGCGGATAGGCGTGCCAAACCATTGAAAAACTCAATATCGGCGTGGAGCATATCCCGGTACATCGTCGGATCGCGATAGGGCTCATCTGCCCCCTCATCTGGTATCGGTCCATAGCGTGCAACTAGTAACGCACGGAAATGCGCCCAGGTCCGACTTGGCATTTCTCTCTCTCCTATCGTCATCCACCAAAGTCGAACGTCTACTGCGAAACATCGACTGGCTAATGAGACCTGTAGTCGCTCCTCGATATGGCAAAGATGGAAAATTAATTCCATGTCATATAGCCATGCTGCTAATGACACCGTCCGTCTAGTGCCATCTAAATCATAGGATGCGACTCGTAGAACGACATCACTGCACGTCGATCCTCATTTGCATGCGCGGGATCCATCTCGTCGCGTCTAGCATAACATAATTACGTAATAAGTATTTACTCATAAAATAAAATTACTTACAATGATGGTGGCGATGGCAGGCATACTGTGAAATTGGATAGCAGGAAACCGCTCTGATACCAACTCTGTAACGACCCGCCTTGCACAGGCCGTTACCTACATACATACATACGTTCTTACTTATTTAGCGTAAACAGCGGAAATTTTTTTTTTTTTTTTATACGTAACGCGTACGAGCGATTAGCCATATATATATATATATATGGCGCGGATAAGTGGAAAGCATAATAATATAACGATGTTCGGAAAACAAAATCATATACATAAACAAAACGCGTAGCGGCTATTAATCCCACATTTCACAGTTGCCCTGCCACGCTCGCCATCTTGTATCAACAACTGCCCATAGGTTGCTTACCTACAGCATAGACGTAAGACGTGAGCTTTCGCTCAGCAAGTACAACATAATTATCCGTGACAATACAACTCAAAACATAATCCATCACAATCTTATAATATAGCATAATTTCTCATAGCACAACATACTTAACTCATACATAACATACGGAACTCATCATAACATACTTAATCATACATAACGTACTGAACTCATCATAACATACTTAATTCATACATAACATACTTAACTCATACATAACGTACATACCATTTCATGACATCGCATAATATATGCATGAACCGATTATGCTCTTATTATGCCATCTGTTCATTCTTAACTTATCTTGCTTATGGGCCCCATAACATAAGTGTACGTACCGGGTGCGCTCTATGGGCTTACTCTTGCCATAGCTCAACCCGACCTGACGCGGGTCGGTACGACACGGCAAGCTCGCCTGCCATTACACTTGCTTTTCATGATCTCATAATTGATCTTGTTAGTGAACATGCTTCGTGATGTCACTAAACTTAAATCATACTCATATCTTAACAACATGCCTTATCTCATAATCATAAACTTGATATCATCATAATAATCATAAGCTTGATATCACCATAATAATCATAAGCTTGATATCATCATAATAATCATAATATCGCATCAAACAATTCTAGCATACATTTATATCACATTCTAATAGCGATCATTCATCATACTTGGGTAAGTATACAACGGAAAGTCTATGCTGTAGACGGAGTTGTACTTACCAGTTTCTAACTCTCAAATTTAGCGTTTCTCCTAACCGAGTGGTTTTCCTGTTTTCACAGAAAAATCATAGGATGAGAATCATCCTATCATAGTATCATACAACTCTAGTTATTAACTTATCTCAGTATAAGGATATCAAGAACATAGCATAAACATTAAAATCTTACTATCTTTTAAAACACTAAAATTCTAAAAACAAACTATATTTGAAATCAGTCTTTAAATTTGATCCTTTTTTTTTAACAAATCTGTTCCGAATTTGAAAATATTTCCTTCATGAAAGTTGTAGACCTTGAAGGTTCTACAACTTCTGTTTTTAACTCAAAACTCAAATCTGACTTAAACATGCTTGTTTCTGCCTTTGAAAATTCTTCGACCATTTTCATTACCCTAAAATTTGGTCTCGGGTTTTTGTAAAAACGAAGGTCTTAGAGGCCTGATTTTAAAAACTGTCCATGCCCCTAGGATTTTCCCTTCTCTACAACTTTGTAGTTTTAACTTTTTCATGATTCGGCCTCTAAAGGCCTCAAAATTCGCTTTTCAAATTTACTGTCCAGTTTGACCCGAAACTGGCAGTTTTTGTTCGGTTTGGGTTTTAGGTAATCTAACGTGCACACTACCTCAAACGGATACCCCGTGAGCCTATATCAAGCATGCAGGCGTTACCTAATCATTTCATACTCATACAATCAGATCTTACTCATATAATTTTTGTAAAACAAAAATCTTAAACTTGCATAACATTCTATTTCGAACTAGCATATCGAAACCGAAAACTATCAACTACACATAAAGCATAGTGCTTGAATTTACTTTTCATAAACTCATGCTTATACATAACATCACACTCATAATCTTCTTATCAAAAACGTGAATGAAAACTAGAGGTTAAAGAGTTTACCTCAAGCTTCACAAAACAAATTCTAGCTTAGGTTTTGGAGGTTTTCTTTTTCACTAGACCAACACCAACCGAAACTGATTTCACTCACACTTTTGGTCGGCTTTTAAGTGGTAAGAGAGATGCTTGATGGCTGAGAGGTGAACTAAAAGAATCCTACAGATTTTGCCTTCATCTATTTATAGATGAATTTTTGTTCTTACTTTGCCAACTAGTCCTCCAAACTTTTTATTTTTTTTCCAGCAAATCCTTGTGTGCTGGCCGGCCATGGCTGGCCCTAGGAAATGAGTAAGCAAAGCTAAATTGACTCACCAAGGCTACTAGGTGATGTCCTTGCCCTTAGGATGGCTGGTCATTAGAGTGATGATGTGTCAAAATCCTAGCTAGCCATGGTGGCAAAGCTAGACATGCTGATTCATCTAAGCTACATCATGGTGTCATCCTTCCATTGGCCGGATTTTGGTGCTGATTTAGCAAGGCCTTGGCTGGCCAAAGAGGCAAGCTAAAAGGGTGACTCATCAAGGCTAGACCATGAGATGTCTCTCCCTCCAAATGGCCGGATTTGGTGTAGGTTTGGCAAGAGCTTGGCTTGCCAAATGAGCAAGCTAAAATAGTGATTCACCAAGGCTAGGCCATTAGGTGTCTAAACCATATGGTGGCGGCCTTAGTGGCTTGGTTTGCTTGGCTTGCTAGCAATAGGCTAGGCTAAAGGCTTATAGCTAGGCGCATGTTTCTGGTGCCTGTGTGCCAAATGACAGATTTTGCTCATGATCATCACAAATAGCCAAGTGAGCATGACTAAAATGCTTACTAAGCAAGGCTAGGTTTTTAGGTGTCAAACTCATAAAGAAACACCTAATTCCCTATCTACTAATCAGCCCTTAAAGTCATAAAATTTTCTTGCAATTATTCATAAGGTGGCCGGCCAATCTTTGCTAGGTATAAAAGTTGCAAAATGCAACATAGCTTAGTATGCAAAACTACTTTGCTTACTACGCAAGGTTAAAATTATGAGGTATCAAATTCTAATGAACTTCAAATTTTTCATACCTTGCCTATTGGTCCTTAAGAACAAAATATCAGCTCATTAACCCTTGATGTGGCCGGTTCCCTTAAGTACAAGTGTAGGCAAATGATTGGTCAATTTTGAACCAATCCAAACCTAACTTGATTTCCTTGGTTTCCAACTAGGTTAACCAAATTTAAAAATCATCATAAGCTAAATTGAACTAGGAAATCTAACTAGAAAAATCCATAGTTCCATAAATTTACAAATTTATCTATCGAACCATAATTTTCACAAAATTGCACTTTGGCCCCTAAAGGCAAAAATATTTGCACTTTAGTCTCTATAGGGTGGCCGGTTCTCAAAATGACATTTGTCATTCTTTTTAAGACCTCACTTGGCTTATCTCCTAAACACAGTTCATTCTCATACTGGCATACATATTCAGATACTGTTTTCAACTGATAACAGTATACTTGCACTGGACCATTATCCATAATTTATCTGAACTGCGTCTAGGGTTCTCTTAATTTTAGAAACTACTAACAGAGAATCATAAATCATAGATTTGCCTTTTACTACAAAAAGGTCTTTCGAAGAATTTAACATAACACATAAACATTTCTTAATTACAAACTTTGATTATTCATAACAGAAATCAAAATTTGTAAACAAGCTGATCATTACGTTTTATACCGTTTTACTCAAAAGATCACTTGCTTTACAAAGCAATAATTTTTGGAGTCTTATAAAAGCATAAGAACTCGCAATATCTAATAAAAACCCTAAGCTGGGCTTTTCATAAATACCTTCAGGGCACAATTCAAATATCTACACAAGACATTATGACGTTGGGAAATTCTAGTCATTACAAAAAGAATGTTTGTATGTTCTGCACAATGCTAAGGAAATGGAGCCTTTCTTTCAAGTCCATATGGCGGAATTAAGAGTTGCGAATCCAAGAAAAGGAAGAAGTGAGAAGTGGTTTCAAGAAGAGCAGAATCGGTCATTTCGGGAGTGGATAAGAAAACACTTGCATATGAAGCAAGGCGTTTCACAGGACGTAATGAAGCTATCCAGAGGTCCATCATCGATAGTCACAAGATATACATCGTATTTGGTGAATGCCCACTCTTTCTACACTCGGGCAAGAGATGAGAAGCATCCCGTACAGAATAGTGGTGTCACACTTCGGGCCGAGTCTATGCATATTTCATCCGCAAAGGACAAGAATCTGGTATATAGTTCCATGAATTACTTTGGATTCATTAAAGATATTTGGGAACTTGATTATTGTGGCTTGCGAATAGCCCTATTTTGTAATAACTAGAATTTCCCAACGTCATAATGTCTTGTACAGATATTTGAATTATGCCCTGAAGGTATTTATGAAAAGCCCAGCTTAGGGTTTTTATTAGATATTATGAGTTCTTATGTTTTTATAAGACTCCAAAAAAAATTATTGCTTTGTAAAGCAAGTGACCTTTTGAGTAAAATGGTATAAAATGTAATGATCAGCTTGTTTACAAATTTTGATTTCTGTTATGAATAATCAAAGTTTGTAATTAAGAAATGTTTATGTGTTATGTTAGATTCTTTGAAAGACCTTTTTGTAGTAAAAGGCAAATCTATGATATATGATTCTCTGTTAATAGTTTCTAATATTAAGAGAACCCTAGACGCAGTTCAGATAAATTCTGGATAATGGTCCAGTGCAAGTATACTGTTATCAGTTGAAAACAGTATCTGAATATGTATGCCAGTATGAAAATGAACTGTGTTTAGGAGTTAAGCCAAGTAAGGTCTTAATCGGTGATACCTTGTCTTAAAAAGAATGACAAATCTCACTTTGAAAATTGGTCACCCTATAGGGACTAAAGTGCAAATATTTTTCCTTTAGGGGCCAAAATGTAATTTTGTGAAAAATTGTAATTTGATAGATAAATTTGTAAATTTATGGAACTACGGATTTTTCTAGTTAGATTTCCTAGTTCAATTTAGTTTATGATGATTTTTAAATTTGGTTAACCTAGTTGGAAATCAAGGAATCAAGTTAGGTTTAGATTGGTTCAAAATTGACCAATCATTTGCCTACACTTATACTTGAGGGAACCGGCCACATTAAGGGTTAATGAGCTGATATTTTGCTCTTAAGGACTAATAGGCAAGGTATGAAAAATTTGAAGTTCATTAGAATTTGATACCATACAATTTTAACCTTGCCTAGTAAGCAAAGTAGTTTTGTATACTAAGCTATGTTGCATTTTGCAACTTTCACACTTAGCAAGGTATGGCCGGCCACCTTATGAAGAATTTCAAGAAAATTATGATAGATTTTCTTACTAAGCATTCAAATTCAACTAAGCCAAGGATTGGTTACAAAATTTAGTTACCATAGTTATGTTAAAACCAAGAAAGTAACTAGGTTTGTTAACTTAGTTAATCTAACTATTTTCTTCCGTTTGAATTTTCCATGGCCGGCCACCACATGATTCCATTGAGTAAATATGTTACTCTTGGGGATTAATATGCAGCTTAGAAGTCATAATTTCTCAAAGTTTTAGAGAGAATGACAAGTGTAGTTTATAGTTTTGGTGAGCAAGCTTATAGCCTTGCTTGCTTGGCTTGATAAAACCAAGCTTATGTTGCCACATATGGCCGGCCATCACAAGGAAAACACACATCAAATTTCTAGCTTTGATGACTAAGCCTCTTAGCCTTGATGAGTCATCCATTTAGCTTTCTTCTTTGGCAAGCCAAGGCTTGCAAATTCAGCACCAAAACCGGCCAATGGGTGAATGACACACCATGGCTTAGTTTATGCATTAACCAATCAAGTTTTGCCTCCTAGACTAGCTAGAATTTTGGCACCTCATCACCTAATGGCCAACCATCTTGAGAACATGCCACATAGCATGGTAGCTTTGGTGAATAAGTCACCTTAGCTGTGCTTACTCAATGTCTAGGGCCAAGGATGGCCGGCCAACACATAAGGGTTGTGTGCAAAATGAAGATTTTTGGAGGACTAACTAGCAAGGTAAGAACAAAACATTCACCTATAAATAGGAGGTGGTACGAACATATTTGATCTTTTGGACAATAAACCATAGATTGGCAGCTCATTATCTACTTCTTCTTTTCCTTAGGAACCGAACAAAAAGTGAGAGAAAGAGTTGAAAACAGATTCGGTTTGTGGTGTTGGTCTAGTGAGAAAGAAAACCTCCAAAACCTTAAGCTAGAATTGTTTTGTGAAGCTTGAGGTAAACTCTTTAACCTCTAGTTTTCATTCACGTTTTTGATAAGAAGATTATGAGTGTGATGTTATGTATAAGCATGAGTTTATGAAAAGTAAATTCAAGTACTATGCTTTATGTGTAGTTGATAGTTTTCGGTTTCGATATGCTAGTTTCGAAATAGGATTTTTATGCAAGTGTAGGATTTTTGTTTTACAAAAATTATATGAGTAAGATCTGATTGTATGAGTATGAAATAGTTAGGTAACGCCTGCATGCTTATATAGGCTCACGGGGTAACCGTTTGAGGTAGTGTGCACGTTAGTTACCTAAAAACCAAACCGAACAAAAAAAAACTGCCAGTTTCGGGGTAAATTGGACAGTATTTTGGAAAGCGAATTTCGAGGCTCTTAGAGGCCGAATCATGAAAAAGTTAAAACTACAAAGTTGTAGAGAAGGGAAAATCCTAGGGGCCAACATAGACAGTTTTTGAAAATCAGGCCTCTAAGACCTTCGTTTTTACAAAAAACCCGATACTTATTACAAGGTTAAGAAAAATGGTCGAAGAATTTTCAAAGGCAGAAACAAGCATATTTAAGTCAGATTTGGATTTTAAGTTTAAAACAGAAGTTGTAGGAACCTACAAGGTCTACAACTTTCATGAAGCAAATATTTTCAAATTCGGAACAAATTTATTAGAAAAGGATCAAATAAAAGACTGACTTCAAATATAATTTGTTTTCAAGAATTTTAGTGTTTTAAAGGATAGTAAGATTTTAATGTTTATGCTATGTTTTTGATATCCTTATACTGAGATAAGTTAATAATTAGGGTTGTATGATACTATGATAGGATGATTCTCATCCTATGATTTTTCTGTGAAAACAGGAAAACCACTCGGTTAGTAGAAACGCTAAATTTAGAATTAGAAACTGGTAAGTACAACTCCGTCTACAGCATAGACTTTCCGTTGTATACTTACCCAAGTATGATGAATGATCGTATTAGAATGTGATATAAATGTATGCTAGAATTGTTTGATGCGATATTATGATTATTATGATATTAAGCTTATGATTATTATGATGATATCAAGTTTATGATTATGAGATAAGGCATGATGTTAAGATATAAGTATGACTTAAGTTTAGTGACATCACGAAGCATGTTCACTAACAAGATCAATTATGAGATCATGAAAAGCAAGTATGATGGCAGGCGAGCTTGCCGTGTCGTACCGACCCGCGTCAGGTCGGGTTGAGCTATGGCAAGAGTAAGCCCATAGAGCGCGCCCGGTACGTACACTTATGTTATGGGGCCCATAAACAAGATAAGTTAAGAATGCATATGATGGCATAATACGAGCATAATCGGTTCATGCATATATTATGCAACGCTATGATATGTTATGTATGAGATGTTACGATACGATGAGATAAGTAGGAAATACTATGATATGAGATGCTATGTAAGAGTATGATATGTTATGATATGAGATGCTATGTTATAAGATTGTGATGAATTATGTTTTGAGTTGTGTTGTCGCGGATAATTATGTTGTATTTGCTGAGCGAAAGCTCACGTCTTACGTCTATGCTGTAGGTAAGCAACCTATGGGCAGTTGTTGATACAAGATGGCGAGCGTGGCAGGGCGAACTGTGAAATGTGGGATTAATAGCCGCTACGCGTTTTGTTTCTTTATATGTATATGATTTTGTATTCCGAACATCCTGACATTACTATGCTTTCCGCTTATCCGCGCCGTATATATATATATATATATATATATATGGCTAATCGCTCATACGCGTTATGTATATAAAAAAAAAATTTCGTTGTTTACGTTAAATAAGTAAGAATGTATGTATGTATGTATGTATGGTAACGGCCTGTGCAAGTCGGGTCGTTACAACCCGTAACCACTGTAGCATGGGTATGGTCAATATAGGAATGACCACCAGGTCTTTATGTAGATGACCGACACGTGTACTAAGTATAGCATAGGTATGGTCAGTATAGGAATGACCACCGGGTCATTATGTAGATGACCAACATATAAGAACCTGAAATTGTGATGAACCTATGATTTCCTTAGAGACAAGGAAAATCTAAGACTGAATTTTGTATGTCGATATGAAGCTCATGATTTAAGTTGAATATCAGTATATGTTTGAATTCTCGTTTAATTAGTTACGAGACTCAATAATAATTTGCTTAAGTCAAGCATGAGGCCTTTTGAGAAAAAGGACTAAATAGGAATTTATGTTTTTATGCCGGTCAAAGTTTGACTAGGTTGACTTTAAGTTTGACTGAGACAGTACTGCAGTGTGATTAACAGTATGAAAATTATACTGCGATTAACCGTCATTACGTATGAATAAATAAGAATAAGGTTCAAGACCACCCTAGAAAAATCAAGCACATTATTTAGGACAATAAGGACTAAGTAGATTCAAGTCCTAAGAAAATCCGATACGCAGTCCAATTTTATGCAGATGAATTCTGGACTGTAGTCCAGTATGATAATACTGTTTTTAGTAAAAAATAGTATTAATATTATTTAAGTTAGTAAGGAAATGGACTGCATAAGTATATTAAGAGATTTTTGGAATCAAGTGGATAATTATGCAAGAATTGGAAGTCAAGTAACTCCATCATAGTCGGCCACCTTCAGAGACTAAATTGTAAATATTTTATCCGTAGGAGCCAAAGTACAATTTTAAGAAAAGTAAGCATGATGATGTAAGCATGATGTAAGCATGATGATGTAAGCAAGTAACTTGGCCTCCAAGACAACCTATCATGGCCGGCCATCACCTCCTAAGGACTAATGGGCAAATATTTTCTCCGAAGGGTTAGTATACAATTTTTGGATTAAAAATAAATCCAAAAATTAAATTATTTATCACCTATAAATGGGTGATTTGGGGGGGGGGGGGGGGGGGGGACTCATTCTGTTCACAAAAATGAGAAAACATCCAAAACCATGCCAAAATTTCTTCTCACATTCCCCCCTAAATACCAAACCCTAGAGGAAAGAAAAAGATAAGAAAAAGTGTTAGGTGGTGGTGGTCGGAAATTTGGAGAAGTCACCAACCAAGTTGGCCAAAAATTTTTGGAAGCCCACCAAGCCATGGAAGGCCGGTTGTGGTAGGGAGCAAAGAGAAAAAGTTGGTTCAAAAATCTAGCATCAACCTTTGAGTTGGTTAAGGTAATTCTCTTTGGCACCCTAAGCTTTTTAATTGAGCTTTGATTGGAAATTTAAGTGTATTTCTAAAGTTATATTGTAAGAGCATAACCTCACCAATTATGTTTATGCTCTAGTTAGTTTTACTAGTATGTGCTTGATTAGGGTTTGGTGGTCTCTAATTATGTTTTGGTGC
Organism: Ficus hispida; assembly: GCA_025413025.1. Lineage (NCBI taxonomy): Eukaryota > Viridiplantae > Streptophyta > Magnoliopsida > Rosales > Moraceae > Ficus > Ficus hispida. The sequence goes on along the minus strand of CM046372.1, from coordinate 5,894,818 downwards.
ATTGTTATGATCATATGTGTTAGAGATTATGTGGGTTTTGAGTATACCTACTATATGCTTGTTATATGTCCCGATAGGTTTAAGAATGAATGTATGATCATGAAGACGCTACGTAATACACTGCATGCTTGACGTAAACTTACGGTTGCGACCATTTGAGGTAATGTGCATGTAATTTTATGAAAAAATTGACCTAAACCGAAACTGCCAGTATTGGATCAAGATTGGGTAGTATTCTGGAAACGGTATTTTAAGGCCCTTAGAAGCCGAATTTGAAGAAACTTAAAACTATAAAGTTGTAGAAAATGGAAAATCCTAGGGGATAACGTAGACAAAAAATAAGGCTCCAAAGGCCTCTGTTTTTGTGAAAACCCGAGTCTGGTCAGCCAGACCTAGTGTGCACGGCTAGGCAGGTTCAACAAGAAAAATGGACAGGTTAAAGGCAGATTTGATTTTGGAGTAAAACATGAAAGTTGTAGTATTATTCGAGGTCTACAGCTTTTATGAAGAAATATTTTTCTAATTCTAAACAGATTTTAAAGTAAAATTAGATTCCCAAAACTGTGCATGAAATAGGAAATTCCAGCACAGGATTTTCAGAAAAACAGTGCAAATGCAGGAAATTCCTGCACATGCACTGATAACTGAAATTAAGAAACTGTTTTCATATATTATTTTTAGAGCTTGACAGTTTTTAACTGTCTTTGCTTAAAAGTTAAGATTTTATGAAAATACGGTTTTTATAAAGATTTTAAAAGAAAACTTGACAAAGGTTTGTCAAGAAAGAGTAAAAATAAATGGAATAAGCCAGGTCCTATGGTAAACAACTATAAGACAAATAGTAACCGGGAAGGTTATCTAATTTTATTGGGCCAAATAATTTGGGTTACTTATAGTAACCACATGAGATACCCAAGCTATTGGGTTGGGCCTTAGTAAGATTAGTAGCCTAATACTATTCAAGTATGATTGGACTTAGTACCCAAGTTTACCTGAAGTAACCTAACAAGATATTGTTTAAGTAAGTTGGGCCATGAGCCCTAGGGTTACGGCAAGTACCGTAACCAAGCGAGTTATCATAAGAAGATGTAGGGGGACATATAACTAAGGCTATTCATGGATGTTGGTTAGGACACAAATATTTAACGATTATGATTTATGATAAGATAGAATGTGTATGACTCTTATCTTATACCCTGTTTGGAAACAGGAGTATGAACTGTTGTCATACCATGTTTGGACGATAAACCAAGAGCGTAAGATGTCAAGTAAGTACAACTCCACCTACAGTATGGGCAAAACGTTTTTACATGATATGTTTTTCAAGAAATCATGTATTGATGTACATGATTTAAATATGTTATATGTTATGATGCTTATGTTATGATGTTTATATTATGATGTTTACGTTATGATGTTTGTATTATGATATTTTATGTTATGGTGTTTATATTATAGTTTGTTAGTATGTTATGTTATATGTTTTAATGTAGTGACATCATACAGCATGCTCACTAATATTAAACCACATGGTAAGAACATGTTTTAAGTTATAAGATAAGACAAGCTAATGTTATTGTGTCGTACCGACTTGCCACAAGGGCGGGTTTAAACGGTTTAGTCTATGGTTTGAGTTGAATTGGATTGGCTGCCCCAATCACTCTATGTTAAACTGTTTGTTTCATAGTTTAAGTTGGATTGGACTGGCCGCCTCCAGCCACTCCATAGCGATGTACCACGGTACATTCACACATGACATGTAAAGGAACAGAACTAAGTTAATTAAGAAAGCATAATTGATTCATAAGAAAGCATAATCGGTTCATGCATTCTTTTATTAAAATGTTTTGCGGATTGAATGTTATACTTACTGGGCATAAGCTCATTACTTACGTTCATGCTGTAGGTAAGTAACCTACCGGCAATTGCTTGATGCAAGGCTGTGGAGGGCCGGCACTACAGACTATGAAATGTGAGATGAACACCGCCACGGGTTTTGGAAATACATGTTTTGTAAAATATGTCTGTAAATGTGTTTTGTGCTATGTTGTGATATAATAATGTGATTGTATGGGCAAAGAACTGTCTTCAAGAAGAAAACTATTTTTAAGAAATTATTTTCAAGAACAAGTTAAGGAAAAGTATTCAAGTATGATGGCAACAAGTTGCCTCGTGTTGTACCGACTCGCATTATGTCAGGTTTGGTCCACGATTTGAATATAATAGCTTTCAATATGATTATGAAAGCTTGGTACTCAAGTGAATACATACGAATATGTATGAGGATAAGTTTGAGTTTAAAATAAAGTTTAAAAGTTAAAAAAAATAAAAAATTTACTATGGAAATTTTTGGTAAGTTTAAGCTTTTTGAATTAAAAATTAAGTTAAGTAAGCACGGAAGTCACGGCCCTGCATAGCATAGGTCGGGGTCATGACACAACACCCGTAGTCACTGTAGCATGAGTATGGTCATTATAGGAATGACCACCCGGTCATTATGTAGATGACCAACACCCGTAGTAACTATAGCATAGGTATGATCATTACAGGAATAACCACCCGATCATTATGTAAATAATCGATACTGGTATTGAAGTACACAAAGGTATGGTCAATACAAAAATGACCACCCGGACATTACGTAGATGACCAAGACGCGTATTAGATAACAGATATGGTCATTACAGGAATGACCACCCGGTCATTATATAAATGACTGACACTGGTATTTTACACAAACAAAAGTATGGTCAATAGGGTACGCTAACAATGACATGATCAATGTTAAAATGACCACCCGGTCATTATATTGATGACCAACAATTGTAATTGACACTATTTATATAAATATTTAGAAAGTATATAAATTACCTATTTTTTGCCAACCATGGTAAAAGCAGACATAACATCATTAAACTTTACATTGTCCGCGGTGGTCCATGACACTATATGCGGAATGGCCTGATCATACTTAGTGGTGAATTTGGCTACTATCGATGGGAGGCTCTTATATGCCCAAACGAGTAAGGTATGCAGAAAGCCCACAATACTGTAATGAACTTTGTCAGACACTTTTAACGGTATTCTCTTTGAAGACAATCTGTTTTCAACTGTATTACTGATTGTAACTCAGGTTGCCTTCCATGAGAGCACATCCCAAGGAAAATCATTGAAATCATCCAAGTTATCGGCCAGGGCAAAAAACTTTGGGTCTATCTTAATGGAGTTTGCATTTGATAAAGGAATGCAAAATATCATGTATAGTAGGCTAAGCTTGATAGCGTCATCATCGTTGTCAAAATTTGCATTCGATAGTTGCAGCTTCAAATGTTCTCTCGACACACCTCTCAATATCGAAAAATATGTTGTCATTAATCAGTTATCGACCACCGGTGCAAGATGAGTAGACCCTACATATTTCATTTCGTTTATTAGGTAGAACTCGTTGATGGAAAATCTGCCCAGGTCTTCACCAACCTCAAACCATATAGCATCACCCATTCTTGAGTGATCCGTTATTCGCATTATAATATTGTGGAAGACTTGCCCAGCTCAACCAAGAGTATTTAAATTCAGAAACTGTTGAATGCATGGCTGATGGATGACGGCCTCGTACCGTCGGGGAGACAAACACTCTCTCAATTTATTATCTGCCTCTGTATGTTAATGAAAGTATTTATTTTTGCCCAGGTAATTTCATTATCTGGTACGAGTCAAATATATTGAACCTGCGGTAACATTAATGGTAACATAAAAGAATAATTATATTTATGACCGTGAAGTAATCATACAAATTACCTGGCATAAAATCATAGAAATATGAAAATTAATTAATTGATGACCACCAAGTCAACGTAAAAATGACCAACAAGTCATCATTAAAATGACCATCCGGAAATAATATAAAACTAAGTAATTATTATTATGACCAGCAAGTCATCATAAAAATGACCATCCGAAAATAACATAAAACTAAGTAATTATTATTATGACTAGAGAATCATTACAAAAATGACCATTACAAAATTACAGGATGATCACAAAATAAATAACCAGTCACCGATATCATCTACAATTAAACAAACATCAATGAAAACCCAAATATTTATATAAACCAAAACACTAATTTTTACAAACGGATGGTTTATGTTACAAAATCAGATAAAAATACAAATTTTATGTATTTTAAGCAAATTTTTTTCATCAAAAACACATATAAAAATACCAACTTTTTTTTTTACATAATCATTAAAAACTGTAAACGTCCTCAAGTATAATATACATCCTTACTGAAAAATACTAAAAATGTAAACTTTTTAAACATAAAAATGGAAATCAACTTTTTTACCTCTTCAGGTTCCGATATCTTCTCTTCTAAGGCACTTTTCACCTTCTTTGATTCATTTGCTTTGATTTCCCCCTGCTTTCTCTTCAACCCTTCATCTGATACTATTCTCTCGATGTCTGGTGCCGGTTTTTTAAAACTTTTCTCAGCCGATGGCCTTTTATATGCCGAAACCGTTACTCGGACAGACCTTTTTGTGGGAGTTTTGTTTTTCTCAGATATTTTTGTAGGTTTCGACATGGGTAGTTTTAGCTGATTTTCTGATGTTGACAAACTTACAAGCGATTTATAGAGGGATTTCGTAGTGGTTTCGGCCGGTTTTCGAGCAGTTATGGAGTGGTTCCGGCCGATGACAACTATTTCTCTCTCTAGGGTTCCGTTTCTCTCTCTATAACACTGTAGAAGCTGGTTCGAAAAATTTTTTTAGGGCTTACGTGTAACGCCCCGAACCGTCATGCGTAGGGGCGTCCTACTGCGCAGACGTGGGCCGTTACATTACTTGTTTAACTTACTTCTTAATTTAAAAAAAAACTTAAACTGACTGAAAATTTCGGAGTAAAAATTTTTTTTTTCTTTTCTTGCTTACATAAAACTTAACTTATCCTCATACATATTCATAAGTACTCACTCTAGTACCGAGCTTTCATAATCATATTGAAAGCTAACATAATCATACCGTGGACCAATCCGACCTAATGCGGTTCGGTACAACACGAGGCCACTTGTTGCCATCATCCTTAAAAACCATTCCTTAACTCGCTCTTGAAAACAATTTCTTCAAAATAGTTTTCTTCTTGAAAGCGGTTTCTTATCCATACTATCACATAACATAAAACACATCTTTCAAATATATTTTTCAAAACATATTTTACATAGCATAAATTCAAAACCCGTGGCGGTGTCCATCCCACATTTCACAGTCTGTAGCGCCAGCCTTCACAGCCTTGCATCAAGTATTGCCGGTAGGTTGCTAACCTACAGCATGAATGTAAGTAGTGAGCTTATGCCCAGTAAGTACAATGTGCAATCCGCAAAACATTTTAACAAAAGAATGCATTGACCGATTATGCTTTCTTGTGAATCAATTAAACTTTCATATATTATCTTGATTATGTTTCCTTACACGTCATGTATGCACGTACCGTGGTCCATAGCTATGGAGTGGCGGGAGGCAGCCAATCCAAATCCAACTCAAACCATGAAACAAACTGTTTAACATGGAGTGATTGTGATTGGGGCAGCCAATCCAATTCAACCCAAACCATAGACTAAACCGTTTAAACCCACCATCATGGCAAGTCGGTACGACACAACAACCTTAGCTTGTCTTAAATTGTGTTCTTACCATGTAGTTTATATTAGTGGACATGCTACATGATGTCACTATATTAAAACATATAACATAACATGGTACAAACCATAACATAAACGACGTAACATAAATCATCATAACATAAACTTCATATCATAACATAGTTATCGTAACATAACCATCGTAACATAACATCATATCATCGTAACATAACCATCGTAACATAACCATCGTAGCATAAATATTGTAACATAAACATCATAACATAAATCTCATAACATAGCATCATAATACGTCATAACATAACTTCATAACGTAAGTACCATAACATAAATCATGTATATCAACATATGATTTCTTGAAAAACATGTTCTTTAAAAACATTTTGCCCATGCTGTAGGCGGAGTTGTACTTACCTTTCGTCCTATGCTCTTGGTTAATCGTCCGAATCATGGCACGACAACAGTTCCTACTCCTGTTTCCAAACAGGACGTAAGATAAGAGCCATACACATTCTATCTTATCATAATTCATAATCGTTAAATGTTGGTGTCCTAACCAACATTTATGAGTAGCCTTAGTTATATTATATGTTCCCTCCTATAACAACTTACGATAGCTTGTTTGGTTACTTGCCGTAACCCTAGGGTTCATGGCCCAACATACTTAAACAATATCATACTAGGTTACTTCTGGTAACCTTGGGTACATGACTTAACATTCTTGATCCATCATCTATTGGGTTATTACAAATAACCCTAGATCATAATTTTCGGTATCTTATTGGGTTACGTTGGGTAACCCTTAAGGTGATAAACCTTGGTCAAACTTGGTCAACCAAAGTCAACCTTCCATGGTCAAACTTAGGCTTTGGGAGCCAAGCCCAATAACTCGGGTATCCTTCCCGGTTACCATCCGTTATTGTCTTGTTACTTAATCTTGGCTTTAAAATCCATTTTTCCCTTTGTTTCGGAAAATTTGTTGAATTCAACTTAAAAACCTTTGCTTAACTTATAAAATGTGTTAAGGGCTGAAAACTGCCATTGGAACAGTTCTCACAGTCAAAACATTGGGGTTTGGTGTAAAATACAGTTTTCCTATATTATTCTAGAAAATCCTGTACACGTGCAGGAATTTCCTGCTCATGTATTGTTTTTCTGAAAATCCTGTGCTGGAATTTCGGTTTCCTGCACCGTTTTGAGAGTCAATATTTTTACTTTAAAATCTGCTCAGAATTTGATAAAACTTTCTTCATAAAAGTTTTAGCTCTCGTAAAATGCTCTAACTTTTATGTTTTGATGAAAACTCAGTTCGGACTTTAACATGCCCTTATTCTTGGTTGAACTCACCTGGCCGTGCATAAATCCTGGGCACGGTCAGGCTCGGATTTTCATAAAAACCGAGGCCTTTGGAGCCTTATTTTGAAAAACGGTCCACGCTGCCCTCTAGGAAAAACCATTATCTACAACTTTGTAGTTTTGAGTTTCTTCAAATTCGGCCTCTAAGGGCCTCAAATTACCATTTCCAGAACGCTGCCCAGTCTTGACCCGAGACTGGCAGTTTCGGTTCTTAAATTCGTTTCTCGTCCTAAAACGCGCACACTACCTCAACCGACCACAGCGGGAGCCTAAAGTCACACATGCAATCATTTCTAACGTTCCAATCCATCAATCACATAATCATACATTCAATCTTAAACCTATGGGAACATATAACAAACACATGGTAGGCAAACTCAAAAACCCATAAGCACATCATCACACATGCACCAAAATATAAACTAGAGACCACCACCCTAATCATGCACATGCTAGAAAACTTAACTAGAGCATGGACATAAACGGTGAGCTTATGCTCTTACAATCCAACTCGGAAATACACTTAAATTTCCAATGTAAAACTCAATCGAAGAGCTTATGGTTAAAGGAGATTACCTTGATTGAACACAAGGCTAGGCTAGGAGTTTGGTTCATTTTTCTGCCCTTTCTCCTTGGCTGCCTATAACCGGTTTTGCTCCTTCAATGAGCACTAAAACGTTTTGTTCTCTTGGTGGTTGTTCTTAAAAAATCCAGCCACCCTAAAACCCACATAATCTCACTTTTCTCTTTTCTTTCTCTTCCTCTCCCATGGCCGGCCACTTGGCCTCCAATGGGTACCAAAATTTTTCTCAACTATTTCCTTGATTCCTACATGAAAATCCGAACACTCTAGCTTGGTTTTCTCTCTATTTTTCTCCCTTCTATGGCTCGGCCTTTAGGTGGAAAGGTGGGGGAAAATTTTGCCATAGTTTAGCTAAGGTTACAAAACTTGCTTCAAATTTGTGAACCAACATCACCTATTTATAGGTGAAAAACATAGTTTCTATAATTGCATAAAAGGGTCTAAGAGCAAAATATTTGCTCAAAACTCCTCCTAGGTGGCCGGCCATAGAGTAGCCTTGGTGGGCAAGTTGCTTGCTCACCAAGTTTTGCTTACATCACTCAATGACATCACTTTGATGACATCACCTTGATGACATCACTTGCTTACATCACCTTGATGACATCATCTTGATGACATCACCTTGATGATATCATCAAGCCAAATACTTGTTCTCTAAGCCATTCAAAATCCGGCCATTAGGAATCCTTGGTGGGCAAGTTTGCTTGCTCACCAAGTTTGGCTTACATCACCCCCGTGACATCATTCGCTTACATCATTTTGACGACATCATCTTGATGACATCATCAAGCCAATTGCTTGTTCACCAAGCCTAGAAGAAATCCGGCCATGCATGCATGTGGAAGCCAACAAATATCTTTCCATGCTTATCTTTTCATGCTAATCTTATTCTTAATTCCTTGTTCCAATGTAACTAGGCTTGTAACCAATTTTTGGCCTAGTTGGAACCTTGATTAGGAATTTCCATGATTCCATAATTACATACTAATTCATCATTACTTATTTTTCTAAAATTGCACTTTGGCCCCTATGGACAAAATATTTGCAATTTAGTCCCTGTAGGTCGCCAACTATGGCGGAGCCACTTGGCTTCCATTTCGTGCATAATTATCCACTTGATACTAAAAATCCAATAATATAATCCTGCAGTCCATTTCCTTACCAACTTACATAATATCAATACTGTTTTTCACCAAGACAGTATTGTCTTACTGCACTACAGTCCAGAATTCATCTGCGTAAAAAAATTGGACTGCGTATCGGATTTTCTTAGGACTTAAAACTATTTAGTCCTTAATGCTCTAAAATTTGTGCTTGATTTTTCTACGGTGGTCTCATAGCTTATTCTTACTTAATTGGCCGTAATGAAGGTTTTCCGCAGTATAATTCCATACTGCTTTGCCGTATCTCAGCACCTTCATCTAATTGACCTTCCTGGTCAACCCTTGACTTTTTGGTCAAACTTTGACCAACATAAAATCATAAATTACCATTTTGCCCTTTTTCCTCAAAAGGCCACATGCTTGACTTAAGCAAACTATTGTTGAGTCTCGTAGCTAATTAAACGAGAACTCACACATAAACTGATATTCTGCTCAGATCATGAGCTTCATATCGACAAACAAGATTCAAACTTGAAATTTTCCTTGTCTAAAAGGAAATCATAGGTTCATCGAAATTTCGGGTATTACATTACGAGGGAGAAGGATATTCGGGCGGGTGGGAGATGAGGATAAACCCTTAATTTGACCTATATTAAATGCTTCTCGGCCCCATAAATTAGAGGGCTTGATGACATGGCAGTGCTATTTATAAAGGGGGAAAATTTTGGTGCTATTTTTAATAATAAAAAGTGTACAAGTGTTAGTTTTGAAATTAACCCTTTTTATTAATCCTATTTTCGTTTCCTTGCTCTTTTATTCTTACCAAACAAGATACTCCATTTTCTCTACCATTATCTATCCCCCAATTTCCTTCCTTTTTTCCATCCTACTAAACATAGCATTAACCCATCTAAGTCTTGAATTTTAAGATCATTCTCACTTGCAATTTAAAAGTCCTACTTTGTTTCTTGATTTTTAAATTAATTTTACTTTAATTTCATTTATTAGGACTTCAGTTAAAAATAAGATGAAAACAATATAAGAAAATTAATTTTACTCAACCCCATTCAAGTAATTTTCGTTAGAACCAACTAGAAATATTATGTGATCACATTTAACATTTTTTTTTTTATCTATTTTAACACGAATTATAATAAAATGGATTAAATGAGAACAATTCAAATTTTTGAAGTAAAGTGAGAGTTTTAAAATTTAAAGGGCAATAATCAACAAAAACAAAATCAAGGAATAAGAATCCTATTCAAGTTCTAGAAGAATCTAGCAGAGGCTAAGTTTAATTTTAGCAAGTTAAATTAGGTTGTAAGGCTTGCATGCCAAGATATTTACTTTTCTTTATTTGTTTAGACATTTTTAAATGGCTTTATTATCAGCCATAAATGCCCATAAAAAGTCAAAAATGCCTAAACAAATAAAGGAAAGTAAATATCTTAGCATGCAAGCCTTACAACCCAATTTAACTTGCTAAAATTAAACTTAGCCTTTGCTAGATTCTTCTAGAACTTGAATAGGATCCATATTCCATGCTCTTGTGCTAGCCATGTCCTCATTTAGAGGTATAGATGAGAACAAGATCTAGACATTTTAAAAATCTAGCACTGGAGCATGGAATATGGATCCTATTCAAGTTCTAGAACAATCTAGCAAAGGGGCTAAGTTTAATTTTAGCAAGCTAAATTGGGTTGTAAGACTTGCTTGCTAAGATATTTACTTTCCTTTATTTGTTTAGGCATTTTTGACTTTTCATGGGCGTTTATGGCTGATAATAAAGCCATTTAAAAATGTTAAACTTTCCTTTTCTAGTGAAGATGTAAGATCAGCCAATTAAAGGACAGATTGATTCCTTTTTCTCTTTTAGGCAAGTAAGAACTTTTAATTACCAGATTTTAGCCTTAATTAGGATAGTTATTTTATGAATTTTTTTGTAACATTCAGCCTATTAATAGGCGTCTTTGTAACAATGAAAGGAGGAGATAATTATTGGTGTGCTGTCGCAGGCAACCAAAAATAAAACCTATACTCCTAAAAATATATGTAGTGGTGTGAGTAAGGATCGTTCCCACAGAGAGTTTCTAGTCTAGTTTTATGCTATGTGAATTAGTATAAAGGGCGTTTGAATATAATGAAAAACAAATTTAAGAAAAACAATTAAGGAACAATTCAAATTGAAATATTGAAATCAATCAAAAGAACAAACCTTGGTCTAAGTCAACATCCACCATTGGAATTTTGCAACTGATCATTGATACAAATATATAAATTCACACTTTGAATATTCACCGTTGGAACTATTTTCCTATCTCCCCTTAGTCATAATTAATTAGAAAACATGCGATCTAATCAATCCTAACTACTAAACAACCCAAGACAAGCACTTAAAGTTTAATCTAGTAGCAGCCGTAAGAATTAGAGAGATCGATGAAGCTAAATAATACAAGCACAAGCGGTTGCATTTAATTTAGTCAAGTATTCTTCCTAAGATTTAATAATTTCTGACGCAGCAAATCATTAAACCTTAGTTGCTTCACAAATTAGAGGGATCAAACAATTACGGATTTGATATCTAACTTAGCAGTAGATTGCAACAAATAAATAACTAGTAGGCCTCCTAGTAATTAAATGAAACAATCATAAACACAAGTATAGAAGAATATTCGATACTCAAAACATGAATAATAAAAACAAATTAGATCTCACAGTTTTATTATTTCCAAGGCTTCTGTTTCCTTTGACCAAGTATCAAAATTTAGCCACACTTAGCCATCATGAAAACTTGAAGGAAGAATTAAAATAAGAGAGAAGAGGGAAGAGAGAGTTCTAAAGTCTGATGACTCCTCTTCTTTTATACACATTAATTCCTTATTGGAAACTTACCAAATCTCCTAAAACATGCTAAACTTTATTCTAAAATAATAATTTTCAAATCTGCTTAATTAAAAATAAAAGAAAGTCTTAATATAACTAGGAAAGTGGTGATTTTGGCTGTAATTTTCGTGGACCAGATCTGGAAACTTTCTGAAAATAAACTGCATCAAATCAGCACACTAGACTTGCAAGCCAAGGAACTTTCCAAAAACGTCAACTGTGCAGGTGCAGCAAATTCAAGCCCAATTTCGACCTCAATGTAGCCGGTATCTCTCAAAACGTAAAACATAAAAGTTATAGATCTTTTTCTTGTCGTTCTGTAGCATCTTGAATCACCTCAATCAGAGCTAGGATGAGAGAGTTATGCCCAGATTACGAAGCAATGTCGAAATAGTTAAAAATCGCCCAATGAGCTATGTTTTGCATTTAATGCCTCCATTTGCACCTAGATCAAAATATAAGAATAGTGAGTACAATTAGGCAACAAATAAATATAAAAGACTAAAAATTATGGGAGAAAAATAGAATATTTTGCATTCTCATCAAATTCCCCCACACTAAACTTTTGCTCGTCCTCGGGCAAAACTCAATTTCACTTCCCCAAAAACTCCAAGGTCGTAATGCCATCAACAAAGAACAGCCAAGCTCTTCAAAAAACTCATAACACATCATGAACAAACATTCTTAAACATATTAGAATTACTTAGTAAGTATTTACACTCGAGAATGTAATAAACTAAATATGTAGACTCTCACAGAAATAAACACTCGACTCTCATGTGTTTGAAAGGTATGTGTTTCGCTCAAATTCATTCCAATGGAAATGATCTACCATAGGCTTGCATATCTTCTCATTCCCCACCACTGGGATCACATGCATAACACGAATCAAAAGGACTTTTCAGGGGTTGTACCGGGGTTTAGGTTCAAGGTGGGAAATATTTGGGAATGTAGCTCAAAAACCATCGAAACTAATGGAGCAACAATGAATCAACTCAAGCTTGACTATATAAGATTTGTAAAGCCAATCACTCTATTCAGCAACTTCTCCAATTCTGCTTTAAAGCATTTAAACCATGCAAAACTCCTGCATTTGAAAACAGATCACTCAAAAGAATACTTTTCGTTTGCAGCAGGGGACAATCCTTCTCAACAACAACTTTTTTTTTTTTTTTTTGATACATATATCATGTATAAATAGACCCCTTTCTTGGAATTTTTAGAAGGAATTATGAACATGGAAAGTTTGTAACGTTAAAGACAATTTCATATGTCACTACTTCCTTCTTTCTTTCTTTCTTTTTTTTTTTTTTTTTTTTTTTTTTTTTTTTTTTTTTTTAACAAAAACAAACAAACTTTAACAATATAACTCACAAATTGAGAATGAAAACATGTTCCATTTCACCCGTTACTGCCATACCACAAATCCATACACCC
>CM046372.1:5846797-5876797 GCA_025413025.1 Ficus hispida | reverse complement strand
TTCCTTTGACCAAGTATCAAAATTTAGCCACACTTAGCCATCATGAAAACTTGAAGGAAGAATTAAAATAAGAGAGAAGAGGGAAGAGAGAGTCTAAAGTCTGATGACTCCTCTTCTTTTATACACATTAATTCCTTATTGGAAACTTACCAAATCTCCTAAAACATGCTAAACTTTATTCTAAAATAATAATTTTCAAATCTGCTTAATTAAAAATAAAAGAAAGTCTTAATATAACTAGGAAAGTGGTGATTTTGGCTGTAATTTTCGTGGACCAGATCTGGAAACTTTCTGAAAATAAACTGCATCAAATCAGCACACTAGACTTGCAAGCCAAGGAACTTTCCAAAAACGTCAACTGTGCAGGTGCAGCAAATTCAAGCCCAATTTCGACCTCAATGTAGCCGGTATCTCTCAAAACGTAAAACATAAAAGTTATAGATCTTTTTCTTGTCGTTCTGTAGCATCTTGAATCACCTCAATCAGAGCTAGGATGAGAGAGTTATGCCCAGATTACGAAGCAATGTCGAAATAGTTAAAAATCGCCCAATGAGCTATGTTTTGCATTTAATGCCTCCATTTGCACCTAGATCAAAATATAAGAATAGTGAGTACAATTAGGCAACAAATAAATATAAAAGACTAAAAATTATGGGAGAAAAATAGAATATTTTGCATTCTCATCAATTATTCAGAAATGTGAGAGAATTTTCTCTATAGTTCTTTGACGAACCATTTGAATTTATCGGAATTTTCCGTGGCGTTCACTATCGACTTATCAAACGGATTTCCACCACCGTTTGTAGCATTTTCTTTATACCGAGGTTCTTGTTTCGCATTAAACAATGGGTTGAGGTCAAATATACCAAGGTTCTTTGTTTTTGTTGAAGCAAAGGGTCGAGGTCTCCCCTCCAAACCTAATTGTAGAATGGTCTTGGGTTTCTTTTCGTTGTCGGGTCTTGTTATTTTTGGCGGGGTTCACATCAAGAATTCTAGAAAATTTTAGAGGCATAGATGAGAACAAGATCTAGACATTTTAAGTGTATTCTTGGATCATAACTTGGATTTGAATTTTACATTCAAAATTGAACGAATGAAGCCAAGTGTGTGTTTAGGAAAGAGAAAAAATGATAGGTATGAGCATATAAAAAGTGAGAAATTAAATTTGGATTTAAATTAAACCAAATTGGAAACATTTGGATTCAAATACTGATTCAAATAAGGACTAAACCTCCAAATCACATGTTTTAAACACGATCAATACGAAAAGCTTTTAATATTCATTAATTAATAAAGAAAAAGAAAATCATATTAGTTTCTATTTGCCAATTTAACAAAATGGCAAGAAGAATTTCTCATAAATGAAGCTTTTCCACAAAAAAAAAAAAAAAAAAAGGGCAAATTTTACTTTAAATGGGGAATTCAAATGTCTGCCCTTTCAAAATAGTCAGGAACGTTTAAGAAATTCCTCCACGATTCTTTAGTATTAAAAGAGGAGATCGAAGCTGCTAAAGCTCATACTATATTATAATTATTGCCGCTTCATTTAGATTTTAGGCCGTGAATTGAAATTCCAACAACTCTTTTCAAGTGCTAACCATATCACAGCTAATATGTCAGGCATTCTACTCACGTTTGACTTGGATTTACGCATGTTTTACCATTCCGAAACTGAGTGAATTTCGCATCCCCCCCAACCCAGCACCCGCACCCGCACCCGGGATTTAGATGCAGTCCACCAATTGAACATTTGTACAACGACAACATTGAACAATCATTGAATCACGATTTGAACCAAAAAAAAAAAAAAAAGGTTCTACAAGGTTCACATGTAAACAAAATTGTTTCCCCAGAAATGTTTAATGGAACTCAACTCCATTATACTCCAACCGTTTTTCTTTTGAATCTCAAGTGTGAAATTACATCCCCAGACATGGTAGACATCTAGTACTGAACAATCAAAAAGCAGGACAAGTAGCAAGTAAGGTTATTGCAATGCTACCTACCCAACAGCTTTGAGTTGTTTAATGCTCAACAAAATTCTTTAGATTCTTCAACCAGTTAATGTACTCGTTGCTGTCTTTGGCAGCCATGTACTGGTGTAAGAAATTAGCTGTCCTCAGCTCAATCCCCCGCACCTCAAGATAGTTGTGGAAAGCCTTCTGTAAGTTTTCATCTAAATCGCTGAAAACGGGAAACGTAAACGATTATATCACCACACAGGTAAATAAATCCGTAACAGACTTTAAGAGAATCAAATCTAAAGTTCATGCTAACAAATCGTACCTGAATTCGGGTCCTTCATATGCAAGCCGCCCCTCGTAAGCCTCAGGCTGCTTAATTGACAAGCTATCTATGGTAATCTCGTCAGGCAAGGCAGTGACACCGAACTCCAGTTCCACTCCATTTCCTTTCGAGATACTCACGACCAGAGGAATGCTTAAATCGTCAGCACGCTCCTCCTCTTCCTCCTCAGCATTGTCATCATCCTCGTACCCGGTAGACAGATGGGGTAAGTCGACTTCGACTTTGACAATTTCATCTTCGAACTTTCTCGTAAGGAGAATCGTCCTTTCCCCGGGATTATCTTCAATTTCAAAAGGAAATTGTTTTGGAATATCCTCTACCTAAAAGAAAAAAAAAATGTTAATACAATATAAAATAGGGAACTGTTACTCTAATGTGGGGAAGATGATTGTCGACATTTCAATGAGGATGATATAATCCAACTGCCCACCTTCCCCGGAATTTAATTTCGCAGAGAACTCTTTCGGAAACAGAGTGCACCGATCGTAGCACAAAGCCGATACACACAATCCCTGCCTTCTTAACCATTTACAAATACTTATAAACTCTAAGCTTTTCACTTTTCATTTCAGCAGAAAATTATGCAAGTTTATGAAATTCGAACCCCCAAATGTTCAAGAAAAACCTAGATATATATATATATATATATATATATATATATATATAACGAACAAAACGAAGGAAAAATAGAGAAATAGAACTAGGAAAAAAACCGCTTCAGTAGACTCGGTTTCCTCGGCGCAGTCGATTTCGGATTCGATGACGCGGAGGAGCTTCTCATCGGCGCTATGCTTGGATTGAGATTCGGAAGAAAAGCTCAGGAATGGAACGAAGCTTCCACGGGTGAGCTTGCGGCTGAGGTTGCTCTTCTGGAGTGCGGTGGCGGTGGCGGCGGCGGAGGAGATTGCGCCGTAGAAGTTTCTAGAAGCTCCGGCGGCGCGGACCGCCAGGGGAAGTACGGAGGAGGACGTCTTTCGGAGGATGAAGTACAGAGCCATCGCCCTTTAGAGAATTTGCCAAAATGATGACCTAACAACAAAGTTAAATTAGGGAAATGACTTTCCCTTTTCTTTTTTATTTTTTTTATTCTGCTGATTGTGTAAATAAATTTTTTTTAATTAATAAAATTAATTAAAATGAAAGAATAAAAGAAGAAATCTGGGGATTGGGCATCGAACATCACTTCTGGCACTTCAACTTCAACTGAGTCTCCTTCCTTTACTTCCTGCGCTTCTTCTTCTTCGTCCTCGTTCCCTTCCCTTCCCTCCCCCCAAAAGGGTCTCCCCAAATCCGCCGCCTCCACCTCCGCCGCCTCCGCCAACCTAAACGACGCCGTCGAAGATCCGGAGACCGCGCCACAAGCTCCGACCACGCCTTCTTCTTCCTCTTCTTCCCCTCCTACCACCACAAGCTCCGCCGCCAGCTCCACCACGCCTTTCTTTCCTTCCTGCGCTTCTTCTTCTTCGTCCTCGTTCCCTTCCCTTCCCTCCCCCCAAAAGAGTCTCCCCAAATCCGCCGCCTCCACCTCCGTCGCCTCCGCCAACCTAAACGACACCGTCGAACAAAAATTTACAAAACAGAATCCTAAAAACAATGTTAATATACGAATATATGCATAGATAATGTATATTATATATAGTGGTGAAATCAAGAAGAGGCAGCGCTGAAGATAAGAAAAATTGAGGGTCAGAATCCCAAAATAGATGAAAGTACCCGGAGTACCCGGTGAATGAGTGAAGAAACAACCAAAGTTCCACAAGCTCCGACCACGCCTTCTTCTTCCTCTTCTTCCCCTCCGACTACCACAAGCTCCGCCGCCAGCTCCACCACGCCTTCTCCTTTACCGAAAACGCCCCTGCTGTACGCGCCGATTATCTCGCCGGCCTCTCCTCCTACATCCAGTCCGTGTAAGTGCTTTATATACTTTGAAACTTGTGGTCTAGTTACTAGCAAGGTTGCTTAATGCGACTCATGCTTGTCAAGCGACGGCGAAATACCTTAAAGTAGTCGAAGGAATACCTAAATTTTAACAAGCTACCGATGGTTGGGGTCCCGTAAGTGATGATTTACAGTACTAATGAAAGCTCAGCTGCTATTGTCTTGTAGCCATAGCAGATTTGTTACCAATTTTCTTTCGTCAAGTGATTTTAATTATATTGAAATCGTCAGATATGATAGGCACAAAATCCGCAAAGGAGCAATTCAATAGACATGATATTAGTAGGGTCTATCTTGTAATATTTGTAGGGTCTACGATCAACCTACTTAGATGTGACTATGAGATAGCAAATTTGAGGTTTACATGCTTAAGAGATTAAGGCGAGTCGCCTGTCTAATTATATTGAGTTAGTGACTTCTGAGAAATCGCTCAACTTCACATCAGAGACAGGATTTTAGATACCTGCAAAACCAGATCAATTTTTCTGCCTCAAATCAGTAAAATTCTTTACGAGCCTAAAATGAGTACACTGGTAAAATTTACTTTTTCATATTGATAAACACTGCAGAATTCAATTAACAAACTACTTGATTACTGAAAACCTGTACACCTACCCTCAGGTTTTGAAGATATTGATTCCGAACCATTGAACTCAATGATATCAGCAACGCTAACTCTTTCCTAAAAGATATCGAGAAAGAAACTTAACAACAAAGGCTACAACACAAGATGAAGAAGCTGTTGGTGAGCTATCGGTTGTGATGGTCTGATGAAATTAAAAATAATAATAATAATAATAACAACAGCTGCATACGGTTTTAAAACTCCAAAACAATGCATAGCAAAGGGGAAACAGCTGATTAATTGAATTGAATGGATTAGACTCGGTTTCTGTATTACATCATCCAGGCTATTCCTTTTCAACTAAAGCATACTACTCATGTAATGGTTTTGTTGTATATGCAAATCTAATATTTTAGAATATACAGCTATCAGAAGTGATTTATGATTGATTTTAATTTTAAGACCTGTACTGGATTCAGGGTTTCCTCTCGCAATCTTTCACAATCAATTTCAAACACATTGACTTAATAATTGGAGATTTTAATTATTATTATTTTTCTTTTTCTTTGGTGTCTGTGTACAACCGTACAAGACTGTATAAAGCTCTCCAACCAGCAGCAATAGTTGAATAATTTTATTTAATTACCTTGAAAAAATTAAGTCCATGCAAGTCTACATTCTCCCCAGCATACTTGTAAGGGTGCGCTGTCTGCACATCACAAGAGAGAAAGCGTTATAAATGACTCGGAGCATAGAAACTCCAGGGGTGTAATTATTTTTTTTATTTTTTTTCTTAGGATTCTTGCTCCTTCGAAGAGGCATAGCGAGACTTCTGAACGCCAATCTCCCACCGTTCTCCCCCATTTCCAACTTTCCAACTTTCCTCATATTCCCTTCAGCGAATTCTTGAAGCTCGGGATGTCGGAGTTGTGCCGTCCATCGTCGCCGGCTTTGATGATGCTGTCGGCTTCGTCATCGCAGCCAACCACGTCGCTGCTATCGTCCTCACCTCCGGGGTTTGGTAGGAATGTTAGAGAGGTAATATGGGCGTTGTAATTGTATGCGAATTTTTTGTAGTTACTCTTCTTTTAATCTTTATGTTCTTCTAAAAATTATGATGATATTCCTATGTTGTACGTTATGAGGTAGATGCCGAGGTGATGAAATAATAAACCACTTGTTTTATTTACAATTATTATGCAATTGTTCCCTTTTGTTTTTTTGTTTTTTTAATATTTCTAAACTACATATATTTGTATGTTTAAGGAAACAAATGAGATTACAGAAAATTCGAGTAATGAGGAGGTTGATGAGGAAGATCATGACATGTCTAGGATAATCCTCACATCAGAGCTCAAAGAATTACCTCCACTTATCCTCTCAGAATAATTCAGTGCCAAAGTTACAGTTAGATCGAAAATGGCAATCCTCGAAGAAATTCAGATATGGCTAACTGAGGAAGAGAAGACCATTTTTCGAAGTTACCCTCAACTAGGTCCTTTCATAGACTTGCCCATAGAAGGGGAATTTGCCGATGCGTTGGCTCATAATTTTCTGAGGATGAAATCAAAGCTCAAGAAGAAAATGACGAGTTGAAAAACAAATATTGGCCAAAAAAGAAAAGTGTTTTATTCACGGATGTTGCCAAAAAACTAAAAGAGTTGACTTTGGTCGTTCGTTGTAAACATTGACGTTGTAAACATTGATGCTACGGTTATTTTTGCTTTTCGGGAAAAAAAAAAGTCTATATTTCGACGGAACGACCGTATGGTCCTTCCGGAAAATTCAGTAATCGTTCCTAAACTTTTGTGGTTGTTCCGTGGGTTTTGAGGCCAATAATACATGACATTAGGTGATGCTACAGTTATTTTTACTATTCGGAAAAAAAAAATTTAAAAAGTCTATGTTGACGGAATGACTATACGGTTGTTCCGAAAAATTTATTGGTCGTTCCTAAACTTTTGTGGTCATTCCGTGGGTTTTCAGGTCAATAATGCATGAAGTCAGGGGATGCTACGGTTATCATTGATTTTCGGAAAAAAAAATAAAAATTTAAAAGTCATCCCAAAAACCAAATTAATAACACTCTCACACACTTAATGAATTTCATTCATAAAACAACATGTCCAAGGTTAGTGAGTTATTGACTTTTTTTTATTTTTTTCCTTAAATGAAACGCAAAAATAACCATACCATCACCTAATGTTATGTATTATTGGCCTGAAAACCCACGGAACGACCACAAAAGTTTCGGAACGAACACTAAATTTTCGGAACGACCGTATCTTCTTCAAAACATAGACTTTAAAATTTTTTTTTTGAATAGCAAAAATAACTGTAGCATCACCTAATGTCATGTATTATTGGCCTCAAAACCCACGAAACGACCACAAAAGTTAAAAAACGACCACTGAATTTTTCAGAACGACCGTATGGTCGTTCCGTCGAAACATAGATTTTTTTTTTCCGAAAATAAAAAATAACAGTAGCATCCCTTTACTTCATGTATTATTGGCCTGAAAACCCATGGAACGACCACAAAAGTTTATGAACGACTACTGAATTTTCCGGAACGACCATATAGTCGTTCTGTCGAAACATAGATTTTTTTTTTTTCCGAAAAGCAAAAATAACTATAACATCACCTAATATCATGTATAATTGGCCTCAAAACCCATGGAATGATCACAAAAGTTTAGGAACGACCACTGAATTTTCCGGAATGACCTTATAGTCGTTCCGTCGAAACATAGGCATTTTTTTTTTCCGAAAATCAAAAATAATTGTAGCATCCCCTTACTTCATGTATTATTGGTCTGAAAACCCATGGAATGACCACAAAAGTTTATGAATGACTACTAAATTTTTCAGAACGACCGTACGGTCGTTCCGTCGAAATATAGACTTTTTTTTTTCGAAAATCAAAAATAACCGTAGCGTCACCTAATGTCATACATTATTGGCCTCAAAACCCACGAAACGACCACAAAAGTTTAGGAACGGCCACTGAATTTTCCAGAACGATCATACGGTCGTTCTGTCAAAACATAGACTTTTTTTTTTTTTTCCCGAAAAACAAAAATAATACATGAAGTAAGGTGATGATATGATTATTTTTGCTTTTCGTTTAAGGAAAAAAATGAAGTCACGGTTTGGAAGGAACGACCATACGGTCGTTCCGGAAATTTAGTAGCCGTTCCTTAACTTTTGTGGTCGTTCCAAGTGTTTTGAGGTAACTAATACATGACATAATGTGATGGTACAGTTAATTTTGCTTTTCGCTTAAGGGAAAAAAATTAAAAAAAGTTTAACCTTGGACATGTTGTTTTGTGAATAAAATTCATTAAGTGCGTGAGATTCTCATTAATTTGGTTTTTGGGATGACAATTTTTTTTTTATTTTTTCCTTGTAACGAAACACAATATTAATGACTTTCTCAAACATAATTAATTTCACAAATTACTAACATTCGTAAAACGAAATTAATGAAAATGTAAACGACTATCATCTTCTTCGGGTACACCATAATCTTCATTAGCTACTTCCTCAGGCACTGTCTCTTCTAGTGTTGGATTGAAACTAGTGATTGGATTGAAGCCAGTGATCCTTGGTACATCATCATCTTCT
Source organism: Ficus hispida (assembly GCA_025413025.1). Taxonomy (NCBI): domain Eukaryota; kingdom Viridiplantae; phylum Streptophyta; class Magnoliopsida; order Rosales; family Moraceae; genus Ficus; species Ficus hispida. The sequence continues at coordinate 5,868,360 of CM046372.1, read as the reverse complement.
TCGGGTACACCATAATCTTCATTAGCTACTTCTTCAGGCACTGTCTCTTCTGGTGTTGGATTGGAACTGGTGATTGGAGTTGGATTAAAGCCAGTGATCCTTGGTTCACCATCATCTTCTTCAGGTACACCATAATCTTCATTAGCTACTTCTTAGGCACTGTCTCTTCTGGTGTTGGATTGGAACCGGTGATGGAGTTGGATTGAAGCCAGTGATCCTTTCATTGATTGGTGTACTAGTTACACAAATTTGCAGTGGATTCTCATAACTACCAACTAATTCAGTTGGAACAAACCTAGCAACAAATGAGTATTCTTCATTGATCCGACATCCAAAATAATCATCATGGAAGCTGTTGGGGTTAGACTTCGTCTTCCCTTTAAAACGTTAGCTTTAACAGTTTATCTGACAAACGGCAAACCCCCGGTCACATTTCGGACCTCATAGTTGGGCCAGTCCCAATTCACTGACCCGTTCGAGCCTCGAACGTCGATCGATCTCACGAATGGGCCGGACCCATGCAATGATTCCAGGTCATTTTGATATTTACGAACATTTACAATCGAGCATCGAACATTCGTGTCAGATATGATTCTAAGCTGATGGAATCTCAAATAAGCCACGAACGATGGATTATGAGGGCGAAGCCTTATTTCCTTCTTACCGTTCGTCGCTCGTTTATAATACAAATCATAAGGAGCATCTCCTATTACAATCGAACCTACGATGGATATATGACGTGGTATGTCTGTATGAAAACTGACAAATACATGATTACTAATGGCTGTATATCAGTAACCGCAGAGGCCCATTATCTGTGACTCATACGAGTAACCGCTAGGCCCATTATCTGCGATTCATATGGGTAACTGCCGATTCCATGTCATGACACGTGTCCCACGAATGATCAGCAATAACTGTTTGCTATCAGTTATGGGATCAGACCCATCAGTCTTCCTCTATAAATAGAGGAAGACCCCCCTGACCAAAGGGGGACGACGACGACGAAAAACTCTCTTTTCTACAGAATAGAAAAGCATCCTTTTACAGTACCCTTGTTCAATTAAGAATCATAGTTCTTCTTGTATCCCAGAAGCATTCGTATACATAGAAGCATCAGTCACAGAGGACGTAGCACTTGTTGGGCGAACCTCTCTAAATTGTGGTGTCATCAAATTCTATGCTGTTTCTATTTATTTCATTATGTTTATACTGGATTGTATTTATGAGTTTCATTACAATTCCCGGGGGCCCAATACATTTTGATTTAACGATATTGACTAACTCCGGTTAAAATTTGACAGTAGATATCCAGCATCTACAGTTTGGCGCCCACCGTGGGGCCCTTGGGCATTCTACACTCGGAATTCATAAAGCAACGATGGCTGAACAACAAGATCATCAAGAGGGATTCTCTCAGGAAAGTCCCGTTCGTCAACAAGAGGCTTCTACATCGGAGGCCAATTCCCAGATCGCAAACCTGACGCAATTGGTGGAAGATCTCTCCAAAAAGTACAGCGCTCAACAGAGCCAAATGGAGAACATTACCGCTGAAAACCAGATTCTCAGAAATCAATTAACCACCATCAACGCTCAGGTCGCTTACTCCTACTATAACCCATATGTTGGGTACTCCTCCGGTGCGAGTGCTGGGGGCTGGCAGCAGGCGCAACAGTACAATCCTCAACAAACGAGGAACGTACCTTATAGCCCCGTAGCCCGAATGCAGCCACTGTATACACCGGGATACCCGACTTCGGGAAATGAAGGACGAACTCAACAACAGCAGCAACGACAACCACTGCAACGAACAGTCCATGGTCCTGATGCAAGGAGAAACACGGGTCGAGTTCGACGTTCGACGCCCGATGTACAACAATCGCCTGAAGGTCCCGTTCCACAAGGGACAACGAACGTCGAGGATATGATGAGGAGTTTCATGTCCGAGGAGATGAGAGCGTTGGAAGCCCAGATGGAGCAACGCTTCTCCTCTTAGATTCACCGTGCCACCACATCCACTCCGGGGTTCGACGATCTAGCTCGTGGTGTCAGAGAAACGCCTTTAACGAAGCGAATCACAGACACAATTACTCCGAAATTCGGCAGCGTCTCCTTCCCGAGGTTCGACGGAATGTCGGACCCTCACGATCATCTATTATAATATAAACACGTCGTTCAATCAACGAACATTCCCACCGGAATGCTCGATGACATGATGTGTAAGCTGTTCGCACAAAGCTTGAAAGGAGCAGCTTTAAGATGGTTTTGTAACTTACCTCCCGAGTCGATCGATTCGTTCGACGAGCTATCGCTGGAATTCATGCGTAGCTACTCAGTCCACATTCAGTCGGGAAAGACGACTAAGGACCTATGGGGTGTGATACAAGGTCCGCATGAGTCGCTCCGAGCCTACATCAAGCGCTTCAGTAAGGCGATATCAGAGATATCTGGGCTCGACGATGGAACGGCCAGGGAAGCGCTGAAAAAGGGTTTGAGACACAAATCCTTGTTCAAAAACGAGATCTGCACTCGATACCCTCCAACAATTCAGGATGCCCTTCATAGGGCAAAAGGATTTATCGAGTTGGAAGAAGAGAACGAGCGTGTGGATTGAGACATAGTGCGAACAAGGGAGGAGGTAGCCAGAGTCCGCAACGACCAAGAGAAGGTGTTCCGACGTGATCGATCACGCCCAGCTACAAGGATAGACCGTCGCGAAGGACGAACAGCGAAGCGCGAACAAAAGCGACCAATCTCCCCGCCGAAGTATGCCCTCGGTATCAGCCCTTCTGAACTAATAGCTCACCTAAGGCACCAGGACTTTGTGACTTGGCCAAAGAAGCTGCCAGAAAACCCTGCAAGGGACACCACAAAGTACTGCGAGTTTCACAAAGATCATGGTCACCAAACCATCGATTGTCGAGCATTAAGGGCTGAGGTCGCAGAACTTCTAAAGAAGGGCCATCTTCGAGAGTTTTTGACGGAGAAAGGAAGGGAAACATATGGGCTTGGTAGCGAAGCCAAGGAACGAAGGATCGTGCAGCAAATCGAAGACACACCTTCGCCTCCACCAGTCCGGAAGACGATCGGCGTGATCTGCGGAGGCTCAGACTCTAGCAGCGAGACTACAAGCCCTAGCCATTCTCATAATGATGCATTGTTTCTACGCTACCAAAACGGAGACAAACAGGTTGGAACGCTTGGTCAACCTTCGGGGAAGTTTGACTTCTTAGTTACATATTCTCCCCCTCTGAGGACAGACCAACCAATCGAACCAACGGGATGGGATGAACAGACAGAAGACTATCCAAGAGGATCACCTCCACCAGCCCAGAAGACGATAGGTGTGATCTGCGGAGGCTCACTCTATAGCGGCGAAACAATAACCGCTATCAAATCCTACAGAAGAAAAGCTTTGCAGCCAATTCCGTCAGTTCTTCCCGAAGACCCCATCGAACACTCGATTAGCTTCCATAGCAGCGAGGCTACTAGCCTAAGCCGACCTCATGATGATGCATTGGTTTTAACGTTGAACGTATCTAATTGTGAGGTTGGGCGAATTCTTGTTGACAACGGAAGTTCAGCAGATGTTCTTTTCCTGTCAACATTAAAGGAAATGGATCTGTCCGAATCGGACGTTGAGCGCTCGACGACCGTTTTGACAGGATTCAATGGAGAATCAACCGCCGCTATTGGAAAGATCAAGCTTCCCGTTTTTGCAGCAGGGGAGAACAAGCTGACCAATTTTTTGGTTTTGGACTGTCCTTCAGCCTACAATATCATTCTTGGTAGGCCCTGGATTCACGCGATGAAGGCAGTCCCATCCACGTATCACCAACGTATAAGATTCCCAACCAAAAGAAGAGTGAGGGAAGTGAAAGGTAATCAGGAGACAGCTCGAACCTGTTACCTTCATTCCCTAAAAATGAAGAAAAGTAACCGGTTATAGCAGCTAGAGGAGGAAAAAACATCGAACGCTCAACGCAAACCCAACATGGAGCAACTCGACGAAATCCAGATCGACCCCGAACATCCCGATCACACGGTTAATATTGGTTCGTTACTCGATCGAACGATACGTACTGAGCTCATAAGTTTTCTTCTAAACAACCAGGACTGTTTTGCATGGTCACACAATGACATGCCAGGTATCGACCCGGACGTTACAACACACCGTTTGAACGTCGATCGAAATCATAAGCCTGTCAAACAGAAAAGAAGAAAACTCGGTATCGAACGTAACCAAATTATCAACGAAGAGGTACGGAAGTTGATCGAGGCTGGATTTATCAAAGAGGTTCAGTACCCAGACTGGCTGGCGAACGTTGTAATCGTGAAGAAGAAAAACGGCAAATGGAGAGTCTGTATCGATTTTACAGATTTGAACAAAGCATGTCCGAAGGATAGTTTCCCCTTGCCTCATATTGATCGACTGGTCGATGCTACATCGGGCCACGAATTACTCTCGTTCATGGACGCTTTCTCAGGATATAACCAAATCCTCATGCATCCCGACGATCAAGAAAAAACAGCATTCATTACGGAAAGGGGGATCTATTGTTATAAAGTTATGCCGTTTGGGTTAAAGAACGCTGGTGCAACATACCAGAGACTTGTCAACGCAATGTTCGCTGATCAACTAGGTCGAACGATGGAGGTCTACATTGATGACATGTTGGTAAAGTCACTGAAAGCAGCAGATCATATCGGACATTTGTCCGAATGCTTTTCAGTACTTCGTCAGCATAACATGCGACTGAATCCATCGAAGTGCTCTTTCGGAGTTTCATCCGGAAAATTCTTGGGCTACATTGTCACGCGACGAGGAATCGAAGCCAATCCTGACCAGATAAGGGCGATAATTGACATGCCATCTCCCAGAAATAAAAGAGAGATTCAGAAGTTGACTGGTAGGATCGCTGCTCTGAACAGATTTATCTCACGCTCGACTGACAAGTGCCAGCCCTTTTTCAAGCTGCTGAAAGGGAACAAGAAATTCGAGTGGAACGAGCAATGCCAAAAAGCGTTCGATGAACTTAAAAGATATCTATCAAGTCCGATTCTAGCGAAGCCTTTAACCGGTGAGAGTTTGTTTTTGTACTTAGCCGTAACAGATGATTCTGTCAGTGCCGTTCTAGTGCGAGACTCGAACGGTGAACAACCAGTCTACTACATCAGCAAGTCATTACTTGATGCAGAAACGAGATACCCGGTGGTCGAAAAATTAGCTTTAGCTCTCATCACAGCAGCTAGAAAGCTGAGGCCGTATTTTCAATCACATTCAATAGTCGTAATGTCAACTTACCCACTACGAGCTATACTTCATAGTCCAAATTTATCTGGACGATTAACGAAGTGGGCGGTTGAGTTGAGTGAATTCGACGTTGAATACAGGGTTCAGACCAGCCTGAAATCTCAAGTACTTGCTGATTTCGTAGCTGAGCTCACTCCAATTCCTTTCACACCAAGAAACGAAGGAGAATGCTCATGGACGCTCATGGTGGACGGAGCATCAAACATGAAAGGATCCGGAGTGGGAGTAATTTGCAAGACCCCCAATGGCGAAATAATCGAACAATCGTTTCGCCTTGGGTTTAACGCCTCAAACAATGAAGCAGAATACGAAGCCTTAATTGCGGGGTTGCGCTTGGCAAAGGCACTGGGGGCTCGACGTTTGAGTATTCAAAGTGATTCACAACTCATTGTGAACCAAGTACTCGGAGAATACACAGCCAAGGACACAAGGATGGAAGCATACTTGAATGTTGTCCGTTCGCTTGTCCAGCATTTCGAAGAATACGAGATTCAACAAGTTCCACGGAACTCAAATACACAAGCAGACGCTTTGGCTGCGTTCGGTTCGACGTCTGAGTCACATTTACGTCGAAGCATCCCAGTCGGGTTTATTGAAGAGCCCAGTATTCAGATCGAAGCAGCAATTATTTCAGACGAAGTAAAAGAAGACTGGCGAAAGCCCATTGTAGCTTACTTGAAGGAGGGACTATTACCAGACGACAAGCAAGAGGCACGGAAGATCAGAACTAAAGCTGCAAGATTTTCACTAATCAATGACGTTCTCTTTCGTCGCTCGTTTAACGGTCCCTACGCTCGATGTCTCGACAACAGGGAAGCTACCTATGTGTTCAAAGAAATCCATGAAGGCGAATGCGGAAACCATTCTGGGGGACGATCTCTATGCAATAAAGTCAAACGCCAGGGCTACTACTGGCCGACAATGCTCCAAGACAGTGAAAACTTTGTAAAGCGGTGTGATAAATGCCAAAGACATTCCCCAGTTTTCCACCAGCCGTCCGAACGGCTTTCGAGCATTGCATCTCCATATCCATTCATGAAATATTCAATGGATATTGTAGGTCCACTGCCAAGGGCGAGCGGTCAACGCAAATTTCTACTCGTACTCACTGACTACTTCACCAAGTGGGTTGAGGCAGAAGCATTCGCGGAAGTTAAAGATTCGGACGTCGAAGGTTTTATTTGGAAGAACATCATTTGCAGATTCGGCTTGCCTCGGGAGATCGTCACTGACAATGGGTCCCAATTCATCTCTGGCAACTTCAGAAAATTCTGCAAAGCATGGAAGATCGAGCTCAGCTTTTCAACCCCTAGGTATCCCCAGGGAAACGGGCAAGCTGAAGCTACCAACAAAACTATTGTTCAGAACTTGAAAAAGAAGCTCGAAGCTCGAAAGGGCCGATGGGCAGACGAACTTCATGGTGTACTTTGGGCGTACAGAACAACCCCACGAAGAGCGAATGGTGAATCTCCATTCTCACTGACCTTCGGTGCCGAAGCTGTTATCCCATCCGAAATCGGTGTTCCCACGATCCGGCGCGAATTGGCTTTGGAATACGAAAGTCAGAATCAAGAAATGCTTGAGGACAGTCTCGACGTTCTGGACGAAAAACGAGATCGAGCCCTGATTCGCATGGCAAACTATCAGCAATCAGTGGCTAAGTATTATAATTCAAAAGTTCGACCGAGAATTTTTAACGAAGGAGATCTCGTACTTCGGAAAGTATTCCAGAACACAGCTGAGCCAAATGCAGGAAAGTTGGGAGCAAATTGGGAAGGTCCTTACAGGATCTTGAAGGTTACTCGACCGGGTGTCTACCGTCTGGAAACAAGCGATGGAGTAGAAGTTCTCCGCAGTTGGAACGCTCATCATCTCCGAAAATACTACTTGTAATTCTTGTAAGGGTTAGATCCATTACGGCGAGCGTCCATCGCTATATCGAACCCGTAGGTCTATGCCTGAACTCCATTGCTATTACACAATGTACGAGCTGCGCCACCTGAACTACGTTCGACTTGATCCCTAAACATTGGGTACGTAGGCAGCTCGTATACGCTTATACGAGTTCAGTCGTAAAAATTCAAACACAACTGTATTTGGAACTACGAATGGCTTGATCCCTAAACATTGGGTACGTAGGCAGCTCATCACGTTTGAACGAGTCCAGCTATAATCCATTATAAAAATCATGTTTTCTTCGACAGAAAACTTGCATTCTTTTAAATTCATTTTCCTTGATTGTGAATTTAGCCTTTTCAATTATCAACGTTGGAGCATACTTCGTTCGTATTAACGAACTTGACGATTAATTATCTAATGTTTCCTAACGTACAATACGAATCGATCGATGTTCATTTCAACATCTAACGTTCGTCTTAACGAATGTTCGTCCTAACGATTCACTATCGTGTATTTCCGATTATCTACAACATTAAAGTTCGGCTGCTATTCGATTCAACATCTAGCGATCGTCCCAACATAATTGATGATTCGTAATCTTACAATTGTTATTGGATCTTTACAGATCGATCGTTGTAAGGATTCGTTAGCTAACGTTCGATTCAACGAAATTATCATCACACATTGCATATTTATACATGACAATAAATGTGCAAACAAAACTTCTCACTAATCCAATAAAATAAATTTTTTACAATAAAACTCATTGTTCTAATGAAAAGAAAAATTGAAATTACAAAAGAAAAATTAATCCTCCGTCTCTTGAGGCTCAGATATTTCAGCAATGGGCTCGATGTTCGGAGCATTTGATTCAGCTGCAGGTTCAACGATAGGAACATCCGATTCAGCCACAAGAAGCTCAGGGACTCCAGCAGAGGGCTCGATGTTCGGAGCATTTGATTCGGCTGCAGGTTCAGCTATAGGAACATCCGATTCAGCCACAGGAGGGTCAGGGACATACGATGAAGGCCCAGCTTCGCCAGTTGGATCTTCGTACAGCTCGATTTCTTCGTCGACTTCAGCATCGACGAGCAGCCCTTGTCTGTATTCCTTCAGTATGTCGTACCGAGCTTTAAGGGTAGCTTCCTCGAACGCATTAGTGATTCTGGTGGTGAGTGCCGTGTTCTTGGCTTCAAGGGTTTGAATCTTCTCTTGCGCTTCATTGTATTTATCAACCATGATTTTCATCGTGTTGATATTTTCTTCGCTCGATCGCATTACATTTTGAAGCTCCGAAGTCAAACCCTCAGCGCTTGCTTTCACATCACCAAAAAGGCGTTCGACGTTCAGAACCCTCTCCTCCCACTGCTTGTTCTTCTCCTCGAGCTGCTTATTTCGATCTTCAAGATCGTCGATCGTAAGCCTATGCTCGCGAACTCTATCTGTTGTCCGATAGATGAGTCCCATCGTTTGAATACTAACCTGAAACATTACAACGTATTTAATTTAACAATAATAAAAACAAAGTAAATGTTTTTAGTTCATAAACACGCACCTTCAAGTTATCCCATAATATGTTGTCCAAATGCGTCTGGATTCGATCTCCGCGTAGAATATCGACATCCGTTGGAGAAATGAGCTGCTTCATAATTTCAACGCTCGCCCTTTTGTCTTCAAGAAGGCTCACGTGATCTGGCAAATCGACCTCCACCCGAATGCCTCTCTTGGAAGCGGAAGGCTCGACTTCATTTTCGACGGAAGAGGCTTTGGATTTCTTGTTCCTTTTTGTAGGAACTTTCTTTTTGCCCTTTTCCACAGCTTTCCTCTTTCGGCTTGGGGACGGCTGTTTCGCTGGAGGCTCAGGGGATGATTCAAGCACAGGCAAAGGCGCTGGCTCGTTGGGCTTGGCAGAGCTCTCAGCCGCTCCAGCAGATGCAGCAGCCTTCGCCTTTGCAGCTTCCTTCGCTGCCTTCCTTTTAGCGAGTAGATCCTTGGGAGACGGAAACTCGATATCCATCGTATTCAAAGCAAACTCTGCGATTAAAGCCTCCTCGTCAGTTAACGGTTCGATGAACAGTGGAGAACCGAAGAGTCTCTTCAACGCTCCCCTGATCACGAACGGCCAATCTACCCAGGAAGGAACTCGTTTAGGAATACCTGTCGGGAGTTCGATGAAGTCCTTCCAAAGGCTCGACGCTCGTAGTCGCTTTGGATTTTGAATTTCGTTCCACTCCCTGTTCGGGAGCGCGAGCAACCGTTCAAGCTTCTCTTCGAACAAGAGAGCTTTCGGTGGCGGTTTCTTCGATTCTTGGCCTGCAATACAACAAAAATGATATTAGAATCATAATACAAGATGTCTTTGGAATATGTTCGACGCTCTATGCTCGATACTTACGAAGAAACCCCCATAATGGAAAAAACGAATTGGCAAGTCCTCCCATTGACTTTTCATTTACCAACATAAAAAAGTAATGGTCCTGCCAGTATCTATCGGCGTTCTTCATTTCGCCAACAACTTGTCTGTTCTTCCTCGGATACATCGAGTATCGTCCTCGGTCCTTAGAGTTTTCTTGTGGATAGTAAATGGCGAGGACGTCATCCACTGTTAGCTCGACGCTCGCTTCGTCCGCCAACACTGTCAAACCTAAGAAAACTCTCATCCCGTTCGGCATCAACTGCGGGATGGCAAGCTGGTAATGATGCATGCACTCGACAAGGAGAGGAGGAAGAGGAAGTCTTAGACCGCACTCAAAGTAGATGGTATACATGCATATCCATCCTTCAGAAACGGTGTCTGCTCGTTCACCTTCGAATGGGAGACGTAGCTGAACTTCGTTTGGAAAACCAAAACGACCTCGAATCTCTGTCAGATCGTCTTCTGTCAAGACGGATCTTGGGTTCGACGTTCGAAGAAGAGATTCGGTACTTAGACGACGCGGTGGTCTCGTCAGTCGAGCGATGGGAGGAATCGTCAAAACCTTAGTCTCTGAAGTGCTCGCCGGTCGATTTCTTTCGGATGCCTGATTGCTCGTTTCAGCATCCCTTCGACTTTGTGAAATCTCATGTTCAACTCTCGACTGACGAATCGCAGATGTCCACTCTTCGTCATCAGAACTGTCATCACTAGAGTCTGTGCTCGTCCACTCTACTTCTACATCTATATCTTCGACGATTTGTTTTTCCTTGTCCATAATTTACAAACTGAATTGTCGACGAACGGTGGAGAAGTTTCGGATCTAAAACCCTAACGGATCAAAACCTTCTTGAAGTTCCGGAAGAACACGAAGAACAGAACTCTAAAACCCGAGAAAAACCCTCAAACAAAACCTCACTAAAACCTCTAACTAGAATATTTACCCGAAAGAAATGCCAAAAACGACTGGAAAGACTCAAAAACAAGATGAAATAAAGTTTTACCGAACCAAAATTGCTCAAAAGAGAGAGGAAACGGAGAGAAATCTTGCCTGAAAATTTCTGTGACTTCGGAATATCTCGGACGCTCTGGATTTTCTCAGACGCTTCAAGTGCAAATATAAGGGGAAATGATATCGTGTGAATCGTTATATAGCTTGGCTGTATAACCAACGATCCTGATTTCCTGGGAATCTCTGATCAAACGGCTGGGGTAACATTACCTTTCGAATTCCCGCTCAAACGATCGTACGTCCAATCGTGGCAAACCCTGAAATCTCGCGCACGCCAGCTCAGACCTGCGCCATAACGGTACGAATCCCAATGCCGTTACAGAACATCCAGTCAGTACTCGCCACGTGTATAGAGATTTCCTCTCTCACAAGTCTCAAGATTTCCCATCGAGTATTTCGTCAGTCCGTTCCGATCTTCCTGATCTGATGTAACAATGACTGATGCGAATTTTTATCGAGTATGATCAAACACTCTATCGAGGATCCATCGCTCGATAGACTGGGGGGCTATCTGTTGGGGTTAGACTTCGTCTTCCCTTTAAAACGTTAGCTTTAACAGTTTATCTGACAAACGGCAAACCCCCGGTCACATTTCGGACCTCATAGTTGGGCCAGTCCCAATTCACTGACCCGTTCGAGCCTCGAACGTCGATCGATCTCACGAATGGGCCGGACCCATGCAATGATTCCAGGTCATTTTGATATTTACGAACATTTACAATCGAGCATCGAACGTTCGTGTCAGATATGATTCTAAGCTGATGGAATCTCAAATAAGCCACGAACGATGGATTATGAGGGCGAAGCCTTATTTCCTTCTTACCGTTCGTCGCTCGTTTATAATACAAATCATAAGGAGCATCTCCTATTACAATCGAACCTACGATGGATATATGACGTGGTATGTCTGTATGAAAACTGACAAATACATGATTACTAATGGCTGTATATCAGTAACCGCAGAGGCCCATTATCTGTGACTTATACGAGTAACCGCTAGGCCCATTATCTGCGATTCATATGGGTAACTGCCGATTCCATGTCATGACACGTGTCCCACGAATGATCAGCAATAACTGTTTGCTATCAGTTATGGGATCAGACCCATCAGTCTTCCTCTATAAATAGAGGAAGACCCCCCTGACCAAAGGGGGACGACGACGACGAAAAACTCTCTTTTCTACAGAATAGAAAAGCATCCTTTTACAGTACCCTTGTTCAATTAAGAATCATAGTTCTTCTTGTATCCCAGAAGCATTCGTATACATAGAAGCATCAGTCACAGAGGACGTAGCACTTGTTGGGCGAACCTCTCTAAATTGTGGTGTCATCAAATTCTATGCTGTTTCTATTTATTTCATTATGTTTATACTGGATTGTATTTATGAGTTTCATTACAATTCCCGGGGGCCCAATACATTTTGATTTAACGATATTGACTAACTCCGGTTAAAATTTGACAGTAGATATCCAGCATCTACAGAAGCCTAGTGTATCACCACCATTACTGTTCAGATCATCATCATCACGAACACATATTGCTTTCCCTTTATCACATTTTTCTTTGATTATAACATGTAGAGCCATTCCTCATTTTTAATTGTACAAAAACATAAGATTTATAATATCTGAATCATTGGAAATGAGAGTTGATATAGTAGTGTCATCAAATATGTCACCGACAGGTTTATATGTTATCTCAATTGCATATATACTTCGGTCAATACTTTTTCTGTCATAGATTGTCTTTTCCAATTCCAAAAACTTGATACTCCTATCAACCACAAAGCCCTTGCTCATACCAACTCCGAACCACCTCCAAAATCCGCCATCCACCTTTTCCCACTTTCCATTATACTCCACGATAATGTAGATCTGACTCATACCTATCATGGATTTTGAGATTATCAATTAACAAACAATATAAAGAATACAACTACAAATTTTACATCAATCAACACAAAAAAATAAAAAAATAAATCAAACAAGAATCATGTAGGAACATTCGTTATTATTCCACACTATAAATATAAGGAACAATCAATCAAAGGAACAGAAATCATTATTAGCCAAAAATCTTATTTCTCCTTTGATGGAAAACTCAATCAAAGGAACATAAATCAAACAAAAAAATTAGCCAAAGTTCACATTCTTTAACGATAACCAGTAGGGGCTAACTTGAATGTCAATTGCTGAAATTTGCTAGAATACAGAAACATAATTTCCAGTTAAAGAGAATAACTAAATTATGCTTTCTTAAATATTTTTTAAGCATGTCATCCAATGCTTTCTTTGAAGACCAATATAGTTCTCACCCTCTCCTCTTTCATTCTTTTACTTTGTTAACAGAACGTGCAATAGAAGTTCAAACACCAAAAATACATAGAGATGTTTACTTAGACAATCAGACATTTCCACATTCAAACAGAGCAGCAAAAATGTGTAGGAAAAAAAAAAAAAAACAACCCATACTTCTAACTATCAAAACCCAATCACATAATTCTAACTCTCAATTGTGGAACTTTCGATTTTAAAAAATTTTAAAACTCATAATTCTAACTATCGAATATCAATCACATGTAGGGATAAAACAAAGAAACAAAACATAAATATCAAGTACTCAGTAGTAAAATGTTAAAAGTTCAAACTATCCAACACAGGAATTAGCCACTTATTGCATGCCTTTAAAATCGAAAAGCATATCTCTGTAAACCAAAAACCAACGCAAAATAAACTAATTAAGATTTCCTAACATAAAATAGTACAGAGAGTCAAGTTACTCACATTCAATATGCTTCCAAATCAACAAGAAAAAAAAATTAGAAATTAATATTCAACATCATATATCCTAAAATATTTTAAAGCACGAGAGAAAAAAAATTATATCCACTATATTAAAGCACAGCGAACCTAACATTCATCTGCAGTTTTTGAAAGCAACCAAAAATAAAAAAATAAAGAAAAGAGCAACAGTTAATAGAAAAGAATTAATATAAAATAGAAATAATCTAAGGTATTTTACTGAAAATCTAAGCGAGAAATCATCTAATCAGATACATTTTACCAATTGCCTAAAAAATCTTAGATAATTTAGTAGCAGCAAAATGAAATAATTAATCACGACAAAGCAATCTAAGCAGAAATTAGGGAATAAAAAAAAAAAAGCAAACAAAAGAAAAGAAATAGTTAAGAAGTTGAAAGCTAACATGAGGCAGCAAATCACCAAAACAAAATGAAATTTAGGATTTAGGCCAAATGCAAGACTCAGAGCAACTTTTGACGACATTAATAAGATCATACCGGAGAAGAAAAGGAAGAGGGGGAATCGTCCTTGGAGAGGGCGGCTTGGCGTGCGAAAAACTTGAGAATGATCCGCAAGCAATGCAAGAATAGGAAACCCAAACAAAGAAAAAGAAAATAAAATGAAAAAAGGGGGGAGGACGAGAAGATGATCGACAGAGAGATTAGAGGAAGAAGAAGCGTGCGAAGGAGAAGAAGAAGAGGAGAGCAGGAAGGAAGGAAACCAGCAGTTTTTCTTTTTTGTTTTTTTGTTTTTTTTAACCTTATATTAATATCTTTTCTTTTTACATTATATTAAAAAAAAAATCATTTTACTAATTAAAATTTTTTAAAGTTTATTTTTGTAAAATAAACAAAGTGAAAAGGTCATTTTACTGCCCTTTCTTTCTAAAGGAATGAAAATGGATTCAGAGGGCTCTCATCAGTCACAGATCCGGGTGATCTTTGTCAAGATCGCGCCAGAGTCGCGCGTGGCACCGGCGAAGCGAGCTCGCGAGCTCTTTCCCCCCCTCTTCTGTCGCTCATCTCTTTCCACCACTGCCTCCTCCCACCGATGGAGCTGAGCTTAATCTCGCCGGAGATCGAGCTTGGAGGTTTCCATCAAAGAGCACGCTAGTGCCGAAGCTTGTTAGTAGATTCTTGTGTCGATTTGAACCGGAGGAGACGACGGCGAGGAGAATCAGGCCTCCAAATCGTCGCGATCTGGCCAGAAGATGGAGGAGGAGAATCCGACCTCTCCATGAATTGGCGCTGCAATAGTCCGATCTGGTCGACGGAGGACGAGGAGGAAGATGGAGAGTTGGACGACGAGGCAGATTTTGGCTCCGACGACGATTTGGTCGAGGGAAGGAAGATTGGGGGAAGGGGGTTTTGGAGGTCCGTGAATGAGAAGTTTTCTGGGAACTATTAAATGTCGTCGTGTTTGCCCAATGTGGCTTTGGCAAACCAAGATTGGGTTGAGGAACGTTAGTAGAGGATCGAATTTTTGGGCTCATGGATTTTCTTCTCTTTGGATAAGCTTAATTACATGCCTTTCGGACTTCCCCCTCTTCAGACTGATCAAAGACACGGTATATGTTCTAATTTCTGCATAATTTTGTTACTAATTTTGGTTTTATCGCAGATAAAATATGTATGCAAATTGTTTTTTATTTTTTATTTTTCATTGAACGGTTATGACATAGCTGCTCGATACATCACAGTTGGATTCTAATATGGAACTTCTCATTTCATAGATTTAATAACTCAAAAAGTTATCTCTTTTCTTCCTTTCTTTTTATTTTTATTTTTATTTTTATTTTTTTGCAGGAGGCGACCTCCGTATAAGGGTGGGATCCATTGATGACCCCAAGATCCCAAGGTGGCAATGCTTTTGACATTGCAGGAGATTCTAATGAGGATGGAACAGAGCTTGCAAATGAACATGATGATTTTTTTAACGATAAGGATACAGATGCTTCATTTGGTAGCATCAATGTATGTGTATGTGATTTTTAGAATCTTACTTATGCTAATAATATTATCGTTGAGTTAACAAATTTATCAGAAACTTTATCGAAATGAAGATATTTTCTGGTTTCAAAATGAAGATGTAATATTCTTAATTCAAGTAATGGACAAAGAGTTTAGTGCAGTAGTTTGATAATTTTAGCTTTGAATATTTTCGCTTTGAGTCTTGACAGTCTATGATGAGGACATCAAAGCTAAATGGAATTATCACGAACCGATTCACGTTCTAGTTGGTCCGGTGACGAGAGCTCGAGCTAAAAGATTCAAAGAAGAGTTGAATAATTTAGTCCAGAGAGTTCTACAACAAGAAGAGAGCGTGTTCACTATTGATGGTGAACAAAAATTGATTTTTCTCATCAAATTTGAGCCGGAAGAGAGCCAAGACTAATATGGACGTTTTCATTTTCCAATGTTGAAGTGGACGTTATTTTCCAACAAAGAATCAAGTTAAGATTACGCTTTCAAGAGTTCAAAAAGTTCAAAATTCAAAACAAGATCTGATTGAGATTTGATATTTTTATAATCTGATTTAATTTTAAGTTTTAATTTAAATTTTAAAATAATTCCGAATTTAATTTTTAGTTTTTAATTAAATTTGATTACTAGGTTTATCTTTCTGATTCCTAGGTTTATCTTTAGGGGTAGATTAGGAATTTTACAAATTGTAACTTTGCCTATATAAGGCTGATTTCAGAATATGGAAATAAGATTTGATGTTTATTCATATTGTGAATTATTCTTCTTGAGTTCTTGAAGAAACTTATTTGAACTTATCAAGGATTCCTTGTGGCGTTCAAATCGACTTATCAAACGGACTTCCATAACCGTTTGTGGCGTCTTCACCATATCAAGGTTCTTGTTTCGCTAAGCAACGGGTCGTGGTTTTTATCAAACTTGAAAAATCTTGAGTTATTGTTTCCAGATTTGATGTCGGATTTCGTCACGTTGTTGGCGTGGTTCGTATCAATCTAGAATAGTTTTGCTCCTAGATAAGCTAAAGCAAAATGTTAAACATACTAAGGCGGGATGTGTGGTGGACCCCCTGCTACCTTATCTCAGACTCAACCTGAGTGAGTTGAGATATATTATACTGTCCTTTGCTAAAATATTTGAATCTGGTAGGATATATGGTAGGATATTAGTATGAAAACAGAGAATTTTGCTATATACACTTATAGTACTCAAGAAGAACAAAAAAATAAATTACTACTGCTGCTACTGTTTTCTTATGCATATTTTTTATTTTTGGTGTGTGTGCTGGTGTATTTGCTGTTAGTGTTATGATCGTTGTATTTTTAATAAAGTAATTTTCTTGAAGTGGATATATATATATATATATATATATTTTAAGAAATTTTGAAAAATATTATAGTAGAATATCCAAAATATTATAGAGTATCTAAAATATTTTAGTAGAGTATTCCGGCAACTGTGGCTGGAGATATGTGATCCACCATGTTAAAAACTGAAAATATTCTGGTAGAGTATACAATATATTTATAGTCTATTTGAATATTTTAGAGTATGTTTTAGAAAAGTATACATAATCTAGTAGAATATATAATATAATCTACTAGAGTATTGCAGTGACTGGTTTCGACGGTCAAAGCCAAAGACATCTAGTCATTCATGTTAAAAACTGAAAATATTCTTTTAAAATATTCAAAATATTTTAGTAGAGTATGTAATAGAGTTTGTAGTATACTCTATTAGAGTATTCCAGCAACCGACGCCGGCGGTGAGAATCGAAGATATTCGGCCATCCATTTTAAAAACTGAAAATATTCTACTAGAGTATTATGGTTACCGATGTCGATGATCGAAGTTGGAGACATCCGATAATCCACGTTGAAAATTGAAAACTTTTAGTAGAATATCCATAATATTATAATAGAATTCTCACAATATTCTATTAGAATATTTCGGCAAATGACACCGGTAA
This sequence comes from Ficus hispida, assembly GCA_025413025.1. Classification (NCBI taxonomy): domain Eukaryota; kingdom Viridiplantae; phylum Streptophyta; class Magnoliopsida; order Rosales; family Moraceae; genus Ficus; species Ficus hispida. The sequence goes on along the minus strand of CM046372.1, from coordinate 5,850,971 downwards.
CTAGAGTCGGAGATGTTTAACCATTCATGTTGAAAACATAAAATATTATAAGAATACTCTTAATATTTTACTAGAATATTCTAGTGACCGATGGCTACGATCAGAGCCGAACACACCATACCATCATGTTAAAAGTAGAAAATATTCTAATAGAATAATCAGTGTTGGCGCATCATACCGGAGATGTCCGGCTATCCATGTAGAAAATATGAAATATTCTAATAGAATTTCTATAATAGAGGCAATCTAGTGTCTAGTGATTTTTTTTTAAATTAATAGGGATAATTTGATAAAATATATTACGTTAACATTTGACCATTATCCTTTGACTATTGATAAATACACAAAAATATAATTATGTTCAAGCCATTTATTGAGTAATTTAAATTTAAATTAGATATTTTTCATCATTTTAATTCAAAATAATTTATTTTATAAATATTTTTATTTTGTTTTCTCTTTCCTTTTTCTTTTATTTTTATCTTTTTCCTTTCCTCTCTTTCTTTCCTTTCTTCTGCAGGTACAGCCACCACATGTCCCTGTTCCTGGCGTGCGTGAAGCCAACCCGCACAAATCTTGTGCCCACTCTAGTCCAGACCTTCCAAGCCCGTGAGAGTTTTGGGCTGTGTCTTCAGCCAAGCCCAAATCGCACTCCAGGTGCATTTTCTCCTCCAGCTGGTCTTCTGCGAGTCTCCACTTGATTTACCAGCTTTACAGCATGATTTTTAGGCCGAAAATCTCTCTTTAGAGGTTGGACATTGTGGCTTATAAAAGCAAGGCTATGCAGCAAGCATGAAGCGTTTTTCCCTCAGCATTTTTGGCTGAGTTTGGAGTGTTTTTAATGTCTTTGTTTTGTGTTTTTCTTCTCCATGCATTTTCATCTCATGTTTTCTTTAGAATTTTGTGAGATGAATTGTATGTTAGGCTCAATACTTTGGTGAGGCTAGTGATGATTTCATGTGTGAAGTAATCTAATTTGGATTTGATCTTCTTTTGATTTGTATAGATTATATATTTTAGTAAATTGAATCTATTCGTCTCATTTTTTTTATTCAAAATATTTTGTATCAATTTTTTTACATAAATTCAGTCATGCTTTGTTTATATAATATTAACACATTATGTTTTAACAAATATTTATTTTATGAGTTGTCTTTTACTGCAATTTGCTAAAAATAGTAGTTTATCGATTTTGGATAATTTGTAACGACAAATCCTTGTAGTTCAACAATTAGGTTTAATCCATTGAAACACATTCATATATTTTTATTGGTTTTTAATTCCATATTTTCCGGCTACTTGTTTAGGATGTGAAACTTGAAATTGAGTCATAAATTGAAGATTACATTCAAATTAGAGAAAGAAATATATGAAGATCAATCGAAACCACGACCTCACCAACTAGGCTTGTTGCATTTCAAGTTTTCTAGATTTTTTCAGCAATAAACTGCAAAACCCAAAGTTCGTAGAGGTTGTTTAATCTACTAAATTGACAACTAGTAGAATAAATCATAGATCTATTTCTACACATAAATAAATAAATGCCTCATAATTTAAATTATACAGGTTAGTGAAAGAACCACACAAACTTTTTTGTTTTTTTTTGGAGAACTAAATGAATGCTTTGCAAATAATTAGTTCGGGAAATACCCTTTCAACTCTCATTCGAGCACTTTGAACATTTATGTAACCATAAGACAAAGAACGGACTCGATGACATCATTTTTTGTTATACCAAAAATTACTAAAACTGAAAATAGATTACTACTAATTTTCCTAATTACCAAAAAATTGATGAATGCGTTCATCTATATCACAACCTTAGATATTGGAAAAATAAAACAATAAATCTTAAAAAAAAAAAAAAAAGAACGAGACAATTATGATACTTATTTTCACAATTTCGTTCAGGATTTTGAACATGTGAGCAAGGACTTCAACTTCTAGCTCAGCAATCTTAAAGTCTCATAATTATTGGTTGCGACATATAGGACAATCTCCCAATACCACTTATATGAGTGTTCTCCATCTTTTTTCACTAGGGTTTTGTGCAGAATATTTGCCCTCCCTGATCTTGACCTAAGAAGAGTCCTCGAAAAACACTTAGACGATGGAACATACAAAATGGGTTGAAGACAAGATTGATTTTCTTCTTCTTGCGCTAAGGAGATTCCTTCTAACCCTAATCTTCTCTTCAACCCATTTTGTATTTTCCATCGGATAGGTGTTTTTTTGAGGACTCTCCTTAGGTCAAGATTAGGGTTTGAGGGGAAATGTTCTGCATAAAAACCTAGTGTAAAAGATGGAGATCACTCTCATATTAGTGGTATATTGGGATATTATCCCAATATATCACAACCAATATTGACTTTAAGATTACTGAGCTAGAAGCTATATATAGTCCTTTCTCAAATGTTTAAAATCCTGAAAGAAATTGTAAAAGTAGTATCATAATGGCCATGTTCTTTTTTTTTTTTTTTTTTAAGATCACTTGTCTTATTTTTCCAATATCTATGGCTGTGATATAGATGAACACACTCATCAATTTTTTGGTAATTAGGAAAATCAGTGTTAATATATTTTCATTTTAAGCAATTTTTTTGTACAACCAGAAATGATGTCATCGAAGCTGTTCCTACGTCTTATTGGTTTTCATGTTCAAAGTGCTAGAACGAGTGTTGAAAGGGTATTTTCCAGACTAATTTGCAAAGTGTTTGTTTGTATCTACTTAAAAAAAAAAGTTTGTAGTGCTCTTTCACTAACTTGTATTATTTAAATTAGGGGACTTTTTTTATTTAATTATTTATATATGTATATACAGATCTATGGTTGTTTCTAATTGTAGTCGATTTAGTATATAAACAACCACTACAAATTTGGATTTTTGTAGTTTAATTCTGAAAAATCTTCAAACTTGAATTGCAACAAGCCTCGTGGGTGAGGTCGTGGGTTTCGTTCGATCTTCTTGGTGATTTTCCTGCTAACGGAGTCAAGCTTGACAAGGTGTTAAACCCACTTTACAAGAAGAAAAAGTAAAAAAAATTCAGTCATATTTGCAAATATTAATGAAATGTAATTGGTTCTTTTTATACCTTTCCTTTTGGCTTCGGTTATTATTGGCCTGGAGAGGCAAGAAGAACATTGATCGCCTAAAAACCTCGACAGTATTCTTTCACCCAAAGACTCAAGGTTGGAAAGTGGAACAAAGACAAAGAAGTAATTGGGTGTTATGTAAAGTAAGAATTCATATTATGGCATTGATAATAAGAAAAACAAACATCTTGATTATATGCAATAGAACTTGCTTTATGGTTGATATTGCTCTTTTGATTCAGCACCAACTAATTGGTTGAAACCTTAGTTTGGTGTGCCCATCACTAGTACAGAATGTGAATACCCACGACGGTTTTTAACTGTCGTAATAACATTTCCACGACGGTTTTCTAACCGTCGTGGAATTCAGAGTCGTGGAATCTTTTTAAGATTCCACAACGGTTTCTTACCCGTCGTGGAATAGACAAAAAATAGGACCTCAATGTGGACATTTAAGAACATAACACGACGGTTTTACGCAAAAAATCATCGTGATAGGTGGACCCACTACGACAGTTTTTCAAGAAAACCATACGTGGTAGGTCTACCTATCACGACGGTTTTTTTTGGGAAAAACTGTCGTGGTAGGGTCCGCTTGAAAAAAAAATTTTTGCGAATTCATTTCATTTCCCCAGAGTGGCAAATCCGGAAAATTTAATTCACAAAATCAACATTTTTTCTAGAAAATTCCCAAATCCGTGCCTTACCCATTAATTTTAAAGTAATCTAAATCACAACGACAATCAACAATCACTTAAAGGACGGATTTTGGACATTTTTCTACGGAAAATTCCCAAATCAACAATCAACCAAATCAACATTTTGGAAGGAACATTGTGGATTTTTGACATTTTGGACAGAAATTTCACAATCAACAACCACAATCAACAAAATCAACATTTTGGATGCGAAAATTCTCAAATCCTGCCTTACCCAAGGAAGATACATTTCAGCTTACCAAATTGTCAAGCGTGTACGTGGGTACAGGCATAATGATAGAGAATGTAGGGGACGGAGGAATGATGGCGAGAGGGAGATGAAAAAAGGCTCGTAGTTAGAGAGAGAGGGATGAATGGCACCT
>CM046372.1:5799619-5846697 GCA_025413025.1 Ficus hispida | reverse complement strand
AGCTTCTCTTCGAACAAGAGAGCTTTCGGTGGCGGTTTCTTCGATTCTTGGCTGCAATACAACAAAAATGATATTAGAATCATAATACAAGATGTCTTTGGAATATGTTCGACGCTCTATGCTCGATACTTACGAAGAAACCCCCATAATGGAAAAAACGAATTGGCAAGTCCTCCATTGACTTTTCATTTACCAACATAAAAAGTAATGGTCCTGCCAGTATCTATCGGCGTTCTTCATTTCGCCAACAACTTGTCTGTTCTTCCTCGGATACATCGAGTATCGTCCTCGGTCCTTAGAGTTTTCTTGTGGATAGTAAATGGCGAGGACGTCATCCACTGTTAGCTCGACGCTCGCTTCGTCCGCCAACACTGTCAAACCTAAGAAAACTCTCATCCCGTTCGGCATCAACTGCGGGATGGCAAGCTGGTAATGATGCATGCACTCGACAAGGAGAGGAGGAAGAGGAAGTCTTAGACCGCACTCAAAGTAGATGGTATACATGCATATCCATCCTTCAGAAACGGTGTCTGCTCGTTCACCTTCGAATGGGAGACGTAGCTGAACTTCGTTTGGAAAACCAAAACGACCTCGAATCTCTGTCAGATCGTCTTCTGTCAAGACGGATCTTGGGTTCGACGTTCGAAGAAGAGATTCGGTACTTAGACGACGCGGTGGTCTCGTCAGTCGAGCGGATGGGAGGAATCGTCAAAACCTTAGTCTCTGAAGTGCTCGCCGGTCGATTTCTTTCGGATGCCTGATTGCTCGTTTCAGCATCCCTTCGACTTTGTGAAATCTCATGTTCAACTCTCGACTGACGAATCGCAGATGTCCACTCTTCGTCATCAGAACTGTCATCACTAGAGTCTGTGCTCGTCCACTCTACTTCTACATCTATATCTTCGACGATTTGTTTTTCCTTGTCCATAATTTACAAACTGAATTGTCGACGAACGGTGGAGAAGTTTCGGATCTAAAACCCTAACGGATCAAAACCTTCTTGAAGTTCCGGAAGAACACGAAGAACAGAACTCTAAAACCCGAGAAAAACCCTCAAACAAAACCTCACTAAAACCTCTAACTAGAATATTTACCCGAAAGAAATGCCAAAAACGACTGGAAAGACTCAAAAACAAGATGAAATAAAGTTTTACCGAACCAAAATTGCTCAAAAGAGAGAGGAAACGGAGAGAAATCTTGCCTGAAAATTTCTGTGACTTCGGAATATCTCGGACGCTCTGGATTTTCTCAGACGCTTCAAGTGCAAATATAAGGGGAAATGATATCGTGTGAATCGTTATATAGCTTGGCTGTATAACCAACGATCCTGATTTCCTGGAATCTCTGATCAAACGGCTGGGGTAACATACCTTTCGAATTCCCGCTCAAACGATCGTACGTCCAATCGTGGCAAACCCTGAAATCTCGCGCACGCCAGCTCAGACCTGCGCCATAACGGTACGAATCCCAATGCCGTTACAGAACATCCAGTCAGTACTCGCCACGTGTATAGAGATTTCCTCTCTCACAAGTCTCAAGATTTCCCATCGAGTATTTCGTCAGTCCGTTCTGATCTTCCTGATCTGATGTAACAATGACTGATGCGAATTTTTATCGAGTATGATCAAACACTCTATCGAGGATCCATCGCTCGATAGACTGGGGGGCTATCTGTTGGGGTTAGACTTCGTCTTCCCTTTAAAACGTTAGCTTTAACAGTTTATCTGACAAACGGCAAACCCCGATTACATTTCGGACCTCATAGTTGGGCCAGTCCCAATTCACTGACCCGTTCGAGCCTCGAACGTCGATCGATCTCACGAATGGGCCGGACCCATGCAATGATTCCAGTCATTTTGATATTTACGAACATTTACAATCGAGCATCGAACGTTCGTGTCAGATATGATTCTAAGCTGATGGAATCTCAATAAGCCACGAACGATGGATTATGAGGGCGAAGCCTTATTTCCTTCTTACCGTTCGTCGCTCGTTTATAATACAAATCATAAGGAGCATCTCCTATTACAATCGAACCTACGATGGATATATGACGTGGTATGTCTGTATGAAACTGACAAATACATGATTACTAATGGCTGTATATCAGTTAACCGCAGAGGCCCATTATCTGTGACTTATACGAGTAACCGCTAGGCCCATTATCTGCGATTCATATGGGTAACTGCCGATTCCATGTCATGACACGTGTCCCACGAATGATCAGCAATACTGTTTGCTATCAGTTATGGGATAGACCATCAGTCTTCCTCTATAAATAGAGGAAGACCCCCTGACCAAAGGGGGACGACGACGACGAAAACTCTCTTTTCTACAGAATAGAAAAGCATCCTTTTACAGTACCCTTGTTCAATTAAGAATCATAGTTCTTCTTGTATCCCAGAAGCATTCGTATACATAGAAGCATCAGTCACAGAGGACGTAGCACTTGTTGGGCGAACCTCTCTAAATTGTGGTGTCATCAAATTCTATGCTGTTTCTATTTATTTCATTATGTTTATACTGGATTGTATTTATGAGTTTCATTACAATCCCGGGGGCCCCAATACATTTTGATTTAACGATATTGACTAACTCCGGTTAAATTTGACAGTAGATATCCAGCATCTACAGAAGCCTAGTGTATCACCACCATTACTGTTCAGATCATCATCATCACGAACACATATTGCTTTCCCTTTATCACATTTTTCTTTGATTATAACATGTAGAGCCATTCCTCATTTTTAATTGTACAAAAACATAAGATTTATAATATCTGAATCATTGGAAATGAGAGTTGATATAGTAGTGTCATCAAATATGTCACCGACAGGTTTATATGTTATCTCAATTGCATATATACTTCGGTCAATACTTTTTCTGTCATAGATTGTCTTTTCCAATTCCAAAAACTTGATACTCCTATCAACCACAAAGCCCTTGCTCATACCAACTCCGAACCACCTCCAAAATCCGCCATCCACCTTTTCCCACTTTCCATTATACTCCACGATAATGTAGATCTGACTCATACCTATCATGGATTTTGAGATTATCAATTAACAAACAATATAAAGAATACAACTACAAATTTTACATCAATCAACACAAAAAAATAAAAAATAAATCAAACAAGAATCATGTAGGAACATTCGTTATTATTCCACACTATAAATATAAGGAACAATCAATCAAAGGAACAGAAATCATTATTAGCCAAAAATCTTATTTCTCCTTTGATGGAAAACTCAATCAAAGGAACATAAATCAAACAAAAAATTAGCCAAAGTTCACATTCTTTAACGATAACCAGTAGGGGCTAACTTGAATGTCAATTGCTGAAATTTGCTAGAATACAGAAACATAATTTCCAGTTAAAGAGAATAACTAAATTATGCTTTCTTAAATATTTTTTAAGCATGTCATCCAATGCTTTCTTTGAAGACCAATATAGTTCTCACCCTCTCCTCTTTCATTCTTTTACTTTGTTAACAGAACGTGCAATAGAAGTTCAAACACCAAAAATACATAGAGATGTTTACTTAGACAATCAGACATTTCCACATTCAAACAGAGCAGCAAAAATGTGTAGGAAAAAAAAAAAAAACAACCCATACTTCTAACTATCAAAACCCAATCACATAATTCTAACTCTCAATTGTGGAACTTTCGATTTTAAAAAATTTTAAAACTCATAATTCTAACTATCGAATATCAATCACATGTAGGGATAAAACAAAGAAACAAAACATAAATATCAAGTACTCAGTAGTAAAATGTTAAAAGTTCAAACTATCCAACACAGGAATTAGCCACTTATTGCATGTCTTTAAAATCGAAAAGCATATCTCTGTAAACCAAAAACCAACGCAAAATAAACTAATTAAGATTTCCTAACATAAAATAGTACAGAGAGTCAAGTTACTCACATTCAATATGCTTCCAAATCAACAAGAAAAAAAAATTAGAAATTAATATTCAACATCATATATCCTAAAATATTTTAAAGCACGAGAGAAAAAAAATTATATCCACTATATTAAAGCACAGCGAACCTAACATTCATCTGTAGTTTTTGAAAGCAACCAAAAATAAAAAAATAAAGAAAAGAGCAACAGTTAATAGAAAAGAATTAATATAAAATAGAAATAATCTAAGGTATTTTACTGAAAATCTAAGCGAGAAATCATCTAATCAGATACATTTTACCAATTGCCTAAAAAATCTTAGATAATTTAGTAGCAGCAAAATGAAATAATTAATCACGACAAAGCAATCTAAGCAGAAATTAGGGAATAAAAAAAAAAAGCAAACAAAAGAAAAGAAATAGTTAAGAAGTTGAAAGCTAACATGAGGCAGCAAATCACCAAAACAAAATGAAATTTAGGATTTAGGCCAAATGCAAGACTCAGAGCAACTTTTGACGACATTAATAAGATCATACCGGAGAAGAAAAGGAAGAGGGGGAATCGTCCTTGGAGAGGGCGGCTTGGCGTGCGAAAAACTTGAGAATGATCAGCAAGCAATGCAAGAATAGGAAACCCAAACAAAGAAAAAGAAAATAAAATGAAAAAAGGGGGGAGGACGAGAAGATGATCGACAGAGAGATTAGAGGAAGAAGAAGCGTGCGAAGGAGAAGAAGAAGAGGAGAGCAGGAAGGAAGGAAACCAGCAGTTTTTCTTTTTTGTTTTTTTGTTTTTTTTAACCTTATATTAATATCTTTTCTTTTTACATTATATTAAAAAAAAATCATTTTACTAATTAAAATTTTTTAAAGTTTATTTTTGTAAAATAAACAAAGTGAAAAGGTCATTTTACTGCCCTTTCTTTCTAAAGGAATGAAAATGGATTCAGAGGGCTCTCATCAGTCACAGATCCGGGTGATCTTTGTCAAGATCGCGCCAGAGTCGCGCGTGGCACCGGCGAAGCGAGCTCGCGAGCTCTTTCCCCCCCTCTTCTGTCGCTCATCTCTTTCCACCACTGCCTCCTCCCACCGATGGAGCTGAGCTTAATCTCGCCGGAGATCGAGCTTGGAGGTTTCCATCAAAGAGCACGCTAGTGCCGAAGCTTGTTAGTAGATTCTTGTGTCGATTTGAACCGGAGGAGACGACGGCGAGGAGAATCAGGCCTCCAAATCGTCGCGATCTGGCCAGAAGATGGAGGAGGAGAATCCGACCTCTCCATGAATTGGCGCTGCAATAGTCCGATCTGGTCGACGGAGGACGAGGAGGAAGATGGAGAGTTGGACGACGAGGCAGATTTTGGCTCCGACGACGATTTGGTCGAGGGAAGGAAGATTGGGGGAAGGGGGTTTTGGAGGTCCGTGAATGAGAAGTTTTCTGGGAACTATTAAATGTCGTCGTGTTTGCCCAATGTGGCTTTGGCAAACCAAGATTGGGTTGAGGAACGTTAGTAGAGGATCGAATTTTTGGGCTCATGGATTTTCTTCTCTTTGGATAAGCTTAATTACATGCCTTTCGGACTTCCCCCTCTTCAGACTGATCAAAGACACGGTATATGTTCTAATTTCTGCATAATTTTGTTACTAATTTTGGTTTTATCGCAGATAAAATATGTATGCAAATTGTTTTTTATTTTTTATTTTTCATTGAACGGTTATGACATAGCTGCTCGATACATCACAGTTGGATTCTAATATGGAACTTCTCATTTCATAGATTTAATAACTCAAAAAGTTATCTCTTTTCTTCCTTTCTTTTTATTTTTATTTTTATTTTTATTTTTTTGCAGGAGGCGACCTCCGTATAAGGGTGGGATCCATTGATGACCCCAAGATCCCAAGGTGGCAATGCCTTTGACATTGCAGGAGATTCTAATGAGGATGGAACAGAGCTTGCAAATGAACATGATGATTTTTTTAACGATAAGGATACAGATGCTTCATTTGGTAGCATCAATGTATGTGTATGTGATTTTTAGAATCTTACTTATGCTAATAATATTATCGTTGAGTTAACAAATTTATCAGAAACTTTATCGAAATGAAGATATTTTCTGGTTTCAAAATGAAGATGTAATATTCTTAATTCAAGTAATGGACAAAGAGTTTAGTGCAGTAGTTTGATAATTTTAGCTTTGAATATTTTCGCTTTGAGTCTTGACAGTCTATGATGAGGACATCAAAGCTAAATGGAATTATCACGAACCGATTCACGTTCCAGTTGGTCCGGTGACGAGAGCTCGAGCTAAAAGATTCAAAGAAGAGTTGAATAATTTAGTCCAGAGAGTTCTACAACAAGAAGAGAGCGTGTTCACTATTGATGGTGAACAAAAATTGATTTTTCTCATCAAATTTGAGCCGGAAGAGAGCCAAGACTAATATGGACGTTTTCATTTTCCAATGTTGAAGTGGACGTTATTTTCCAACAAAGAATCAAGTTAAGATTACGCTTTCAAGAGTTCAAAAAGTTCAAAATTCAAAACAAGATCTGATTGAGATTTGATATTTTTATAATCTAATTTAGTTTTAAGTTTTAATTTAAATTTTAAAATAATTCCGAATTTAATTTTTAGTTTTTAATTAAATCTGATTACTAGGTTTATCTTTCTGATTCCTAGGTTTATCTTTAGGGGTAGATTAGGAATTTTACAAATTGTAACTTTGCCTATATAAGGCTGATTTCAGAAGATGGAAATAAGATTTGATGTTTATTCATATTGTGAATTATTCTTCTTGAGTTCTTGAAGAAACTTATTTGAACTTATCAAGGATTCCTTGTGGCGTTCAAATCGACTTATCAAACGGACTTCCATAACCGTTTGTGGCGTCTTCACCATATCAAGGTTCTTGTTTCGCTAAGCAACGGGTCGTGGTTTTTATCAAACTTGAAAGATCTTGAGTTATTGTTTCCAGATTTGATGTCGGATTTCGTCACGTTGTTGGCGTGGTTCGTATCAATCTAGAATAGTTTTGCTCCTAGATAAGCTAAAGCAAAATGTTAAACATACTAAGGCGGGATGTGTGGTGGACCCCCTGCTACCTTATCTCAGACTCAACCTGAGTGAGTTGAGATATATTATACTGTCCTTTGCTAAAATATTTGAATCTGGTAGGATATATGGTAGGATATTAGTATGAAAACAGAGAATTTTGCTATATACACTTATAGTACTCAAGAAGAACAAAAAAATAAATTACTACTGCTGCTACTGTTTTCTTATGCATATTTTTTATTTTTGGTGTGTGTGCTGGTGTATTTGCTGTTAGTGTTATGATCGTTGTATTTTTAATAAAGTAATTTTCTTGAAGTGGATATATATATATATATATATATATATATTTTAAGAAATTTTGAAAAATATTATAGTAGAATATCCAAAATATTATAGAGTATCTAAAATATTTTAGTAGAGTATTCCGGCAACTGTGGCTGGAGATATGTGATCCACCATGTTAAAAACTGAAAATATTCTGGTAGAGTATACAATATATTTATAGTCTATTTGAATATTTTAGAGTATGTTTTAGAAAAGTATACATAATCTAGTAGAATATATAATATAATCTACTAGAGTATTGCAGTGACTGGTTTCGACGGTCAAAGCCAAAGACATCTAGTCATTCATGTTAAAAACTGAAAATATTCTTCTAAAATATTCAAAATATTTTAGTAGAGTATGTAATAGAGTTTGTAGTATACTCTATTAGAGTATTCCAGCAACCGACGCCGGCGGTGAGAATCGAAGATATTCGGCCATCCATTTTAAAAACTGAAAATATTCTACTAGAGTATTATGGTTACCGATGTCGATGATCGAAGTTGGAGACATCCGATAATCCACGTTGAAAATTGAAAACTTTTTAGTAGAATATCCATAATATTATAATAGAATTCTCACAATATTCTATTAGAATATTTCGGCAAATGACACCGGTAACTAGAGTCGGAGATGTTTAACCATTCATGTTGAAAACATAAAATATTATAAGAATACTCTTAATATTTTACTAGAATATTCTAGTGACCGATGGCTACGATCAGAGCCGAACACACCATACCATCATGTTAAAAGTAGAAAATATTCTAGTAGAATAATCAGTGTTGGCGCATCATACCGGAGATGTCCGGCTATCCATGTAGAAAATATGAAATATTCTAATAGAATTTCTATAATAGAGGCAATCTAGTGTCTAGTGATTTTTTTTAAATTAATAGGGATAATTTGATAAAATATATTACGTTAACATTTGACCATTATCCTTTGACTATTGATAAATACACAAAAATATAATTATGTTCAAGCCATTTATTGAGTAATTTAAATTTAAATTAGATATTTTTCATCATTTTAATTCAAAATAATTTATTTTATAAATATTTTTATTTTGTTTTCTCTTTCCTTTTTCTTTTATTTTTATCTTTTTCCTTTTCCTCTCTTTCTTTCCTTTCTTCTGCAGGTACAGCCACCACATGTCCCTGTTCCTGGCGTGCGTGAAGCCAACCCGCACAAATCTTGTGCCCACTCTAGTCCAGACCTTCCAAGCCCGTGAGAGTTTTGGGCTGTGTCTTCAGCCAAGCCCAAATCGCACTCCAGGTGCATTTTCTCCTCCAGCTGGTCTTCTGCGAGTCTCCACTTGATTTACCAGCTTTACAGCATGATTTTTAGGCCGAAAATCTCTCTTTAGAGGTTGGACATTGTGGCTTATAAAAGCAAGGCTATGCAGCAAGCATGAAGCGTTTTTCCCTCAGCATTTTTGGCTGAGTTTGGAGTGTTTTTAATGTCTTTGTTTTGTGTTTTTCTTCTCCATGCATTTTCATCTCATGTTTTCTTTTAGAATTTTGTGAGATGAATTGTATGTTAGGCTCAATACTTTGGTGAGGCTAGTGATGATTTCATGTGTGAAGTAATCTAATTTGGATTTGATCTTCTTTTGATTTGTATAGATTATATATTTTAGTAAATTGAATCTATTCGTCTCATTTTTTTTATTCAAAATATTTTGTATCAATTTTTTTACATAAATTCAGTCATGCTTTGTTTATATAATATTAACACATTATGTTTTAACAAATATTTATTTTATGAGTTGTCTTTTACTGCAATTTGCTAAAAATAGTAGTTTATCGATTTTGGATAATTTGTAACGACAAATCCTTGTAGTTCAACAATTAGGTTTAATCCATTGAAACACATTCATATATTTTTATTGGTTTTTAATTCCATATTTTCCGGCTACTTGTTTAGGATGTGAAACTTGAAATTGAGTCATAAATTGAAGATTACATTCAAATTAGAGAAAGAAATATATGAAGATCAATCGAAACCACGACCTCACCAACTAGGCTTGTTGCATTTCAAGTTTTCTAGATTTTTTCAGCAATAAACTGCAAAACCCAAAGTTCGTAGAGGTTGTTTAATCTACTAAATTGACAACTAGTAGAATAAATCATAGATCTATTTCTACACATAAATAAATAAATGCCTCATAATTTAAATTATACAGGTTAGTGAAAGAACCACACAAACTTTTTTGTTTTTTTTTGGAGAACTAAATGAATGCTTTGCAAATAATTAGTTCGGGAAATACCCTTTCAACTCTCATTCGAGCACTTTGAACATTTATGTAACCATAAGACAAAGTAACGGACTCGATGACATCATTTTTTGTTATACCAAAAATTACTAAAACTGAAAATAGATTACTACTAATTTTCCTAATTACCAAAAAATTGATGAATGCGTTCATCTATATCACAACCTTAGATATTGGAAAAATAAAACAATAAATCTTAAAAAAAAAAAAAAAAAGAACGAGACAATTATGATACTTATTTTCACAATTTCGTTCAGGATTTTGAACATGTGAGCAAGGACTTCAACTTCTAGCTCAGCAATCTTAAAGTCCTCATAATTATTGGTTGCGACATATAGGACAATCTCCCAATACCACTTATATGAGTGTTCTCCATCTTTTTTCACTAGGGTTTTGTGCAGAATATTTGCCCTCCCTGATCTTGACCTAAGAAGAGTCCTCGAAAAACACTTAGACGATGGAACATACAAAATGGGTTGAAGACAAGATTGATCCTTCTTCTTCTTGCGCTAAGGAGATTCCTTCTAACCCTAATCTTCTCTTCAACCCATTTTGTATTTTCCATCGGATAGGTGTTTTTTGAGGACTCTCCTTAGGTCAAGATTAGGGTTTGAGGGGAAATGTTCTGCATAAAAACCTAGTGTAAAAGATGGAGATCACTCTCATATTAGTGGTATATTGGGATATTATCCCAATATATCACAACCAATATTGACTTTAAGATTACTGAGCTAGAAGCTATATATAGTCCTTTCTCAAATGTTTAAAATCCTGAAAGAAATTGTAAAAGTAAGTATCATAATGGCCATGTTCTTTTTTTTTTTTTTTTTTTAAGATCACTTGTCTTATTTTTCCAATATCTATGGCTGTGATATAGATGAACACACTCATCAATTTTTTGGTAATTAGGAAAATCAGTGTTAATATATTTTCATTTTAAGCAATTTTTTTGTACAACCAGAAATGATGTCATCGAAGCTGTTCCTACGTCTTATTGGTTTTCATGTTCAAAGTGCTAGAACGAGTGTTGAAAGGGTATTTTCCAGACTAATTTGCAAAGTGTTTGTTTGTATCTACTTAAAAAAAAAAGTTTGTAGTGCTCTTTCACTAACTTGTATTATTTAAATTAGGGGACTTTTTTTATTTAATTATTTATATATGTATATACAGATCTATGGTTGTTTCTAATTGTAGTCGATTTAGTAGAATAAACAACCACTACAAATTTGGATTTTTGTAGTTTAATTCTGAAAAATCTTCAAACTTGAATTGCAACAAGCCTCGTGGGTGAGGTCGTGGGTTTCGTTCGATCTTCTTGGTGATTTTCCTGCTAACGGAGTCAAGCTTGACAAGGTGTTAAACCCACTTTACAAGAAGAAAAAGTAAAAAAAATTCAGTCATATTTGCAAATATTAATGAAAATGTAATTGGTTCTTTTTATACCTTTCCTTTTGGCTTCGGTTATTATTGCCTGGAGAGGCAAGAAGAACATTGATCGCCTAAAAACCTCGACAGTATTCTTTCACCCAAAGACTCAAGGGTTGGAAAGTGGAACAAAGACAAAGAAGTAATGGGTGTTATGTAAAGTAGAGATTCATATTATGGCATTGATAATAAGAAAACAAACATCTTGATTATATGCAATAGAACTTGCTTTATGGTTGATATTGCTCTTTTGATTCAGCACCAACTAATTGGTTGAAACCTTAGTTTGTGTGCCCATCACTAGTACAGAATGTGAATACCACGACGGTTTTTAACTGTCGTAATAACATTTCCACGACGGTTTTCTAACCGTCGTGGAATTCAGAGTCGTGGAATCTTTTAAGATTCCACAACGGTTTCTTACCCGTCGTGGAATAGACAAAAAATAGGACCTCAATGTGGACATTTAAGAACATAACACGACGGTTTTACGCAAAAAATCATCGTGATAGGTGGACCCACTACGACAGTTTTTCAAGAAAACCATCGTGGTAGGTCTACCTATCACGACGTTTTTTTGGAAAAACTGTCGTGGTAGGGTCCGCTGAAAAAAAATTTTTGCGAATTCATTTCATTTCCCACGAGTGGCAAATCCGGAAAATTTAATTCACAAAATCAACATTTTTTCTAGAAAATTCCCAAATCCGTGCCTTACCCAATTAATTTTAAAGTAATCTAAATCACAACGACAATCAACAATCACTTAAAGGACGGATTTTGGACATTTTTCTACGGAAAATTCCCAAATCAACAATCAACCAAATCAACATTTTGGAAGGAACATTGTGGATTTTTGACATTTTGGACAGAAATTTCACAATCAACAACCACAATCAACAAAATCAACATTTTGGATGGAAAATTCTCAAATCCGTGCCTTACCCAAGGAAGATACATTTCAGCTTACCAAATTGTCAAGCGTGGGTACAGGCATAATGATAGAGAATGTAGGGGACGGAGGAATGATGGCGAGAGGGAGATGAAAAAAGGCTCGTAGTTAGAGAGAGAGGGATGAATGGCACCTAGAGAGAGAGGGAAAAAGGCTCGGAGTTAGAGAGAGAGAGAGAGAGAGAGAGAGAGAGAGGAATGGCGGCGAGAATGTAGAGAGGGAGCGGAGAGAGATAAATAGAAGGAGGATATGGACAGCTTTGGGTTTGGAGTTATAGTTTGTATTAGAGAGTGAAAAAGGCTCAGAATGTAATGGGGTGAGAAAGATAATATTTTTTTGGGTTTTATTATACGCTCCAAAAAGTTAAACAATTTCAAAAATTTTCAAAATTCCCGCCTTCATACCTACCATGACAGTTTTTGGAAAAAAAAAAAAAAACCGTTGTGATAGGGTGAAGAATTCAAAAATTTTTTTTTTGAACTACCACGACGGTTTTTCTCAAAAACTGTCGTGGTAGGTTAAAAATTTTTTTTTTTCACCTACCACGATGGATTTTTCCAAAAAACCATCGTGGTAGGGTGAAAAATTCAAAATTTTTTTTTAATTAAATTTTTTTTCAAAATTTTAGTTAAGATACCACGACGGTTTTTTTAACCATTGTAGTATCTCTAGCCTCCACGACGGTTTTTAAATTTTTTTTAAATAAAAAAATTTTAGATGAATTACCACGACGGTTAAAAAACCATCGTGGTATCTCTAGCTTGCACAAGGATTATTCCAAACCGTCATGGAAGCACCCTGCTTGCACGACGGTTTTTACAAATAGTCGTGGAAGCCGGCGTTTCCACGACAGTTATTAAAAACCGTCGTGGAAGCACTAGATTCCACGATGGTTTTTGAAAATTCTGTTCCGCTCCGTGTTTTTGTGCATTTTCCACGACAATTTTTTTAAAAACGGTAGTGGAAACACCGTCGTGGAATCCACATTTTGTAGTAGTGCATTTGATTTCCGTTCTAGGAAGTGCTAAAAGAATATAGATCTAAAGTTAACCACAATATGTTGGGGGCCGAGTCCCACTTAATAGGGATAATGGGACTAAAAATGATATTTCAATGGGACCCAACTACAGGGGCTACCTGATGTGAATGGTGAGGATTCAATCATTTTATTTTATTTTATTTTATTGAGTTGCTCTACTATTCCTTAATTGTAGGGCATGATTATAAACCACTTTTGTTTTTGGCATCTATTCCAGCTTTAATGCTTTGTAATTTGCTTTATTTTCGTTTTTCTCCCCCCTCTCCTGGACTTAAATTTTGTTTTATAATTGATTATTTTGGTTAATTATTTGGGTTCTTTAAGCTACTAACTTAGAAAATTCTTTAATTGTTTTTAGGGGAAGTCTATGGTAGTGGATCTTTGTTTTTCCCTATTTATAGGAAACATTATGCCTGTTTGATTATTTTTTTAAATGAGTAAAATATTGTAGAATTGAACACACTTGATCACCTTAACAGAAAAAGGTTTTAAAAAATTAATAAAACACATAGTGAAGAAGAGATTGGGTAGAGAAAAGATGAGCTCGCACCAGAGGAGATAGAGGGGTTCATGTTTGTTGCCTCCCCGATCTCTTCTTTTTATATATACTAGTTTAAGACGCATGCTGACACGCGTGGATATATTATCGATATAATAGAGATGCTATATTTCATTTTTCAAATAATAATTTTCAAATAATAGTTAACAACCTCATCTAAACTTATTTGAAAATAAGAAGGGAACAAAAACAACTCATTTCACATTCCCATTTGTTTAACAACTTCCATTATTTACACTGTAATAATCAAAATTCCTGATGTAAGATAATTTATTTTGAAATAATAAAACACTATTGACTCTTCACTAAAAATTGGTGCTTCTGTAATTGTGGAGATGTCTTACTTCTTGCATAAATCCCTAAATAATAACTGATAAGGACAATATTTTTACGTAAAATAGTGTTAGGTATTAGAGAAGATGAAAGCAGATGAAAACAGTTATGGAACATTAAAAAATATATATATTGCTAAATATTGAGTAACATTAACCACAAAAATAAATTATTAAAAAAAGTTAAATTACAATAATATAATAGTATAAAATGTAAATTATTCAAGTTAATTTAAAATTCAAAATATTAGAAATTTAAAGGTCCGTGTAAAAATTCAACTTTTAAAGAAACATTAGTGTATTAAAAATAAAAGAACTTTTGAAGCAATCAAGAACTTTGTATTAATCTCCATTGATTTTTACGTTATGCTTCTTCCCATGGCACGTGACATTAAATATTGATACCAATCTCTTTCTTATCTCATTAATTTATGTCACTTATTTTTTTTTAAGTTGCAACAATTGAGGATAAAAAAACTACATTTTCACATTCTATTATCTGTATACCATGACAAATAAGAACAATATGGGACCTAAAAGCGAAATAATTGAAGAAATCAATATTTCAAAATTAACCTTCATAATGAAAGAAATGCCTAAAAATGAAATTGACAGCTATATATACAAGCCTAATATATTTAAAGCCCAATCCATGCAATAATTTTAAGCCAGATCAAAACTATTACATGGTTACAAGCCTATACAACCATTTCTGTGACACTAATAATCAGCAACCTACAACAATCAATAGCAAATACTTTAAAAATAGAGACTGGGCTCAACCTCAATTCGGTCAATATTGGCATATAAAGCATACATGATGTCCATTGTTTGTATAGATCATAAATGACATAGAAAGAAAAATGTCCAAGGGTCTTACCACATTTCCATATGAAAAAAAAAAAAAAAAAGGAAAAAGAGTTCAAGCAAGAAAATAAAATTTACAAAAGCAAGAGATATAATGCAAATAATATTAAATTAGCTCATAACTAATAAGTATTTCTAGTCCATATTCCCAATCACTTGTGTAGATAACAAATGTGAGTTTTTAAATTATTTAGGGACTCACACAATCTCTAATGCACTAATTAATATATTTATAAGAAGAAATTTGGGGATAGAGTGGACAAAAGGAAATCATACCATAATTTTGAAGCTTTTGTTTCTACAAACAATTGCATCAAAACTTTTTTGCATCTCGACTGACAACTGGTAGGCAAAAGAAAAAAACGGCATGTAAACAATCGATTAGATAGTTATCAAATTCGTACTCTAAAATGAGAAAGATGAAATTACAACAGAAATAAACCTACAAAAGAAAAAAAAAATAGAAGAGTTAAAGAACCGTAGTGGCACTCTTAGCTAGTTACAAATCCAACTAAAATAGGCTGTGAAAATACAGAGCTGTAACTAAAAACTGAAAATAATGGTAAACTGAACAAAGAATAGAGAGCTATAAGAGTAATAAAAAAGCTCTCTCCTTATCTTGATAAAGGAGCGGAGTTCATGTGTTTGGAAGCTACCCAAAAATTCCACACTTAAATTTGTATATCTTTTTGTATCTTTATAAGGACAACATCATATTCATCACTACGAGATTTCCAAAAAGGAAGACAAAGAGGATATATAATTTGTCAGTGCATGCTTAATATCACCTAATGCAATTTCGTGAATTACCAATGTGACATTACACCTTGCATCAAAACACTAAGCAAATGTGTGGTAGGAAGGGAAGAAAAAAGGAAGGAAGATGTGTTGATCACATAGGTGAGAGAAAAGAGGAAGGAAGGAGAGGTAATAGCTCTTCAGATGTTTAGTACTCAATGCTTCCAACATTCTCTCTAATTTAAGAGAGATCAAAATTTGGAGTGTTTAGAAGTATTTGGAGTCTCTCCTCGAATCTCTCCTTTCCTCTTTTCCCCCCTACTAAATAACTATAAGTGCCAAAGTTCTTTCAGTAATTCCTTCTCCCTTCTTCATCCTCCAACTTTTCTCCTACCAAACACACCTTGAGAGACAAAAATGAACTCATGATTTTTTCTTGTTGTACAGCATAGCTCAATATGCACAAACGACAATTGTGATAAGATTAAATTTCTCATTATACATGACCTTTTTTTTTTTTTTTGGAAAAACCTTTTAAAATATGGTTTTATGGAAGATCACAATCATTTCCTTGATTCCATGAAAGACAACTCACGATCTCCCACCCCTACTACCAAAGGAACTAAGAAAGTAAATAGCTTTCACAGAGAATTCGGTTAGCTTTCTTTTTGTTTCTATTTAGAAGGAGACAAAAAAGAAAGAAAGAAAGAATCAGATAAAATCTTAGATTTCACCATAATCCACTGAAGAACTTGGAAGATAAACCATGAATATGCATTTGGAACAAAGAAAATACAGAAGTACATTGATCAAGCTTTACTTATTATCTGAAAAAAAAAATCACAAAAATTTAAGAAAACTTATATATTACCCGTTTTATTATTTGACCAAACATATATGTAAAATATTTTTCAAAATTGAGAACTGAATAAGAAAATTATAGGATGATGATTTCATCCAAATCATGGGAAACAAAATCCACTCAGGGCAACTTGTTAATGATTCCTTATCACAAGAAAAGAAAAAAAATAAAATAGTATTCATCCTAATAAATTTGATCAGATGAGAAAAAAAAGGTAAGAAATTTCATATTTCAATAACTTAGTTGTCATTCCAAATGACGTACCTAATTAAAAAAAGTGACAAAACTAACCTTATTCTGTGTCAATATAGTAGTCCCAAAAGCAATGGCCTCAAACTTCAGTCATAAATAAAAATAATATATCTTAATTTTTATAAATGAGATCAGATTAGTTCTCCAGAGATTCATAATAACATGTAATGGAAAAGAATAAAAATGCACATACTATATATGGAAGCGCGTCACAACAATCAACATAGAGAAAAATACAAGAACTTAATAAACCAACATGAGTCAATCAGTCAGTGTAAGGAAGAGCAAGTGAAAGAGAGAGATGCATTGTAAAATAAAATTACCACCCAAAAGTTCCCCAACGGACTAGAAGAAATTGTCAGTGTTGCTTGACTTCCATCAACAGCATCAAAGGTCTAGCAGTTGAAAAGTTGAAAGGAAACACCATATACAAGTAATGTATTGTGTACATGAGTGTGTATGTACTAAAATCAACATAAGGAATGGTATTCTAACATAATCAATAATGATGCTTTCATGTGCAAGAACATGCGTTTTCAAATAAAAATAAAACAATTACGTTTTTAGGATTTCTTTTTCGTTTCCTCCATTTTATCATCAACCATACAGGGGAAAAGGAAAAAAAAACATAAAAAAAAGAGTAGGGCTGTATATGTGAACGCACCTCATAGATTAGAAGAAAATAAAAAAAAATCCCCCAATTGAAAAACCCCAGCTCTGCCAAGTGTGATCTAGAGGCTGAGATCGTGAGATTGCGATCACGAGGCTTGGATCCACGTTAACAATGACAAGCAGAGGAAGAGAAAGAGAGAGAGAGAGAAAGAGACAAATTGATGGCAGAGAGTGATAGGAGAGAGAAAGAAAGGGAGAGTGAGAAAGGGATGGCGGTGATCAGATGGCAGACGGAGGAGAGAAAGTGGGGCGGTGGAAAAGAGAGGGGTGGAAGAAAAGAGACTAGAGAGAGATCAGATTAAGAGGGAGAGATAGAGGATGAGAGAGAAGGCTGAGGAAGGAGTAAGAGTTGGGCGGAGGAAAACAGAGGGAGAGGCTGAAGAAGAGAAATGAGAGAGATAAAATCAAATAGAAGCAAAGCAGCTTTGCAAGGATGAGTCGGGGAAGAAAAAGAAAAGGAAAAAACAAAAAAGGGAAACACGTACACGGTACGTAGTTGACGACAATGGAAGAATAGTGGAGGTAATATCCACTCTTTTAATATAGTTGAGATTTTTCCTTTTTTTTTTTACTTTTTTTTTTTTTGGTTAAGATAATCAAGTGTGGTCAATCTTATAGTATTTTGGTGCATCTATTTCATCTATTCCTTTTAAAACTAATCGAGTTGTTAATAAATATGTTCCCATATGTAGGGAAAAGGAAGCGTATCTTACCTGTGACTTCCCCTAAAAAATTAAAAGTATCCTAACTAAGTTAGCACCTTAAGGAGCAAAATGCTTAACCAACATCGTCAAATTACAAAAGAAAATTGAAGTCCGGGGGAGAGAAGAGAAAGACAAAAACAAAACAAAACAAATTACAAAGTCTAAAACTGGAAAAGATTCCATAAAAAGATAAAGAGTGGTTTATCCTCATACCCTATGGATAAGGAAATAGTTTAGCAAATTATCATTATATAACAAAGCATGATTAACCCTTATTATCCATATCAGGTGGCTCTACTAGACAGGTTATAACAACCCGACTTTGTAGGTCATTACTGTATATACTTAAAGTAAATCTTACTTTTGAATACTTAAACTTATTTAAAATTTTAGAATAATTTTTTTTTTTTACATAACACAAATAGACTAATCCATATAGGTAAACTTTACCATGTATATACATTACTTGTTTAACAAATTGTAAAGTCATACATAACTCTTACAGTTAATCGAAGTCTTGAAACATCACATACGAAGCATAATACAAATTATTTAAATATATGTGTATATATTAATAGTTCAAAAGAGTTTGCAGAAAAAATAATCTGCATAATGGTATCTCATACTGTCCTTCACTTGCTGCATCATCCACAAGGCCCACCAAATTAAGCTGTAAGCTTCTTACCTATAGTGTGAAATATACTAATAAGCTTACGCTCAGCAAGTACAAACTTAATCTTGCAAAAACATAACAAACATTATATAACTTATGCATGAACCATTTATAATTCGTCATGGGTTTGTTAATGCATGATCTGATTATCGTCGATTATGGTCTCTTATCTTCCATTACGGACTTATTATCTTGCTTAATATGTGTTCTCTTAACATGTGAGCCCTTTGTGTACGTACCGGATGTGCACAATCCACATAAAATTAAGGTTTGCAAGATCCTTAATAAATATGAGAATCTTGAAACATATTTAATTCTCCACGATTAACGGAAGCTTTGTATGACAGTACTCTACTTGCCTTGAGTTAGTAAAAGTATTGTAATGTAATTCTTGATAAGTATGCTTAAAATTATGCTTCTACATGAAGTCTTCACAAAGACTAGTTCTAGGATTATCATTCTTAACTTGTGATCTTATTAGTCTTGATGCATATGATATATAGATATAGTATGACATAAAGTTCAATGGCATAAAATAACTTGTGACATGTTCATAAAATATAACACTATTATAAAACATGGCAATATCGTAAACTATGACTTAATAATAAAGTACAACATAGTTGAAATCATGATATTATTGTAAACATGACATTATCATAAAACATAGTATAATCGAAAAGTGTGTCATACTCATAAAATGTGTTATATTCGTAGTCTTGACATATCTGTAAAAACATGGCACATGACATATCATGTAAATCATGACATACATGTAAACATGTCATATTTAAAAATAATATTTACTATTATTCATATTGTAGGCAAGGTTTATACTTACCTTACTTATACTGTTTTTCGCTCTTGAGACTACAGATAAAAGCTACTACCTGAGACCATATCCGTTATAAGTATTAATTTACACCCCATAAGGGTAACATTTTATTTATATTTCTTAATTAAATGAATTCTAAATTTAAATTCGTTAAATAACTAGAACTTGAATTTCTTATGTAGGCTTTCATTTGAAAATTTAATTAATGCCTGTTAATAAAAATTTGCTCTTGATTGGCTTCGTGATCTCACTTAATGGTAATTTGATTTTCAAGTTGTGGTGTATTTTTAAATCGTTAAATAGTCTTAAAATCACCTTTGGGCTTACCGGGTAGAATTACGCCCAAAAAGTTCAATTCTTTTTTTCTTTTTTTTTTTTATTAAATGAACTTTTTGAAGGACTTATTAAAAATCATTTTTCTTGAGGCTCCATTGGTCCAAAACATGATTTTTTTTTTTAAGCTTGTGAAATATTTTCAAATCCTCATTTGATTTTGGTGAAAACTTAAACTATTTTGATTACCGCTTTCGAAAATGGTTAGTTTTCTATTATTTAACACCCAAATGTTGAAAACCTATGTCGTTACCAACAAATAATATCAAGTTTGAAAAACAGTGTCTGAACAAATTCTTTTTTTTATCGGGACATTGGAGCCCACGTTTTTAAAAGTTTTAAATCTATTAAAACCTTCTTGGTCGTTTACATATCATAACAGTTTTATTCAAAAAAAAAAAATCATAACTTAAAATTCATTCAGAATTTGCCAAAATTTCTCAACGGGAAACATTCATTTCTAAATGATCTAAAACTTTTGTGTTTTACTTTGAGGCTGGTTCGGCCCGTAAGGGGTCCGTTTACCACAAAATCAGTGACCCAGTGAGGGAAAAACTGTTTCGGCAGCTTTCGGCAAAACGCCCGAAACGTCGTCTTAGAGTCAAAATTTTACCATGATATATCTACAAAAATATTATTAACATCCAAATCCAACTTTTGTCTGGCGATCTTGAAGTCTGGTTCTACCTCTAAGGGGTTCAAAACGCAGCTTGAAATGAAGACATAAAAGCTGTCCTGTTTTTCTAAGAAAAACAGCTTGTGTTGTTTCGTGTATAAAACAGTTTTTCTCCTACTGTTTTGTACAAATTTTTTAACACAATTTTATAGCCTAAAAACTTATCTAAGACACCACAATATCTAGGATTAAGTTAACCTTATTTCCTTGGCGGTATAATATACTAAAAATCCTTATAAACTTAACTTTTCATGAACAAAATCATGACTTTGGATCATTGATTTTGTTTACGTCCTATACATGTCGCACAACTTATTTCATGCCACTTCTAGACTATTAATCACCTTTAATAATCTAATCACATAAACTCATAATCATGAACATAAAATAAAATTATTACAAAACCACATAGCCATAACCAAGAACAAATAACATAATAGCAACCCATAAATCCATCAACCATGAGTTGAGAGTTTTTACCTTAGAATGGAGACTTGATTAACCTCTAAAATCACTAACAAAAAGCTACAACACAAAAACAATATTTTCTCTTAACAAAGAAAAGTTGAGATTTCTACCTCAAAGGAATGTTCTAGTCTTGATCCAAGCTTAATCTGTCTTCGAGGTCAACTTTTGTGAAGGATTTGAAATGATTTTCCCAGTTAGGTAGGTTTTTGGATGGTGAGAAAGTGAGAGAAAATGAAGGAAAGTTGGAGAGAGATTTTTCTTGTGGTTAAAAAGACTAGAGGTTGAATTTTGTCGTTAACGAGGTCTATTTATAGACCAAAGCTAATGGTGTTTGATTAGTCCAGTAATCATCGTATTGATATTTCTAGAAGACTTAACCAAGCTTAATCCAACTTAAACATAACTCAAATCATAGACAAAGATAGAGTCAAAGTCAAGATACATGACCAAGATTATCACTATTCATGATAGGTTGTCTTCCATCACAAGTTTTGTTCAACTTTCTAGCTTCTTTGACAAGGGAATTTACGTACATGGAAGGGAAACAAAGCCAAAAGTTTGGTTCAATCCCATCCTTTGATTCTTGTACTAATGAGTTTTTAGCCTTTAGATCAAAAATTCATATTTTCGTTAGATTTATTTAAATAGGAAACTTTCTCAACAATATCTTATACTGAAAAAGTTGATCGGTATTATTTTTGACTGCTATAAAACTTATCCTCCAAGTTTTATTACTGAAACAGTTAATCAATATAAATTTTATCTATTGTAAACCTTAGCCTCCTAGTCTTAATATTGCTAAAGGTTGTCCGTTAAATTTTCATTTGAAAAAGGGTTAATTTCACTTTTAGCACTTGTGAAATAAATAATATTAAAAATAGCACCACTTTTTTTCCCTTCATTATTAGCACTTAAAGTGGGACCCAGTAACATTTAATGTATATCAAATTACGGGTTTACCCTCATCTCCTACAAGCTCAAATATCCCTCTCCCTCGCATGGCCCAAAAATTTTCTTTCAAACCAACATCTACAGTGTTTTAGAGAGAGAAAACTGAAATCTAGAGAGAGAAAAAGTTACCACCCACCGGAATCTTATTTTTTATTTCACTTTTCCGCCTAGCTCCCCACCCATTTTGAAACCCAAATCTTCATATAATATAGAGAAATTTCTATCTAAAGAGAGAAACTTCCATTTAGAGAGAGAAACCTCCATCGAAAGTTTTTTTTATTTTTTAAAATCTAACATTTTTTGCCATTTTTTGAGTAAAGGTCATAACCATTATGACTACCCGATCATAACCGTTATGACCATTTCTTTTTTTTAAATCCATCGAAAGTTTTTTTTTTTTTTTAAAGCTTACATTTTTAGCCATTTTTAAGTAAAGGTCATAACCATTATGACCACCCAGTCATAACCGTTATGACCAGTTTTTTTATTTTTTAAATTAATTTTTGACCATTTTTTAGCAAAGGTCATAACCATTATGATCACCCGGTCATAACCGTTATAACCAGTTTTTTTTTTATTTTTTTAAATTAATTTTTGACCATGTTTTAGTAAAGGTCATAACGGTTATGACCACCAGGTCATAACCGTTATGATCAGTTTTTTTAATTTTTTTAAATTAATTTTTGACCATTTTTTATTAAAGGTCATAACGGTTATGACCACTCGGTCATAATCGTTATGACCAGTTTTTTTTATTTTTTTAAATTAATTTTTGATCATTTTTTAGTAAAGGTCATAACGGTTATAACCACTCGATCATAACCGTTATGACCAGTTTTTTTTATTTTTTTAAATTAATTTTTGATCATTTTTTATTAAAGGTCATAACGGTTATAACAACTCGGTCATAACCGTTATGACCAGTTTTTTTTTATCTTTCAAATATAATATTTTTTACTATTTTTTAGTAAAGGTCATAACCATTATGACCACCCGGTCATAACCGTTATGACCACCCGGTCATAACCGTTATGACCAGTTTTTTATATTTTTTTAAATTAATTTTTGATCATTTTTTAGTAAAGGTCATAACCATTATGATCACCCGGTCATAACCGTTATGACCAGTTTTTTTTATTTTTTAAATTAATTTTTGATCATTTTTTATTAAAGGTCATAACGGTTATGACCACTCGGTCATAACCGTTATGACCAGTTTTTTTTATTTTTTAAATCTAACATTTTTTACTATTTTTTTAGCAAAGGTCATAACCATTATGACCACCCGGTCATAACCGTTATGACCAGTTTTTTTTTATTTTTTAAATTAATTTTGATCATTTTTTAGTAAAGGTCATAACCATTATGACCACCCGGCCATAACCGTTATGACCAGTTTTTTTTTTTATTTTTTAAATCTAACATTTTTTACTATTTTTTAGTAAAGGTCATAACCATTATGACCACCGGTCATAACCGTAATGATCGGTTTTTTTTTTAAATCTAATATTTTTTACTAATTTTTAGTAAAGGCCATAACCATTATGACCACTCGGTCATAACCGTTATGACCAGTTTTTATTTTATTTTTTAAAATTAATTTTTGATCATTTTTTGATAAAGGTCATAACCATTATGACCACCCGGTCATAACCGTTATGACCAGTTTTTTTTATTTTTTAAATCTAATGTTTTTTACTATTTTTTAGTAAAGGTCATAACCATTATGACCACCCAATCATAACCGTTATGACCAGTTTTCTTTTTATTTTTTAAATCTAATATTTTTTACTATTTTTGTAGTAAATGTCATAACCATTATGACCACCCGGTCATAACTGTTATGACCAGTTTTTTTTATTTTTTTAATCTAACATTTTTTACTAATTTTTAGTAAAGGCCATAACCATTATGACCACCCGGTCATAACCGTTATGATCAGTTTTTATTTTATTTTTTTAAATTAATTTTTGACCATTTTTTGATAAAGGTCATAACCATTATGACCACCCGGTCATAACCGTTATGACCAGTTTTTTTATTTTTTAAATCTAATATTTTTTACTATTTTTTAGTAAATGTCATAACCATTATGACCACCCAGTCATAACCGTTATGACTAGTTTTTTTTTTATTTTTTAAATCTAATATTTTTTACTATTTTTGTAGTAAAGGTCATAACCATTATGACCACCCGGTCATAACCATTATGACCAGTTTTTTTTTATTTTTTAAATCTAACATTTTTTACTATTTTTGTAGTAAAGATCATAACCATTATGACTACCCGGTCATAACCGTTATGACCAGTTTTTTTTTATTTTTTAAATCTAACATTTTTTATTATTTTTGTAGTAAAGGTCATAACCATTATGACCACCCGGTCATAACCGTTGTGACCTTTTTTTTCCGCCACATCACCATACCTTTTTTTTATGGGGATGTATAAAGGCATATATGCCCTCAGCCAACCCTAAGCTGAAAAATTTTTCTCCTAGCCCGCCATCATCACTCCCTTCCTTGCACATCCATAGAGACAGTATATAACCAAAAAAAAAATTTTAATTTTGAATTCCCTCATCTCTTTGATTTTCTCCCACCCAATACTCACGAATCCTCCCTGCACCATTACCCATTAATTGAAACTAACTCCTAGCATTAAAAATCGGTCCACATCTTTTTTCACTCTGTTAAACTGGCCGAAGCTGCCAGATCTGCCAGATCTGCTTCAACTCCATTTCCGTGGATATCTTCCCATCTCTAAACGACCAATCCGAGGTAATGGTGGTTTTTAGTTGATTCATAATTGTTCTTCTCTTTTTAATGCCAAAATCAACCCTTGTATGCGATATGTTTTTGTAGTTTCACAGTAAATGGACGACGTTTGTGTTTTCATCAAGTATAATGGTCGATGGGACGGCACGTTGAGTTACATTGGTGGAGAAATGAAGGGAATATTGGTGCCCGAGACCGCAACATACGTTGGTCTTATTGAGTTAGTCAGACGTGCAATTGGTATGAGGGTCCCAACCAAAACTATAGTCATGAGATACGGTGTTTCATCTAGTATGCTTCTTGTCAGGGTACAGTGTGATAATGACGTTAAATTCTATATACAATTGAAGAAGAAGGATGTTCATGTGCTTAGTAAATTTCCTATTACCATCGACGTATTGGATGATACTGCGGCTGACGTCATACCACCGGATCTGGGTGAAAGCAACCACATAGACGGCCAATTTTCCAGAGAGGGCAGAGAAGTTGTACAGAGTGATGAGGCCATTCAATATGTGGATGAGAGAAATCTGATTATCCCTTCTCCTATTCCTCATCTCCCTCATCTTCCTCCTCATGTAGACGAATTGAATGTTGGGGGTGATGCTCGTCAATCAAACGAGAATAGTGTCGACGTAAGCATTTGAGCACATTCTATTACCAATAACTTAACATCTCAATCCGAGAATGTACCAAGTCCTGACGGGTTATCTAGCTCAGTAGTTGTTGCTGATTATACACCTGTCACATTGCGCAGAAACTGTATTTTTCAGAACAAAAAGTTGTTGCAATACCATCTTCATTACGACGCCATGAGTAAACACTATCAATTCAGGGTGAAGAGGTCGACCTCTACTCTGTTACACGTGATATGTATTGATATTGAAAAATGTCCATGGCAATTGCGTGCGACTCGGATGCGAGGTAGTGAAATGTTTGTCGTGAAGCGGTACGATGACGTCCATACTTGCTCAATCGAAATTGTTCAAGGGTATCATCGTCAAGCCAAGAGTTGGATGATTGGGGAGTGTGTCAAGGCAAAATATTTGGATCTAATACCTCATATAGACCTCGAGAAATCATGCGAGACATGCAGGCCGAATTTGGAGTCTCTTTCAATTATCTGCGGGCATGGCGAGGGAAGGAAGCAGCACTAACCAGCTTGAGGGGCAATGATGCAGAGTCATACAATGGTAATTCACTTCCCTTTACTCTATCTTATAATACGTTCAATCACCAATATTATAAGTTTTATAGTACACTATAATAACTGTTTAAAACTTGATTACATTACAGTTCTCCCCGCTTGGGCTGAAATGGTTAAGAGGAAAAATCCTGGATCCGACATTGACATCGAGACGGACTCATCAAATTGCTTACAATGCCTCTACATGTGCGTATCTACTTCGAAGCACGGTTGGACTTATTGTCGACCAGTAATTGTGGTTGATGGATCCGCATTAAAGGCCAAGTTTGGAGGGATGCTTCTTGCAGCATGCGGTCACGATGCAAATGGCTGCATATTTCCACTTGCATTTGGTATCGTTCAGTCCGAAAGCAACGACTCATGGACATGGTTCTTCGAGAAGCTAAGGGATTCAATCGGCCATCGAGATTCTCTTGTTATTGTGGCTGATAGGCATAAGGGTATCGAGTATGCAGCCAAACTCGTGTATCCGGACGCTTCCTTTGGGATATGCGTCCAACACTTGGCTGCAAACCTGAAGACCAAGTACAAGGATTTCAAAGGCCCTTTGAAGACCTATTTTGATGGTGCATCGAGGTCGTACCTTTTAAATGAGTACCATCGTCATATGGAATCCATCCGTAATCGTAACCCCGACATACACCGATACCTCATGCAGGCCGATCCTAAAAAGTGGTCACGAGCCTATTTCAACGGCCGGAGGTATGCAATCATGACAACCAACATTGCGGAGTCGTTGAATAATGTGGATCGGAAAGCCAGGTTAATGCCAGTTGGATTCTTAATGGAATGGTTGAGGGAACTACAACAAAGATGGTTTGTCAACAGGCGTGAGGAGGCCCTAAAATTGACATCGAAACTTGCTCCAAAGGCTGAGAGACTGCTTCGCACCAACTTCTCATTAGGCCTAATAGTAACGGTACGTGATCACGCCCACGTTCAACACATATATGGTATATGCCAATTTTCCCTTAAACCAAATTAGCTCAAAGTGTTAAATTTCACCTTCTTACAGCCGCGGCCAGCCGATCAGTTTGAGTACGCTGTCACCAACAATGCTTGCCAAATATGGATCGTTGATATGAGCCAAGGACATGTACGTGTAGACGATTCCAGGTCGATCAAATTCCTTGCCCTCATGCCATGGCCGTTTGTAACCACCGACGGATAGATCCATACAATTATTACTCGAATTACTACACGAAAGATTATCTTTATGGTTGTTATTCGTCTGTAGTCCATCCTATTGGCAGCGCCGATGGCTGGGATGTTCCTGACGTAGTGAGGTCGCAAATCGTCAATCCTCCCAAAACAAAGCGTGGGCCGGAAGGCCACGGGTGCGAAGGATTATGTCCCAAGGAGAAGAATGTAACGACCCGCCTAGCACAGGTCGCTACCGTATATATATACTTACGTAACATACATACATACATGAATCATACTTACATATTGAGCGAAAACAGTGAATTTTTTTTTTATATGGCGGCGCATACGAGCGGATGACGATATATAAAAGTAATATTCGAATAACGATTATTAGACATAAAAAAAAAGACAAAACGCATAGCGGCTTTATTTCCCACATTTCACAGCTCGCCCTGCCACGCTCCCCCATCTTGTATCAACAATGGCACGTAGGTTGCATACCTACAGCATAAACGTAAGACAATGAGCTTTCGCTCAGCAAGTACAACTACTATACCGCGACACAATACAAACTTAACCTATCATAGCATATCTCGACTTCGCATATCATGGCATAGCTTAACTTATCATAACATAAATATCCTATCATACTTAACATGGCATCATAACATAACATATACAATCATAACTTATCATAACATCATAACATAACATATTCTATCCTAATCATGCATGAGCCAAATTATGCTTGCTTGACTTTTCATAGCTTATCATGTCTTACTTGCTTATCATACTTATCTTACTTATCTTGCTTATCTTGCTTATCTTGCTTATCATGCTTATCATGCTTATGGGCCCCATAAGTGTACGTACCGGGCGCGCAACTATGGAGTGGTTGGGGCGACCAGTCCATTTCCAACTCAAACCATAGTCCAACCCGACCTGCGAGCGGGTCGGTACGACACAGGCAACTTGCTTGCCATCATACTTGTCTTTCCTAATCTCATCTTTGATCTTACACTTATTTAGAATTAGTGAACATGCTTCGTGATGTCACAAATTCATAAGACATAATCATATCATATTTCATAACATAACTCAATGCATCATAAACATACCATACATCATGATATATCATCATCACATCACATAAGCATATTCATACATCACATCATCTACTAAAGCATTCATCGATCATACTTGGGCAAGTATACAACAAAAAGCCTATGCTGTAGGTGGAGTTGTACTTACCTCGACTACTATGTCTGGTGATATGCTGCTCCACGTCCGGATACAGCTGCAGGCTACTTCCTACTTGAATGAAGGACATAGGTAAGGGTCTATTACCGAAAAATGTTGGTGACTTAACCAACATGCATACATAGTCTTAGTTGTATGTTCCCTACGCCAGATATCTTACTTGGTTACAATAAGTAACCCTATTGTTCGAGACTAGCCCAATCATGGATTATAACTTATCAGGTTACATTGAGTAACCACATGTGCTAAGCCCATATCCATACAGATAGGGTTAGGTTACTTATCCTAACCTTGGGCATAAGCTTTAACATTCTTGGTCTATAATCCTTTGGGTTATTACAAATAACCCTCGATCTTAACTCATCCTATTTTTGGTATCCCAACGGGTTATGTTGGGTAACCCTTAAGGTAATAAGCCTTGGTCAAACCTGGTCAACCAAAGTCAACCTTATATGGTCAAACTTGGGCTTTGGGGGTCAAGCCCAATAACTCGGGTATCCTTCCCAGTTACCATCTCTTACTATCTTGCTGCTTATCTACGCTTAAAAAAAATCATTTTTCCTTTGTCTAGGAAAAATTTGCTGAACTACTTCAAACCTCTTTGTTAAAAATACATGGTTCTTAAAATGAGATTTTTTTTTATAAAATTGTTAAGGGCTGAAAACTGCCATTGGAACAGTTTTCACAGTCAAAACATTAGTTTTGGTGAAAATACAGTTTTTCTGCATTGTTTTTAGACAATCTTGTGCAGGAATTTCTTGTCTCCTACACAGTTTTTGAAATCTAATTTTTTATTTAAAAATACAAATCAAATCTGAAAAAGTTTTCTTCACGAAAGTTCCAAATCTTGAGAAACCCTAAAACTTTCGTGTTTTGAGAAAAACCCAGTTCGGAATTTATCATGCCCTTATTACTTGTTGAACTTATCTGACCGTGCATGAATCCTGGGCACGGCCAGGCTCGGATTTTCATAAAAACCAAGGCCGTTGGAGCCTCATTTTGGAAAACTGTCCATGTTGCTCCCTAGGAAAACTGACCAAATTCAGCCTCTAAAGGCCTCAAAATTTCCTTTTCCAGAAAACTGACCAGTTTGTACCCGAACTGGCAGTTTATGTTCTTAAATTCGTTTTACGTCCTAATTCGTGCACACTACCTCAACCGACCATAGCGGGAGGCTAATATCACACATGCAAGCATTTCTAATGTTCTAAACCAACCTTCAAGTGATTATATCACGTCCATGCAAACCAAAACCGAAACTGCATCACCTAGGGTTTGCATGGTTCTAAATTCATCAAACCATTCGAAGTTTTGAAGGGTTGGTCTAAACTATCCACACCTCTTCCTAACTTTTGGGCGAACTCCAAGGATACAAATGAGTGAGTGGCACCAGAATCAAACAAGGCGATAGAATCATAGGTGGCGATAGAAATCTGACCTGTCACCACATGTGAAGTCCCAGCCTCAGCATCACCTCTGGTGTAAGCATAGATCCTGGCTTGAGGTTCAGGAGCCTCTAATCTGCCTTGTGTGATTGAGGGTCCTTCAAGCCTAGCCTGGACTGCATGCAACTGACTGTTTGTGTTCCGGCTCGGGTACGGAGGGTTCTGGCCCTGATTATTCAGATGGCAGTTCTTCGCATAATGCCCCTCCTTGCCACACAGGAAGCAGGCATTTGACCCCATTCTGCACATTCCCTGGTGTTTTCTTCCACACTTTGCACACACTGGGTAGTCAGTGGTATTACCCTTACTTCCCCTATTATTCCTCTTCTGAGGGTAACTCTTTTGTTGGCCCTGGCCAGAGAAATTTCCCTTTCTCTTGTTCCTCCCAAACTGTTTGGAACCTTGGGCCGGGCTACCAGCTTGTCCCCTCTGGTTCGTCTCAAAGTTCTGGCGGGGCTATATCTGCTTTACCACTGCTTTCTCCTCCCTTTTTACCTTAAATATCTGAGCCCTTGCTTCCTTATCCTGGTTTATCCAGTATTCGTGTAACGACCCACCTAGCACAGGCCGTTACCGTACATACATACATACATACATACTTAGCATAAACAGCGGAAATTTTTTTTTTTTTTTTATACGGGGTGTATGAACGAGAAACGATATATAAACCCGAGCGTATGAACGAAACGAAAAGCGATATAAACAAAGCCATACACAAGGACGATGTACGAATATCGGATATTAAATAATATACATAAAACGAAACGCGTAGCGGTAAAAATATCCCACATCACTTCACAGTTCACCCTGCCCCGCTCGCCATCTTGTATCAAAAATTGCTGACAGGTTGCTTACCTACAGCATAGACGTAAGACACGTGAGCTTTCGCTCAGCAAGTACAACATAATTATCCGCAATAATTAATAATACAAAACAGAATTCAATCAAGCATAACATAATCAATTCAACTTAACGTAACCCATTCATCTAACATAACATATTAATCTAACATAACATATTCATCTGACATAACATATTTATCTAACATAACCTATTCAATCTTAATCATGCATGAGCCAATTATGCTTCATTATGCTTGCTTATTTCATTCATAACTTATCTTACCATACATGCTTATCTTGCTTATGGGCCCCATAAGTGTACGTACCGGGCACGCAACTATGGAGTGGTTGGGGCGGCCATTCCATTTCCAACTCAAACCATAGTCCAACCCGACCTATGAGCGGGTCGGCACGACACAGGCAACTTGCTTGCCATACTTTCTTATCTTATCTTACTCTTATTTAGAATTAGTGAACATGCCTCGTGATGTCACAAATTCATAAGATATAAATCATATCGTAATTTCATGCATCATAGACATATCATAGCATAATCAATTCATAAAACATTCACATAACATCTCATAAACATAACCTAATATCGATCATACATCGCAACATCTACTATAGCATTCATCAATCATACTTGAGTAAGTATACAACAAAAGCCTATGCTGTAGGCGGAGTTGTACTTACCTCAAAATGTATGTCCACTGATAAGCCGCTCTTGATCAGGGCGAGATAGCAGATTATTTCCTGCTATGACAAAGGGCATCGTGTCAGGATTCTGAAATCCTAACTTTTAAATTGTTGGTAATCTGTACCAACGTTCCTTTTATTCTTTGTTATATGCCCCCACCTAACTATCTTGAAACATTATTAATGGGTTATTAAGAATAACCCCATAGGTAACCCCTGAGCCAAGGGCCCTAATCCGTAGTCTTAATCTCTTATTGGGTTACGTTGGATAACCCTTGGGCTTCGGGCCCAAACCAATAACTCGGCATCTTTTTCCGGTTATTGCTCACCGAATTTTGTTTTTAAAACTACTTTTAAAAACTTAAGGTTTTTCTTTAAAAATCCTTGAAATCATATGATTAGGTTTTATAAATCGTTAAGGGTTGAAAACTGTTATTGGAACAGTTTTAGTGGTCAAATATTGATTTTAAACTACAAAACGATTAAACACTAAAAACTGCCTTTGAAACAGTTTTTCTGTTTATTTTAGAAAATCCTGTGCAAGAATTTCCGGTTTCCTACACAGTTTTAAAACTCCAATTTTTAATTAGAAATCCAGATCGAATCTGAAAAACTTTTCTTCATGAAAGTTTTAGATCTTAAATATCCTAAAACTTTCATGTTTTGCTCAAAGCCCAGTTCGGAACTTAACTCATTCATTTACCCTGTTCAAGTCACCTGGCCGTGCATAAAAACTGGGCAAAGTCAGGCTCGGGTTTCCATAAAAACGAAGGCCGTTGGAGTCTTATTTTTGAAAACTGTTCACGTAACCCTCTAGGAAAAACCTTACTCTACAACTTTCATGTTTTAGGTTTTGCAAGATTCGGCCTCTAAGGGCCTCAAATTTGGGTTTCCAGAAAACTGGGCAGAATGAACCCGAATTGGCAGTTTACTATCTCTTAATCGTTTTCGGTCTTAAAACGAGCACACTACCTCAACCGAACTCAGCGGGAGCCTAAAGTCAATCATACAGCGCCTTTCTAACGTCCATTTCTTTTTAAACACAAATTAAAACTCAGCCATGCAAACCATTATTCTTTTCCCAAATAATTAAGGTTTGCAGAAAAATTCCAGCTTGCCTAATTACACCAAATCTGCCATTTAACCTAATCAAGCATCCTAACACATACCATAACTTATTAGGGGCATATAATCTTGAAAATCAGCTAGCATACAATCCACATACATCAAGCAAGCATATTAAAACCATACAATGCTTAAAAACATCAAACTACCCTTAATCTACAAATTAAGCACATAACTTAATCTAGGGCCAAAAATAAAATCAGAGCTTATGCTCTTACAATTGCTGACTCGTAATACAAATAAACTTCAAATTGAAATCAAATTGAGGAGAATAAGGCCATGGGAGGATTACCTTAGTGAACCCTAAGATTGGTTAGGGTTTTGGTCCAAAATTTCTGCTCCTCCCTTGCTCCTAACACAACCGGCCACTCCCTAAGGCCTTCCAAAAATTTTCTGTCCCTTAGCTGCTGCTCCTCACCAAATCCGGCCTCTAACCCCCTAACTCCTTCAGCTTTTTCTCTTCCTTTTCAGCTCACCCACAACCGGCCAACATGCCAAACAAAGGGGTCCAAATTTTTCCAGCACCTATTCTTTCCTCCTAGCTGAAATCCAAACTCTCCCTAAGGGATTTTCTCTTGGATTTTTGTTTTTGGTTCTTGCTTTTCTTTGGCAGCTTGGGTTTGGCTTTGGTGCAGAAAAATGGGCAGAATTTGGCTTGGTTTTCTGATTTTTTTTGAATAAAATCAGCACCTATTTTTAGAGGTTTTTGGACTTTGCTTAATTGCAAAATAGTCCTCCAAAAAGCAAGTATTAGCACCTTTGGCATGCTAGGTGGCCGGCCATCCTTGGTGAACAAGGAAATAATACTTTCCAAATTTTGGTTAAATCCTTAATGATGTCATAATTAGGAGCTTAAATGATGTCATCCTTATTTTAGGCTTGTTTGCCTTAATTCCTTAAAAATCAGTCCATTGTTCTCCAAAACAGATATTACTAATACTGTGTTACTTAATACACAGTATTATATATTTAATTACAGTCCAAAATTTATCCGTCTTAAAATGGACTGTACGAAAACTTCTCTTTTTGTTTCGAGTCCTTTGGTCCTTAAAAACCTATTTAATGTGCTTGATTTTTCTATTGTGGTTTTAGATTTAATTCAAACTATTTTATCCGTAAAAACGGTTTTTCTCAGTATATGACCTATACTGCTTAACATACTTAAGTTCTGTCATATAGTTGACCTTTTTAGTCAATCTTTGACTTCTTGGGTCAACTTTGACTTTCATGGTCAACTTTGACCTTCATGGTCAACTTTGACTTTTTCGGTTAACGTTGACTTTCTATAAATCATAGAATTTTTCTATCTTTTGAACATAAAAGATCATAGGCTTGACTAAGCAATCATATTTGAGTCTTACGAAGCTATAAGAACTCATGAAATTTAAGAAAAACCCTAAACCGGGCTTTTTCATAAATACCATTATGGTACAAATTACATTTCTATACGAGAAATCATAACGTTGAAATTTCTAGATCTTACAATCTACCCCCCTTATAAATTTTCGTCCTCGAAAATTAGAACAAATCGGGGTAATTCTTTCTCATGTCGTCCTCCAATTCCCAGGTTGCTTCCTCAACCTTGTGGTTTCGCCACAATACTTTGACCATGGGAATGGTTTTATTCCTTAGGACCTTTTCTTCCCGATCCAGAATTTGAACTGGCTTCTCCTCGTAAGTCAAGTCCGTCTGAACCTCCACTGGTTCTTGACTAAGCACATGGGAAGGGTCCGATATATACCTTTTTAGCATCGAAATGTGAAAAACATTTATGCATCGATCCTAGTTCTGGCGGCAGGGCAAGCTTGTAGGCTACTTTTCCAATCCTCTCAAGGATCTCAAATGGTCCCGTATATCTTGGGCTAAGCTTCCCTTTCTTTCCAAACCGCATTACTCCTTTCATAGGAGCAATCTTGATGAAAACAGCATCACCAACTTGAAATTCTAAAGGCCTCCTACGTTTATCGGCATAGCTTTTCTGTTTGCTAAAAGCTATGTCGAGCCTTTGCTTGATCTTCTTGATATCCTCGGAAGTCTTTCTGATGAAGTCCGTGGTTTGCAACTGTTTTTGACCAACTTCCTGCCAATGAATAGGAGATCGACATTTCCTTCCATACAATGCTTCGAATGGAGCCATATCGATCGAAGCATGATAGCTGTTGTTATAGGAGAATTCGATCAATGGCAGCTTCTGGTCCCAATTGCCCTTGAAATCTAGTACACATGACCTCAGCATGTCTTCCAGTGTCTGGATAGTTCGCTCCGATTGACCGTCAGTGTAACGACCCGCCTAGCATAGGCCGTTACCGTACATACATACATACATACGTACTTACATGCATACATACTTATACGTAAAATAGCGGAATAAAATTTTTTTTTATAAGCCATATAAACATATTTGCACATACGTAAATAATTATACTGATTAATTAAAAACGTTGCGCAGGCATAAATAAAGCTTATAAAATAATCACATGATTAATCAAAAAGCATGGCGGCATTGTTCCCACATTTCACAGTTCAGCACACCTCGCCCTCCATCTTGTATCACGGGTTGCTACTAGGCTGCTTACCTACAGCATAGACGTAAGACAATGAGCTAACGCTCAGCAAGGACAACTATTAAATACCGCAATAACATAAACACAACACGATCTAACCTAACATAACATTTCATGACAAATCATAACATAACATTCCTTATCATGACCTATCATAACATAACATTTCTTATCATGACTTATCATAACATAACATTTCTTTTCATGACTTATCATAACATAACGTTTCTTATCATGACTTATCATAACATAACATTCCTTATCATGACCATAACATAACATTCCTTATCATGACCTATCATAACATAACATTTCTTATCATGACTTATCATAACATAACATTTCTTATCATGACTTATCATAACATATGCATGAATCGTTTATGCTTTGTTATGCTTCCTTACATCATCATATCTTTCTTTCTTAACTTATCTTTACTTATGGGCCCCGTAACATGAGTGTTCGTACCGGGCGCGCTCTATGGACTTACTCTTGCCATAGCTCAACCCGACCTGACGCGGGTCGGTACGACACAGGCAATTGCTTGCCATCATAGCTTAATCTTTCTTTTGTTAATTAGTGAACATGCATCGTGATGTTTCACTTAATTAATCTTAACATATCTTAACCCTAATCATGTTCCTATAAATCATAGCATACTTGACTGTAACGCCCCGAACCGTCACGCGTAGGGCGTCCTACTGCGCAGACGTGGGCCGTTACATTACTTGCTTAACTTACTTCTTAATTTAAAAAACTTAAACTGCGGAAAATTCGGAGTAAAAATTTTTTTTTTTTTTCTTTTCTTACTTTGAACTTAACTTATCTTCATGCATAACCATATGTACTCACTCGAGTACTGAGCTTTCATAATGATATTAAAAGCTAACATCATCATACCGTGGACCAATCCGACCTAATGCGGTTCGGTACAACACGAGGCAACTTGTTGCCATCATCCTTAAAAACCATTCCTTAACTCGTTCTTGAAAACAATTTCTTAAAAATAGTTTTCTTCTTGAAAACGGTTTCTTATCCATACTATCACATAACATAAAACACATCTTTTAAATATATTTTTCAAAACATATTTTACATAGCACAAATTCAAAACCCGTGGCGGTGTCCATCCCACATTTCACAGCCTGTAGCACCAGCCTTCACAGCTTTGCATCACGTATCGCCGGTAGGTTGCTTAACCTACAGCATGAACGTAAGTAATGAGCTTATGCCCAGTAAGTACAACGTGCAATCCGCAAAACATTTTTAACAAAGGAATGCATGAACCAATTAGGTTTTCTTATGAATCGATTAAATTTTCATTTATTATCTTGATTCTTATTTATTTGCATATCAAGTGTGCACGTACCGTGGTCCATCATCATGGAATGGCTGGAGGCAGCCAATCCAAACCAACTCAAACCATGAAACAAACTGTTTAACATGGAGTGATTGGGGCAGCCAATCCAACTCAACCCAAACCATAGACTAAACCATTTAAACTCGCCATCATGGCAAGTCGGTACGACACAATGACCTTAGCTTATCTTAACATGTGTTCTTACCATGTAGTTAATATTAGTGGACATGCTACATGATGTCACTATATCAAAACATAACATATCATGAACCATTACATAATCGTCGTAACATAAATCATCATAGCATAGCATCGTAACATAGTATCTTATCATATACGTCATGACATAAACCTCATAACATAGCATCATAACATTTCATCTTATCATAAACATCTTATCATAAACATCATGACATAAACCTCATAACATAGCATCCTAACATTTCATCTTATCATAAACATCATGACTTAAACCTCATAACATAGCATCATAACATTTCATCTTATCATAAACATCATGACATAAACCTCATAACATAGCATCCTAACATTTCATCTTATCATAAACATCATGACTTAAACCTCATAACATAGCATCATAACATAGTATCATAAATCATCAACACATGATTTCTTGAAAAACATGTTCTTTAAAAACATTTTGCCCATGCTGTAGGCGGAGTTATACTTACTTGTCGTCCTATGCTCTTGGTTAATCGTCCGAATCATGGCACGACAACAGTTCATACTCCTGTTTCCAAACAGGACGTAAGATAAGAGCTATACACATTCTATCTTATCATAATTCATAATCGTTAAATGTTAGTGTCCTAACCAACATTTATGAGTAGCCTTAGTTATATTATATGTTCCCTCCTATAACAACTTACGATAGCTTATTTGGTTACTTGCCGTAACCCTAGGGTTCATGGCCCAACATACTTAACCAGCATCATGCTAGGTTACTTCTGGTAACCTTGGGTACTAAGCCCAACCATTCTTAAATAGTATTAGGTTACTAATCTTATTAGGCCCAACCCCCTATCTCGGGTATCTCATGTGGTTACTACAAGTAACCCAACTTATTTGGCCCAATAAAATTAGGTAACCTCTCCGGTTACTATCTGTCCTATAGTTGTCACCATAGGACCCGGCGTATTTCAATTATTCTTGACAAACCTTTGTCAAGTTTTTCTTAATGAAAACCGTATTTTCATCAAATCTTAACATTTAAGCAAAGACAGTTAAAAACTATCAAGCTCTGAAAACAATCTTTGAAAACAGTTTCTTAAACTTAGGTTATCAGTGCATGTGCAGGAATATCCTGCTTATGCACTGTTTTTCTGAAAATCCTGTGCTGGAATTTCTGTTTCCTGCACAGTTTTGGGTATCAAATTGTATTTTAAAATCTGTTCGTAATTTGATAAAACTCTCTTCATAAAAGTTGTAGATCTCGGATAATACTACAACTTTCATGTTTTGAGGAAAACCCAGTTCTGCTTGGATTCTTGTCAGTTTTAATTTGAAACTTACTGGACGTGTAGACTAGGTCTGGGCAGATTAGCCTCGGATTTTCGTAAAAACGGAGGCCATTGGAGCCTTATTTTGAAAAACGGTCCACGTTATCCTCTAGGAAAAACCATTATCTACAACTTTTTAGTTTTGAGTTTCTTCAAATTCGGCCTCTAAGGGCCTCAAAATACCATTTCCAGAACACTGCCCAGTCTTGACCCGAGACTGGCAGTTTCGGTTCTTAATTTCGTTTTACGTCCTAAAACGTGCACGCTACCTCAACCGACCACAGCGGGAGCCTAAAGTCACACATGCAATCGTTTCTAACGTTCCATTCCATCAATCACATAATCATACAATCATTCTAAATTCTATGGGAACATATAACAAACATGTAATAGGCATACTCAAACCCATATAAGCATATCATCAAACATGCATCAAAAATGTAAACTAGAGACCACCACCTAATCATGCATAATCAAGCAAACTTAATCTAGAGCATAGACATAAATAGGTGAGCTTATGCTCTTACATTCCAACTCGGAAAATACACATAAACTCGAACCAAAACGTAATTA
Source organism: Ficus hispida (assembly GCA_025413025.1). NCBI lineage: Eukaryota > Viridiplantae > Streptophyta > Magnoliopsida > Rosales > Moraceae > Ficus > Ficus hispida. The sequence continues at coordinate 5,808,287 of CM046372.1, read as the reverse complement.
GAGGGTGGAGAGAATTACCTCAAGATTCAAGAAATTGAATCTACCCTCGGTTGCCTATAGCCTAGCCGGCCATGCTCCCTAATTCTTAACACTTTTCTCTGCTTTTTCTTGCTTACTACAACCGGCCATTCAAGCCACAAAATGGGTTTCCAATTTTTTTTTCACTCTTTCTTTTCTTCCTCACAAAATCCGAACTCTCCCTAAGGGATTGTCTCTTGGATTTTTGTTTTTGGTTCTTGTTTTCCTTTGGCTGCTAAGGGACGGTTTTGGAGCAGAAAAATGGGCAGAACTTGGCTCAATTTTCTGATTTTTTTGAATAAAATGGGCACCTATTTATAGGCAAATGCAAACTTTCCAAAATTTGCATTTTAGCCCCTAAACTTAGAGGAAATAATGCAATTGGCATGCTAGGTGTCAAGGTGGCCGGCCAAGACTTGGAGAGCAAGCAAGGGATGACATCATGGCTTACATCATCGCTTACCTCATTGCTTACATCACCAAATTTCCAAAATTTGCACTTTTGCCCCAAAAGTGAAAATTCTTACAAAAATGCCCCCTAGGTGGCCGGTTGCTTTCTTGGTGAACAAGCCAAGCTTATCTCACCTTGATGACATCATCTTGATGACATCACTTCGCTTACATCATCAATTTTCCAAAATTTTCACTTTAACCCCTAAAGATAAAATTTTGGCATTTTTGCCCCTGAGGTGGCCGGCCATGTCATCTCTTCTAGAGCCTTCCTTGCTTTCTTTCCAAGCTTATTTAATCCAATTATGATGTCATAAATTAAAGATAGGATGATGTCATCCATATTAAGTCCCGTTTGGCTTTTCCTTAATATTCAGTCCATTTTTCTGCTACACAGATATTTCTAATACTGTGTTTGCTTAAACACAGTATTTTTATACTGTACTACAGTCCAAAATTTATCTGTGTAAAAATAAACTGAATAAAATTTTTCTTATCTCTTAGCACCTTTCTTGCCCTTAATACCATACTTGGTGTGCTTGATTTTCTTGGGTGGTCTCACAGCTTATGCTTGCTAAATTGTCCGAAATGAAGGTTTTTCGCAGTATAATTCCATACTGCTTTGCTATATCTCAACACCTTCATCTATTTGACCTCCCTGGTCAACCTTTGACTTTTCGGTCAACTTTGACTTTTTCGGTCAAACTTTGACCAGCATGAAATCATAGAATTTTCCTTCCCTTTTTGCTCAAGGGTCAGATGCATGACTAAGCAAACTGCTTATTGAGTCTCATAGCTAATTAAACGAGAACTCAAACATATACTGATATTTAACTCAGATCGTGAGTTTTATATCGACATCCAAGAGTAAGACTCGGGATTTTCCTTCTCTAAAAGGAAATCATAGTTTCATCGAAATTTCGGGTATTACATTCTACCCTCCTTAAAGAAATTTTCGTCCTCGAAAATTCGAATACTTCTAAGTGGCTTTTCTTCTAGTCCACTATTGGTCCATCGTAACTTGTTCATGTTCCCATTTTTATACTTTAATGGGATCATGTTTCTTGTCTAGAACCATACTCTTACTTTCATATCATGTCATCATACTTTCATTCATTCTTACTTCATACTATCTTACTTTCATACTGCATACTTTCTTACTTACGTACGTTCATACTTACATGCTTACATACTTTCTTACATACGTACATTCATACTTACATACTTACATACTTTCATGCTATCATATCCTCCTTTCATATTGCATCACAAGAACTATTTTCATAAAAATTTGAGCAAGTATATCATATAACTTGCCATGTTTGAAAAACATTTCTTATCACATAACTTTTCATACATGAAAAGCGTTTCATACTTTAAAATTTTTCCACACTTGGAAAACATAGCTTAAAATAGCTTCTTTCTTGAACCTTGATCTTATGCTATTAGAACCATTTTCTTATCATAATGGCCCCTTTCTTGGAACTTGTCCCTCAAGGATTCGGCCTATGACCCCTATCTTGGGACTTGTCCCTCAAGGATTTGGTCATTTAACGAACATAACGGCTCCTATCTTGGAACCTTTACTGTTCATCACAGCCCCTATCTTGGAATTCTTCCTCAAGGATTCGGCTGTATCACATAAAATGAGGGATTCTTTCAAGCATAAGCTCAAGATTTAAGCATTTTTTATAAAAATATTTCCTTTGAATTCTTTCAAAGTTAATAATGAAGAAAGCTTGATATCGTTCGAGTGATGCAATACTTATCTCGTATCGACTAGCTACTTGCTAGTTAGTAGAATGGTAGAAGCTTCTCTTATTGCTTCTAACATTTTCTTCATAACGTAAAATCATAATCCTTAGGAATGTCTAAAACTTCCCATTATTTCATAATTTCCCTTACTAAGGGATCATATCCTTAATTTCCTCGTCATAATGATAGCCATTATCCCACTTATTGCTTGTATATTGCCTTGATATTACCACCGAATCAAGGCACTACCAAACATCTTTCCATACCTATTATCATTCTTATGGGAGCATAAGTTTCACAATCACGAAACTTAAGTTCTATAGCATCTAGCTTTTTTTTTTTAAATGAAAACTTCCTGATTATCACCCTACTGAGGTAAGGCGATAGGCTATCTGATCTCGAAGCCTATTCATTTCTTATTGCTACTCTAGCATTTATCATCATGACTTGGCTATCATAGTTGCAAGATGAGGCTCTTGCAGAAATTGGTTCGGTTGTACCAGCAACGAACCATTTTCTACTTTCTAATTCTAATTCTCAACATGTCTAACACTCATTCCTTCGTCCATATCTTAACATATCATACTAGAGATTCCTCACGATCTCATCATAGCATACCGTAGGCTTAGCTTATTCATCACGCTTTCGCTGCGCAACTCTGATCCACTAGCAATCATAGCCCATAAACTTATCTGGATAAACGCGCCAAGCTGCAACATAACTGACGTATCATCTTCATATCGTGCAGCCACTCAGCAAATGCAGCCACTTCTTGAGTCCCATCGAAGATGCGTGACTCCATTCCTTCGGATGCTAATGAAGTCGAAGTCTTGCGGTCCTCTTCAATCGTACCCGGGTTTTAAACCAGGTTCATATCTATACTATTATAAAACTATGACCTCACATAGTTACTATACTAACTAGAGTAAGAAAACTTACTTGCAAAACTGTGGCTCTGGCGGCAGAACTGTGAAACTGGATGGCAGAAAAACTTGCTCTGATACCATCTCTGTAACGCCCCGAACCGTCACGCGTAGGGGCGTCCTACTGCGCAGACGTGGGCCGTTACATTACTTGCTTAACTTACTTCTTAATTTAAAAAACTTAAACTGCGGAAAATTCGGAGTAAAAATTTTTTTTTTTTTTTCTTTTCTTACTTTGAACTTAACTTATCTTCATGCATAACCATATGTACTCACTCGAGTACTGAGCTTTCATAATGATATTAAAAGCTAACATCATCATACCGTGGACCAATCCGACCTAATGCGGTTCGGTACAACACGAGGCAACTTGTTGCCATCATCCTTAAAAACCATTCCTTAACTCGTTCTTGAAAACAATTTCTTAAAAATAGTTTTCTTCTTGAAAACGGTTTCTTATCCATACTATCACATAACATAAAACACATCTTTTAAATATATTTTTCAAAACATATTTTACATAGCACAAATTCAAAACCCGTGGCGGTGTCCATCCCACATTTCACAGCCTGTAGCACCAGCCTTCACAGCTTTGCATCACGTATCGCCGGTAGGTTGCTTAACCTACAGCATGAACGTAAGTAATGAGCTTATGCCCAGTAAGTACAACGTGCAATCCGCAAAACATTTTTAACAAAGGAATGCATGAACCAATTAGGTTTTCTTATGAATCGATTAAATTTTCATTTATTATCTTGATTCTTATTTATTTGCATATCAAGTGTGCACGTACCGTGGTCCATCATCATGGAATGGCTGGAGGCAGCCAATCCAAACCAACTCAAACCATGAAACAAACTGTTTAACATGGAGTGATTGGGGCAGCCAATCCAACTCAACCCAAACCATAGACTAAACCATTTAAACTCGCCATCATGGCAAGTCGGTACGACACAATGACCTTAGCTTATCTTAACATGTGTTCTTACCATGTAGTTAATATTAGTGGACATGCTACATGATGTCACTATATCAAAACATAACATATCATGAACCATTACATAATCGTCGTAACATAAATCATCATAGCATAGCATCGTAACATAGTATCTTATCATATACGTCATGACATAAACCTCATAACATAGCATCATAACATTTCATCTTATCATAACATCATAACATCATGACATAAACCTCATAACATAGCATCCTAACATTTCATCTTATCATAAACATCATGACTTAAACCTCATAACATAGCATCATAACATTTCATCTTATCATAAACATCATGACATAAACCTCATAACATAGCATCCTAACATTTCATCTTATCATAAACATCATGACTTAAACCTCATAACATAGCATCATAACATAGTATCATAAATCATCAACACATGATTTCTTGAAAAACATGTTCTTTAAAAACATTTTGCCCATGCTGTAGGCGGAGTTATACTTACTTGTCGTCCTATGCTCTTGGTTAATCGTCCGAATCATGGCACGACAACAGTTCATACTCCTGTTTCCAAACAGGACGTAAGATAAGAGCTATACACATTCTATCTTATCATAATTCATAATCGTTAAATGTTAGTGTCCTAACCAACATTTATGAGTAGCCTTAGTTATATTATATGTTCCCTCCTATAACAACTTACGATAGCTTATTTGGTTACTTGCCGTAACCCTAGGGTTCATGGCCCAACATACTTAACCAGCATCATGCTAGGTTACTTCTGGTAACCTTGGGTACTAAGCCCAACCATTCTTAAATAGTATTAGGTTACTAATCTTATTAGGCCCAACCCCCTATCTCGGGTATCTCATGTGGTTACTACAAGTAACCCAACTTATTTGGCCCAATAAAATTAGGTAACCTCTCCGGTTACTATCTGTCCTATAGTTGTCACCATAGGACCCGGCGTATTTCAATTATTCTTGACAAACCTTTGTCAAGTTTTTCTTAATGAAAACCGTATTTTCATCAAATCTTAACATTTAAGCAAAGACAGTTAAAAACTGTCAAGCTCTGAAAACAATCTTTGAAAACAGTTTCTTAAACTTAGGTTATCAGTGCATGTGCAGGAATATCCTGCTTATGCACTGTTTTTCTGAAAATCCTGTGCTGGAATTTCTGTTTCCTGCACAGTTTTGGGTATCAAATTGTATTTTAAAATTGTTCGTAATTTGATAAAACTCTCTTCATAAAAGTTGTAGATCTCGGATAATACTACAACTTTCATGTTTTGAGGAAAACCCAGTTCTGCTTGGATTCTTGTCAGTTTTAATTTGAAACTTACTGGACGTGTAGACTAGGTCTGGGCAGATTAGCCTCGGATTTTCGTAAAAACGGAGGCCATTGGAGCCTTATTTTGAAAAACGGTCCACGTTACCTCTAGGAAAAACCATTATCTACAACTTTTAGTTTTGAGTTTCTTCAAATTCGGCCTCTAAGGGCCTCAAAATACCATTTCCAGAACACTGCCCAGTTTGACCCGAGACTGGCAGTTTCGGTTCTTAATTTCGTTTTACGTCCTAAAACGTGCACGCTACCTCAACCGACCACAGCGGGAGCCTAAAGCCACACATGCAATCGTTTCTAACGTTCCATTCCATCAATCACATAATCATACAATCATTCTAAATTCTATGGGAACATATAACAAACATGTAATAGGCATACTCAAACCCATATAAGCATATCATCAAACATGCATCAAAATGTAAACTAGAGACCACCACCTAATCATGCATAATCAAGCAAACTTAATCTAGAGCATAGACATAAATAGGTGAGCTTATGCTCTTACATTCCAACTCGGAAAATACACATAAACTCGAACCAAAACGTAATTAGAGGTGGAGAGAATTACCTCAAGATTCAAGAAATTGAATCTACCCTCGGTTGCCTATAGCCTAGCCGGCCATGCTCCCTAATTCTTAACACTTTTCTCTGCTTTTTCTTGCTTACTACAACCGGCCATTCAAGCCACAAAATGGGTTTCCAATTTTTTTTTCACTCTTTCTTTTCTTCCTCACAAAATCCGAACTCTCCCTAAGGGATTGTCTCTTGGATTTTTGTTTTTGGTTCTTGTTTCTTTGGCTGCTAAGGGACGGTTTTGGAGCAGAAAAATGGGCAGAACTTGGCTCAATTTTCTGATTTTTTTGAATAAAATGGGCACCTATTTATAGGCAAATGCAAACTTTCCAAAATTTGCATTTTAGCCCCTAAACTTAGAGGAAATAATGCAATTGGCATGCTAGGTGTCAAGGTGGCCGGCCAAGACTTGGAGAGCAAGCAAGGGATGACATCATGGCTTACATCATCGCTTACCTCATTGCTTACATCACCAAATTTCTAAAATTTGCACTTTTGCCCCAAAAGTGAAAATTCTTACAAAAATGCCCCCTAGGTGGCCGGTTGCTTCTTGGTGAACAAGCCAAGCTTATCTCACCTTGATGACATCATCTTGATGACATCACTTCGCTTACATCATCAATTTTCCAAAATTTTCACTTTAACCCTAAAGATAAAATTTTGGCATTTTTGCCCCTGAGGTGGCCGGCCATGTCATCTCTTCTAGAGCCTTCCTTGCTTTCTTTCCAAGCTTATTTAATCCAATTATGATGTCATAAATTAAAGATAGGATGATGTCATCCATATTAAGTCCCGTTTGGCTTTTCCTTAATATTCAGTCCATTTTCTGCTACACAGATATTTCTAATACTGTGTTTGCTTAAACACAGTATTTTTATACTGTACTACAGTCCAAAATTTATCTGTGTAAAAATAAACTGAATAAAATTTTTCTTATCTCTTGGCACCTTTCTTGCCCTTAATACCATACTTGGTGTGCTTGATTTTCTTGGGTGGTCTCACAGCTTATGCTTGCTAAATTGTCCGAAATGAAGGTTTTTCGCAGTATAATTCCATACTGCTTTGCTATATCTCAACACCTTCATCTATTTGACCTCCCTGGTCAACCTTTGACTTTTCGGTCAACTTTGACTTTTTCGGTCAAACTTTGACCAGCATGAAATCATAGAATTTTCCTTCCCTTTTTGCTCAAGGGTCAGATGCATGACTAAGCAAACTGCTTATTGAGTCTCATAGCTAATTAAACGAGAACTCAAACATATACTGATATTTAACTCAGATCGTGAGTTTTATATCGACATCCAAGAGTAAGACTCGGGATTTCCTTCTCTAAAAGGAAATCATAGTTTCATCGAAATTTCGGGTATTACAATTGACATTTCATACATCATGACATACATTCATAACATAAAATCATAGCACTTATCATTCATATAAAATCATAGCATTCCTAGGATATTCTATAGCACTTAGCATGTAGCATTCATAATTAACAAACATACTAGGCAAGTATTCACAACAAGCCTATGTTGTAGGCGGAGTTGTACTTACCTTGTTTGTAAAAAGCTGTGTCCAATGTGGAGTTAAATTCCGCTGGACACTTCCGCGTATAACGTTCTGAATAAAATGAAAGTAAGTTAGAACTGTTGGTAGTATAACCAACATTCTTTCATAACCTTAGTTATAGCCCTTACTTATTTTTTTACGTTATCCTAATTGGTTACTTTGGTAACCTAATCGGTTTGTTTTTAACTTTGGTTTAAAATCTTATCCTTAGAAAAGAAAACCTTAATTTTTGGTATAAAAATCCTTTTTGTTTAACTTTAAAACTGAAAATCTTAAACTGAGACTTATAAATTATTGAGTATTAGAAACTGCCTTTGGAACAGTTTCACAATGTCAATTTGCAGTGAAATTGTGGAATTACATTTTTTCTGTGTTAATTTATAAATCCTGTACAGAGTTTTCCATAATCCTGTACAGTTTTCCGAAATCCATTTTCATATTAAAATCAAGACTGATTCTGAAAAACTTGTCTTCACGAAAGTTTTAGATATTGAAAAGTTCTACAACTTTCGTGTTTTGGATAAAATCTAGTTCGGACGTTTTCGTGATCAAAAACCCTATGGAACTAGTCCTGGCCGTGCACGGGTCCTGGGCACTTCAGGCACGGGTTTTGGTAAAAACCGAGGCCATTGGAGCCTCATTTTACAAAACTGTCCACGCTGTTCTCTAGGAAAAAACTCTACTTAAAAACTTTCATGTTTTGAGTTTCCCCTGATTCGGCCTCTAGAGGCCTCAAAAACTGTTTTCCCCGAAACTGGCCAATTTCTACCCGAGTTGGCAGTTTTCGGTTTAAAAATTTCGTTTGCGTCCTAAAACGTCCACCCTACCTCAACCGAACTCAGTGGGAGCCTAAATCAGACATGCACGACGTTTCTAATGTTCAGATTTCAACATGCAAGCCAAATTGAACATCTTTCATAATCCTACAAAAATCCTAAACATTTAATCAAACATCTAACATGCACACATGCACATAATTGAACCACCAACCCTATACCTAAACAAATCAAGCACATGCTCATAATTTACAAGCTAGGGCAGAACTTGAAAGTGGGCTTATACCTTACAA
>CM046372.1:5728940-5799519 GCA_025413025.1 Ficus hispida | reverse complement strand
CGAATCTAGGCGATGTGAAGAATGCGTAGCTCCAGAATCAATTAACACATAAGCATCTTGTTGAGCAAAAGGAAGCTGACCTGTCACCACTGTGGAAGGTCCAGCTTGAGCATCCTCCTTTGTGTAGGCGTAAATGCGTCCTTGAGGTTCTGGAGCTTCCAACCTGCCTTGGGAGATTTCGGGTCCCTCGAGCTTCATCTGTGCCGCATGAAGTTGAGGTCCCTGTCCTCTCTGTTGGTTCTGCGGACTCTGGGGGTTAAGATTGCAGCTTCTAGCATAGTGGCCTTCCTTGCCACAAAGAAAACAGCGACCGCTTCCAACACGGCACTCTCCCGGGTGCTTTCTCCCACATTTCTGACAAGTGGGATTATTGTTGTTATCAGGAGTATTTCTCTTTTGAGGAAAATTCTGTTGATTCCCCTATCCTCCTGAATTCCACCTTCTCTTCTGCTGGTTGTTGCCGTACTGCCTGTTGTTGTTGTTCTGGCCCAAAGGTCCTCCTTGACCTTTCTGTTGCGGAGTTTGGCTTGGTCTTGCCTGAATCTGTTTAGCTTGGGCCTTCTCTTCCCTCTTCTCCTGGAAAAATTTAGCCCTTTGCTCCTTGTTCTGACCCACCCAATATTCAGCTCGAATTGCCCTGCTGACACATTCGGCAACAGTGAGTGGTGGATGGGGGCCACTGCTGATTACCACTGCTAAATCTGAGCGAAACATTCTCATCATTCTTCTTACTTTGTCCCTTCTGGAACTGATGAGGTGAGGGCAGAGACGTGCTAGCTGCTCAAACTTTTTGACAGCTTCGGCTACTGACAGATTTCCTTGGCGGAACTTGTCGAACTCGTCTTGTTGAGCCTCCATGACCTCAGTATTGAAGTACTTTTCCTTAAATTCCTCCACGAAGTCCTCCCATGACATCTGAGTCACATCTCGCCGGATCTGAACTGTTTCCCACCAGAGGCGAGCATCCTTTCGTAGCATGTACGATGCACAGAGGACTTTCTCCTGATCGTTGAGTCGGAGAAAATTTAAGGCGACCTGAAGATCAATCAGCCAGTTATCAGCCTCGATTGGGTTCGTAGACCCCTCGAATTCCGGTGCCTTCATGCGTCGAAATTTGTCATAGAGTTCTTCTGGAGCTCGAACCAGAGGCGCTGGTGGCACAGCTGCAGGCGCAACAGGTATTTCGAGGCCTATGGGATTCTCTGGAATCACCGGGTCAACATGAGGAACTTCCGGTGCTGCAGGTTGATTCACTTGTGCTGGTGGTACCCCAGCATCAGGAGGTCCTTGGTTTTGTTGAGCTATCTGAGCTCTAAGTCCTCCTATCTCCTGCTGTTGCGCTATCATCATCTGCCTTAGCTCATCCAGCTGAGCTGCAAGATCGATGTCCTGGGTCGGTACTCTTCTACGCTTTGGTGGCATGGTTCTGTACGGAAATAAGGAAATAAATTCAGTTTCTTGAAATCATGCCTTTTATATAGAACCATAATCTTCATTCCATATAAAAGCATAACATGAACATATCTGAATTCATCATGTTCTCGTTCGTATCTCCTTCACAACAGGAGTACCTAACCATAACATTTGGGGAAGATATAAAACTTTCCCATCATTTCCGTACGTCACCTAGTTATCGCCACCAAGCTAAGATACCACCCGACGTCATTCTTGTATCCGACATTCTCCAGCATGGCCATCGAAGACAGATACTTACTATGCATATAAAATCTTAACTCTAATCGTAAAAAAATAACATAACTTACTTGGGCCGTTGCAGAAGCGATGTGAGGCGAAGTGAAGTAGGCTGGCAGGATACCGCACTGATACCAAACTGTGACGCCCCGACTTCCCAAGCCAGGTCGACACCATACTTACTTGTACTTATCTCACTTGAAAATTTGAGAATAATTTTTTTTTTTTCTTTAAAACATATTCACATAAATTATCTTGTGGAGAATAATATGTCACTCATATATATATATATATATATATTAAACTGAGAATACCCTTTCGTGTCTTCAAACTTTATACATATAACAAAACATAATTTACTTTAGAATATTAAAATATTTGCTTAACATCGAATGCGGAAAATCATGCGTAGTGGTATCCCACACCGCCCTTCACTCGCCGCATCGTCTGCATAGCCCACCACTTAAATTGCAGGCTTTTTACCTACAGTATGAAATATAAGAGTGAGCTTTCGCCCAGCAAGTACAAACATAATCTCACAAAAATAATTTAATCATCTTAAAACATGTCAATCATCATGTAACTTATGCATGAGCCATTTATGATTGATTGAAAGTTTTATGCTTCATTTTAGACTCAATCTTTAACTTATCTTGTCTCAACATGTGGGCCCATAGTGTACGTACCGAAAGCGCGCAGCCTCCAGACAAAGCTAGGGTTTGCAAGGCACTAACAGTTCTGGGAATTAAAACGTGACCCTCACGCATCAACGAGAGGTAAATGTCACAACTGGTTTTAAACATGTATCCTCCTCGATCACGGGAGGTTGGTACGACACCTTTCTTGATTATCTTACCACATGATTTAGCATTAGTGAACATGCTTCATGATGTCACTATGTCATATTCAAACTTTAACATTGGCCATATCATGGCATTCTTGAAACATGACATTTTATGTAACATGTTATAGCATATCATCACATAACATCATTTAACATCATACAACATAGCATGTACATTTTAACATAGCATATATGAAAATAGTATTTACTATTTTCATACTGTAGGTGAGGTTCGATACTTGCCTGAGATACTATGCCTGGGGTTTCGTTGATTTCCACTCTGACCTCGACTGCAGGTTACTTCCTGCTATTAGAAAGAACATAGGATAAGAATCCTATAAAATGTTGGTAACCTTTCCAACATTATGGTTATATGTCCTTTTACAAGCTTTGATCAACTACTAGGTTACTAATTGTACCCTAGAGATTGTGGTTAATTATCTTGACCCATTAGGTTACTTGAGGTAACCTTGGGTATTAAACCCATATGATTAGTATTAAATTACTATTCTTATTATCGAGCCTAAGCCTTAGTAACTCGGTTATCCTTCCCGGTTACCACTCGTCATCTTTTGTTTTTACACTTTAGCTTTTAAATCCAATTTGGAAAATTGGCTAGAAAATCTTTTGTTTTACTTCAAAATTCGAGGTTTTTAAAGTAAAACTTTATATAACTCATTTAAGGCTGAAAACTGCTTTTGAAATAGTTTTCATAGTCAAAACAGGAAATGTTGATGTGAAAATACAGTTTTTCTGTATGTTTGTAGAAAATCCTGTGCAGGAATTTCTTGTTCTCTGCACAGTTTTTATAGTTCAGGTTGTATTTAAAAATCCAAATGGAATTTGAAAAACTTGTCTTCACAAAAGTTCTTGCTCTTGAGAAATTCTAAAACTTTCATGTTTTAAGAAAAACCCAGTTCTGCTTGGATTCGTACCAGTTTTAATTTGAAACCCACTGGTCGTGTAAACTAGGTCTGGGCAGTTTAGTCTCGGATTTTCGTAAAAAGGAGGCCATTGGAGCCTCATTTTGCAAATCCGTCCGCGTTTCCCTCTAGGAAAAACTGTTCTGAACAACTTTTGTGTTTTAAGTTTTGCCTAATTCGGCCTCAAAAGGCCTCAAAATCGGCTTGCCGTAAAACTGGTCAGGATCCACCCGAGCCTGGCAGTTTTTCGGTTTAGAATTCGTTTTACGTCCTAGACGTGGAACCTAGCTCAACCAGCCACCGCGGGAGCTCTAATATCAATCATGCAGCGGTTTCTAACGTTCAATATTCAACATGCAAGCCAATTTGAACAACATTCATAACCATGCAAAACCTTAAGCATTCAATCAAACACAAAGCATGCATATAAAACCACCAACCATAAAATCCTAATTAACCAAGCACATAACCTAAATTTCTTAACTAAGGCAGGGAATTAAAGTGAGCTTATGCTCTTACAAACTTTGCTTGAAATACATTTAAATTTCTCAATTGAAATTTAAATGAAAAGTATAGGGTTTGAGGGAATTTACCTAGCTTCTACCCAAGGGTTTGGCTTGCTAGATTTGGTTCTCCCTTGGTCCCTCCTTGCTGCCACTAGGTCCGGCCCCTTTGGCTTGCTTGGCTCCAAACTTTTTCAGCCACTCTAGCACCAAGATCCGGTCACCACAACCTCAAAAATCCGGCCTCCAACTTGGTTAGTTCCTCCTTTTTCCTTTCCCTCTACAGCCGGCCTCTTGGCCAAAAGATTGTCCAAAACTTTCCAACTCTTTCTTGCTTGCTCTCCACACAAAATCCGACCACCCTAAGCTCTAATCACTCTTGGTTTTGGCAAAATTTCCTTTCTCTCCTTCCTTCTCACTCTCGGTTTTTGGTGAAGAAAAATTGGCAAGAGTTTGGTTGCTTTTCTCTAATTTTTTTGAATTATGGGGTCACCTATTTATAGAGGTGGGGGAAGTTTCAAAAATTGGAATTTGACCCCAAAAAAAACAAGAAATCACACAATGGGAGGGGTATAGGTGGCCGGCCAAGGTGGTTCTAGAACCACCAAACTTACTTTCCAAATTTTTGCTAAATCCTTAATGATGTCATTAATCAAAAGGTGGTGATATCACACTAAGGCTTTGTTTGGCTTTTCCTTAATGTAGTCCACTTTAATTCTAGCACAGATATTTATAATACTGCTTTCACTAATACACAGTACAATTTAATACTGTTATTTTAAACTGCAGTCCAAAATTCATCTGTGTAGAAATGGACTGTATAAAAATTTTCTTATACAATCAAACTTCTTGGCCAAAGATAACCTAACTAATGTGCTTGATTTTCTATGGTGGTTTTTGAATCTTAAACATACCATTTTATCCGTAAAAATGGCTTTTACACGGTACAATTTTTATACTGAAAAATATTTAACCGTACCGCCTCATTTTCGATTTTTCGGGTCAACCATTGCTTTCTTGTCAATCATTGACTCTCTTGTCAAAATTTGACTATCATGAATTCATGAAATTTCGTCATACCTTTTTGCTTAAAAGGCCTATCATGAAGTCTCGTAATTAATTTACCGAGAACTCAATCATATACTGATAAAATCATGAATTTTGTATTAATATTCATAATTTTCATAAAATTGCACATAAACACATAATACGAACTATAAATTTCTTATTTACAAGAAAATTGTGAGTTCGTGAAAATTTCGATTATTACAGTTTAATCAAGTTCCGAATGATACTTTAAGAGAATATCATTGATTCCCGTGAAAGAGCTATGGATTCTATATCTATGAATAGTGTTGTCATCCTCTATGTAATGCATCTCTAACTTATAGAGTAAAAGTTGCCATTCCTTCACCTAACCTTTGATAAATCAAAAGATACAACACACAGATATATAATAATTTATCCACTCAAATTAAGATGTCTACAAGAATATCCTTTAAAAGTGAATTGATTTATCTTAAAGGAATTATTACATAAATCAATATCACTTTAGGTCAAATCCGATACATATGATAAACCCCTTATATATATATATATATATATCAATATTTTTACTTAGAAAGCCTGATTCCAAAAGTCAAGACAAACTATCCTACAAGAGTAGAAGTAGACAAATATTACAGTCTTACTAAAGCCAAAGTGCCCACCTTTGCTTCACGATTGTAGACTCTTAATTTAGATTATCACTTAAATATTGTATCTTTCTGCATACTTCATTATGCATAATATTAAAGTTATTATACCGATAATCTTGGTGCTATTTGCTTGTAAGAAATCTATACTAATAGAAGTATCAAGGATATTCGATATGTGAAATAATTAAATATCTTTATTGATAGATAAACGTCAAAACCATGAACAAATTTTCACTTTAGGGCACTAATCCTAACAAAACTATGTCAAGAAAATATTTGTGTGAAGTATGTTATCGTTTACACAAACTGCATAACAGTTCAAGGACATCGCATCTAACTAGTAAAGTAAATATACTTTCATAAGAAAAGGTTCAAAGGCTCACACCTACCAATCCTATGCAGGTATTAACCTTAGAACTCTATCACCATATAGTGTCTTTTTGTTTTCCCACGTCATCAATTAATTTCATTCATACAGGAGATTGTTGGAAAAAATGATTTTTAAACCATTTTGAGGTCCAAATTTGAGTGGGACCCATTTTGAAAAAATAACGGGTCGTGATGGATTTGAATTCTCCATCACGAGGAGAAGGAAATCGTAAAAATGATAATCAGGTGAATGAGAAATCGATGCTCAAAGTGTGCCCATTGAATTTGGATTTTATTGGAAAAGTTGCTAAGAATGTAGAGTCCCACATTGCTTAGGCAACGATATGATGGAGTTTATAAGTGATTGCACTTTTAGACTTGGATAAGATGATGAATGCAGGAGGCTTTCTCACACACAAGGAGGGGGTTTGCACCAAATCAGTAGGTTTGGGGCCCAATATGTGAGTCTGCACGATGTGAGAAATGTGAATATCAATTCGTCAAGCTTACCCTACGCGGGCTTTGTTTTAAAAAAATTTTATTTGTATTTTCCAATATAAATCCAAATTTATTTTTTATTATATTCGGAATATCAACAAATGAAATTGTTGATATTCCTGGGCATTAGTACATGATTAATCAGGGATATTAGTGCATGATTAATCAAAAGATAAATGGCTGCATAATTCTAATTAATCCCATAATTAATCCTGAAATAAAATCTCTTAATTTTGATTTTGTAACACCCCATTCAGTAGCATATATAGGGAGGCCTTCACATTAAGTTTAAACACACAACACAAATTCATAATCTCTCTTATGCTTTTCTCTGTTCCAAGGCTAAGATTATATATTAGAGTTCTACGGTGTTCTTGGTGATAGTGGGAAGGCACATGTTAAAGTTCGTTGGAAGCAGCATTCAATCGTCCTAAGTTTACTATTATTAGTCATTGTATCTTGGGAGATAAATGTCCATTGAATCCTAGAACACCTACCGAAGGGGACGGATCTGTTTTAAGGAAATCATGTGATACACGTGTCTCGACATTCATCATCATCATACAGTTTTTGAGTTAAAGTTGAATTTCCGATCGTAATAATTTTACCTTTGTATCCCGTTATAATATTTCATTTAGTGATATTATACCTGTTCCTTTTTTATTTTATTTTTTATTTTTATGCTCTATATTTATAACAGATAGAACTGACAAGCTCATAGTCATTAGTATAATAACAGTAAAAAAAAAAAAAAAAAAAACTTTAAAGAACAAAGATGAGAGAATGATGCTTTACAGGCATAGTCACCCAATAGAAAATTTTATCCCAAAAGCATGTCACCCGCTTCATGATTTCTAGAACTTTTGATTGAGATGTATTTTAGACCACATATCTTATTTTGGCATTAGATCAAAGCATACGAACGCTTGAGACAGCATATACTGCTGTACTGGGGTTCTGTTCCTGAAGTGTCACCACATTACAAAAAAGATATATTTATATATAGTAATAATAGAAAAAATGAGAAAATAAAAAGAGTGGTTAGAATGTGTTCTTATCCGAAACATAGTTTAGGCAGTTAAATATAAACTATTTATGCCATTTCTTTTGGATAGGTTTTGTTGAGGGAAGATCTCAACAGAGCCCTCAAACGACTAGGACAAAGTCATTACTAATAATCTGGCCTATATATAATATGTACATATGCACATATGCATACATACATACATATGTATATATATATATATATATATATATGATCAAGTTTGGAGTTCATGGCTTTAGAGACTAGGTGGGTCTTGTTTCTTTTCCTCAAAGGAATAATGATTTTTCCAAGATGACCAAGCCCCGTCGTTGTCAAGATCATCACTTGGAAATTAATGTTCGTCCCCATGATATGTTAATTAAAGAAAGGCTAAAGACGAAGATAAATGGAAATAATTATAGACCACTGAAACCAAATGTTATATTTGCCACTACTACAAAAGTTGGCTTACACGACGGAAAATACATTACTGTTTTTGTGAAACCGTAGTCTTAAACAGGATTACACGATGGTTTTATCAAACCGTCGTGTAAACAAAGGATTACACGATGGTTTAATCAAACCGTTGTGTAATCCGGCAGCATTTCCAAAAAAAAAAAAGGATTATACGATGGTTATAGAAAACCATCGTGTAATCCTCCGAAAATTTTGAAAATTTCAAATTTTCAAAAGAAGGATTACACGACGGTTTTGAGAAAACCGTCATGTAATCCGAGGATTACATGACTGTCATAGAAAACTGTCATATATTCCTTCGCAAATTTTCAAAATTTTCAAATTAAAAAAAAAATTACACAACGGTTTTGAGCAAAACCGTTGTGTAATCCTCGGATTACACGACGGTTTTCTATGACCGTCGTGTAATCTCCAAAAATTTTTAAAATTTTCAAATTTTTGAAAAAAAAAAAAAAGGATTACATGACGGTTATTTAAAACTGTCGTGTAATCTCCGAAAATTTTCAAAATTTTAAAAATTTCAAATTTTGAAAAAAAAGGATTACACGACGGCTATAGAAAACCGTCGGATTACACGATGGTTTTCTATAACCGTCGAGTAATCTCCGAAAATTTTCAAATTTTCAAAAAAAAAAAAAGATTTCATGCTTTGGAATTCGCATGAAAACCCATTACATAAATACACTTTCCTCTTCATTTATCATCATTTTCATCTTCAACCCTCTAGACAACTCAAACTTTTCGCCTCCCCACCTCCTTCGCCCGCTCACCCGTCCCCCTAACTTAAAATCCGGTCACGCCGTCGCCGCCACTTCAAACTTTTCCCAAACCGCCACCATAGTCCCGGTTTTTTTCCACAGTCGCCGTCACCACCACCTTTCTCTTCCAGTGTTCCCATCAAGCCCGTGACTATTTTTCTTTAAAGAAAAGCAAGGTGATTTCCATATTACTGACTTTCTTATTTTCTAACAAAACTACAAACACACAATGCTTTAATAACTTGCATGGAGTGTAATTTGTAGTGTTGTTTGAATGTTTTTTTTTATTGTTGCTATTTCGAGATGAATATTTTGTACATAGTTTTGGCACTTTACACACATTTTTTAACATGGTTTTTATCCACCCACCATATGCTCGATGAAATAGCAAATGAAATTTTATTTTGGATAATCATATGGAATTTGATTATCGTATAGTGTATACCATTACACGATGGTTTTGCTCAAAACCGTCGTGTAATTGGGCTTGAATTTAAAAAAATGGCTTTTTTTTTTGTGATGGCACACATTACACGACGGTTTTGCTCCGAAACCGTCGTGTAATGTGTGCAATTGCCAAAAAAAAGCCAATTTTTTTTTAAATTTAAGCCAAATTATACGACGGTTTTGAGCTAAAACCGTCGTATAATGGCATACATTACACGACGGTTTCGGGTCAAAACTGTCATGTAATGTAGTGATTGCACGACGGTTTTGAGCCGAAACCGTCGTGTAATCACTACATTACACGACGGTTTTGGAGGGAAACCGTCGTGTAAAGTTCTCAATTTGCGGCGTTTGCTACTGTATTTCTTGATTCGACGACGGTGTGAACCGTCTTGTAATATTGAGATACCACGACGGTTATGACCGTCGTGGTATTTTCCACGACGCTGGATTACACGACGGTTGTCTAACCGTCGTGTAAACTTTACACGACGGTAAATAACCGTCGTGTAATTTTCAATTTTTACTAGTGTGCATAGATAAAATGATGGGGTTTTATTTTTTATTTTTTTATTTTTTTATATTTTATTTTTAAGTAGGCTTTTTTCGAAAGGCTGCTTCCATTATTGTTCACTTCAAATTTCGACTCAATGATTTTCTACTTTATTGTTTCTTAATGATGGCTAATTATAATATAAAACCACTGCATTGTAATGATCTGTCTATTGGATGCTTTTTTTTTTTTTTTTAAATGGCGAGAAGGGGCAGTTGAACTTAGAGAGATCTAACACATTACGACTAGCTAGGTTGGCACCCATCAGATCTCGCATACTATGACAAACCCCAAACTCTTTATATAATTAATTGGAAAGAAAAAGGAAGACCATAAGTTCAAAAACAAACAAAAGAATTGTAAATAAACATCAAAACTAACTAAATTTAAGTTCACTACAGGAGAATGAAACAAACAAAAAAAAAAAAGTCCTTCCCATTTTCATGAATGACCTCATTAAAAACTTTATTAGTAAAATATTAAAAAAAACATGCTAAAAGGGGGAAAAAAAAAAAAAGTCTTACTAGTCAACAACAAAAGGAACACCAAAAGCATGAGAACCCAAAAAAAAAAAAAAAAAAAAGCAAAAGCAAAAAACTAATCAAATCAAATTATTGAATCTCCATATTATCTATGGAGACTATTTGTACTAACAAATTCAACACATAATTAGAGATCTTTGGATATGATTAGTTAGAGGGAGAGAAAATGAGTGGTAGATCACCTATAGGTAAAAGAAAGGAGAAAGAAGGGACGTGTCTTTTCTCGATCTTATGATATTTGGTACGCAATCTCTCAAACAAAATCTCTAATTAGGAAGGATCAAAATTGGAGTGTTTTGAAGAATATTTGGGCTCCCACCCCCTAATCCCTTCCTTCTACTTTTCTTTTTTATCAAAAAATCATGAACACTACTACAGAATGTCGCTTCCACGACGGAGATTGGACGACCGTTTTTTAAAAACCGTCGTGGAAACGATGGCAAAAATACGGAACAAAAAGTTACAGCCAAAAACCGTCGTGGAATTTTAGATTTCCACCACGGTTGTTTAAACCCGTCGTGGAATATTGTATTTCCATGACGGTCATGTAAAACCGTCATGGAAGTATATATTCTACGATGGTTTATGGGAACCATCGTGGAATATCTCGATTATTACACGACGGTTGTATAGAACCATCGTGGTAGTACCGTGGATTACACGACGGTTGTCTAAAAACCGTCGTTCAATCCCATTCTTCCACGACGGTATCCATAAAACCGTGGTGGAAATATCGTACTTTTTTTCAGTCATATATCAGATAGAGTTGCCCTGTTTTTTCCACATTAATAGAGCTACTGCCGTGAACCAAAATCATATCAGATCGCTCCGACAACAGTTCCATACACCACTGTTGGATGCCACCCACCGCCTCTACTGCTCTCCCGTCGTTTTTGTAAGTCATGATGACACAAATTAACTAAACAAGGAAGTTGTTTTCCTCTGTATTATTTTTTTATTTACGAACCCGGCCAGATTATATAAATTTTAATTTGTAATTTTTTGGATTACTTTTGATACGTTATATACTGCAAAGTGTTTAATTAATTAAGTGATCTCATGATGATCAATGTATTTTTAATTTGGTTTTATTTAAATTAGTTTGGATTTTTTAGTTAAATATTTAAAAAAATTTATTTATATATAAATCCTATATATTACGATGTATTTATAGTTTGTTTTTTTTTTAGCTAAATAACCCGGGCCGGTTTTTAATTTATAATGGTATTTTTAGTTTTGTTATGTTTTTTGGAGTTTTAATTTAGTAAATATATTGTTGATTTAATTAATGCATAAGCCGGGGGTCTTTATATATAACTAGCTATGAATTAAGTGCAAGCAATTAATGATATTGATGCCAAAATTTTAAAAAGATGCACACCTTATGTTGACTTATCGAGAACTTTTATTAATTGATTTAGGATTTGCATGCTAATCATGGATAGGAAATGGATGTGGTTTGATAGATTGTCTAAAGCATATGAAGATGGTGTCGAAGAATTTTTGTCATTTGCTAAAGCTCATACACAAGACGATAAGATTCGGTGTCCGTGTCAAGTTTGTGGTAATCATAGATCCCATTCAATTGATGATGTTAGAGGGCATTTGCTTGCTTATGGGATTATTTGTTCTTACCAAACATGGTATTTACATGGTGAAGATTTCGTCGGTTTTAAGTATAGTAAGACTAGTACTAAAGATAAAGAGCCTATTGTGGAAAAAGACGGTGGTGAATCTATGTACAATATGATAAATGATTTAGAAGAAAACTTTATGCACTGTCCGGAGTTATTTGAGGAAATGATTAATGATGCCGAAACGCCCTTGTACGTCGGGTGTACAAAATATACAAAATTAGGGGCATTGGTTAAATTATGGAATATGAAAGCGTCGGGAGGGTGGACGAATTCTATTTTCACGACTCTTTTAGCTTTTCTAAAAGATGTTCTACCGGCGGATAACAAAGTGCCACCTAGTATGTACGAGGCGAAAAAGACTTTGAGCACGTTAGGAATGGAATACGAAAAGATACATGCTTGTCCAAACGATTGCGTACTTTATCGGAAAGAAAATGAAGATTTAGATGAATGTCCGGTTTGTAATGAGTCAAGATGGAAGAAGGGCTAGATTCCATCGAATGGTAGTACAGGAGTGCCGGTGAAGGTGTTATGGTACATTCCACCAGCTCCACGTTTCCGCCGTTTATTCCGTAATGCAAAACATGTTAAGAGTTTGACATGGTATCACGATAAACGTGTTGATGATGGCAAGCTTAGGCATCCGGCCGATGCACCGCAATGGAAGACCTTTGATGACAATCATCCAGACTTTAGTGCAGAACCAAGGAATTTACGTCTCGGTTTGTCGACGGATGGAATAAACCCACACAGTAACATGAGTAGTCGGTATAGTACCTGGCCAGTCATACTTGTCAACTACAATCTCCCTCCAGACGTTTGCATGAAGCGGAAGTTCTTTGTGATGACTGACTTTCTTACAAATTATGATTTTCTTGTTTCTCAAGGAATCAAAGTTTGTATTATGTGTTCGTATATGTTTTGCCTAATCAGAATTAGGAATTATGTTTGAATGAATTCCGGTCAAAGTATTGGCCAGAATGATCTGAGCTACGATAGAAATTTATGATTTTATGTTGGTCAACGTTTGACCAAAATAGTCAAAGTTTGACCAAAAAGTCAACATATGATGGTTCTGTGGTATAACAGGCAGTATAGAGATTATACTGCGAAAAACCATCAATTACGGATAAATAAGTAAGTTTAAGGTACGGGATTATGTTAGAAAAATCAAGCACAATTTTTAGAGCAATAAGGACTAATGAGCTTTAAGTTATAAGAAAAACCTAAACACAGTCCATTTTTATGCAGATAAATTTTGGACTGCAGTTTAATAGACAGTATTATTTTTATTGAAAAACAGTATTTGTTATATATGTATTAGTATGAAAAGAGACTACTTTTAAGATTTAAAGCCAAACAAAGTCCTAAGTATTGGACACCTTGTCCAATAGGAATTTAGCAAAATTTTGAATATTTGGAAATTTGGGAAAGTATTCCAAGAACATTCATTGAACTTTATCTCTACATTATGGCCGGCCACCTCATAGGGGTTATCTAGCAAATAAAAATTTTTAAGGGTTTGGTGAGCAATTTAAGGATTAAAAATAATTCTAGAAACAAAATTATTTTACACCTATAAATAGGTGTCTTTGGTGGAAATTTTTTTAGGCATTTTATTCCAAAAACCCACCCAAACTCTTGCCATTTTCTCTCTTCCTTTCTCTGCCCAAGCTGAACCCAAAAGACAGCAAAAACCTTGAGTGGTGGCCGAAAAATTTAGTGAAGGACAGCAACCAAACCCATTTCGGAAACCAAGCTAGCAAATCCCTCTTCGGTTTGGAGGTAATCTCTTAACCTCCTAAACCTCTAAATTCTGTTTTTCAAGCTGTTTACAATGTATTTCCAGCTGATGTTGTAAGAGCTTAAGCTCATTTAATTATGTCCTTTTATTGCTTAAGTTGCCTAGAATGTGCTTGATTTATGTTTAGCATGTTTATGCTTTATTTTGGTGCTTGAATTGTGATGTATGCTCTAGGAAATGTGTAGATGTTATATGTGACCACTAGGTGTATGATGTATGTCCCCATAGGCTTATGTTCTGTGTTTAATGGCTGATTATGGTATTGAAAGATTGTATGCTAAACTAGGGTTCAAGAAAACCCTATAGAAACTTAGAAAACCCAAGTTTGGTGAACTTCACCAAATGGGTTTGATAAAATAATTGAATGTATGAGATTGAATGAATGGGTGTGAGAACGTTATATTACGCGCTGCATGCTTGACGTAGGCTCACGGCTGTGACTGTTTGAGGTAGGGTGTGCGTAAAATTACGTGAGAGCGAACCGAAACCAAAAACTGCCAGTTCGGGTGAAAACTGGGCAGTGAATTGGAAACGGTATTTTGAGGCCTTTAGAGGCCGAATTTGAGAAAACTCAAAACTGAAAAGTTGTAGGAAATTGAAAATTCTAGGGGCAACGCGGACAGTTTTTGAAATTAAGGCTCCAAAGGCCTTCGTTTTTACCAAAACCCGTGCCCAGACTGCCCAGACCTATATGCACGGCCAGGCAGTTTCAACGAAGAAAAAGCATGAGTTAAGTTCAGAACTGGGTTTTTGTCAAAACATGAAAGTTGTAGAGTTTTTCAGTATCTAAAACTTTCATGAAGAAAAGTTTTCCAAAATCCAAACAGATTTTAAAGTAAAACTGAATCAGTAGAGCAAGCTCTGATTCAGAAATTTGAAACAATACATGCACAGGAAATTCTTGCACATGCACTGCCAAATTAACTGTTTTTACCAAATTTCTGCAAAACCAACACAGTTTTATTTAAAAGCAGTTTTAAATGATTAATTAAACTCAGTTTAGCAAGAAATAAATTTATTAAGCAAATTAAGCAAGGTAAGCCAATTGGTAACCTATTATAATCATATAGGTTACCTAATTTTAATTGGGCCTAGTTATTTAAGAACAAAGGTTGTATGTTGGGCCTTAGGTCCAAGTTTATACAAGGTAACCTTTAAGGATACCACCTTAATTATTGGGCCTTATAAGCCCAACAGGCTTTGTAAATTTTCACCCAAGATGGGCCTACATTAAGGTTACTCATAGTAACCTAATAGTGTACCCATATCAAGATCATTGGGCCTTAAGCCCAAAGTTTATTAAGTAATCAAACAGAATACTGTTTGATTTCCATTAGGGTTATGCCCTAAGGTTACACTTAGTAACCAATAAGGATTATTATTAAGCTTATAAGGGGGACATATATCTATGGTCACGGATGAATGTTGGTTCGGGTACCAACATTTAATAAAGTAAGTTAAAGTAAGATAGGATGATTCTTATCTTACTTCCCTTTTTGGAAACAGGAGGTAACCTTTTGAGGTAACCTATCGGAACGATACGTCCCAGGATATAGCAAAACCTGTAAGTACAACTCCGCCTACAGCATAGGCAAATGGTTTTATGAGTTTGCATGTTTTTAAAATATCATGCATTTATGTGTTATGTATGATGTATGTTTATTATGATGTATGTTTATTATTGTGACATCATGAGGCATGTTCACAAATAATAAATCATATGGTAAGAAGAAGATTATGTTTTTAAGAAAGAAATGTTTTAAGAAAAGGTTTTTAAGTATGGTGTGTCGTACCGACCTGCTCTAGGTCAGGTTTGGTTCATGGTTTGAGTTGGACTGGGCTGGCCGCCCCAACCACTCCATGACTGCGCGCCACGGTACGTACACTTATAAGGGGCCCAAAACTATGAAAGCAAAAATGAAAGCATAATTGGTTCATGCATTGCTTTATTAAGTTGTTTTTGCGGGTTCAAGGTTGTACTTGCTGAGCGAAAGCTCACAACTTACGTTTATGCTGTAGGTAAGCTTCCTACTGGCAATTCTTGATACAAGGCGGTGAGGCGTGCAGGGCGAACTGTGAAACGTGGGAATGGAGACTGCTACGCGTTTTGAAATATATATGTGTATGCTTTGTTTAGTGCAAAGTTATTTTAAGATTTCGATACTTTTGAAAAGTAAATACTAAATAAGTATTGTGTATGATGTAAATAAGTAAGTAGCAAAGTTTTTACTCAAGTGGTTTTAAAAAGAAAAGAAAAAAAAAAATATGTACGTTATTTCCGCATAAGTAAGTAAATATGTTAAGTTAATATGTAAGATAAGTAACTGTAACGGCCTACGTAAGGGCGGGTCGTTACAGAGTTGGTATCAGAGCGGGATCCTGCCTTCCAGTTTCACAGTCTGCCTGCCAGCGCCACCGTCATTGTAAGTAAGAGTTATTTTTTTTAAGTACATAGATAAGTAATTATTATGCGCTCGTAAATTGATAGATTCAATTATCGAGATACGAGTATGGATAAGGATCGAGATGCCGCTACGGCATTCCACAAGATGAAGCCCTATATTTTTGATGGGACTCAGCAGACGATATCGCTACCAGGATGGCTTTTCGATATGGAGGTCATTTTTAGGGTATGCCATATCGAAGCTCATCTTCAAGTTTTATTAGCCAGTAGATGTTTGATGGGAGAGGTTAGAGCCTGGTGGATGGCGCAGGGGGACCAGGCTATACACGGGACACCATGGGCAGATTTTCGTGCCCGTATGACAGCACGATATGGACCTCCACCTGATGAGGGGGCCAATTCGCCTCCACCTGATGAGGGGGCCAATTCGCCATACCGCGACCCGGCTATTTACGGCGACATGAATAGGAGGCGATATCTCAACTTCGCCGCAGAATGGCATGCTTATCCGGATGAGACCATGGGCCACTATTGCCGTAGATTCCGCGAGGCAATGTTGCCCTATATCCCTCAGGAGCTCGTGGATCCACAGTGGCGAGCGTTACAGCTTATCAGGGACGGACTACCTCCGGCAGTTAAGTTTTATGTCCCCGCTCCGGTTGTGGGAATATCCTTGGAGGACATGATAGATGCTATTATAGAGGCTGAGGTAATAGCATATATGGTACAAGAGGCCAACCCAGTGGATATTTACCATGTCGATCCGGTCGACGACGCCGGCATTCCAGAGCCTGTTTTTGAGGAAGTTCCAGCTATGCCTGAGGATCCAATTCCGGCGGTCCCACTTCAGCAGATACTTCCGCAAGAGGCGGAAGCAGGACCGGATGATGATGGTATGGATCCTGCGGAGGCTCCGAATAACCCAGGGGACAATGCCGAAGATCCTCCAGTAATCCTCATTGAGAGTGATGATGAGGAACAAGAAGTGTGGGAAGAATGAGATGATTTTGAGGATATAGAAGAGGAGTTAGATGATCCCGAGGAGCAGGAGGAAGATCCGGAGGAAATGCTATTCGACGACGAGGATCGAGATGTATTTTCCGACGCGATGACCGAGTAGATAGTTTTAGAACTAACTCCGACTTTTTGTTCTTTTGACGTTAGGGTTGTATATATGACAGGAATGATGGTTAAGTGGTAGACACTTCCATCCTATTTTGACTGTGTATATAGTAAAAATGATGTATTTTTTTTAAATGTATAAAACGATATATTTTATATGAAATGAGTATCATGATAATTATGATGTCATGATAAACAGTTTCCATGATAAGTATACGATAAGTTATAATAAGTTTATAATATGATACGTTATGAAGAAATCATGAAGGATTTCTGCATAATGTTTTATGATATGCTATGAAGAAATCCCGAAGGATTTCTATATGATAAGGTTAAGTATGATATGATGATGTGTTTTTATAGGAAATAAATGAAAGGAAAGATTTTCGGAGAATAACAAAATCTTTTCTTGAAATGTATTAGGAGTGATAAGATGGTGCGTACGCGAAAGCAAGCTAACCAGAACGCGCAAGAGCCAGATCTCGCGAACGTTGTAGCCACGTTGCAACAGCAATTGCTACAACAACAACAAGAAACAAATCGGCTACGTGAGCAGATAGGCCGATTGAACCAGATGCCTAACACGAACGAAATTCCACCTCAGGATAACCCTGCACCACCGGTAGTGCCCCAAGTACCGGAGGTTCGTCAGGAGGTTCCGCGGAATTTCGGAGTTCCTTTAGCACCCTTAGGGATGCCAGCAAACCCACCAATAGTTCGGGAAGATCTACTGTATGAGCGATTCAGGCGGATGAAAGCGCCTGAGTTCGAGGGTCTTACGGACCCAATAGAAGCTGATAATTGGCTTATGGACATCCAAGTTATCTTGGATTTCATGGGACTCACCGAGCAGGAGAAAGTGCTCTGTGCATCATTTGCACTGAAAAAGGATGCTAGGCATTGGTGGATAACAGTGCAAATGCGTAGGAATGTTGCAGCCATGAGTTGGCAAGATTTTGTAGCTGAGTTCAAGGTGATGTACTACAACCGGGAGATCCTTGCAGCACAGCAGGACGAGTTTAATAGTCTAAAGCAAGGATCAATGTCAGTTATGGAAGCTGTTAAGAAGTTTGAACAGCTAGGCCGCCTATGTCCTGAACTCATACCGACCGAAACAGAAAAAGTAAGGCGAATGATGAAGATGTTTCGGACGGATATAGCTAAACAAGTGAGTGCGGGAAGCAGCCCTCCTACCCTAGTGTCTGACTGTATTAGTCGGGCAATTAGGGCTGAGTATTGGATCAATCAAGACAAGGAGGCGAGGGCGCAGATATTTAAGGCCAAGAAAGAGGAGAAGGCTACGGAGAAGCAACTGCAGCCTAGGCAGAATCAGGACGCATATGCAAGGGGCCAGATGAGTAATGCGATTCAGCATGCTAAGCAGTTTGGAAAGAACAAGAGGAAGGGAAATGCTGCTGGCCAGGGACAGCAAAGAAATTACCCTCAGAAGAGCAGTAACCGAGGGAATGAGGGTAATAATAATAACTTTCCAGTGTGCGCTCAATGCGGGAAGAAGCACCTGGGAATATGTAGATTGGGGACCAATGCTTGCTACCTTTGTGGCAAGGAAGGTCATTATGTGAGGAATTGTAACCTCAACAACCAGAATCAGAATCAGAACCAGAACCCCCAGTATCTGCAAAGGAATGCGAGCAGTCAACTGCATGCAATGCCAGTCAAAATCGAGGACACTTCGTACGAACCAAGGAGGATAGAGGCTCCTGAACCCCAAGCTAGGATTTACGCCTACACAAAAGGGGATGCCGAGGCTGGAACTTCTCACGTAGTAACAAATTAGATTTTTATTTTTTTTTACACCGCTCATAACGCTATCACCGTTTTTGATCCTGGTGCTACTCATTCCATTGTATCGATAGAGTTGCCCAGAAATTAGGATTTGGAGTTAGTAGTTTAAAGTAATTTATAAGAATATTTCTTCGATTGTAAGAAAATTTTCTGTATGACTACTGAATATGAAGTGCTTCAATAGTCATTTATAACAGAAAATTTGTATGTGGATCTCGTTGCGAGCAAGCTTCAAGATTTTTATGTGATTCTAAGAATGGATTTCCTAGGCAAGTACAACGCTAAGATAAATGGCCGCAAGCGTTGTGTTATGTTTAGTTTGCATGATGAGGAGGAATTCAACTTTTACGGCCAGTCCCGTAACTCCTCAAGTAGGTTAGTATCGGCACTGAACGCGTGGAAAATGTTGGCTAACGGATGCCAAGGATACTTAGCCAACATGATGGAGAGAAGTGGAACTAAAGCCAGAAGATGTTCCCATTATCAGGGAATATGTGGATGTCTTTCCAAAAGAATTTCCTGAACTTCCTCCCGAGCAGGAAATTTCTTTTGAGATAGACTTATTGCCCGGAGCTACCCCGGTATCCAAAGCGCCTTATCGCATGGCCCCGGCTGAACTCCTAGAATCCATTAAGTTGCATCAAGGAAAGAAATCCTTTTTGCAAAAAAGGAACAACTTTCGATGAAAAGAATAAGGAATTTAAGACCTCTAAGTATGAGGTAATTTATTTCAAAGAAGGGATTTGTGTTCTTAACTTTGAATTCCATAAGAAATGGATTATGTTGAAAGTGCATATAATGCCATACACAGTACCTCTCGGAGTTTCCAAGATATACAAGGATCTTAAGGAGAATTTGGGTGGCAAACATGCAGAATGAGACCACAGAATTCGTGACAAGGTGCCTAACTTGTCAGAAAGTTAAGGCTAAATACCGCCATCTAGGTGGAGACATTCAGAAAAATTGAGCTCCCATAATGGGAATGGGAACAAATAATGATGGATTTAGTAGTATGATTGCTCAGAGTTGTAAGTGGGAAGGATACGATTTGGGTTATTATCGATAGAATAACTAAATCAGCCCACTTTATTGCCATCAAAGCCACTTTTTCGGCAGAAAGGCTTACCGGAATTTATGTATTTCAGATTGTTAGGTTATATGAAGTGCCAAAAATCGATCATTTCAGATTGTGGTGGATGTTTGAACTCTCAAATGGGTCGAGTGTTCACACCGCAATGGGGTCGAAATTAAAGTTTAGTACAGCTTTTCACCCCAAATGGATGTTCAATCGGAACAAACCATCCAAAAACTGGAAGATGTGTTAAGATCATATGTTTTGGATTTCATAGGAAGCTGGGATCAGAAGCTACCTTTGATCAAGTTCCTTATGAGAATAGTTATCACGCCTCAATTGGTATGGTTCCATTTGAAGCATTTTATGAAAAAGAAACGTCGATTTCCCATTCATTGGCAAGAAGGGAAAACTTAGTCCTAGATACACAGGGCCATTCGAAATCTTGGAAAGGATTGGCAAAGTAGCTTACAAGCCTGCCTTGCCACTAGAATTAGCTTCGGTATACGACGTTTTCCACGTTTCGATATTAAAGAAGTATGTACCTGATCCTTTCCATGTGCTAAGTCAAGAACCGATCGAGGTTCAATCCGACTTGACATACGAAGAGAAACCAGTTCGGATCATGGATCGGGAAGAGAAGATCTTACGAAATAGGACAATTCCCAGGGTTAAGGTATTGTGGCGGAATCACAATGTTGAAGAAGCAACGTGGGAATTAGAATAGGATATGAGAGCGAATTATCCCCATTTGGTCTAATTTTCGAGGACGAAAATTTTTAAGGGGGAAGATTGTGATGACTGACTTTCTTACAAATTATGATTTTCTTGTTTCTCAAGGAATCAAAGTTTGTATTATGTGTTCGTATATGTTTTGCCTAATCAGAATTAGGAATTATGTTTGAATGAATTCCGGTCAAAGTATTGGCCAGAATGATCTGAGCTACGATAGAAATTTATGATTTTATGTTGGTCAACGTTTGACCAAAATAGTCAAAGTTTGACCAAAAAGTCAACATATGATGGTTCTGTGGTATAACAGGCAGTATAGAGATTATACTGCGAAAAACCATCAATTACGGATAAATAAGTAAGTTTAAGGTACGGGATTATGTTAGAAAAATCAAGCACAATTTTTAGAGCAATAAGGACTAATGAGCTTTAAGTTATAAGAAAAACCTAAACACAGTCCATTTTTATGCAGATAAATTTTGGACTGCAGTTTAATAGACAGTATTATTTTTATTGAAAAACAGTATTTGTTATATATGTATTAGTATGAAAAGAGACTACTTTTAAGATTTAAAGCCAAACAAAGTCCTAAGTATTGGACACCTTGTCCAATAGGAATTTAGCAAAATTTTGAATATTTGGAAATTTGGGAAAGTATTCCAAGAACATTCATTGAACTTTATCTCTACATTATGGCCGGCCACCTCATAGGGGTTATCTAGCAAATAAAAATTTTTAAGGGTTTGGTGAGCAATTTAAGGATTAAAAATAATTCTAGAAACAAAATTATTTTACACCTATAAATAGGTGTCTTTGGTGGAAATTTTTTTAGGCATTTTATTCCAAAAACCCACCCAAACTCTTGCCATTTTCTCTCTTCCTTTCTCTGCCCAAGCTGAACCCAAAAGACAGCAAAAACCTTGAGTGGTGGCCGAAAAATTTAGTGAAGGACAGCAACCAAACCCATTTCGGAAACCAAGCTAGCAAATCCCTCTTCGGTTTGGAGGTAATCTCTTAACCTCCTAAACCTCTAAATTCTGTTTTTCAAGCTGTTTACAATGTATTTCCAGCTGATGTTGTAAGAGCTTAAGCTCATTTAATTATGTCCTTTTATTGCTTATAAGAGGGTGTTTGGGTGGTGAGTTTAAACTCACCACCATCAACTCAATTTTTGTCTTTTTCCCTAAAAGTTTTTTGTCTTTTCTGAAAAAGTCAACCAAAATCACTATTTAAACTTACAAATCTTAACTCAAACTTAAACACCAAACACCCTATTAAGTTGCCTAGAATGTGCTTGATTTATGTTTAGCATGTTTATGCTTTATTTTGGTGCTTGAATTGTGACGTATGCTCTAGGAAATGTGTAGATGTTATATGTGACCACTAGGTGTATGATGTATGATGTATGTCCCCATAGGCTTATGTTCTGTGTTTAATGGCTGATTATGGTATTGAAAGATTGTATGCTAAACTAGGGTTCAAGAAAACCCTATAGAAACTTAGAAAACCCAAGTTTGGTGAACTTCACCAAATGGGTTTGATAAAATAATTGAATGTATGAGATTGAATGAATGGGTATGAGGACGTTATATTACGTGCTGCATGCTTGACGTAGGCTCACGACTGTGACCGTTTGAGGTAGGGTGTGCGTAAAATTACGTGAGAGCGAACCGAAACCAAAAACTGCCAGTTCGGGTGAAAACTGGGCAGTGAATTGGAAACGGTATTTTGAGGCCTTTAGAGGCCGAATTTGAGAAAACTCAAAACTGAAAAGTTGTAGGAAATTGAAAATTCTAGGGGCCAGCGCGGACAGTTTTTGAAAATAAGGCTCCAAAGGCCTTCGTTTTTACCAAAACCCGTGCCCAGACTGCCCAGACCTATATGCACGGCCAGGCAGTTTCAACGAAGAAAAAGCATGAGTTAAGTTCAGAACTGGGTTTTTGTCAAAACATGAAAGTTGTAGAGTTTTTCAGTATCTAAAACTTTCATGAAGAAAAGTTTTCCAAAATCCAAACAGATTTTAAAGTAAAACTGAATCAGTAGAGCAAGCTCTGATTCAGAAATTTGAAACAATACATGCACAGGAAATTCTTGCACATGCACTGCCAAATTAACTGTTTTTACCAAATTTCTGCAAAACCAACA
The DNA here is from genome assembly GCA_025413025.1 of Ficus hispida. NCBI lineage: Eukaryota > Viridiplantae > Streptophyta > Magnoliopsida > Rosales > Moraceae > Ficus > Ficus hispida. Next base: position 5,776,470 of record CM046372.1, on the reverse strand, counting down.
CAGTTTTATTTAAAAGCAGTTTTAAATGATTAATTAAACTCAGTTTAGCAAGAAATAAATTTATTAAGCAAATTAAGCAAGGTAAGCCAATTAGTAACCTATTATAATCATATAGGTTACCTAATTTTAATTGGGCCTAGTTATTTAAGAACAAAGGTTGTATGTTGGGCCTTAGGTCCAAGTTTATACAAGGTAACCTTTAAGGATACCACCTTAATTATTGGGCCTTATAAGCCCAACAGGCTTTGTAAATTTTCACCCAAGATGGGCCTACATTAAGGTTACTCATAGTAACCTAATAGTGTACCCATATCAAGATCATTGGGCCTTAAGCCCAAAGTTTATTAAGTAATCAAACAGAATACTGTTTGATTTCCATTAGGGCTTATGCCCTAAGGTTACACTTAGTAACCAATAAGGATTATTATTAAGCTTATAAGGGGGGACATATATCTATGGTCACGGATGAATGTTGGTTCGGGTACCAACATTTAATAAAGTAAGTTAAAGTAAGATAGGATGATTCTTATCTTACTTCCCTTTTTGGAAACAGGAGGTAACCTTTTGAGGTAACCTATCGGAACGATACGTCCCAGGATATAGCAAAACCTGTAAGTACAACTCCGCCTACAGCATAGGCAAATGGTTTTATGAGTTTGCATGTTTTTAAAATATCATGCATTTATGTGTTATGTATGATGTATGTTTATTATGATGTATGTTTATTATTGTGACATCATGAGGCATGTTCACAAATAATAAATCATATGGTAAGAAGAAGATTATGTTTTTAAGAAAGAAATGTTTTAAGAAAAGGTTTTTAAGTATGGTGTGTCGTACCGACCTGCTCTAGGTCAGGTTTGGTTCATGGTTTGAGTTGGACTGGGCTGGCCGCCCCAACCACTCCATGACTGCGCGTCACGGTACGTACACTTATAAGGGGCCCAAAACTATGAAAGCAAAAATGAAAGCATAATTGGTTCATGCATTGCTTTATTAAGTTGTTTTTGCGGGTTCAAGGTTGTACTTGCTGAGCGAAAGCTCACAACTTACGTTTATGCTGTAGGTAAGCTTCCTACTGGCAATTCTTGATGCAAGGCGGTGAGGCGTGGCAGGGCGAACTGTGAAACGTGGGAATGGAGACTGCTACGCGTTTTGAAATATATATGTGTATGCTTTGTTTAGTGCAAAGTTATTTTAAGATTTCGATACTTTTGAAAAGTAAATACTAAATAAGTATTGTGTATGATGTAAATAAGTAAGTAGCAAAGTTTTTACTCAAGTGGTTTTAAAAAGAAAAGAAAAAAAAAATATGTACGTTATTTCCGCATAAGTAAGTAAATATGTTAAGTTAATATGTAAGATAAGTAACTGTAACGGCCTACGTAAGGGCGGGTCGTTACATTCTTGATGTTGACATTATTGATATCAGGCCCTCAACAACCAGGGAATGATATTGATGTTTACTTGGCACCATTAATCAATGACCTAAAAAGGTTATGGGATGATGGTTTACAAGTAAGAGATTCTTACAGTCAAGATACGTTCAATCTTCGCGCAATGTTGATTTGGTCAATTAATGACTTTCCTGCACTTGGCAACCTATCTGGTTATCCTGTGAAGAGTTCTATAGGTTGTCCCGTTTGTATGAAGGAAACATCTTCCATCAGGTTGAAATACGGTAGGAAAACCGTTTACCTTGGTCATCGGAGGTTCTTGCTGAAAAATCATCGCTATCGCAAACAAAAGAAGGCTTTTGATGGCAATACCGAAGAAAGAATCGCTCCTCGGATTTTAACTGGCGAAGATGTTTTTGAGATGGTTAAAGATGTCAAGGTAGTTTTGGGAAAGAGAAAACATAAGAATCCAGCTGTCGATGGCCCTTGGAAGAAGAAGTCAATTTTCTATGAACTTCCATATTGGAAGTCACTTTACGTTCGGCATTGCTTAGACTTATGCATATTGAGAAAAATGTCTGTGAGTCGATAGTGGGCACATTGCTTGACATTCCGAATAAGACTAAAGATGGTGAAAAGACACGGTTGGACCTTAAAGAGATGAAGATTATACCGAATTTGCTCCCCGATAAAAGATCGAACGGCACTTACTTACCACCGGCGAAGCACACATTATCTAGACACGAAAAGAGAAAGCTTTGTGAGTGGCTTGCTTCCGTGAAAGTGCCAAGTGAGTACTCTTCTAACTTCAAAAGGTTGGTTTCGATGAAAGATTTGCGGCTCGTTGGAATGAAATCACATGATTCTCATATCTTGATGCAACAATTATTACCACTTGCTTTGCGGGGATTTTAACAAAAGATGTCAGATACTCAATTACAAAGTTATGCTCATTCTTCAATTCGATATGCTCCAAGGTAATTGATCCAATGATGTTAGATTCGCTACAATCGGAATTAGTTATGACATTGTGCCTACTTGAGAAGTATTTTCCACCATCCTTTTTTGATATAATGATCCATCTTTGTGTGCACTTAGTTCGGGAAGTTAAGTTATGTGGCCCGGTGTATTTGAGGTGGATGTATCCTTTTGAAAGGTACATGAAGGTTTTGAAGGGATATGTGAAGAACCGAAATAGGCCGGAGGGTTGTATAGTGGAAAATTACATATCTGAGGAAGCTGTTGGATTTTGTTCTGAGTATTTGTCTAACGCGGATCCAATAGGGTTGCCAACGAGCGGGCCATTTATATCGAAAGGACTATCTGTGGCCGTTCATTCACCGGTAAATCAAGATGAATGGGAAAAAGCATGTTTGTATGTTCTGCACAATGCTAAGGAAATGGAGCCTTTCTTTCAAGTTCATATGGCGGAATTAAGAGTTGCGAATCCAAGAAAAGGAAGAAGTAAGAAGTGGTTTCAAGATGAGCAGAATCGGACATTTCGGGAGTGGATAAGAAAATATTTGCATATGAAGCCAGGCGTTTCACAGGACGTAATGAAGCTATCCAGAGGTCCATCATCGATAGTCACAAGATATACATCGTATTTGGTGAATGGCCACTCCTTCTACACTCGAGCAAGAGATGAGAAGCATCCCGTACAGAATAGTGATGTCACACTTTGGGCCGAGTCTATGCATATTTCATCCGCAAAGGACAAGAATCCGGTATATAGTTTCATGAATTACTTTGGGTTCATTGAAGATATTTGGGAACTTGATTATTGCGGCTTGCGAATAGTCCTATTTAAATGCAAGTGGGCTGACAATAATTATGTTAAGGTTGATAGTGACGGCGTGACAGTAGTGGACTTTAGGCGATTGGGCTACAAAAATGATCCTTTCATCATGGCGTCACAAGCGGTGCAAGTATTTTATACAACGGATCCTGCAAATTTAGAGTTATCTTTGGTTGTACCAATGAAGCCAATATCAATCCGGGATGGCCAAGAAAATATTGAAGATTGTACCGACATTCCACCATTTACAAAGGGTTTACCACCGGTGGATGAGATTGATAATTTTGATGACGACGTTTCACACTTACTTCGATTGGACGTCGAGTGGACATGTGTCGAGAAGCCCAAAAAAAAGAAGATAAAAAATGCTTAACATACAATTTTACGTTTCTTACGTTGTAAACATTTCGATACGGGTTTTTATTTACGCGAGAAATATGTATACTTGATTATTTATACATGCAAAAATGTATGAAAGCATATAACAACAGTGGTGAATAATTGCACAACTATCAGGATTGGCCGCTTATCTGGATTACGGTATAAAGTTGAAAATAAATTTTGCATGTTCGAAAGATACCACGACGATCTTTTTCAAAGACCGTCGTGGTATCTCATATACCACAACGGTCTTCATAAGGACCGTCGTGATAGATAGGTAAACCACGACGGTCTTCATGAAAGACCGTCGTGGTATATACCAATCCGTCTTTTAATTGACCGGCCTGGTAAATCTATACCACGACGGTAAATACGAAAACCGTCGTGGTATTATTTTATTTTCATGGTCCTCTACCACGACGGTTTTTGTGAATGTCCGTCATGGTAGAAGTCCATGAAGTCTACCACGACGGACGAACAAAACGACCGTTATGGTAGATACCATGACGGTTTTTTCATTGACCGTCGTGGTAAATCTATACCACGACGGTCAATGCAAAAACCGTCGTGGTATTATTTTGTTTTCATGGTCCTCTACCACGACGGTTTTTGTGCATGTCCATCGTGGAATCCGTCCATGAAGTCTACCACGACGGTTGAACCAAAAGACCATCGTGGTAGGCTTCGAAAATTAAATTCTTTCCACGACGATTTTTTAAAGACCGTCGTGGTAGGCATAAGGCAGCTCTTTTGAAATTTTTGGGAATAGGTTAAATTTTTCCCGCATTTAATAAAACCCAAACAGACACCATTTTTCCCCAACCCATTTCATTCGAAACCTCTGTTCATCTTTTCACTCACTGCTCAAATTTCAAGTTTGCCCAAAAAAAATTCCCTCATCTGAATCCATCGACGGTCTTTTACAATCATCTGACACTCCATTCCTCGCTCAAAATCCACGGCGTCATCCTCCACCAACGCCAAGGTTTTTCCGTCATTACCAAGTATCTCTCGCTGCCCACAACCTGTGTTGTCCCGGACTAGATACTAATCTTCCCGTGCCCACGCTCTATACGTCGGTAAGTTGTACTCTATATTGCTTGTCTAAATTTCAAGTTTGGGAAATTTCTGTTTGTTACAGAATAATTAGTTGAATGTGGTTTGCGAAAATATTCATTTCTTGCTGTTGATTGTCTCAGTCATTTAGGTTGATTTTAAATAGTTGGGTAAGGCTTAGGTTGATAACACGTTTGATTAAATGCCTCTTTTTAATGTTTGATATTTAGTTTTAGAGTTAATTAAATTGGATGTGTTTGCCTCGGCTTTGGGCATTTTCAGGTTAAAAAGTAATGATTTTGTTCGTTATATGTTTGGATAGTAATGTGTTTTAGAACCACGGCCTTTGTAATGATTTAATATCAATGATGCTTTGTTTATAACGGTTCGTGTTGCAGTTTTTTTTCAGATTGATTAACAATGTCAAACTCTCACGAGGAGGATTGCTCAACCCAAACTCAAGCTACAAAACCACGATGAACCAACACATCAAGATTCAATGCTAATGAAGATGGAAAAAGACGAGCAACTCTCCTTAAAAGAGTGCACATTGTTAGGACGAGGGGAAAACGAATTCTGGTTTCATTTGACGTGAAAGGGCAACCATTAGGCAAGGGAGGTGATGAATTACAGAGTTGGATTAGAGTGCTTGCTTAGGAGCACATTCCAATTTGGATTGCTGATTTCAGAAGTGCTGATTGGAACCGAGGAAAGAACGAGTGTGGTTGGAAGTTGTCACTTCATTCACTATTGACGAATCACACAAAAAACAGGTTTTGTAGTCATGTGGGGAGTCGGCGAAGGGTTTCCGATATGATCTTTTCCAAGCCTTTGTTAGGGATCATATCCACGAAGAAACCGTTTAACAACGACCGGCAAAATTAGTTCGAAATTACCCAACCATCAGCCAGGACGATTGGGAAAGGTTTATTACGTATTGACGGACGATTGATTTCAAGCGGCTTTCCCAACAAGGAACTGAGATCAGAAAAAGAGCAAATACGGATCTACGATAGGCCGTAATGGATATAGGAAACGTGATCAAGAAATCGTACGTTAATTACTTTGCCAAACAGCTTCAAGTTAATAATTGGTTAATTGACATTACGTATTTTATGTATGTTTCTTAACTTTAATTGCTAAACTGCAGTTCGAGAAGACGGGGGAATATGCTGCCCGACATTTTATTTGGCGGGACACGCGTCTCAAACTCGATGGAGAGTACAAGAATCCGTCGGTTAAAATTATTGGCGACACAATAGTAAGTATACGGAATGTTTTTCAAATTGGGCTACGATTGTCTCCATTATGTTTACGGGCTTAATAACATATTGTGTAATTGTTATAGGACGATTTAACACAACAAGAGACGCAAGGCAGCTTTGAATCCGTGGGTACGGAGGACATTTTGACCAAGTCTTTGGGCAATGCCGAGCATTCTGGTCGTATTCGTGGGCAATCAAAATTTGTCACGCAGGCGCAATACTACAATGCCATGAATATATCGAGGGAGAATCCTGAAGTCTCTTACATGAAACGACAGTTGGCTGCCTTGAAAAGAACGGTGCAGGAACTTTGTGCAAAGCACGGTATCAACCGTGAGACGATGGCTGAGGAAGCATCCCAACCTACTGTTGATCAACACAACAATTTCAAGGCTAGTTGCACCCTCAATGAGAATGAAGCCGGCCCGTCGGATCAGCAGCCCATGCCTAATGCAAGTAAGGAATGCCAGCTTTTCTTGACTGATGTCATTAATGGTGGTGAAGTTTTGGTTGCAATTGACAGGGCATACATGGAGTGTGTTAAAACCGACACAGTCCATGGGATTCCTTTAGGCGAGGGGAATGTGCGTGTGACAATCAGTGTCCCAAAAATTAAACGTGCACTCCTTCCGATTCCGACGGATGAAGCCGCCTATATTGAAGAGGCCATCAGGGGGTTTGTTGCGTGGCCCAAAAAAAACATCATCCTTCAAAGCAGTTTAAGCCAGGCCAGTCGAGGTCCCAGTCAAGCTCCCGAGCCAACTACAAAGGGAACCAAACGAATAAAGAAGAGAGCCGGGAGGAAGAAACCACACTCAGAACCGGAGGTACAACAGTAAACCGGTGAAGAAGAACTGAGGTTTGACTTTGATACCATTCCCGTTGATATGAGACCGTTGACGAACTACGCACAACGGTGCTTGACTGACGGCACCCAGATCGCGTGCCCACAACAATAGTCTGTCAATGCTGATGACATGCCCATATATATTGGGTATGAAGATGTATACCATTTCATTTCTTTCAAGAAATAAGTGTAAGTAGTATAATGGTTTACATTAGGTAATGGTTTTTTCCTTAAACAAGACTTATTGTTCCAATTAGAATGGTGATACTGTAATACAGTTATTTTTGGGCTGCAAGTTTGACTTAATTATTTTACAGCTATCTAGCGGATTGTTGTGCAAAAGCCGGAATGGATCAGCGTTACGACTTTATTTCTCCATTCCTTGTCTCGCTAGTGCAACAGAATGTAGATCGCGTAGCGTACATTAGAGAGACAGTCGACAATATCATCCGGATCATAACAAACACACCAAGGGGAAGGCTTGTTCTCATGCCATATAACAGTGGCCAACATTGGATATTGGCTGTTATTAATCCGTGGGATGACTCGGTCCCCATTTTAATCCTCTTGGAAACGATCCGGGTGAAGATTTTTAACAGCTAATTACGTTGTAAGTATTCTTTGATGTTGGTATTAATGATTAGATTGATATTCCAAGGTTGTAGTTCCGGATGTATTGATATTTGTTAAACTGTTAGGGCACTAAACGATTGGAAGTTGTTGGTGGGACGAGGAATAACAAAGCGACGCAACTGCCAGACGTTGATTCAGACTGCTCGCTGTCCTATACAATAAGGAAATGTGCAGTGCGGCTATTTTGTATTGGGGTTCATGCGAGAAATAACATTGATCGTCGATGGCCTTGCCGTACTTCAAAACAGGACGTCTTATACTGAAGCTGATTTAAATTTGGTTAGGCAGGAGTGGACTACATATGTCATGCGCTTCATACAACATTAAGCGCATTAGCATGAAGATAAATTTTGTATAGGCGTTATATTTACTTTTTTTGTACATTGTGACATTTTATTTGCCATATCAGTTGTTATTTTTTTATTCTTGGCTGTGTAATTTTTTCTTGTTATGAATGAATGAACTGGTATTCAAAATGAATGAATTGTAATTTTTTTTTTTTTTGTTAACTTAACAACATACCACGACGGTTTTCAACAGAAACCGTTGTGGAATTACAAATAACACGACGGTTTATAAATGCACCGTCGTGGTACATAATCTACCACGACGGTGGAATATATAAACCGTCGTGGTAGAGCAACATACCACGACGGTTTCAACATACCATAGAGCCACCATCGTTGTAAGGAGAACTACCACGACGGTGGCTCACATAAACCGTCGTGGTAGATTGGTCTACCAAGACGGTTTCAAACAAGTCACCGTGTGGTATGTAGTATACCACGACGGTGACATAAAATAACCGTCGTGGTATACTACATACCACGACAGTGAATTGATAAAATCCGTCATCGTAGACCAATCTACCACGACGGCAGCTTGTAAGAACCGTCGTGGTACATTGAATTCCACAACGGTTTTCTCATCAAAAACCGTCGTGGTATGGTTCTAAATTATCCATTTTTTGACCCTATTTTACCTATTCCACGACGGGGAAAAGATCGTCGTTGAATATTAAAAGATTCCACGACTCTGGATTACACGACGGTTGGAGAACCGTCGTAGATTTCTTCCACGACGGTTAGAGAACCGTCGTGGATTTCTTCCATGACGGTTAAAAACCGTCGTGGAATCCACATTCTGTAGTAGTGAAATATCAAAATCATTTCACTAATCCATTCGTCTCTCTCCTTATTTCCACTTTCCTCCTACCAAACACACTCTTACACTCCATTTGATAAGATGGAAAGAAAAGAAGAGGGAAGAAAAACAAGTAAGGGATAGAAGATTTGAGTGAAAGAAATGAAATTGTTTTTCTTTTATCTTGTTTGGTATGATAGGATGAAAGAAAATAGTCGAAAAAGTAAATGACATTCTTGTCAATTATTTAATGCTTATTTAGTTTAAAAATGAAAATAAGAGTACAATTTAACTATTTATCCAAGTCATGTGAAAGTTTTCCTTACTAAAATCTCTTTACTTTTGTAGAGATTAAAAGTGTTGGTCCCTACATGTCCTTTTAGCTCTCCAATTTTTCATTCCCTCCATTTTTCTCTTCTACCAAGCCACCCACATCCCTATTTTCTCTTCAAAAATCCATCCATTCTTTTCTTTCCTCCTAATTTTCATCTCTACCAAACATAGCATTATTGTGGATGATTTGTAGTAATTAATACAGCAACATGATTTACGAACATCGAATTACAGCAAATCACATGAGAATAATAATATTAATAAGAGTAATAATAACAAAATAATAATAATAATAATAATACAAATCTAATAGAACATAATGAACATTTTGCAGGATACCTACTAGTTTTTTTTTTTTTTTGGTGGTGCGTTCTGCATCCTACTAAATAATTCTCCATCGATTTACTTCACTGCAGCTAGATGCTGTACCTTTCTTTCTCGTATATATATAATCTTGCTAAATATCTCTTGCTGGGCATTTGTACTGGTACTATACTTTTTTTAAATAAATAATGTTGTAATACGTCAAAATCGTAACATAATTAAAAATAAATAAAGGTATGCAAATATAGTAGATTTGACAAAAGTAAACGATTCAGGACTATATATATACGAGTTGTTTTTTTTTTTTTTTTGGTACCGTATCAAATAATTAATGAATATTCTTTCATTAAATTATTTTATTTTCTAAAGAAAAAGAAAATGTGTAAATTAACCACTTAAATGGATTATATCGGGCCATTGTTTTTCCTCCCCTCCTATTATTGTCTTATTTGGACTAATACCAGAGTTTTTGCCAAAGCATCTTTCTGAATTAAGGATCCATATGATATGATGATTCTGATTTTTGGATTTGGTTCCTTTCTTGTCAGCATATAATATATATATATATATATATATATATATAATATGTATTAGGGTGGCTGAACGCTACCCACGTGCTCTCTTTTGTCACTTAATGCACTTTACATGGAATGCAATTGTGATGTTTAGCTCCCGACCAACTGGCCAACACAAAACGTTTACCTTTTACATGTTGGACCTCTTCTCTGAGTAAGCTAGGCTCTAGATGTTGAAACAAGTGTATGTATGTGGAGGATTATAACAAAACCAAGATTTTTATGACTTGTTGTTTGAAAGTCTCCTCAACCCAAATGTAATTTTCTGATGTCGAAATTTTCAAGTACTTCCTGAGCTTGCCTATATTTTCCTGTTCATTGTTATGGTTATTTATCTGATGTATCGTTGTCATATATATGTTAGTGGAGAAAATAAAATTCAATGAGGACGATGGGAAAGAAAGAGTAACACAAAGAAATTTATATATATGTATATATATATATATATATGCACATATATATGTACAAAACGAAAGCAATATAAAAATACAGAGTCTTATAAAGAACCAATTATATCTTTAGCAAAGAACAAACCACAAAAATATATGTATGTTTAGTAATGTCAGAAATCTCCCAAAATCCCCAAAATGAATAAGAATCCTAACTAGATTGACATCCACTTGCTCCAAGATCCTTTACACTACTACAAAATATGGATACCACGACGGTTTTTAACCGTCGTGGTAACATTTTCACGACGGTTTTTTAACCGTCGTGGAATCCAGGGTCATGGAATCTTTTTCAGATTCCACGATGATTTTTTTACCGTCGTCGAAGATAACAATGAAAAAAAAAATTTGCGAATTCGTTTCATTTCTCCAAACATATTTAAATCACAAAAGCATCATTTTTTCCCAGAAAAGTCCCAAATTCATGCCACACCCAACCAATTTAATTCAATCTAAAACACAACCACAATGAACAATCACCGAAAATGTAGGGCACGGATTTTAACCATTTCGGACGGAATATTTCCAACTCAACCACCTACAAAATCAACATTTTGGATTTTAGCTGGAAAATTCACAATCAACAACCACAATCAACAAAATCAATATTTTGGACAAAAATTTCCCAAATTTGTTCATTACCCAAGCAATATACACTACAACTTACCGGCTTGTCGAGTGTGGGTACGGGCGGAGTGAGGCGAGAGACAGATGGAAAGTTGTGTTAGTTCCTTGGTAGACCCGTCAGAGAATGGAGGAAGCCGCATGAGTGGTGGAGGAGGCCGTTGGAGAATGGAGCCAAGAGAAAATTTTGAGAGGTGAGAAAGAGAGAAGGCACGGTGAGATAAAGAGAGTTTTTTGAGATTTTAAGTAAGGAGGGAGCGGAGAAAAAGCGAACCGAAAAACAACAAAAAAACCGTCGTGGAAGGACGAGCTTCCACGACGGTTAAACCGTCGTGGAATCACCGGGCTTCCACGACGGTTTTTGTTAACCGTCGTGGAAGCACCGGCTTCCACGACGGTTTTTGTTAACCGTCGTGGAAGCACCGAGCTTCCACGACGGTTTTGTTTACCGTCGTGGAAGCTCGTCCTTCCACGACGGTTTTTTTGTTGTTTTTCGACTCCGTGTTTTTCTGAATTTACGACGACGGTTTTTTTTTAAAAACCGTCGTTGAATTTCCGTCGTGGTATCCATATTTTGTAGTAGTGTCATCAAGCACCCCACACCAAATTTTGTTAAACTACAAATAAAAATAAATATCAAGAGTACTTAAAAAAAGATCATTAAGCAACTCGAAAAGAAAGAAAAAGAAAGACAAGGAATAAGACATGAGGAAAAAAATAAAGAAAAAAGTCCACACCCTATGTATAACTAAGGGCCGAAACTACATTAGGCATCTTTAGCAATGGCATAAATCCACATGCCAACGAGGTTGTACACCACTTCTGAAAATCTAATAATTTAGTGTGTGACTTTGATTTGAAAATTAGGTTTAGATTTTCTAATAAAATGACATGTCCAATACCAAATTTTGGAAAAGTTGTATGCTTTTAAACCACCGAAATTTACATGAACTATAAAGCGTCTATTTGTAACTCACTACAATGGTTAAAAATAGGCAACTATAAATCCACCCAAACGTGAACAATATATTAAAATTTTATATACGATAATACATTAAAATCGTTACCTAATAAAATGAAACTCAAGTATTAAATTTTTTTTTAAACATGTATTTTGGTGATGTCACTAATGGTGATAAATATAGAGTAGTACTTAATGAACAAACATTAATCAATTTTTCTAATTCTTTGGAGGAAAATGACAAAATATCATACAATGATCAAGAGATCATAAGCTACATTGGACTCTTGCTTTGTGGGACTGCAAATTATTAGCCTTTTTAAACAATAATGGAGGGCTAGCTAGAGCTAGCAGTGGCTGCTGCTTGGAAAGCATGTATAGTGAACAATCAAAAGAAAAAACTTTGCTTTTTGATCTTGATGAGCACCATTATTGAATGTTTCAAAGCATCACAATTCTCCTTTTGAGGACCACCACATTCTATCCAAAATCTATGTTTTCCAACGAAGAGAGATGAATGATTCAAGAATATATGGCCTGCTTTTTGTGGGGTTTTTTTTGTTTTGGCTTGGAATCACTTTTCAAAGTGTTTTCTTTCACATGTTTTCTCTAAAAGAAAATATATTCTCTCATATTATTCTTGAACTAATATTGGTGGTTTTTATCTTATGGAAGGTTTGGATTATTGGTCACATTCTATCTTGGATGATCAGATATTCTAAAAGTTGCGGCTGTGCACAGGATTAATATATATGCCGCCACTTGTCCAACAATGTTTTCCATTACAATGCTTCGAACCATTCCCATTAACCCTACCTTTCAAAGTTGGGTGCTTCTAGTTTTCTCTAAAGGCAAAATCGACCTATTATTTTATTATTTTACTAAGAACGTGCATGACATGACAAAGTTTTTATATAGCATTAATTATTTTTTAGTGGGAGAATTCAATAGAAGCAAAAACCTATTGTTTTAGTGAGAATGTATATTAAATGATAAAGTTTTTAAGGAGATTTGTATAAAAATAATCAAGTTTTAGTGAGGGAATTGACTAGGGACAGAAGTCACCACTCTGGCTACTGGTGGCTCTACTCCTGTCTATATAACCAAAATTAGTGGACTAAATAATTGGTACTTGTCCTCTTTTGGTAGTTATTTTTCCATGTTTAAAAATAATATAATGATGATTAATGTTCAAGTCATTGTTTAATCAAGAAAAAGGTATAGTAATTTAGTAAAAGATCTAAACGAGATACACTTGGTGTAATAAACAAGCAATATACTTGATGAAGTACGTACATATATATTATATATATATATATAATCGACATATATGACTTTGTTTAAAGAACAATCTCCTAACAACACAACAATGAAAACCAGCTGGACTTTGATATTACACACACACACACACAAAATCACGTGTTTAAGTCCCTTTTTTTTTTTTTCCTTTTCCTGTGAGTGCACTTAAAAATATCTTCGGATCTTTTGAGAAAGAGAAAATTTTGTGAACGATGGGCTGCATCGATATCCTTGCAAGTACAAAGGATTTTGGATTTTGTTTGGTAAGAGGGAAAACCAAGTGTGTTGTTTGTGTATGAGCTGGAAGAAGGCTATTGGCATATGACAGGCCAGTTCATTTCCATGTTATAATGTAGACATCATTAATGAGACAAGAAAAAGCCTACTCAGAGATCAAGTGCTAACAATTTATTCAATAATCCAATGAAAATGTTCTAGTTATATCATCCTAATTTGAGCACTTTTAAGCTAAAGCATCACTACAAGTCTTGCTTGTAACAACACTTTTCCATACATATACCTGCACACACACACACACACACACACACACACACACACACATATATGTACATATCATGAACCTTGCCAACTTTACCTCTAGAATCAATAAATCTTTCAAAATATAGTACAAACAGATATTTAATTGAGCAGATGTTAACACTAATGGTGTTTGGTTTTACCATAATGGTGTTTGGCCACCATGATGGATAAATCTCTTTGAACAAGACAGAACTACTACTACTACTACTTTAGCAAAAGAAGACAGAACTACACCACCAATTAAGTAAAAAACAAAACTGTATAAAGATCAAAACGTGTGAGACCCAATCAACCTTGTGCATTAAATTTAAAAAAAAAAAAAATGAAAACCCTCTACTTTCAACTTTATAGGATTCTCTGATGGAGAACCGAAAAAAATAAAAATAAAATAAAATAAAAGGCATGTAAATCTAACTAGGATGGAATATGTGGGTATATGGTGCTTTTTTTTAAAGCATTCTTTAATAAATGTCTAACGCTTTGTTAAATTAGAAAAATAATCATTTTTTTAAATGATCAATTAATGATTGACTGATTGATGATCATGCTCACTCGTTGATGATTATGGTCACTCGTTGATTAATCAATATCATTAGGCATTTTATATTGGTTGATAATTAAGTAATTTTGGTCAAGTAGATAGGTTAATCAATGGTTATTAAAAACCTATTATTTTACTTAATAACAAAAGTTCGACCATTCTTTTAGACGAGTGTCTAAAAACTGTCGATCTAACTAATTTTTCATAGTTTGATAATGATCTCACAATTAGAACTTTGTAGTATATATCAGCAGAGTATCGTATTTTGGGTACCTTACAAAAATAAATACTCTTAATTAGCTTTCATCGATCGTGAAAAGAAAGCATTTATTAATTAAATATTTAAGCCATTGAAATGGAAGATGGCCAGATCTTTGACAATTTCACAACTCTCCGTTGCTGTAGCTTTCCTTCATAACAACTTCACCTACCGCCAGGGCAAAAAGCCCAGATGACAAATAATACAAAAATGACTATATATATACTAGAATAGCACCTCTATATATATATATATATATATATATATATATATATATATATATAAGAACAAAAGTAAAGGTCGCAGTCATGGCCAGCCAGCCCAGATAAGTAGAAATAATTGAGGGAAAGAGTCAGAAGTGGTCCTTTCATTAGACCCAGCTGAGCTGAAGCAAACCCACCGCCACTGCCTTGTGTTTTTTTCCCCTTTTTTTTATTTTTTATTTTTTATTTAATATTTTATTTTTAAAATTTTCAATTATATATATACATGTAACTATCAGACATATAATATAACGAAGTGGTGAATGTGAAAGAATGATTAAAGAAATGGGGTCTCTCCCAATTTTCCCTTTCAAACTAGCCCCCCTAATTTTGTCATCTAATTTTAATTTTTAATTTTGATTTTAATACTGAAAGTCTTTCCAAACCAAGGCATTTGCGATCTCTCTCCACCAATCATATCCTCGCACTGCATTAAACAATCCAAGTGTGTTGAGTCATGGTGAGCAATGTTAGGTTGGTCGCTTTCACTCAAAATTAGTGGCGGCACAAACCTTCAATTATATATAGCTCTTTATTATATTGCACGTATTACACGCACAAGCACATTATATATATATATATGTATATATAAATATGTTATTCAAAGTTAAAAAAAAAAAGAACCCACCCCAACTTCATAGGTCTCTAATATTTGTAATGCATTATGTGTTATTTGATGATCAGCAACGCAAGAACATTATATCTACATATATGCACATACACAAAAGGCCAATCTCACATCCAACACTTCTGTAAAATGTCATTAACTTATAACTTTTTTATAAGTTAATAAAACTTCCAATTGTAGTATAATGTTTTTTTGTTATGTTACATGTTACTTACGCTACTCACTCTAAACAATATTATGTGACATATAAATTTGTATATAATTATATTTAAATTAATTAATAATTAAATATATCAAAAAGTTATGTGTGATGCACATGAATAATTATTGATTAGGAACTCAAGGTTAATTTGTCTAGAACCCAATAACGTGAGAAAAATAGCAAGAGGAACTAGTAATGGTTATTATATAAAAATTTATATATATAGGGAGGGGGCTGCTATCTGGCACCCTCCCTATCAGGGACGTTGCTATTAGGGTCTAAGGGTGGTTTAAGCCCCTCCCCCTCAATTTTTTATTATTTGTATTTCTAGATGTGTATTTGTTTCAAATTTACATATTAGTCCCCTTAAACAAAAATTTAAACGAGAGCCCCCCTAAAAACTCATTACAAACTTTTTTTTTTTTCTTGAAAATTAAAAAAGAAATACTTTTGAACTAAATATTTTAGTATCCCTTACAAAATTCCCCTTAGTATCCCCAAACACCTAAGAAGATCTTTTATCCTATAATAGCTCGTGACGTATATTAGAAAGTCTATTTGTTTTTTTTTTTTTTCTTTCTCTCATTTAGTATTTAAGAATTATTTATTTTTTAAATATTTGTCATGGTTATTAGCACCCCCTAACCACCAAAAAATCTGGCTTCGTCATTACTCCCTATATAACACTTGTAAGTTTTTTGGTGGTACGTTATACCAATCAGGTAATTAATATAAAAATTTTCAACTAATATTATGTGATAAGATTTTAAATAAGAAGTTATTACGTTATAAGGTTCTAAATAGTAAGTCACAAATAAATTCACTAATTGTTATATAAGTTTTTAAATAGAAAATTATAAGTGTTAGGTGGTATCAGATATATATATATATATATATGTTGTGAGCATAACAGTCATTACCAAGCTCAAAGGACGCATTCACTAGTAAAAATTATGGATTACACAATGGTTTTTTACTGTCGTGTAAAGTTTACATGACGGTTTACCAACCGTCGTGTAATCCAGTGTCGTGATAGATAACACGATGGTCCCGTTACCGTCATCGTATCTCAATGTTACACCACATTGCACCGTCATCAAAATCACATTACACGATGGTTTTTGGCTGAACCGTCGTGTAATATGCACATTACACGACGGTTTTTGACCGAACCGTCGTGTAATGTGTGCACATTACACGACGGTTCTCTCCAAACCGTCAGGTAATGTATGACATTAAACAATGGTTCAAGATCCGTCGTGTAATATTTTATTTAAAAAAATATTTTAGTTTTTTTGGTGATTTCCCATGCTAGCCTAACCTGCATGTTATCCAATACATGATCCAAGATAGTAACTTCAATTATCAAATTAAAAATACATACCAATTTTTACATTACAAGTTCATATATCATAATTAATGAATTGCATTACATGGCTAGCCCATTCTCTCCTAATCAAATCCAAATCCGCAGAAGTATAAAATTCTTTACTTTCTAGTACGTCAATTCCATTTAACACTATGTCCCTCATAAAACCTAAAATAAAATAACCACATTCAACACTTCCCTCTTGGAGAGGACAATGACGGTCCAAGATTATGGTTTTATAGTCTTGTCTCCTTCTAATCCCTTGACCGGCTATAATCTTCCAATCCGATAGGACCCTAGCAAATTGGTAAAATTGAAACTAATTAATTAAGATACATATAATAATTAAGATTAAAAAAAATTAACATATTAAAATTGACTTATATGTTCATTAGCTCCATAAAATCGTCTCGTTTCTTCTCTCGAAGAGGATCAAAATAAAGGACGAAGTCCTCCCATGGGTCTATGACTCCCAAAACCCAATATCTCCCTCTGTTATGTGGCACAAGATAAATCCGACCTTTTGGTCAGTCACGCAAAAAGCTGATAAGATTGTCTGCTCGGTCTCTCATGCTAGCATCTTCAGTATCTGTTCTCACCGGTGAGATCAAGGTTAGAGACACAAATACAAACTTCTCAGCTTGCCCGTTAATCCTACATAGTTCCTCCAAATATCTACATATAAGCATATCAAAATTGTTACTGTACCTGACATATAGAAGAATTTCCAGATTACACAAATTTTAGAGATAGAATGCCGCATCTTATGTAGACTAATATACAATTTACACTGATTTCTTGTAAATTAATGAACTTATAAATATCTTCAAAGCTCAGAAAGACAGGCATTTCAAAAGTCATGATTGTGCATGGTATTGGGACCTCAATCTGATTACCTTGACGCATGGAACTATATGCATAATAAGCCAAAGGCCGCATCGCCATGTTCATATTATTAAAGTTGATGGTTTTATTTCGAAGCTTTTTTTGACGTTTTTTCTTTCCAGCTGCTGGGTCAGGAACATGACTAGGCCCTCGACTCGCCTTGTTCATACTCGTATCGAGCTCGACTAATGTTTTAGGCCAAGCAACAAACCCATTAACAGCATCCTCCACAGTTGTTGCCTCATACGTCGGTATAGGTAATTGTGCTTTTTTTAATTTTGGCACATTGATTGACACTCGCATGTTCCCTTCCCCAGTGGAATCCCATGTACCGTATCTGTGGGAAGGCTCTCCATCCATGCTCTTCCAAACGCAACAAGCAATTGTCCACCCTGCACTTCATCGAAAATATAGAGCTTACACTCCTGAATGTCGACCGCAATGATTGACGGATCAGAAACTCCATGTTGTTTTTCTTAGGCAGAGCAACTAGCCTTAAAGCTGTTGTGTTGGTCCACTGTTGGCACATTATTGGGATCAACCGACGGCACCACATCTTTGCTCGCACATAGACCACGCACCAACGTCTTTAATTCTTCTATTTCATGTCTCATTGATTGTACTTCATTGTCTTTACTCGAACTTCGATTTAAGTTAAAGTACTGAGATGGCTTTACGAACTTTGATTGCCCACAGACACGCCCTCTGTATTCGAGTCTAGATAATGCCTGCGACAATACATCACTAGTGCCAACTGAATCGAAAGTGCCTTGGCTCTCCTGTGTGTTGTACTCCATCTACAAGATAATTAACATAACTCATTTACGATTAAGGGTTGTAAGTACATATACTAGTGATGAAAAATTAATTGTTAGTTAGTAAACTTACTATCAACTCGCTAACTTTTTTATATGTTGGATCTTTCAACTCTCCATCAAGGCCTATCTGTTGCTCAAGCCACAAACTATCTCTTTTTTCCCATTTCCCAGTCTTCTTAAACTGTAATTGAACATTGTTAGTATAAATGCAGACATAATGTTCTATAAATGGCATATGATTTAGTATGAACACGTTTTATTGACATACCTTTTCCTGGTCGAGCTTCCTATATCCGTCTCGGCCTCCTCTTGATTAGTATTCGTTGTTTGTCCTTATTTCACTTCCACGATCAGATAGTTATTGGAATTGTGAGGATTTTCTATACTGAACGAATTTCACCTAATCATCTTCTTCTATATTAGGGTAGTTGTCAATAATTTTTTATGGCCGTGTCCAAACACTTTCTTCTGTTAAAAATCCCTCGACAAACGTCTTGTACAAATCATACCGGAAATTTCGTGCAGCTTCACCACATGATTTTATACACGCATTCCGAAAGCTTTCATCAACGGTGAAAGAAGTAATGGTTTCTTTCCAAATAATATCTTTCAGTCCATCTAAATCACGAGATCTCCAATCTTGTATCCATATTGGAATGTGCTCTCGAGCGAGCACACCAATCCAACTCATCAATTCGTCACCGTATTTTCCTTCCGGTTGTCCTTTCTCGTCAAACGTGACTGGAATTCGTTCACCCCTTTTCCTTGCCATATGGATGCGTTTTATTATAGTTGCCTTTCGCTTGCCATCAACATTGGGATCCAACGGGTTTTTCCTTCGTGCTCGTCCCTTTTTGGAATGTTCCATTGTATTCGTTTATCTATAGTTATTGCCAAAAAAATAAAAATAAAAATAAAATATGTCATACCAATATAATCGAATCAATTTAACTTTAACTACTAATCACACAATACATTAATTTTTTACCCAACCGCAAAGGTGAACAAACTTATTTAGTTAGAAATTCGTCCATAAAAAAGCATGGGTACAAACTAATTTTTTTAAAATACCCACAGGTGCTAGGCACCCCCCACGGGCACCCAGGCGTAGCGAGAGGGCGCCAGGCACCCCCCCACCGAGGGGGCGCCAGGCGCGCCCGATAGGGAGCCCAGGCGCCCCCCACCGAGGGGGCGTCAGGCACCCCCACGGGCGCCCAGGCGCCCCCCACCGAGGGGGCGCCTGGGTGCCCGTCGCGGTTTCGACGGTCATAGGCCATTTTGAGCCATTATTTTTGTATTTTCATTCTAGAAGACTTCATATAATCTTGCTATAGTTATGCTTTGAATATTGATCAAACTCTATTATCTTTTTCGAAAAGGAAAACTCATTGTGGCATTCCGTCGAGCATGTTGTGTGCGTAAAAAAAACATGTTCATAAATGTGTGTAAAGTGTCAAAATTAACGATCCACAATCATTTTTCTCCTCTACAAAGAGAAATATTAAAACAAACATACTAATTTACAATAATGGATCTTTAGTGACAAACAACAATATAAACAAGCAAATGTGGTTTAGTTTATATATGAAGTCACCTTACTTTTCTTTGACAAAGAATAGTCACGGTCAAAGCAAGAAGGAGGCGGCGTCGGCAACGACGGCAACGGCGGATTGACCGAAATTTAAAAGCAAGGTTCGGCGGGTTGGTGAAGTATGTATGGGTACTTGAGAAAAGTAGAGAGTGTGAAGAGAAATAAGGATATGCGAACGAATATGAAGAGAAATGAAGAGGAAATTGTATTTAAGTAATTAGTTTTCGCGCGGAATTCGAAAAATGAAAATTTAAAATTTTGTGATTAGACGACGGTCATTCCGGGACCATCTTCTAAACCCCAATCATGGGGGATTAGACGACGGTCCCCAAGGACCGTCGTGTAATCCTCCTGAGGGACTACACGACGGTCACCCAGGGGACCGTCGTGTAAGACGCCCTCATTTGGGGTGGCTTACACGACGGTCACCTGGGTGACCGTCGTGTAATCCTTCTGATTGGGGATTACACGACGGTCCCCCAGGGACCGTCGTGTAAGCCCCCTGGGTTTGGGGCTTACACGACGGTCCCCTGGGTGACCGTCATGTAAGCCACGCGTGTGCTCGCCCGCGTGCTCCCAGCCAAACCAGAGGCCAGAGGCAAGCCCGGCGCCAGTGGAGACCAGAACTAGGCGCGCACCCGCGCGACCCAGGCGCGTGCCCGCCGACCCAGGAGCGCGCTCGCGTGCTCAATCAGGCCGAAGCAGGCGCGCCCCCGTGCGACTCAGGCGCGCGCCTGCGCGCTTCCCCAGCCAAGGAGGGCAGCGCGTTTCCCCATCCAAGAGCCCTTAAAAAACATGATTTTCTTTAGTTCTTCACCAAACTTTCATTTCTCCCAACCCAAAAATTCAACCCCCACTTCGCCAATATTTTCAAATTCTCCATACCTTTCATACACCCAAAATCTCAAACTTCACAATCTATTCTTTCATCAAGGATCTCACCATCTCCTAGCAAAGGTAATTACGACACTTAACATTTGGGGGCTGCTTAGACGACGGTCCCCCAAGGGACCGTCGTGTAATCCCCCGGATTGGGGGCTTAGACGACGGTTCTCCATTTTACCGTCGTCTAATCCGCTGATTGGTCATCTAATCCAGTTTTGTCATCACAATCCGACGGCCTAATAACCCTGTTTTATTTACAAAATTTTCTCTTATATACTACTGTAGTGGCTTGGATCAAAATTAATAGTCACGGTATATATATATAAAGCAATGAACATAACAAAATAAATATATAATACATCTTGAATTATAATATAAATAAAGTAATGTGTTGTACAAAATAAATGGCGTAATGTTCAAGTTTTTTTCTTTTTTCTCTTTGTTTGCTCAACACGGGTCCATTCAATATCAGGTCGAACCAAATGGGAAACATCATCATCGAATTCGTCAATCTCCTCAACCGGTGGTAATCCCTGTGTGAAAGGATGAATGTCGGAGCAATCTTCCTCATCTTCTTGACCATAGATCATTTTTGACTGCATCGGTACTACTAAGGACAACTCTAAATTACTGGGATCCGTTGTATAAAATACTTGGATTACTTGTGATGCCATAATGAATGGATCATTTTTGTATCCCAATCGTCTAAAGTCCACTACTGTGATGCCATCACTGTCAATCCTTACATAATTATTGTCGGCCCATTTGCACTTAAATAGTGCTACATGTAACCCACAGTAATCGAGTTCTCAAATATCTTCAATGAAACCGAAGTAGTTCATAGTTCCATAAACTAGATTCTTGTCCTTTGCAGATGAAATATGCATGGACTTGGCTCGGATACTAACACCACTATTTTGAACAGGATGCTTCTCATCTCTTTCGCGAGTGTAGAATGTATAACCATTGACGAAGTATGATGTGTAACGTGTAACAACGGTCGATGGTCCTCTAGCGAGGTTCATTAACTCTTATGAAAAGCCGTCATTCTGTAAGACATGTCTTCGTAGCCATTACCAAAACGTCCGATTGTGTTCATCTTGTAGTAACTTTTCATTTCTTCCTATTCTTGGATTTCTATCTCTTAATTCCTGTAGGTAAACCTCAATAAAAGGCTCAACTTCAACCCTATTCTGTAAGGTATAGAGACAAGCTTTCTCCCATTCACCTCGATTTACCGGCGATGGAATACCGATGGATAGTCCTTTCCAGTAAATGTCTGTAGTCTTTGGCAACCCAATCGCTTCCACGGTGGACAAATACTCGGAGCAAAATTTGACCGATTCCTCTGCAATGTAGCTTTCTACTATACATCCTTCTGGCCTATTTCAGTTCTTGACATAACCCTTCAAAACCTTCATGTATCTTTCAAAAGGATACATCCATCTCAAGTAAGCCGGTCCACATAGCTTCACTTCCCGGACTAAATGCACCGTTAGATGAATCATTATGTCAAAAAATGAGGGTGGAAAGTACTTCTCAAGCAAGCACAGTGTCTTAACCAACTCTGATTGTAGCGAATCTAGTGTCAATGGATCAATTACCTTGGAGCATATCGAGTTGAAAAAAGAGCATAATTTGGTAATTGCGAATCTCACATCCTTTGTTAAAACTCATCGCAAGGCCAGCGGTAATAACTGTTGCATCAAGATATGACAATCATGTGTTTTCATTCCAATCAGCCTCAGATCCTTCATAGACACCAACCTTTTGATGTTGAAGAATACCCGTTGGGCACTTTAACAGAAGCGAGCCATTCACAAAGCTTTCTTTTCTCCTGTCTTGATAAGGTGTACTTCGCCGGAGGTAAGTAAGTTGCATTTCCTTTTTTTGTAGGGATCAAATTAAGTCTAATCTTCAATTCCTGAAGATCTAACCGTGCCTTTTCACCGTCTTTGCTTTTATTAGGAATGTCTAGCAACGTGCCCACAATTGATTCACAAACGTTTTTCTCAATATGCATGACATCTAAGCAATGACGAACAAAAAGTGTCCTCCAATATGGAAGTTCGTAGAATATTGACCGCTTTTTCCAAGGTCCATCAACCACGGGATCTCCCGTCAAAACCCGGGGAGGGGTTCTTTCTTCCGTATTACCATCGAAAGCCTTTTTCTATTTGCGGTATCGTTGATTTTGTGATAAGAATCTCCTATGACCAAGGTAAACAGTTTTCTTACCATTCTTCAATCGGATGGAAGATGTTTCTTTCATACAAATGGGACAGCGGATAGAACTCTTGACTGAATAACCAGATAGATTTCCATGAGTAGGAAAGTCATTAATTGTCCACATCAACATTGCATGAAGTGTGAATGTTTCTTGATGGTACACATCTCTAACTTCGATCCCCTTTTCCCATAAGCTCTTTAGATCATCGATTAGTGGTGCTAAGTACACATCAATGTCATTCCCTGGATGTTGAGGACCAGATATCAATAATATCAACATCAAGAACTTCTACTTCATGCTCAACTTCGGTGGGAGATTGTAGTTGACAAGTATGATGGGTCAAGTACTATGCCTACTACTCATATTACCATGTGGGTTCATTTCATCCGCCGACAAACCAAGACGTAGATTCCGTGGTTCCGCGCAAAATTCAGGATGATCGGCATCAAAGTCTTCCATTGTGGTGCATCGGCTGGATGTCTAAGCATGCCATCTTCAATACGTTTATCATGATGCCAAGTCAAATTCTTGGCATGTCCGGCATTACGGAATAAACGCCGCAGACGCGGTGCCGGAGGAATGTACTATAACACCTTTGCCAGCACACCTTTGCTGCAATTCGTTGGATTCTTGCCCTTCTTCCATCTTGACTCCTTACAAACCGAACATTCATCCAAATCCTCGTACGCATTTTGGTAAAGGGCGCAATCATTTGGACATGCATGAATTTTTTCATATTCCATTCCCAAAGTACTCAACGTCTTCTTAGCTTCGTACATACTAGCGGGTATTTTATTATCAACTGGTAGAACCTCTCTTAGAAATTCAAAAAGAGCCGTGAAACTAGAATTTGTCCACCCTCCTAATGCCTTCATGTTCCATAATTTGACCAATGCGGACAATTTCGTATATTTACTACACCCGTCATACAAGGGCATCTCAACATCATTCATCATTGCTTCAAATAACACCGGACGATGCACAAACTGTTCTTCCAAATCATTAACCATATCAAACAAATTATCTCCTACATCTTCCTCAACAATAGGTTCTTTCAATTTGTTCTTCGATGATGGATTAAAACACATTTCACCAAGTAAATACCATGTTTGGTACGAACAAATAATCCCACGGGCAAGCAAGTGTCTTCTAACTTCATCAACTGAATGAGATCTATGATTTCCACAATCCATACAAGGACATTGAATCTTATCATTCTTCATGTGAGTTTCCGCAAATGACAAAAATTCTTCAACACCATCTCGATATTTTCTAGTCAATCTATTAGCCCACATCCATTTTCGATCCATTTCCAAGAACCCGACCTAAATCGATATTAAATATATCATACAATTTATTCAATAATCAAGTTTTTGCATTTAAATACACAACATATATATATATATATATATATATATATGAAGCTATTGAAACAAGTTAACAAATAATCATACTTAAAAGGAAAAGAAAAAAATGAGAATATATACCATTTTTGACATCTACTAATCGTTAATAAAAATCAAATAACTAAAAAGAAGAGTAAGTAATAATCACTATACTTATAAATATTCTGTATACGCGAGTTTCTGTGGAGGAGACGTGGTTTCGCAGTGGAGGAGACGTAGATTCAAGGTTTCTGTGATGTTTTTCGCGGCCGCGTGATAGTTCTGTGAGATAAAATGAGGGTTGGTGGAAAAAAAAAATTAAGAATACACGACGGGTTCTAAAAACCCATCGTTCAGGCTGAAACTTACACGACGGTTCCATGGAATAGTCGTGTAAAGTGGGTGTAAAAAGTTCACTTTATACGACGGTTTCAAGAAACCGTCTTGTAAAGTGAGTGCGAAGACCACTTTACATGACGGTTTCAAGAAACCGTCGTGTAAAGTGAGTGCGAAGACCACTTTACATGACGGTTTATTAGAACCGTCGTATAAAGTATAGACTTTACACGACGGTTTCAAGAAACCGTTGTGTAAATTGAGTGTGAAGACTACTTTACACGACGGTTTATTAGAACCGTCATGTAAAGTATGGACTTTACATGACGGTTCCTTGAAACCGTCGTGTAAAAAAGTGGGTACGAAGACCACTTTATATGACAGTTTCTTAGAACCGTTGTGTAAAGTGGCCTTCGCACCCACTTTACACGACGGTTTCAAGGAACCGTCGTGTAAACCTCACTTTACACGACGGTTCCAAACGAACTGTCGTGTAATTTATCTTTTGTAGTAGTGATTGCCAATAATCAAGGACCCTTACGTAATGAATCATCATATTCAATTGTTATATATATCATAACAACTTAATGTTTTTGGTTGGATTTAGAAAGAAACAAAGGGGGAAAAAAACTCAATTTTTAGGCCGTGTTTAATTCTCGTACAAAGTTGGATTATATTAGAAAGGATCGTTAAAAGACCAATCCAGCCTTGTCAAACTTTAATCGATGTACAAGTATTTTCTAATGTGGTCTACTGAAATGAAAACCTTAAAATAGAGAGTTTTTGTTCAGTCTAATTGAGACATATAAAAAATAAAAAAGAAAAGCATTAAATTTTAAAAATCAAAATAAACTCTCCATGTCAACAGAGCACATGAGCTTAAAAACCCATTTCCTTTCGCTCTACACAATTGAGACATATCAAGGTCATGTTTGTGCTTCCCAATTCCAATGCGTCCGAAACGAATTATTTAGAAAATAATAATAATAATAGAGAAAAGTAGATATGATATCATAGATATGAAATGAGAATAATTATTAGATACTAATTGCTTATAAATATAAACATATATATATATATGCGTATATATATCCTATAGAAAAAAGGTGTTTGATGTTTTTTGGCAACTAAAATTGCATGACAAAGACGAAGGTTAGAAGATATTTTTATTAATTTTTATGTACTATATTCTCTGCGTGTAACACATATAATGGTTGCGTTCTCTTTAAGTTATAGGCTCACAAGTTTTGGAACATGGAAAATGCTTCTCAAATCATTGAGAGCAATAATGAATGTTCATCCACAATTTTTTTTATATATTTTCTTTCAGTTTCAAAAATAAAAATACAAATAATGATTAAAAAATATTACGAAAAAAAATACCTGAATGATACAAATTTAAGAAACATTATATCAATATAATACAAAAAAAATATTAGATCAATATGACATAAAATTAATCTAAAGTAAATTGAAATTTGTGTCATATTAGTCAAAATTGGAGAATTTATATTATATTGTTCCACTAATTTAAAAAAAAAACAAAGTACTTATTCAGGTAAATTTCTCAAAAAAGACAAAATAAAAAAAAAAGATACCTACCCATGTTGTCAAAGTCAGCACTAAAAAGCCCTCCAATGTGGTTCTTAATGCATTTATATATATATATATAGATATGTCTATATAAATATATAGTTACTTTGATATCTTAGTTTCAACTCAAAATTTTTACCTCGGTTATTGTTTTTTTTATGAAAAAATTAATAAAAATTATAACTAATTTTTAAAAAATCAACCAATTCCAACTTAAAAATTTCAACTCTAACCGTTGAACCAAACGGACGTTAGTTGAATTACTTATTGACCAGAAACCTATTTAGGGCATCTTTTTTTCTTGTGGATGAGAAAAATATCTTTAGGCTTTGTTTCACATTTCTATAATGTATTTTTTACCCCTTGATTAGATTTAAGCTTGGCCTTTTTCACCCAGCCTAACAGAAGGTATCTATGAATAAGACCAATCCCAAATAGCCGATTTATTTATTTATTTATTTATTTTTTTGGGTGGGGGGTTTATTGATCAAGGAAGTGCCATTATGCAGGGTAGGCTTCATGTTAGACGCCTCCAGACTTGTCTAGAGAACCAAAATGCCCTCAATTGTATTGGCTAGTTCCAAACACTTTAATAAAATAAAAATAAAAATAAAAAAGCAAAAAGAAAAAAGAAGAGAGAAGACAACTATTTTTGTTTAAGAGTTTAAGTAGTGATGAACAAAGATAGCAAGATAGTTTTTATATCTATGACTATTATTTATTAAAATACTAATTTTGGAGTTAATTTCGTGCTAAACAAACATATATATCCATTCATTTACTCTAAACACACGCTAAGTAGATGTAAACTAATTTTTAATATTGCCAAAATCAAACCTGTATTTAGGGGGGGGGGGGGGGGGTGGGGTTGTTGCGGGGGGTTTAAATAATAATTGAAAGTTCATAGTTAAAGACTTGGCCAATAATTCAACCGACTCATCTCTCTTTCACAAACACTAATATATATGGAAGAGTTTTCAATTGTTACTATTTTTTTATAGCCATCCATGGTTACATATAAAATTATAAAAAGTGGTGTAGATCTTAATTATGTTGGATGACATGAAACTTTTAATGACTTATCATAGCAGGTTAAATAAAGGTTTACCCTAAACATTAATTAAAAATCCTTAAACTAAATATTAGGTAAAAAAAAAAAAGTGGACAATTGAATTCAGCATGATATTAATTTCGTCGGTTTTATTATATAATGGGTGAATTAGTGTTTGCTTTCTCTCATTTACAATCTGCATTCGTTTAAAGTATTTTTTTGTTTTTAAATTTATTTATCAAACAAAACTTACAGCCTCATTTGTTGAAACACTTTTTATACATTCATATATTTACACACACATGGACATATACAAAAGCATGCGTATACAACAATTACCAGAAGCAAATTTGAAAATCAAGAAGTTATTATTTCGTTTTTGGTAAAAATTAAAAAAACGTTTCATTTTTGTTGAAATGAAAATAATTAGGAATGAGATTTTAAAAATTAGGGAACAATTCTTAGTTTTAATTAAATTAAAAAATTATTTAAAAAAAAAAACATATACAACAGATCAAAAATAAGTTACCTCTCTAGATCATATTTAATGAGCTTTATATGTTCAATGCTAATTAATTGTTATAAATGTTTTTTTTTTTGTCAAATACCCAATTTGTTATAACTATTGGATTTCTATCGAATGACTTAAATAGCAGTAACCACTGATGGGTAAATATTAAAATAACCATTGAAACCACATCCTTGTATTACCTACATTATAGAAAATCACCTTCTTAATCGAAATACTTTACATTAACATGTGTGACACTATGTTAACGTTATGTGGAAAATTCTAATAAGTATCTAGAGAACCTCAGACATTCATCATATTATTGTTTTTATTGTAGCCGTTGATTATAGATAAAATCAAAGTGTATAAGGTGTATCTTAAGGGTCACTAAATCCAATTCATTTAATCTCAATTATATTTGCTTAATTAAGGTAAAAACGTCATTTTTTAACACATTATGATATAATTTTCCATTTAAGAAACATTTAACGGTCCAAAAGTAATTTTTTGACATAAGTGACTAAGAGAGGAGGCCACTATAATTTTTAGGAGAAAAAAGTTAGAAAGTATTTGTAAAAATATTTAGGTTAAGGGATTGTTTTTGTAAGTTTGGAAAAACACAAGATAAACTCCGAAGTATAGATATATATGTAAGCATGTATGAGTACGTCTAAATGGATCGGGTTCATATGTTTATTTATTTTTGTCTTTCTTTGTGTTATCTTTTTAATTTTTATGATCTTTTAATTTATGTAATGTTTTATGATTATAAAATAAAAAGTTTATAACTAATTTCTTGTAATATTATTGATGAAATATAAAGTTAACGTAAATAAAGAGACATGCAATATCCAAATGGTTGATTGCGGACGGTATACTACTAGGCGGCAAAAACCAACGTTGGCGTCAACTGAAGGGCAATTTGGGTATTGTAACTTCAATGGTAAAACTAGGAAATTTCTGGACAAATGCAGTCCAGATAGTACAACAATTACTCGATATTTTAACTTTCTCAAGTACTTTAATATTAACAATTAAAAACCAAACGTGATTTACACAGTTCAATTATTTTAGCGGCCCAAAAAAATAAAAAATAAAAAAAATCAATTTTATCTAATTGAAAAGAGAGAGAGAGAGAGAGAGAGAAACTCAAGGTGATGAAGCAACGGCTCGCCTATTTAAACCCACCTCTGCCGTCTTTCATTCCTCCTCCCTCTCCCACTTTTCTTTTATCCCCTTTTTTCAGAACTTCTTCCCTTACCCCTTGCAACACA
The DNA here is from genome assembly GCA_025413025.1 of Ficus hispida. Lineage (NCBI taxonomy): Eukaryota > Viridiplantae > Streptophyta > Magnoliopsida > Rosales > Moraceae > Ficus > Ficus hispida. Next base: position 5,747,024 of record CM046372.1, on the reverse strand, counting down.
CAAAACTTCTCCCAAAATCTCTCTTTCTTTCTCTCTCTTTCTCTCTCTCTCTCTAGAGTCATTTTTTTTTTCTTTGGCCATTTTATCTCTGGTGAGTTCTTTTAGTCCTTCCAATTCAATTGTCTCCACATTTCCATCCTCATTTCTTAGCTTTCAAATCAAAATCATGGAAACGGGTTTTGATAAAATCCCTTGAACCTTGCTTCGTTGGTTTTTTTTTTCTTCCTTTTGTGTTGCTTTATTTGATATGTGGAAATCAAATAATATTAATCCAATGGAGCTTTTGGGCTTTCTGTTGGGATTTTTTTTTTTTTTTTTTAATAATTTTCATGAGTTTGTGAACCTCACCAAAAAAAAAAATGGACCACCTTCAATGTAATACTAGTGGTTGTGGATTGTCCACTCAGAAACTTCACCAGAATATCGTTAATCAGGCCTCATATTGTCCACCATTATGGACCCCCTTTAATCTTTTTCATCAGCATTTTTTTTTTAATTAATTAGTGGCTGTCTGAGTCTATAGGAGTCTAAACTAAACTCCATTTCTCAAAATTTATGAAATTACTATATAATCTTGGGTTGAGCCCTTTTTATTCGAACTTTTTTTTTTTTTTGTTGAAGGTCTTCGTTTTCTGATCAAGAAAAATGGAATTTGATGACAGCTACCTTCAAGTTCAGAGGCCAAAATATGACTGTCTTCTGTTTGGTAAAGCCCCCTTTTTCTTACATTGACCCCCCCCAAAAAAAAAAAAAAAAAAGACACTCTCTGTGAGCATCAATTTAGATTACAAAATGGAATTGATGCTGACCATTTTTATTTTTTATTTTTTATTTTTTGGACACTTGCAGATCTTGATGATACCCTTTACCCTCTTAGCTCTGGCCTCGCCACATCATGCCGCATTAACATAGAAGGTAATTATATGTTTCATATATGGATGGTAGTCGTATCTTGATTTGATTAAATGTTTATCATCATAACGTAATACATGGTCCTTATGTAATGTTACATGTTTATATTTATTGTGATGCTGACCCCCCTTTTCTCTTTTATTATTATTATTATTTATTTATTTATTTTTTTCCAGACTACATGATTGAGAAGCTCGATATAGAGAAGAGCAAAATTGCTGAATTGGGTAATCTGCTTTACAAGAATTATGGCACCACAATGGCTGGTCTTAGGGTATGCTTCTATTTTTTACGTTTGATTTCTTTTTCCATTCTTTTTTTATTATTATTTTTATAAAATAAGAATATCATCATTGATAATTTAAAAAAAAATCTTTTTTTTTAAATTTATTTTTGCAGGCAATTGGCTATGACTTTGACTACGATGAATATCACAGGTGAGAAGACTATTCTATTACATTCCCTTTTTATTTATTTATTTTTACTTATTTAAATAATTTAAACAAAGATTATTCATCTTTCATTTTCATGTGCTACAGTTTTGTTCATGGGAGATTACCTTATGAGAACCTCAAACCGGATCCTGTTTTGAGACATCTTCTGCTTAGCCTGCCTTATCATAAAATTGTAAGCATCTAAACCACAAAAAAAAAAAAAAATTTAAATATATTTTAAATTTGTTAAACTGTCTTCTCATGATTTTTTTTTTTTTTTTTGGTGAAACAAATTAGATATTCACAAACGCGGATAAAGTCCACGCGGCCAAAGCGCTGAGCAGCCTTGGTCTTAAAGATTGCTTTGAAGGAATCATTTGTTTTGAGACTCTGAATCCGACCCACAAGAGCACTGCCTCTGATGACGAAGATGACATTGAGTTTGTCAGATTAGACCACAATTCCACCACAACTCCTACTAGTACTACCTCTCCTATTTTCGACATCATTGGCCATTTCGCGAAACAAAATCCCGACTCGGTATTGCCCAAGACACCGATTGTGTGCAAACCTTCAACATCCGCCGTCGAACGCGCTCTCAAGATTGCCAACCTCAACCCTCAGCAAACAGTAAGACGACTAACTCAATAATTTTATGTCACTCTAATAAATTACGTGACACTTTTAAAAATTGATAATTATATTTGTTTATTTATGTGATTCTGTATTTCTTTGTGCGTCAGTTATTTTTCGACGATAGCGTACGCAATATCCAAGCAGGGAAACGAGTAGGACTCCACACAGTTTTGGTAAGTAAGCCCTCTGAAAATTCTTTTGTCCACCACAAAAATTTGTGGTCACACCATGTTGTACATTATTGAATTACAATTATGTAATGTGATCAATATTTACAATAATAATTAATTTATAATCAGTGATTCTAATTGGTTGTGACGACATGAAATAAATAAATAAATGGAGCAGGTTGGAACATCACAAAGAGTGAAAGGTGCAGATTATGCACTGGAGAGCATCCACAACATAAGGGAAGCACTGCCAGAGCTTTGGAATGTCGAGAAGAAATCAAAAGTTGGTTACTCTGCTGGCAATGTTGCTGTGGAAACCTCAGTCACTGCTTAGATTGATTAGATTCATCATGTCCACCCAAATATATATATATATATATATATATATATATATATATCCCTATTTGTTTCCCAAAAAAAAAAAGAGAAAAAAAAAACCAAATCATGTCACTGTGCAGATGTATGTTGATGTTTCGTCTTGATTATATTATATTATTATATATAATAAAAACAAAATAAAAAATAAAAAAGGATCTTCTTTAAATTTTTTGGGATGCCAATCATCTCCATGCTTCTGGGGTACCTTAGTCATTGGATCCATAATGCACTTTAGATTATAAATTAAAAAAAAAAACACATAATTTATAGTAAATAGAAATTTTATGAAAATAATTGAAGTATAAATAACAAGATTTCAAACTATTGAAGTTAATTTAACAAATTTACTAGGTAAATAGAAACTTACTAAATAAACGATAAATTTAGTTCACATATTTTTACAAGAAATAAATTATCATTTATCTGAAAATTTTGTTATTTAATGTTGTATATTCTAAATATTTTTAATATATGTTATCTACTTTAATTATTTTTGTAAAAATCTATTTACATTTTTCTCCTAAAAATAAAATTGCCTAATTTTAATAGGAAATTATACAGTGAAATGCCCTCATCTCTAGGTTTAATAATGTTATTGATCATGATGATAAGATTTTAAAAGACAGTCCACATATTATATGAGGTTAAATATGGTGAAAGAAAATTTTAATCTGACCACATGGTAGCACCCATTTTATGAACACCGAAATATATATATATATATATATATATATATATTGAAGGGATCGAAATATTTAAATTGTACTGTTATTTGACTTTTTACGTTGGGGTGCCAATAGTAGAATTATCCAAATTGTGTTTTGTAATTTCGGAGATCAAATAGATCATGCTAAGCACGCCTTGTATATAACAATGCAAGGCCAGGTGTCACCACATGACTCTTCCTATGAAAGGGATATGAACGAACATAAATGATGGGATTATAATTAAATTATTATATTTCAGATCCATGGATTATTTTAATACTTTGTGCATAAGGAAAAAGTGGCCTAACATGGCTTCTTTAATCAAACTTGCAGACGTAAGATTACAGGTCTTTTAGAATAATAATTTAGTTTTGGGCTTAAGAATACGATGACACTCCCATTATTGATGAAAACGAATTGGTCCACATTCTATTATCAAGTTGAACATAATTGAAGTACAATTTCCCTTAAAAAGAATAGATAATATACAATATGGCCACAACTATTTTATCTCTCTTATACAAAGGACGGAAAGAAAGTACATGTAATTTTGGGTGCAATTCTTTGCCAAAAAAGAAACTTAATATTCATTTGGACCACCTATTGTATTAAAATATTCATTTAAGACATATTTAGTATATCATATTAACACTTCATATTATGTTATTTAAAATAGTACAAACACCAATGTATTGTTTAATTTAATATCAAAAATTAATAAAATACAAAGTGTGATATCTAATATGATAAAAACTTATGTATTAGACTGCTCTATATTAGGTCGTAATGTATAATTTAATATAAATGATTAACAAAAACACATAACATAATGGGTTTCGGGACAGGTGTCAGGATTGAGTTTTGGAATGATAATATAGCTCGAGTTTCAAGATGGGGTCGGGATCGAATTTAAGGATCGAGATTATGGTCATATTTTTGAGTCGGATCGAGTCGGGTTTAGGGGTTAATGTCGAGGTTAGTTAGGGATTGGGATCCGGGTTGGGTTTCGGGATTGTGGTAGGTTGAGGCCGGGGACAACGGTTTGGGTCGGGTCCAGGGTCGGGGTTGGATTTCAGAAAGGGGGTCAGGACTGGGATTGGAGACAACGGGTGGTTTTCGGGAAAGGGGTTAGGTTTCGAGACAGGGGTTGGGTCGGTGTCGAGGTTGGGGGATAAGGACAGGGACGGGATCGGGTTTTGAGACTGGGGTCAAGATCAACGTCGAGGTCGAGATCGAGGTCGAGGTCAGGTTTTGGGACGGGGGTCAAGGGTGGGTTTTGGTATCGGGATTGGGGTCAAGGGTTAGGTTTCCGGATGAGGGTCGGGGGTCGGATTTCGGAATGGAGGTAAGGGTTGGTTTCTAGACAAGAGTCGGGGGTTGGGTTTCAAGATTAGGGTTAGGGACGACAGTCGGGGGGGGTTGGGGCCATGTTTCGAGACGGGGGTTGAGGTCGGGTTTTAGAATGAGGATATGACTTCGATTCGGGATGGGGTTAGGATCAGGTTTTATAACTAGGGTCGTGATCGGATTTTGGTATCGGGGTTAGATTTCTAGACAAGGGGTCAGGGTCGGGTTTTGGAATCGAGGTCGTGGTCTGTTTTGGGATCAAGGTCAGGGTCCAGTTTCGAGACAAAGATTAGGGTTGGGCTACAAAACCGAGATCAAGGTTGGGTTTCAAAATTGAGGCTAGGTTAAAGGACGACGGTCGGGGTCAAGGTCAGGTTTCAGGATCAGGTCAAGTTTCGAGATGAGGGTAAGGAATGGTTTTCAGGGTCGGGTTCAAATTCAGATAAGGGGTTGGGTATCGGGATAGGGTTTTATGGTCAGGTTGTGGTTGGGGTCGGGGTCGAGTATCTGGATTTAGGTCAGGTTCCAAGACAATGATCGGAGTTGGGTAACAAGACGGGGCTCAGGGTGGTTGAGTTTTTGTACGGGGGTAAACATTGGGTTTCTAGATGAGGGTCAAGGGTTGGGTTTCGGGATTGGGGTTGGGGTTGTGGTCAAGGTCATGTTTCGGGAAGAGAGTCGAGGTAAGGTCAAGTTTTAGGACAGGGGTCGGGCTCATGTTTCAGGACGGGGGTAAGGGTGGGTTCGAGGTCATGGGTAAGGGAATGTTTTAAATTATGTATGCAAATAAAATATGTAATTAGATAGTTTTTATTTAAAATACTATATAAATAGTATAAATATTAAAAAAATGAAAGCGAAACAGATTTGAAAAAAGTGAAAATTTGTAATTATTTTATGTGACTTGTAATATGACTACTAATTAGAGATGATTAGACAGCTTTTCTTTCTTATGAGAAAAATATAGATTATTAGCTAGTTGGAAATCATAATTGTAATGTCACTACTGGCTTAAGAAGACAGAGATTATTATATGTTTATTTTCTTTTTGGCTGAGAAAATACATATTAATTATTAGCTAGTTGGAATTCAAAATTTGTCCTCTCAAATAGAAAAAGGTGTGGGAGCGAGTGCTTTCATATTAGATTAAGTTGCACTTTTTTGTTTGGGGGAAAGGAATTGCACTAATTAATATATATTGTTAGTCATATTACAAGTAATACAAAGTTCCAATATATATATATATATATATATTACGTGTAATAGAGCTTTTTACCATATATTTCTCTAAATTGAAAAGTTAGTTATCTAACTATAAACTATGAGTGGCATTAAACTTTCATATTATTTGAGAGAGAGAGAGGAAACAACATCTAAACTTATGTACATCATTATAACTATACTCATTTAAATAAGAATATGAAAAGTGATTAGGATCAAAATAGTTACTTTATATCTCATTTGATTTGTCAAAATTTTCCATTCTATTATTCTTTTTTAATTAGAAGGATTTTAAATTTAATGGATCCAATCAATTTACAACTTTTTTTTTTCTTTTTTCATTTTTTTTAACCAAACAAGCCAATATTACATTTTGTTTTCTAATAGGGGAATTAAAGCATCTTAATTATATAAATTTCAAGATCATTGTATTTGCATTATATAAAATTTGACACTAGATCAATAAGACACAAAAATTAAAAAAAAAACTTATATCATGTTAGTCAAGATGAGAGAATTTATATGCTTACAGGTATAACTTAACAGTAATACTACACATAACTCTTCTTAAAGGTGTAGAGTTTGAATCTCTGCACTTCAAATAAAAAAAAAAAGATAGGAGAGGGGAATTCGTGTTTTTTTAGTCAATTGATGAAGAAAAAGAGATATTATTTTAGTAATTTTCTCTTTCTAAAATCTCGTCCTATTTCCTCACTTTAAACATAAGCTAAACTTCGAAACAGAGGTCATAAATAGGGATACACGGGCCAAAGATATATGCCCATCAAATATTATCGGCTATGGGCCCTCTGAACTATTTAATGATTAGGCTTCAAGTTTATAAGTAGGTGTCCTATTACGTGGTATCATTTCGTCCAGTAATTTCTAAGCTGTCTCTCTACTAGTATACCAAGCGTCCAGGAAAGTGGTATCAGAGCCTAGAAAAGTCGTATAGTGTTATAGAATTATACATACTCTGAAAAGTATATCGTTTCTTTCAACCATGGAAACTCAAAACACTGAAACCTCTGGTTCCTCTCCTTCTAGTTCAGCTATGTCCATACAATCTACTTCTGTTTCTTTCTCTTTACTTTCTCCTTCTACTAGAAAATCTTCTGCCTCTAAAGTAAACTTTCTTTATGAAGTAAACTATGTTCCTGATGAACAAAAAGTTTCTTCTGAAGAATTTCCTCTGATAAACCCATATCATGCCTTTGTTAACCCTGTAAATCCTTTAACCAGGACCACTAAACAACTGGTTAAAAGTACTCCCAGACGAGTCCGAGAACACATCTAGTCCACCAAATTCAGTCAGTGTAACCTTCCAGCTATCACTCAAGAACACTTCATGTCTCTGGAAATTCCTCCAGAATATCCAGCACAGTGGCTAGCACAGGAGTTCAATCACATTCACTTTGGTGCAATCAGACTCGCCCTCACCTTTCACGGAAGAAAAGGACTTCTAGTATGTGCTCGTATAGCACTATTAGACACCAGACACAGGAGATACCGGGATACAGTCATAGCAATGGTGCAAACTACTCTAAACGTAGGAACCGTTATTACAACAGTCTTCCCCAACTTCTGCATGTCTCTGCAAGATCCAACTCTTTTGAATGCTCTCAAGGTCCAGATGCAGATCACAGGGATCGATATGGACCCCAACTCTATCTCATCAACACTCCACTACCAGATGGTGTATAGAATCCAGAACCATGCTCTGGATCTTACCCTCCCGGGGACCAATGATGCCTAAACATCATGCAGACTCACAGAATGCTCCAGTATGTACACAGATCCCCAAGCAGATCTCCATGGAAGAACTGAAGAAACTCCTTCCAGACTCATGGATTACCAACTATGAGAAGCTCCACCATTCTCATGTTCCAGTCCAGTCATCGGAAGTGACATTTACAACCCATAAGGATGGATCAACCCTGATCACCTTCAACAAGCCACATGAATCCACAAGTGGCCTCTCCCCAACACAACATATGATGACTCCGATCACTCCAGAACAAGCTAATATGGAGATTCTTTCCTTCAAGTCTGATGGCAAACCATAATATGCTCAGAAATCCCAGACAGGACACTGTTATTAGGATGAATGTTTCTGCCCAGACTACATAAAGGAATACGATCATGGAGATCATCCAGCTCACCCTAAGAAGGTCAGCTCAGGCAAGAAGCTAAAACAAAGGTACCAGGATGGTGATAAGCGTGTTGGAATGCTCGGACAACCATCAAGGAAATTTGACTACCTAGTCACATATTCCCCTCCTCCGAGAACAGAAGAACCAATTGCTCCAACAGGATGGGATGAAGATCCAGATGACCATCCAAAGAGGTCTCCACCTCCATCATCATCACCACCACCACCACGTCCACTATCTCAACCAAAAGCACCCTCTGTGCTCCCCTGTTACAGACAGGCCCATAAGTACTTGCAGAAGTAAGATATAAGTCTCTGCAATCCTACTCTACAGATGCCTCTTCCGCAAGTCGACATGATGTCCTCAATATCATCTAGGGAAACCTCTGATGAGGAAAACTTACCCTCACTCTAGGCAGCAACAACAAACAATGGAACAGAAACTCGATAGCCAAAGGTATTAAACCCGAGGACTGTTGAACCAGATGGAACAACAAAATGAGTCAGCCCTGCAGAAGTAGTTCTGAATTGGCAGTCAGAGAACCTTATAGCCCAAAATAAGGTCCTCCAGAAGATTGACTACAAGATCTCCCAAGTAGAATCTAAGATAGATCAATCTAATATTGGATTGATAAAATCTCAGACAATACTGGAGAGAACTGAGGCACAAATCCAAACAACTCATCTGGAACTTATGAGACTCACCAACAGCTTCTCCTTTTCCAACAGACGATTCACAGAAAAGGAAGCGCAGATGGAATCTCTCCAGACTCAACTAGATGCCCTGAGAATACAAACTCAGACAGGCTTTTCAACACCTAGTCTGGTGCCATGGCAATTTGCTACCATCCCAAAACAAGAACAACCACTTCCAACTGTTCCTCACAGAGAAGATCACATCTTACGACTTAAAAGACTTCTTGACGAAAATGATGCTCTCAGAAAACTCAAGGGAAAACAAAAAGCCCAGGAGTCAACCTCCACACAAATGATGGTACAAAAGCCACCTCAAAATCCTCTGACACAGATGATCCAAGATCACTGTATACAACAACAGCCGTAGATCCAACTAGAACAACAGGATGATTCTTCTTCACAAGAAGAAAGTGTTCCAGAAGATTCAGATTGATCCTCTGATGTTTCTATATCAGAAGAGAAACAAGAACCAGATTCTCCATAACAAATCATGATAAATCAACCTGCGGATCAACCAACAGTGACAGAGATCCCAGATGAACAGGAAGACGAAGTAGATCAACCACCTTGTACTCTTAGACAAAACCAAGATACAAAATCATCAGCATCTAATGGTAAAGTCCAGACCTTTACTCTAGATGATATCCCTCCCTCAAAATGGAAAGACAGATTTCAAGAGTTTAAGGCATTCTTAGTTCTCCTGATACAGAAGCCTAATGCTCAGACTCGACAGATCCTTCTTGATTTCGTATCAAGACTAATATGAATCCTCCAAGACTGGTGGATGTGCTTAGGAGAATACAGATAGCTCATGTTCCTTCAAACAGAATCAGTTGAAGGAGCACTAGCCTAAATATATTCAGAATTCTGTGGAGAAGAAAACCAAGTCGTTGAACAGGCCCGATCAGAATACTTCAAGATGAAGTGCATCTGTATCAATAAAAAAGATCTTGAAGTTCACTTTCAGAAGATGTCAAGACGCCTCTATCTGATTGGAGGACTCAACGACCCAAACCTAAAACCAATGATCTTGATATGGGTACAATATTAGGTTACTCTGAGTAACCTTAGACCTAGGCCCATATTGGGTGACAATTTAAAAAGCCTGTTGGGCTTCTAAGGCCCAATAATTAAGGTGGTATCCCTTAAGGTTACCTTACATAAATCTTGGACTCAAGGCCCAACATATAACCTTTGTTCTTAATTAAATAGGCCCAATTAAAATTAGGTAATCTATATGGTTATAATAGGTTACCAATTGGCTTACCTTGCTTAATTTGCTTAATTAATTAATTTCGTGGTCAACTGAGTTTAATTAACCATTTAAAACTGCTTTTAAATAAAACTGTGTTGGTTTGGCAGAAATTTGCTGAAAACAGTTAAATTGGCAGTACATGTGCAGGAATTTCCTGTGCATGCACTGTTTTAAAATTCTGAATCAGAGCTTGCTCTACTGATTCAGTTTTACTTTAAAATATGTTTAGATTTTGAAAAACTTTTCTTCATGAAAGTTTTAGATACTGAAAAACTCTACAACTTTCATGTTCTACAACTTTCATGTTTTGACAAAAACCCAGTTCTGAACTTAACTCATACTTTTTCTTCGTTGAAACTGCCTGGCCGTGTGTCTGGGTGGTCCAGGCACGGGTTTTCATAAAAAAGAAGGCCTTCGGAGCCTTATTTTCAAAAACTGTCCTTGCATCCCCCTATAATTTTCAATTTCCTACAACTATGCAGTTTTGAGTTTTCTCAAATTCGGCCTCTAAAGGCCTCAAAATACCGTTTCCAATTCACTGCCCAGTTTTCACCCGAACTGGCAGTTTTTGGTTTCGGTTCGTTCTCACGTAATTTTACGCACACCCTACCTCAAATGGTCGCAGCCGTGAGCCTACGTCAAGCATGCAGCACGTAATCTAACGTCCTCACACCCATTCATTCAATCTCATGCATTCAATTTTTTAATCAAACCCATTTGGTGAAATTCACCAAACTTGGGGTTTCTAAGTTTCTCTAGGGTTTTCTTGAACCCTAGTTTAACATACAATCATTCAATACCATAATCAGCCATTCAACACAGAACATAAGCCTAAGGGGACATACATCATACACCTAGTGGTCACATATAACATCTACACATTTTCTAGAGCATACATCACAATTCAAGCACCAAAATGAAACATAAACATGCTAAACCTAAATCAAGCACATTCTAAGCAACTTAAGCAATAAAAGGACATAATTAAATGAGCTTAAGCTCTTACAACATAAGCTGGAAATACATTATAAAAGGCTTGAAAAACAGAATTTAAAGGTTTAGGAGGTTGAGAGATTACCTCCAAACCGAAGAGGGATTTGCTAGCTTGGTTTCCGAAATGGGTTTTGTTGCTATCCTTCACTAAAATTTTGACCACTCTTTGGGGTTTTTCTATTTATGGTGTTCGGCTGTAGGCAGAGAAAGGGAGGAGAGAATGGCAAGAGTTTGGGTGGGTTTTTGAATAAAAATGCCTAAAAAAATTTCCACCAAAGACACCTATTTATAGGTGTAAAATAATTTTATTTCTTGAATTATTTTAAATCCTTAAATTGCTCTCTAAACCCTTAAAAATTTGAATTTGCTAAAATCCCCCTATGAGGTGGCCGGCCATGTGAGCTGGAAATTGTTCAAGAAAGTTCCTTGAATTCTTTCCAAACTTTTCAAAAAATCAAATAATAACATATTTATCTTTTGATTAGGTGGCATACACCTAAGGCTCCATTTGGCTTTAACTCTTAAAAACAGTCTATTTTCATACTAATACATATATAACAAATACTGTTTTTCAATAAAAATAATACTATCTACTAAACTGCAGTCTAAAATTTATCTGCGTAAAACTGGACTGCGTTTAGGTTTTTCTTAAAACTTAAAGCTCATTAGTCCTTATTTCTCTAAAAATTATGCTTGATTTTTCTAACATAATCCCGTACCTTAAACTTACTTGTTTATCCGTAATTGACGGTTTTTCGCAGTATAATCTCTATACTGCCTGTTATACCACAGAACCATCATACGTTGACTTTTTGGTCAAATTTTGACTATTTTGGTTAAACGTTGACCAACATAAAATCATAACTTTCTATCGTAGTTCAAATCATTCTGGCCAATACCTTGACCGGAATACATGCATACATAAATCCTAATTCTGATTAGGCAAAATATATACTAACACATAATACAAATTTTGATTCCTTGAGAAACAAGAAATCATAATTTGTAAGAAAGTCAGTCATCCCAATCTTCCCCCCTTAAAAATTTTCGTCCTCGAAAATTAGAACAAATGGGGATAATTCGCTCTCATATCCTCTTCTAATTCCCATATTGCTTCCTCAACATTGTGATTCCGCCACAATACTTTTACCATGGGAATTGTCCTATTTCATAAGACTTTTTCTTCCTGATCCATGATCCGAACTGGTTTCTCTTCGTAAGTTAAGTCGGATTAAACCTCAATCGGTTCTTGACTTAGCACATAGGAAGGATCAGGCACATACTTCTTTAACATCGAAACGTGAAAAACATTGTGTACCGAAGCTAATTCCAGTGGCAAGGCAAGCTTGTAAGCTACTTTGCCAATTCTTCCAAGATTTCGAATGGCCCTGTGTATCTAGGACTAAGTTTTCCTTTCTTACCAAACCTCATAATCCCCTTCATAGGAGTAATCTTGAGGAAAGCATAGTCTCTGACTTGGAATTCTAGGGGCCTTAGACGTCTATCGGCATAGCTTTTCTGACGACTAAAATCTATGTCGAGTCTTTGCTTAATCTTTTTAATATCCTCTGAAGTCTTTCGGATAAAATCCGTGGTTTGAAGCTGCTTCTGTCCAACTTCTTGCCAATGAATGGGAGATCGACATTTCCTTCCGTATAACGCCTCGAACGGAGCCATACCAATGGAGGCATGATAATTGTTGTTGTAAGAAAATTCGATCAAAGGCAGCTTCTGATCCCAGCTCCCTTTGAAATCCAAAACGCATGACCTTAGCATATCCTCCAGCGTCTGGATAGTCCGTTCTGATTGTCTATCCATCTGGGGGGTGAAACGCTGTACTAAACTTCAATTTCGATCCCATAGCCGTATGAACACTCTTCCAGAATCGAGAGGTAAAGCGCCCATCCCAATCGGAAATGATGGATTTTGGCACTCCATGCAACCTAACAATCTGGGATACGAAAATTTCAGCCAATCTTTCGACCGAAAAGGTAGCCTTAATCGCAATGAAGTGGGCTGATTTGGTTAATCTATCCACAATTACCCAAATCATATCATTCCCACTTGAAGTCCTGGGTAGACCTACTTCGAAATCTATAGTGGTTTGTTCCCATTTCCATTCTGGGAGTTCAATCTTTTGAAGTTCTCCGCCTGATTGCCGATGCTCAGCCTTAACTTTTTGACAAGTTAGGCACTTTGACACAAAGTCAGCGATTTCGTTCTTCATATTCGGCCACCAATAGTTTTCTCTAAGGTCCTTATATATCTTGGAAGCTCCAGGATGTACCGAATATGGCGTCTCATGGGCTTCGGACATGATTTGCTTCTTAAGAATTTCAAAGTCAGGAACGCAGATCCTTTCTTTGAAATAGACTACTCCATCCTCAGAGGTCCTAAACTCCTTATTCTTTCCGCTAAAGATTTGTGCCTTTAGCAGAAAAGAATATTTCCCTTGATGACCCTTAATGGACTCTAAGAGATTAGACTGGAGAGTCAAAACTAACAACTTTCCAATTATCATCTCTACATTGAAATCGCATATCTCCTTCTGAAGTGGCTTGGGTAACATTCCTAAAGACATCAGCATACCGGATGACTTTCTGCTTAGAGCATCCGCTACTTTATTCGCTTTACCAGGGTGGTAAAGGATCTCGCAATCGTAGTCCTTTACGAGTTCTAGCCATCTCCGTTGCCTCATATTAAGCTCCTTCTGGGTAAAAATGTATTTGAAACTTTGATGATCGGTGAAAATCTTACATCTATTCCCATATAAGTAGTGTCTCCAGATCTTTAGTGCGAAGACCACCGCTGCGAGCTCTAAATCGTGCGTAGGATAATTCTTCTCGTGATCCTTTAATTGTCGTGAAGCATAGGCGACCACCTTTCCTTGCTGCATCAGGACCGCTCCTAGTCCAGTTTTGGAAGCGTCGCTGTAGATCACGAAATTCCCGGCATCAACGTCAGGAATTACTAACACCAGGGTGCTAGTAAGCTTCCTTTTGAGCTCTTGGAAGTTCTCCTCACACTTCTGTGTCCACTCGAACTTCCTCTCTTTTCGCGTAAGGGCGGTAAGAGGTGCTGCGATCTTGGAAAATCCTTCAACGAACCGCCGATAGTATCCGGCCAATCCAAGAAAGCTCCATCTTTCCGTAACATTTTTGGGTCTAGGCCACGTACTAACCGCCTCTATCTTAGCAGGATCAACGGAAATCCCTTCGTTCAACACTACATGGCCTAAGAAATAAACCTTCTCCAACCAAAATTCACATTTTGTGAACTTGGCATAGAGCTGGTTCCGTCTTAACGTCTCCAAAACCATCGTTAGGTGCTGCTCGTGTTCCTTTATGGACTTTGAGTATATCAAAATATCATCGATGAAAACATGACAAACTTATCCAAGTACTCTTTGAACACCCTGTTCATCAAGTCCATAAATACAGCTGGAGCATTGGTCAAACCAAACGGCATAACCAAGAACTCATAATGTCCGTAGCGCGTTCGAAAAGCTGTCTTCGAAATATCTCCCTCCTTAATCCTGAGTTGATGGTATCCCGACCGCAAGTCGACCTTTGAAAACACCATTGCTCCCCTAAGTTGATCAAAAAGATCGTCTATTCTCGGGAGAGGGTACTTGTTCTTGATTGTGATCTTGTTCAACTCACGATAATCAATACACATTCGTAACGATCCATCCTTCTTCTTAACGAACAATACTGGGGCTCCCCATGGAGAATAGCTCTGCCGGATAAACCCCTTGTCGAGCAGTTCTTGCAACTGCACTTGGAGCTCCCTAAGTTCAGCTGGGGCCATATGATAAGGCGCTTTGGATACTGGTGTAGCTCCAGACAATAAGTCTATCTCAAAAGAAATTTCCCGCTCGGGAGGAAGTCCGGGCAATTCTTTTGGAAAGACATCCACATATTCCTTGATAATGGGAACATCTTCCGGCTTCAGCTCCACCTCTTTCTCCTTGTCCACCACGTTAGCTAAGTATCCTTGGCATCCATCAGCCAACATTTTCCACGCCTTCAGTGCCGATAGTAACCTACTTGAGGAGTTACAGGACTGACCGTAAAACTTGAATTCCTCCTCATCATGCAAACCAAACATAACACAACGCTTTCGACAATCTATCTTAGTGTTGTACTTCCCTAGGAAGTCCATTCCTAAAATAACGTCATAATCCTGAAGTTTAATTGCGATGAGATCAACATAAAGCTCTCGATCGCAAATAACTACAGGAACACTTGGCATCCAACAATCGGATAGCAAAATCTCTCCTGACGGAAGGAACGTCCTAAACGGTTGCTTAAAGCTATCGACGCATCTTCCTAATTTCTGGGCAAACTCCATTGAAATAAATGAATGGGTGGCACCAGAATCAAACAAAGAATAGCGTCGTAGGTGGCGATAGAAATCTGACCTGTCACCACATGAGAAGTTCCAGCCTCGGCATCCCCTTTGGTGTAGGCGTAGATCCTGGCTTGGGGTCCAGGAGCCTCTAGCCTCCTTGGTGCATCTGAGATGTCCTCGATCTTAACTGGCACAGCATGTAGCTGACCGTTCGCATTCCTATGCTGTTACTGGGGATTCTGGTTCTGGTTGTTGAGGTTGCAATTCCTCGCGTAATGACCTTCCTTGCCACAAAGGTAGCAAACATTGGTCCCCAGTCTGCATATTCCCAGGTGCTTCTTCCCACATTGAGCGCACGCTGGATAATTATTACTATTACCCTCATTCCCTCGGTTACTTCTCTTCTGAGGGTAATTTCTTTGCTGTCCCTGGCCAACAACATTTCCCTTCCTCTTGTTTTTTCCAAACTGCTTAGAATGCTGGGCCGCATTGCTAGCCTGGCCCCTTGCATAAGTGTCCTGGTTCTGTCTAGGCTGCAACTGCTTCTCCGCAGCCTTCTCCTAATACTCAGCCCTAATTGCCCGACTAATGCAGTCCGACACTAGGGTAGGGTGGCTGCTTCCTGCACTCACTTGTTTAGCAATATCCGTCCGAAACATCTTCATCATTCGCCTTACTTTTTCTGTTTCGGTCGGTATGAGTTCGGGACATAGGCGGCCTAGCTGTTCAAACTTCTTAACAGCTTCTATAACCGACATCGATCCTTGTCTTAAGCTATTGAACTCGTCCTGCTGTGCAGCAAGGATTTCCCGGTTGTAGTACATTGCCTTGAACTCATCTATAAAATCCTGCCAACTTATGGCCGCAACATTCCTATGCATTTGCACTATTATCCACCAATGCCTAGCATCCTTCTTCAGTGTAAATGAAGCACAAAGCACCCTCTCCTGCTCCGTGAGTCCCATGAAATCCATTATAACTTGGATATCCATAAGCCAATTATCAGCTTCTATTGGGTCCGTAAGACCCTCAAACTCAGGCACTTTCATCTGCCTGAAACGTTCATACAGTAGATCTTCCCGAACTACAGGTGGGTTCACTGGCATCCCTA
Source organism: Ficus hispida (assembly GCA_025413025.1). Lineage (NCBI taxonomy): Eukaryota > Viridiplantae > Streptophyta > Magnoliopsida > Rosales > Moraceae > Ficus > Ficus hispida. The sequence continues at coordinate 5,730,659 of CM046372.1, read as the reverse complement.
AGGGTGCTAACGGAACTTCGAAATTCCGCAGAATCTCCTGACGAACCTCCGGTACCTGGGGCACTACCGGGGGTGCAGGATTATCCTGAGGTGGAATTTCGTTCGCGTGGGGTATCTGGTTCAATCGGGCTACCTGCTCATGTAGCCGATTTGTTTCTTGCTGCTGTTGTAGCAATTGCTGTTGCAACGTGGCTACAACGTTCGCAAGATCTGGCTCTTGTGCGTTCTGGTTAGCTTGCTTTCGCGTACGCACCATCTTATCACTCCTAATAAATTTCAAGAAAAGATTTCGTTATTCTCCGAAAATCTTTCCTTTCATTCATTTCCTATAAAACACATCATATCATATCATACTTAATCATATCATATAGAAATCCTTCGGGACTTCTTCATAGCAAATCATATCATAAAACATTATGCAGAAATCCTTCATGATTTATTCATAACGTATCATATTATAAACTTATCATAGAAACTTTTTATCATGACATTATAATCATCATGATACTCGTTTCATATAAAAATATATCGTTTTATACATTTTCAAAAATACATCATTTTTGCTATATACATAGTCAAAATAGGATGGAAGTGTCTACCACTTAACCATCATTCCTATCCTATATACAACCCTAATGTCAAAAGAACAAAAAGTCGGAGTTAGTTCTAAAACTATCTACTCGGTCGTCGCGTCGGAAAATACGTCTCGATCCTCATCGTCGAATAGCATCTCCTCCGGATCTTCCTCCTGCTCCTCGGGATCATCTAACTCCTCCTCTATATCCTCAAACTCATCCCATTCTTCCCACACTTCTTGTTCCTCATCATCACTCTCAATGAGGACTACTTGAAGACCTTCGGCGTTGTCCCCTAGGTTATCCGGAGCCTCCGCAGGATCCATACCTGTTGGGATCTATATGTGCCTTAAGGATAGAAAATCAATATTAGGGATTTTCTGTAAATATGACATTTTGATATTAATAAGAGGAGGTTATTCATGTTTAATAAGTTGTGTCCTATTTACTTTCATTTGTTGATTGTATGGTTGAGCAAACATAAAATACTCCTTGACTGTTGGAAATATATCGGATTACCATATGTATACGGGGTATACATAGAAGACATGGTAATTTGATAACAGTCAAAATAAATAGTCCGCAATCGATGGAATAAGATTTGGGGATCTTATTCATGATAAGATTGTACAAGTTGTCTACTTCCTTGGAGGGATGGTTTGTCTTGACCATCGGATTGGTTCCGAGTGGAAACTTTAATGTATACCAGTATTGAGGTATGACATTGGATTGGACCTAAAGTGTTAATTGATTCGGTTTAATAATTCCGTTTATAAGAATCAATGAAGCTTTGATTATCATTCTGTATTAATCTTAATCCTGAAATGATTACTTGAGTTCGTATCCATGACTTATGTACTTTAATGCACTACAGGTGAGACACTGTTAATTTATGGTCAATATACTTGTGTTTTGGGTGCATGACTTATGGATAGAGAAATCAAGATTCATAGATATGGAATCCATAGCTATCTTAATGATAGTACATGTTATCTACTTAAAGGCATTATTCGGGGATTGAAAGATAGTATAACAAGATCTTGGCCATCGGTTTACTTTGTGTTCTTGATGGTTTACCAATTGTATGGTTTTACAATTGGTGGTTCTTTCAATGGAGAATAATGGAACTTTAAGTTAAAATGAT
>CM046372.1:5711910-5728840 GCA_025413025.1 Ficus hispida | reverse complement strand
CATGAACATTTAGATTGCATTTAGATCTTATGTTTCATTACAAAATCATATTTTATAAATTGATAGGATGTTTGCTTTACTTTATTACATGTTTCTTATTATAGATCAAAATGTCGAGCCCTTTATCTGTGATACTTACGCAAACAAATTAACTGGCGAAAATTTTAATGACTGGAAAAGGAACTTGCTTATCGTCCTAAACTTTGAGAAACACAGTTTTGTCCTAACCAACCAAGACCACCTACGCCTGCGATCGATGCTCCTGATAGGGAATTTGTAGCGCTTGAGCGCTGGACAATTCCAACCTAAGTGCTATGTGCTATATTCGGGCGAGCATGTCTAACGTGCTCCAGAAACAGCATGAGGAACATCAAACTGCTAGGCAGATCATGGATAACTTGGAGGAGATGTTTGGTGAACAAACTATCCAGGCTAAGACCGATGCTATCAAAGGTCTCATGAACTGTAGGCAGAAGGTTGGAACTCCCATTAAGGAGCACATGATGAAAGTCATGGCTTATTTGTCTGAGGCTCAGACAAATGGGGCTGAGATCGATGCTGCAACTCAATTGGTTATGGTTTTCCAAACCTTATCCAAGGATTTCGATTTGTTTCAGGCATCCTACAACCTTAACCGGAAGGAGATGTCTTTAACGGAATTGATGAAAGAGTTGCAAGCTTTTGAGAACATTTTTAAGGGTTCTGGATCTAAGGCTGAGGCAAATGTGGCTGAACCTAGTTCGCCTGCTCCTAATCCTAAAAGGAAGAAGGAAAAGGGGAAGAACAAGGAAATGCACCTGTTTCTAAGAAATCTACCAAGACTAAGAAGCGAAAGGTGGATCCCAAAAAGGTTAAGTGCTTTCACTGTGGGAAGAAAGGACATTTCAAGAAGGATTGCCGAGAATACCTGGCTTTGAAAAAGCAGAAAGGTATTTCAATGTCCTGTATCTTGAAGGTTGTTTAGTGGAAGAATCTAAGGACAATTGGGTTATAGATTCTGGAGCCACTAACCATGTTTGTATTTCTCTGCAGGGGTTCAAGGTAACGAGAAGTCTGCGTGAGGAGAACTTCACGTTAAGAACCGGTGATGGGACGTTAGTGCGAGCTGAATCAGTGGGAGAAGTGCATCTTTATTTTGATGAATTTAGGTTTATTGTTTTGAGACATTGTTTTTATGTTCCTAGTTTTAAGAGGAACCTAATTTCGGTAGCTTGTTTGATTAAAGATTCTTATTCAGTTTCTTTTAATAATAAAGTTGTTATTAGGAAAAACAATTCTCTTATCTGTAATGGATGGATGCATGGAAATCTTTATTTTATCAAACCTAAGATGCACTCACTGCTTGATACAGAATTGGAAAAGAACTCTAAAAGACTTAAGTCTTCTCACTCTAACAAATCATATCTTTGGCATTTACGACTTGGTCACATAAGTCTTAACAGAATTCAAAGGATGTAAAGGAGGAAAGCCTTGACTTGTATGAGGTTGAACCTTGGCCACAATGTGAATCCTGTTTGGAGGGTAAGATGACTAAACGGCACTTTACTGCTAAGGATAGTCGTGTCGAGGAACTTTTAGAACTTGTGCATACGGATGTTTGTGGTCCCATGAACATAGAAGCACGTGGTGGGTATGAGTATTATATCACTTTTATTGATGATTACTCAAGGTATGGATATGTCTATTTAATGACCCGCAAAAGCGAAGCCTTTGACAAGTTCAAAGAATTTCGGGCTGAAGCGGAGAAGCAATTAGGAAAGTCCATTAAGACACTTCGATCGGATCGAGGTGAGGAATACCTATCGGATGAGTTCTTAGGATATTTGATAGAGAATGGGATATAATCCCAGTTAACTGCACCTGGTACTCCTCAACAGAATGGTGTAGCTGAGAGAAGAAATAGGACCCTATTGGATATGGTCCAGTCTATGATGAGTTATTCCACATTACCTTTGTCATTTTGGGGGCACGCCATACAAACTGCATGCTATCTTCTGAATAACGTTCCCTCCAAATCGGTTCCTAAAACTCCTTACGAGTTATGGATGAGTAGGAAACCTAATTTGAATCATATTCGAATTTGGGGTTGTCCGGCACACGTCCTGGATAAGGAAGCGAAGAAATTGGAGTCACGATCAGAAGTATGCTTGTTTGTTGGCTATCCAAAAGGGACAAAAGGTGGTCTGTTCTATAATCCGAAGCAAAATAAAGTCTTTGTTTCTACACATGCAACATTCCTGGAGGAAAGTTATATGGAAGACTTTAAACCTCGTAGCAAAGTGGTGCTTGAGGAGATGACTTCGGATTTGGAAATTCCTAAAGTCACAGAAAACCCTGTGGAAAAAACACTAGAGAATCAACAACCCCGGGAGCTTCGTCGTAGTGGGAGGATTATCAGGGAACCTGAAAGGTACATGTTCAATGGTGAAGTTTTGAAGCAGAATCCATAGAACATGTTGATGATCCGGCTACGTACAAAGAAGCTATGGAGGATGTTGATTCTAGTCTTTGGCAAAAGGCTATGAACACCGAGATGGAATCTATGGATTCCAATGGGGTCTGGAAACTTGTAGACTTACCCCAAGGCATAAAACCGATTGGGTGTAAGTGGGTATACAAGAGGAAAAGAGGTGTGGATGGGAAAGTGGAAACTTTCAAGGCAAGACTTGTAGCAAAGGGCTATACGCAGAAAGAAGGAATCGATTATGAAGAAACCTTCTCACCTGTAGCAATGCTCAAGTCAATCCGCATTCTTTTATCCATTGCGGCTGCTCTCGATTATGAGATCTGGCAAATGGATGTCAAGACAGCTTTCTTGAATGGCTCTCTTGAGGAAGATATCTATATGATACAACCAGACGGGTTCAAGGCAAAGGGCCAAGAAGATAAGGTATGCAAGTTGCTTAAATCCATTTATGGATTAAAGCAAGCATCTTGTTCTTGGAATATTAGGTTTGATCAAGCAATCAAAACCTATGGATTCGAACAAAACATTGATGAACCATGTGTTTATAAATGTATCAAGAACGAGAAAGTGGTTTTCCTAGTACTTTATGTGGATGATATATTGCTTATTGGAAACGATGTGGCAATGTTATCATCTGTCAAAGTTTGGTTAGCCAAACAGTTTGACATGAAGGACTTAGGAGAAGCTAGTTATGTTCTTGGAATTCAACTCTTTAGAGATAGAAAGAACAAAACGATAGCACTCTCCCAAGCTTCATACATTGATAAAGTACTTGAAAAGTTTTCTATGAAAGATTCCAAGAAAGGTGCCCAACCTTTCAGGATTGGAATCAAGCTTTCTAGAGATGACTGTCCCAAGACATCGGAAGAAAGGGAGCGTATGAAAAATGTACCTTATGCATCTGCGGTAGGTAGTCTAATGTACGCTATGTTATGCACAAGGCCTGACATTTGTTTTGCAGTTGGTATGGTAAGTCGATATCAGTCGAATCCAGGACCAAACCATTGGGCTGCGGTCAAGCATATACTCAAGTATCTACGGAGAACGAGGGATTATATGCTAGTGTATTCCGGTCAGGACCTTGTTCCTATAGGATACACAGATTCTGATTTTCAATCAGATCAGGATTCAAGGAAATCGACTTCAGGTTTTGTCTTTACCCTTGGAGGTGGTGCCGTTGTGTGGAGGAGTATTAAGCAATCTTGCATTGCTGACTCGACCATGGAAGCCGAGTATGTGGCAGCCAGTGAGGCATCAAAGGAAGCGGTATGGCTTCGCAGGTTCCTTAATGACCTTGAGGTCGTTCCTGGTATGGATAAAGCTATGGTGCTTCACTGTGATAACAGTGCAGCAGTAGCTAATACCAAGGATCCTAGGCATCATAAGAGGAGTAAGCACATAGACAGAAAATATCACATCATCAGAGGCTTTATTGAGAGTGAAAATGTGACGGTTTGCAAAATCGCATCAGAGGACAATCTTGCCGACCCGTTCACGAAGACTTTGGTGGCCAGAAGATTCGAAGAACACGTCGAAGGCATGGGGATGCGTAATATGTCACATTTACTCGCTTAGGGCAAGTGGGAGATTGTTGGGATCATATGTGCCCTAAGGATAGAAAATCAATATTAGGGATTTTCTGTAAATATGACATTTTGATATTAATAAGAGGAGGTTATTCATGTTTAATAAGTTGTGTCCTATTTACTTTCATTTGTTGATTGTATGGTTGAGCAAACATAAAATACTACTTGACTGTTGGAAATATATCGGATTACCATATGTATACGGGGTATACATAGAAGACATGGTAATTTGATAACAGTCAAAATAAATAGTCCGCAATCGATGGAATAAGATTTGGGGATCTTATTCATGATAAGATTGTACAAGTTGTCTACTTCCTTGGAGGGATGGTTTGTCTTGACCATCGGATTGGTTCCGAGTGGAAACTTTAATGTATACCAGTATTGAGGTATGACATTGGATTGGACCTAAAGTGTTAATTGATTCGGTTTAATAATTCCGTTTATAAGAATCAATGAAGCTTTGATTATCATTCTGTATTAATCTTAATCCTGAAATGATTACTTGAGTTCGTATCCATGACTTATGTACTTTAATGCACTACAGGTGAGACACTGTTAATTTATGGTCAATATACTTGTGTTTTGGGTGCATGACTTATGGATAGAGAAATCAAGATTCATAGATATGGAATCCATAGCTATCTTAATGATAGTACATGTTATCTACTTAAAGGCATTATTCGGGGATTGAAAGATAGTATAACAAGATCTTGGCCATCGGTTTACTTTGTGTTCTTTGATGGTTTACCAATTGTATGGTTTTACAATTGGTGGTTCTTTCAATGGAGAATAATGGAACTTTAAGTTAAAATGATTGAAAAGGTAAAACGGAAAAAGTCCTTAATTCAATCATGGATAACATATGGGGATTAAACAAGCGATGAATAAATCATGGAAGAAGCACTGCGTGAGAGAGCTTTGTAATACGGTATGTAAACAGGAGTTCAGCTTCAAACTTTTAGTGGAATATTTTTGAAGTTGATAATTGATGAATAATTAGTCTGGGATTAATTTTTCACAATTATAGGAGCCTCTTTACATATTTCCATCGGGTCCCTCTACTAGCTCATATAGTTCTAAATAGCATCTCGGGATTTGTTCCTAAAGAGATCGGTAAATTTAAATGGAATTTTGTAATGTCTATTAAGACATGGTACTCTCTAACATGCAATCCGAAAAAGGATTGGACATGTAGAATTTGTGTAGACAAATAATACGATTTGTCAACACGTGATTGGTTAACTTGAATTTTGGAAATAAGATTGTGTTTGAATTATTTAATTTTGAAAAAAAAAATTTCTCTCCTAATCTAAAAGAGGTGCACGGTTTTAGATAGGTGAGAGAAGAAAATTTTGTTTCAAAATTGTTCAAATATATTCCTAACATTAAATTATTAATTGATTTAAATAATGAAGATTATTTGATGAATTTTTTTTCTTTAAATATTGTGCACGGATTTTTTTGAGGAAGAAAAAATTCAAATATTCCATTTATTTAAATTAATTAATATGGTTGATGTTTGTGGAAAATATTAATTCAAATGAGTGAATCTTATTTAAATTCAAAAAAGGGTTTAAAAGAAATTTGAATCTAGATAGGACTAGGATCTTTTCACTAGTCTAGATTCTTGATTTAAAATTTGAACCACCAATCTAGATTTATCCTAAAGTGGCCGAATTTTTTGGAGGAGATTTCCTCTTGAAAAAACGTTTCTAGGTTCAATGAATCTAGCCCTAAAGTTGTATGATCTTTTGGTTCAAAATTTATCCAGAAAAATAATTATTAATTATTTTTCAAGAAGGAATTAAATTTTGAAAATGATTAGACTTCTATATAAAGGCTAGGAATTCTTGAGAAAAAATTTTTTTTTTTGATAATTTTCAAAGGGGAAAACGTTTTTGTGAGTGAAAGAAAAAAATAATTTGGGTTTCTTCTACTTCACAAAAATTCGGCTATCTTGTGAGAAAGAAAAAGAGAGAAAATTCCATTGATTCAAAATTGTGAGGAAGGTTAAACCGAGTGATAATTTTCATAGGAGATTAACCGGTTCTGTTTTGTAGTTTTGAAGAAAGAAGTTGGATCGTATTCTCAACGAGGAACATCGGAATTGAGAAGGAGGGATCTAGACTTCGGAAAGCATTACTGATCAATTGGATTCATAGAACGTGTGCCCACACACACTCTGAGACGTGGAACTCGAGAATAGTAGAGAAGACACGTTGGTCAAACGCTCTAGTGATTCCGGAATCCGAGAAATAAGGTATGCTTGATCATAAATTTAATTTATTGTTATATGCATCATGAGATTCTTTTCGAAACGGCATAAAAAAATTTTAAAACTTCCGCTGCGCCGTAACTCCGATATCAGATCCGTTTTTTCCAACAATACCATCATCATCCGGTCCTGTCTCCGCCTCTTGCGGAGGTATCTGCTGAACTGGGACCGCCGGAATTGGATCCTAGGGCATAGCCGGAACTCCCTCAAAAACGGGCTCTGGAATGCCGGCGTCGTCGACCGGATCGATGTGGTAAACATCCACTGGGTCAGCCTCCTGTACCATATATGCTATTACCTCAGCTTCCATAATAGCATCAATCATATCCTCCAAGGATATTCCCACAACCGGTGCGGGGACATAAAACTTAACTGCCGGAGGTAGCCCATCCCTAATAAGTTGTAATGCTCGCCACTCCGGATCCATGAGCTCCTGAGGTATATAGGGAACATTGTCTCGCGGAACCTACGGCAATAGTGGCCCATGGTCTCATCCGGATAAGCGTGCTACTCTGCGGTGAAGTTGAAATATCGCCTCCTGTACATGTCATCGTAAATAGCCGGGTCACGGTACGGTGCATTGGCCCCCTCACTAGGTGGAGGTCCATATCGTGCTATCATATGGGCATGGAAATCTAGCCATCGTGTCCCGTGTATAGCCGGGTCCCCCTGCGCCATCCACCAGGCTCTAACCTCTCCCATCAAATATCTACTTGCTAACAAAACCTGAAGATGGGCTTCGATATGGCATACCCTAAAAATCACCTCCATATCGAAAAGCCATCCTGTTAGCGATATCGTCTACTGTGTCCCATCAAAAATATAGGGCTTCATCTCGTGGAATGCCCTAGTGACATCTCGATCCTCATCTATACTCAAATCTCGATAGTCGAATCTATCAATTTACGAGTGCATAATAATTACTTATCTATGTACTAAAAAAAATAACTCTTACTTACAATTACGGTGGCGCTGGCAGGCAGACTGTGAAACTAGAAGGCAGGATCCCGCTCTGATACCAACTCTGTAATGAGCCGCCCTTACGTAGGCCGTTACAGTTACTTATCTTACATGCTATCTTAACATACTTACTTTCAATGACGGAAAATATCTTACATATTTTTTTTTCTTTTTCTTTTCTTTTTAAAACCATTTGAGTAAAAACTTTACTACTTACTTATTTACAACATACACAATACTTATTTAGTATTTACTTTTCAAAACTATAGTGACGTAAAATAACTTGTACTTAACTAATATTTACTTATCAAAAGTATCGTGATCATAAAATAACTTTGTACTAAACAAAGTATACACATATATATTTCAAAACACATAGCAGTCTCCATTCCCACGTTTCACAGTTCGCCCTGCCATGCCTCACCGCCTTGCATCAAGAATTACCAGTATGAAGCTTACCTACAGCATAAACGTAAGTTGTGAGCTTTGGCTCAGCAAGTACAACCTTGAACCCGCAAAACAAACTTAATAAAGCAATGCATGAACCAATTATGCTTTCATTTTTGCTTTCATAGTTTTGGGCCCCTTATAAGTGTACGTACCGTGGCACGCAGTCATGGAGTGGTTGGGGCGGCCAGCCCAGTTCAACTCAAACCATGAACCAAACCTAACCTAGAGCAGGTCGGTACGACACACCATACTTAAAAACCTTTTCTTAAAACAGTTCTTTCTTAAAAACATAATCTTCTTCTTACCATATGATTTATTATTTGTGAACATGCTTCATGATGTCACAACAATAAACATACATCATATAATAAACATACATCATACATATCACATAAATGCATGATCTTTTAAAAACATGCAAGGTTATAAAACCAATTGCCTATGCTGTAGGCGGAGTTGTACTTACAGGTTTCGCTATATCCTGGGGTTTGTCATTCCGACAAGTTACCTCAAAAGGTTACCTTCCTATTTTCAAAAAGGGAAGTAAGATAAGAATCATCCTATCTTACCTTAACTTACTTCATTAAATGTTGGTACCCTAATCAACATTCATCTGTGACCTTAGATATATGTCCCCCTCATAAGCTTAATAATAATCCTTGTTGGTTACTAAGTGTAACCTTAGGGCACAAGCCCTAATGGAAATCAAACAGTATCCTGTTTGATTTCTTAATGAACTTTGGGCTTAAGGCCCAATGATCTTGATATGGGTAGAATATTAGGTTACTATGAGTAACCTTAGACCTAGGCCCATATTGGGTGACAATTTAAAAAGCCTGTTGGGCTTCTAAGGCCCAATAATTAAGATGGTAATCCTTAAGGTTACCTTACATAAATCTTGGACTCAAGGCCCAACATATAACCTTTGTTCTTAATTAACTAGGCCCAATTAAAATTAGGTAACCTATATGGTTATAATAGGTTACCAATTGGCTTACCTTGCTTAATTTGCTTAATTAATTTATTTCTTGCTCAACTAAGTTTAATTAACCATTTAAAACTGCTTTTAAATAAAACTGTGTTGGTTTGGCAGAAATTTGCTGAAAATAGTAAAATTGGCAGTGCATGTGCAGGAATTTCCTGTGCATGCACTGTTTTAAAATTCTGAATCAGAGCTTGCTCTACTGATTCAGTTTTACTTTAAAATATGTATGGATTTTGAAAAACTTTTCTTCATGAAAGTTTTAGATACTGAAAAACTCTACAACTTTTATGTTTTAACAAAAACCCAGTTCTGAACTTAACTCATAGTTTTTCTTCATTGAATCTGCCTGGCTGTGCACATGTGTCTGGGTGGTCCATGCACGGGTTTTTATAAAAGAGAAGGCCTTTGGAGCCTTATTTTCAAAAACTTTCTGCGATTCCCCCTATAATTTTCAATTTCCTACAACTTTTTAGTTTTGAGTTTTCTCAAATTCGGCCTCTAAAGGCCTCAAAATACCGTTTCCAATTCACTGCCCAGTTTTCACCCGAACTGGCAGTTTTTGGGTTCGGTTCGTTCTCATGTAATTTTACGCACACCCTACCTCAAATGGTCGCAGCTGTGAGCCTATGTCAAGCATGAAGCGCATAATCTAACGTCCTCACACCCATTCATTCAATCTCATGCATTCAATTTTTTAATCAAACCCATTTGGTGAAATTCACCAAACTTGGGTTTTCTAGGTTTCTCTAGGGTTTTCTTGAATCCTAGTTTAACATACAATCATTCAATACCATAATCAGCCATTCAACACAGAACATAAGCCTATGGGGACATACATCATACACTTAGTGGTCACATATAACATCTACACATTTTCTAGAGCATACATCACAATTAAAGCACCAAAATGAAACATAAACATGCTAAACCTAAATCAAGCACATTCTAAGCAACTTAAGCAATAAAAGGCATAATTAAATGAGCTTAAGCTCTTACAACATAAGCTGGAAATACATTATAAAAGGCTTGAAAAACAGAATTTAAAGGTTTAGGAGGTTGAGAGATTACCTCCAAACTGAAGAGGGATTTGCTAGCTTGGTTTCCGAAATGGGTTTTGTTGCTGTCCTTCACTAAAATTTTCGAGCACTCTTTGGGGTTTTTCTGTTTATGGTGTTCAGCTGTGGGCAGAGAAAGGGAGGAGAGAAATGGCAAGAGTTTGGGTGGGTTTTTGAATAAAAATGCCTAAAAAAATTTCCACCAAAGACACCTATTTATAGGTGTAAAATAATTTTATTTCTTGAATTATTTTAAATCCTTAAATTTCTCTCCAAACCCTTAAAAATTTGAATTTGCTGAAATCCCCCTATGAGGTGGCCGGCCATGTGAGCTGGAAATTGTTCAAGAAAGTTCCTTGAATTCTTTCAAACTTTTCAAAAAATCAAATAATAACATATTTATCTTTTGATTAGGTGGCATACACCTAAGGCTCCATTTGGCTTTAACTCTTAAAAACAGTCTATTTTCATACTAATACATATATAACAAATACTGTTTTTTAATAAAAATAATACTATCTACTAAACTGCAGTCCAAAATTTATCTACATAAAACTGGACTGCGTTTAGGTTTTTCTTAGAACTTAAAGCTCATTAGTCGTTATTGCTCTAAAAATTGTGCTTGATTTTTCTAACATAATCCCGTACCTTAAACTTACTTATTTATCCGTAATTGACGGGTTTTTGCAGTATAATCTCTATACTGTCTGTTATACCACAGAACCATCATACGTTGACTTTTTGGTCAAATTTTGACTATTTTGGTCAAACGTTGACCAACATAAAATCATAACTTTCTATCGTAGTTCAAATCATTCTGGCCAATACCTTGACCGGAATACATGCATACATAAATCCTAATTCTGATTAGGCAAAACATATACTAACACATAATACAAATTTTAATTCCTTGAGAAACAAGAAATCATAATTTGCAAGAAAGTCAGTCATCACATCTATTGCCACCTACGACGTTATTGCTTTGTTTGATTCTGGTATCACCCATTCATTTATATCAATGGAGTTTGCCCAGAAATTAGGAAGACGCGTCAATAGCTTTAAACAACCGTTTAGGACGTTCCTTTCGTCAGGAGAAGTTTTGCTATCTGATTTTTGGATGCCAAATGTTCCTGTAGTTATTTACGGTCGAGAACTTTATGTTGATCTCATCGTAATTAAACTTCAGGATTATGACATTATTTTAGGAATGGACTTCCTAGGGAAGTACAATGCTAAGATAGATTGTCGAAAGCGTTGGTTATGTTTAGTTTGCATGATGAGGAGGAATTCACTTTTACGGCCAGTCCCGTAACTCCTCAAGTAGGTTAGTATCAGCAATGAAGGCGGGGAAAATGTTAGCTAATGGATGCTAAGGATACTTAGCCAACATGGTGGACAAGGAGAAAGAAGTGGAGTTAAAGCCGGAAGATGTTCCCATTATCAGGGAATATGTGGATGTCTTTCCAAAAGAATTGCCCGGACTTCCTCCCCAGCGGGAAATGTCTTTTGAGATAGACTTATTGCCCGGAACTACACCGGTATCCAAAGCACCTTATCGTATAGCCCCAGCTGAACTTAGGGAGCTCCAAGTGCAGTTACAAGAACTACTCGACAAGGGATTTATCCGCCAGAGCTATTCTCCATGGGGAGCACCAGTATTGTTCGTTAAGAAGAAGGATGGATCGTTGCATATGTGTATCGATTATTGTGAGTCGAACAAGATCACGATTAAGAATAAATACCCTCTCCCTAGAATAGATGATCTTTTTGATCAACTTAGGGGAGCAGTGGTATTTTCAAAGGTCGACTTGTGATCGGGATACCATCAACTCAGGATTAAGGAGGGAGACCTTTCGAAGATGGCTTTTTGAATGCGCTATAGGCATTACGAGTTCTTGGTTATGCCGTTTGGTTTGACCAATGCTCCAGCTGCAATTATGGACTTAATGAACAGGGTGTTCAAAGAGTACTTAGATAAGTTTGTCATCGTTTTCATCGATGATATTCTGATATACTCAAAGTCCATAAAGGAACACGAGCAGCACCTTAGGATGGTTTTGGAGACGTTAAGACGGAACCAGCTCTATGCCAAGTTCACGAAATGTGAATTTTGGTTGGAGAAGGTTCATTTCTTAGGCCATGTAGTGTTAAACGAAGGGATTTCGGTTGATCCTGCTAAGATAGAGGCGGTTAGTACGTGGCCTAGACCCAAAAACGTTACGGAAATACGGAGCTTTCTTGGATTGGCCGGATACTATCGACGGTTCGTTGAAGGATTCTCTAAGATTGCGGCACCTCTTACCGCCCTTACGCGAAAAGAGAAGAAGTTCGAGTGGACACAGAAGTGTGAGGAGAACTTCCAAGAGCTCCAAAGGAAGCTTACTAGCACCCCAGTGTTAGTAATTCCTGACGTTGATGCCGAGAATTTCGTGATCTACAGCGACGCTTCTAAAACTGGACTAGGAGCGGTCCTGATGCAGCAAGGAAAGGTGGTTGCCTATGCCTCATGACAATTAAAGGATCACGAAAAGAATTATCCTACGCATGATTTAGAGCTCGCGGCGGTGGTCTTCGCGCTAAAGATCTCGAGACACTACCTGTATGGGAATAGATGTGAGATTTTCACCGATTATCAAAGTCTCAAATACATCTTTACCCAGAAGGAGCTTAATATGAGACAACGAAGATGGCTTGAGTTCGTAAAGGACTACGATTGCGAAATCCTTTACCACCCTGGTAAAGCAAATAAAGTAGCGGATGCTCTAAGCAGGAAGTCATCCAATATACTGATGTCTTTAGGAACGTTGCCCAAGCCACTTCAGAAGGAGATATGTGATTTCAACGTAGAGATGATAACTAGAAAGTTGTCTGTTTTGACTTTCCAGTCTGATCTCTTAGAGTCCATTAAGGGTCATCAAGGGAAAGATTCTTTTCTGCTAAAGGCGCAAATCTTTAGCGGAAAGAATAAGGAGTTTAGGACCTCCGAGGATGGGGTAGTTTATTTCAAAGAAACAATCTGCGTTCCTGACTTTGAAATTCTTAAGAAACAAATCATGTCCGATGTAATGACTAGAATTTTACAACATTACAATTTCTTGTATAGAAATTTAAATTGTACCATGACGGTATTTATGAAAGAATCCGGTTAAGGATTTTTATTGAATTTTGTGAGTTCTTATGAGTTTATAAGACTTAAAAATGATTGCTTAGTTAAGCATGTGACCTTTTGAGTAAAAAGGGTACAAAAATGTTATGATTTTATGTTGGTCAAAGCTTGACCAAGAAAGTCAACAAAAGTCAATGTTGACTAAGAAAGTCAATGTTGACCAAGGAAGTCAAAGTTGACCCGATAGGTCAAAGATTGACTGGAAAAGTCAACTATGTGACGATAATGAAGTATGATGAGCGGTATAGGAAGTATACTGCGAAAAACTATTTTTTCCTGATAAAATAGATTATGATATTTTAAAACCACCGTAGAATAAAATCAAGCACATTTAGTAGGTAATTAAGGGCCTAAGAGTTCTAAGAGAAAAGAGAATTTTTCGTACAGTCCATTTTTAAACAGATAAATTTTGGACTGCAGTTAGCAGCCAGTACTGTGGATTAAAGACTACAGTATCAACAATATCTGTTTTGGCATTTAAAAGGATTGTCTACTAAGGAAAAGCCAAACAAGCCTTAATATGGATGATGTCATTAGCTTTTGATTTATGACATCATTTTGGATTTAGTTAAGATTGGAAAGTAATATGGAATACTCTAGAAGGCAAGGTGGCCGGCCAACTAAGACTCCCTATGTGAATTTTTTAAAATTTTGGAGGGTTTTTGGAGCAAATGGAAGAAGTTTTCCTCACCTATAAATAGGTGGCCATTTGAACATTTTTGTTCACAAAAATTGAGAAAAGCAACCAAACTTTGCCCAATTTTCTCCTCACAAAAACCGAACTTGAGAGCAGCCAAGGAAGAGAGAAAAAGTTTGGAAACTTAAGGAAATAGTCTAGGGAAAGTTCGGCTTTCACTAGGAAGCAAGCTAGGAAGTTGGAAAAAAATTTGGAAACCAACTTACCATTGGTGGCCGGTTGTGAGGCAGCAGCAAGATAGAAGAGAAAGTGAAAGGGAAAGCTGTTGGAAGGTGGCTGATTTTGTGTTGAGTGGCCGGAGTTTGGTTGGAGCAACCCCTAAGTGGCTAGAAAAAATTTCTGGTGCTCATTGAAGGAGCAAGGCCGGCTGTACCAAGGAGAAGGGAAGAAAAATTTTTGGAGCCAAGCAAACCTACTCTTGGATTAAGCAAGGTAAAAATTCTCTTGAACCTTAAATCTTTCAATTCAAGTTTTAAATTGAAGATTTAAGTGTATTTCCAAGTTGGTTGTAATGAGCATAAGCTCAATTTAATTTTCAAGCCTAGATTAGATCTTAGGGTTATGTGCTTGATTAGTTAAGGGTGGTTTGATTTATGATTTTGAGCTATGGTTTGATTAATAGTTTTAATTATGTTTATGTTTGTTGATTTCTAGGGTTGCATGTTAGAAAGTTTAGTTGGTCATATGTCCCCTAAAATCTGTCAAACAGATTATAAAAGTATGTTAGGGTGCTAGAATGAATGTGCATGCCAATGGTTTGATGAAAAGCCAAAACCAATGCAAACCCTAAACCTATATGCTGTAATTTTGTGATTGACTTGCATGAATGTGGTTGGGCTTCATGTAAGTTAAATTGGGACGTTAGAAAAACGTTGTATGTTGATCCTAGGCTCCCGCTATGGTCGGTTGAGGTAGTGTGCACGAATTAGGGCGAAAGCCCAATAAAGGAATGAAAACTGCCAATTCGGGTTCAAGCTGGCCAGTTTTCTAGAAAGCCAGTTTTGAGACCCTTAGAAACTGATTTTGGAAAAACTTAAAACATGAAAGTTGTAGAGTAGGATTTTTCCTAGAGGACATCACGGACATTTTTTCAAAATAATGCTCCAATGGCCTTCGTTTTTAAGAAAACCCGAGCCTGACTGTGCCCAGACCCTATGCACGGCCATGTGAGTTCAACAGAAAAAATGAGTAGGTTAGAGACCGATTTGGGTCTCGGGTTAAACAAAAAAGTTTTAGGGTTTTTCGAGCTTTAAAACTTTTATGAAGAAAACTTTTTCAAATTCGGCTTTGATTTTTAAATAGAAAATTGGATTTCAAAATTGTGCAGTGAACAAGAAATTCCTGCACAGGGTTTTCTAAAACAGTGCAGGAAAAGGACATTTCTGCACATCCACTAATTAATTCACAATGAGAAACTGTTCCAAAGGCAGTTTCTGTTTTTAATGATTTTTACAAAGATCCACTCATAAGGTTTCAAGTTTTATAAAGATTTTAAGGAAAGTGAATTTAAACCCTAAGTTTTCTAAAGTAAAGAAAAGGGTTTGAAACCAAGTTGAATGAGCAATAACCGGGAAGGTACCTGAGTTATTGGTTTGGGCCCAAAGCCCAAGGGTTATCCAACGTAACCTAATAGAATGATAAGAATAACTAGTTGGGCCTAAAACCAGGGTTATTTCAAGAGTAACCCAATGAGATGAATTTTCCAAGAAAAGTTTAGGCCCAAGGTTAGGTTTAATAACCTAACACAGTTATGAAAGGCTGTTTAGCCAAGGTTACTTTATGTGACCAACCTAAGTATGTTCTAAACCCTAAACCCTAGGGTTATCCGTGATACTGAGAAAGTATCCGATATTGAATTAAGGAGGGGGGCATATAACTACTAATAGGTATGAATGTTGGTTTGATTACCAATATTCTGTAAGAACATAATTCTTACCCTATGTCCTTTGATATAGTAGGAGATAGCCTGCTGGAGTATCCTGAACCGGATCAACACATCTCTGGACATAGCAATCAAGGTAAGTACAACTCCGCCTACAACATAGGCTTTTGTTGTATACTTGCCCAAGTATGTTTAATGTATGTGATGTGATGAAGTTATGTCTATGATATGATTATGTTAAGTTCATGAAATTATGGTATAATGTTAAGACATGAGTATGATTTATGTATAGTGACATTATGAAGCATGTTCACTAATAAGAACAAGTATGAGTTCATGAAAAGCAAGTATGATGGCAAGCAAGCTTGCCTGTGTCGTACCGACCCGCGTTAGGTCGGGTTGGACTGTGGTTTGAGTTGGAAATGGACTGGCCGCCCTAACCAAATCATAGTTGCGCGCCCGGTACGTACACTTATAATAAGGGGCCCATAAGTAAGATAAGTTAAGAATGAATAAGATGGCATAATAAGAGCATAATTGGTTCATGCATATATTATGCGATGTTATGAAATAGTATGTATGTTATGATATGTATGCTAGGGAAAATTATATATGACATGTATGATGTCCTATGTTATGTAAGGTTATGATGAGTTATGTTTAATTGTTGCGGATTTATATGTTGTACTTGCTGAGCGAAAGCTCACGTGTCTTACGTCTATGCTGTAGGTAAGCAACCTACGGGCAACTGATGATACAAGATGGTGGGCGTGGCGGAGCAGGCTGTGAAATGTGGGATTTATAACCGCTACGTGTTTCGTTTTGATTTTGTATATTATTCTGCATTTAAACATCGTTATTATTAATATGCGTTTCGTTATCCGCGCCGTATATATAGAAAAAAAAAATTTGCGCTGCTTATGTTAAATAAGTAAGTATGTATGTGTATGTATGTATGGTAACGGCCTGTGCTAGGCGAGTCGTTACATCCGAAGCACATGAGACGCCATATTCGGTACATCTTGGAGCTTCCAAGATGTATAAGGACCTTAGAAAAAACTATTGGTGGCCGAATATGAAGAACGGAATCGCAGAATTTGTGTCAAAGTGCCTAACTTGTCAAAAAGTTAAGGCTGAGCATCGGTAACCAGGCGGAGATCTTCAAAAGATTGAGCTCCCAGAATGGAAATGGGAACAAACCACTATGGATTTCGCAGTAGGTTTACCCAGGACTACAAGTGGGAATGATATGATTTGGGTGATTTTGATAGATTAACCAAATCAGCCCACTTCATGGTATTACGGTACCTTTTCGGTCGAAAAATTGATTGAAATTTTCATATCCCAGATTATTAGGTTGCATGGAGTGCCAAGATCTATCATTTCCGATCGGAATGGGCGTTT
>CM046372.1:5673917-5711810 GCA_025413025.1 Ficus hispida | reverse complement strand
TAGGATGGAATCATGATCCACGGCTATTTACATATTTTGCAAACCATGGATGATGTGTTGCTAGATTAATATGTTATACTATTTCGTGATGTATTGATAACATGCCATATAGACTAGGGAGTGCCACTCAATAAATATTGTTTATGCATGAAAAACAAAAACCCAAATTTAAAAGATTGAGTGGGAGAAGGTTTTATATACTCAGACCTACGGTCTCCATCGTTGGTCCAATAGTTACGCATGGTAGTGCCTACTACTCAGTTTTGACCCGGGAATTCCCTTCGGATAGGTATCTTACCTAGAGCGCACACTGATTTGGATTTCTGAGAGGATAACAATTTTGGGCATATTTTATGTTTAGATCACCCCTCGGTGGCGGATGTAAAATATGGATTCAAAATTGGAAACGATGGTTATACACTCATGCTACTTTATTTATTAATCCTCCCTCGAGGCTCTGATATATAAAGTAGTGGCCAAATAAACGATAGTTAATATATATTTAATGGAGTTTGCTCCATGGACGAATATGTATTAATCGGATGGGATCCGTGTTCTTAGCTAGTTATTCTATGACTACCCCTCAGTAGCTTAGAAAGCAAAAGCTAGGAATTATCGTTGTAAGGTAAGTGTTTTAAGGGTTTTACACATGAACATTTAGATTGCATTTAGATCTTTATGTTTCATTACAAAATCATATTTTATAAATTGATAGGATGTTTGCTTGTACTTATTACATGTTTTCTTATTATAGATCAAAATGTCGAGCCCTTTATCTGTGATACTTACGCAAAACAAATTAACTGGCGAAAATTTTAATGACTGGAAAAGGAACTTGCTTATCGTCCTAAACTTTGAGAAACACAGTTTTGTCCTAACCCAACCAAGACCACCTACGCCTGCGATCGATGCTCCTGATAGGGAATTTGTAGCGCTTGAGCGCTGGGACAATTCCAACCTAAGTGCTATGTGCTATATTCGGGCAAGCATGTCTAACGTGCTCCAGAAACAGCATGAGGAACATCAAACTGCTAGGCAGATCATGGATAACTTGGAGGAGATGTTTGGTGAACAAACTATCCAGGCTAAGACCGATGCTATCAAAGGTCTCATGAACTGTAGGCAGAAGGTTGGAACTCCCATTAAGGAGCACATGATGAAAGTCATGGCTTATTTGTCTGAGGCTCAGACAAATGGGGCTGAGATCGATGCTGCAACTCAATTGGTTATGGTTTTCCAAACCTTATCCAAGGATTTCGATTTGTTTCAGGCATCCTACAACCTTAACCGGAAGGAGATGTCTTTAACGGAATTGATGAAAGAGTTGCAAGCTTTTGAGAACATTTTTAAGGGTTCTGGATCTAAGGCTGAGGCAAATGTGGCTGAACCTAGTTCGCCTGCTCCTAATCCTAAAAGGAAGAAGGAAAAGGGGAAGAACAAGAGAAATGCACCTGTTTCTAAGAAATCTACCAAGACTAAGAAGCGAAAGGTGGATCCCAAAAAGGTTAAGTGCTTTCACTGTGGGAAGAAAGGACATTTCAAGAAGGATTGCCGAGAATACCTGGCTTTGAAAAAGCAGAAAGGTAATTTCAATGTCCTGTATCTTGAAGGTTGTTTAGTGGAAGAATCTAAGGACAATTGGGTTATAGATTCTGGAGCCACTAACCATGTTTGTATTTCTCTGCAGGGGTTCAAGGTAACGAGAAGTCTGCGTGAGGAGAACTTCACGTTAAGAACCGGTGATGGGACGTTAGTGCGAGCTGAATCAGTGGGAGAAGTGCATCTTTATTTTGATGAATTTAGGTTTATTGTTTTGAGACATTGTTTTTATGTTCCTAGTTTTAAGAGGAACCTAATTTCGGTAGCTTGTTTGATTAAAGATTCTTATTCAGTTTCTTTTAATAATAAAGTTGTTATTAGGAAAAACAATTCTCTTATCTGTAATGGATGGATGCATGGAAATCTTTATTTTATCAAACCTAAGATGCACTCACTGCTTGATACAGAATTGGAAAAGAACTCTAAAAGACTTAAGTCTTCTCACTCTAACAAATCATATCTTTGGCATTTACGACTTGGTCACATAAGTCTTAACAGAATTCAAAGGATGGTAAAGGAGGAAAGCCTTGACTTGTATGAGGTTGAACCTTGGCCACAATGTGAATCCTGTTTGGAGGGTAAGATGACTAAACGGCACTTTACTGCTAAGGATAGTCGTGTCGAGGAACTTTTAGAACTTGTGCATACGGATGTTTGTGGTCCCATGAACATAGAAGCACGTGGTGGGTATGAGTATTATATCACTTTTATTGATGATTACTCAAGGTATGGATATGTCTATTTAATGACCCGCAAAAGCGAAGCCTTTGACAAGTTCAAAGAATTTCGGGCTGAAGCGGAGAAGCAATTAGGAAAGTCCATTAAGACACTTCGATCGGATCGAGGTGAGGAATACCTATCGGATGAGTTCTTAGGATATTTGATAGAGAATGGGATATAATCCCAGTTAACTGCACCTGGTACTCCTCAACAGAATGGTGTAGCTGAGAGAAGAAATAGGACCCTATTGGATATGGTCCAGTCTATGATGAGTTATTCCACATTACCTTTGTCATTTTGGGGGCACGCCATACAAACTGCATGCTATCTTCTGAATAACGTTCCCTCCAAATCGGTTCCTAAAACTCCTTACGAGTTATGGATGAGTAGGAAACCTAATTTGAATCATATTCGAATTTGGGGTTGTCCGGCACACGTCCTGGATAAGGAAGCGAAGAAATTGGAGTCACGATCAGAAGTATGCTTGTTTGTTGGCTATCCAAAAGGGACAAAAGGTGGTCTGTTCTATAATCCGAAGCAAAATAAAGTCTTTGTTTCTACACATGCAACATTCCTGGAGGAAAGTTATATGGAAGACTTTAAACCTCGTAGCAAAGTGGTGCTTGAGGAGATGACTTCGGATTTGGAAATTCCTAAAGTCACAGAAAACCCTGTGGAAAAAACACTAGAGAATCAACAACCCCGGGAGCTTCGTCGTAGTGGGAGGATTATCAGGGAACCTGAAAGGTACATGTTCAATGGTGAAGTTTTGAAGCAGAATCCATAGAACATGTTGATGATCCGGCTACGTATAAAGAAGCTATGGAGGATGTTGATTCTAGTCTTTGGCAAAAGGCTATGAACACCGAGATGGAATCTATGGATTCCAATGGGGTCTGGAAACTTGTAGACTTACCCCAAGGCATAAAACCGATTGGGTGTAAGTGGGTATACAAGAGGAAAAGAGGTGTGGATGGGAAAGTGGAAACTTTCAAGGCAAGACTTGTAGCAAAGGGCTATACGCAGAAAGAAGGAATCGATTATGAAGAAACCTTCTCACCTGTAGCAATGCTCAAGTCAATCCGCATTCTTTTATCCATTGCGGCTGCTCTCGATTATGAGATCTGGCAAATGGATGTCAAGACAGCTTTCTTGAATGGCTCTCTTGAGGAAGATATCTATATGATACAACCAGACGGGTTCAAGGCAAAGGGCCAAGAAGATAAGGTATGCAAGTTGCTTAAATCCATTTATGGATTAAAGCAAGCATCTTGTTCTTGGAATATTAGGTTTGATCAAGCAGTCAAAACCTATGGATTCGAACAAAACATTGATGAACCATGTGTTTATAAATGTATCAAGAACGAGAAAGTGGTTTTCCTAGTACTTTATGTGGATGATATATTGCTTATTGGAAACGATGTGGCAATGTTATCATCTGTCAAAGTTTGGTTAGCCAAACAGTTTGACATGAAGGACTTAGGAGAAGCTAGTTATGTTCTTGGAATTCAACTCTTTAGAGATAGAAAGAACAAAACGATAGCACTCTCCCAAGCTTCATACATTGATAAAGTACTTGAAAAGTTTTCTATGAAAGATTCCAAGAAAGGTGCCCAACCTTTCAGGATTGGAATCAAGCTTTCTAGAGATGACTGTCCCAAGATATCGGAAGAAAGGGAGCGTATGAAAAATGTACCTTATGCATCTGCGGTAGGTAGTCTAATGTACGCTATGTTATGCACAAGGCCTGACATTTGTTTTGCAGTTGGTATGGTAAGTCGATATCAGTCGAATCCAAGGACCAAACCATTGGGCTGCGGTCAAGCATATACTCAAGTATCTACGGAGAACGAGGGATTATATGCTAGTGTATTCCGGTCAGGACCTTGTTCCTATAGGATACACAGATTCTGATTTTCAATCAGATCAGGATTCAAGGAAATCGACTTCAGGTTTTGTCTTTACCCTTGGAGGTGGTGCCGTTGTGTGGAGGAGTATTAAGCAATCTTGCATTGCTGACTCGACCATGGAAGCCGAGTATGTGGCAGCCAGTGAGGCATCAAAGGAAGCGGTATGGCTTCGCAGGTTCCTTAATGACCTTGAGGTCGTTCCTGGTATGGATAAAGCTATGGTGCTTCACTGTGATAACAGTGCAGCAGTAGCTAATACCAAGGATCCTAGGCATCATAAGAGGAGTAAGCACATAGACAGAAAATATCACATCATCAGAGGCTTTATTGAGAGTGAAAATGTGACGGTTTGCAAAATCGCATCAGAGGACAATCTTGCCGACCCGTTCACGAAGACTTTGGTGGCCAGAAGATTCGAAGAACACGTCGAAGGCATGGGGATGCGTAATATGTCACATTTACTCGCTTAGGGCAAGTGGGAGATTGTTGGGATCCATATGTGCCCTAAGGATAGAAAATCAATATTAGGGATTTTCTGTAAATATGACATTTTGATATTAATAAGAGGAGGTTATTCATGTTTAATAAGTTGTGTCCTATTTACTTTCATTTGTTGATTGTATGGTTGAGCAAACATAAAATACTACTTGACTGTTGGAAATATATCGGATTACCATATGTATACGGGGTATACATAGAAGACATGGTAATTTGATAACAGTCAAAATAAATAGTCCGCAATCGATGGAATAAGATTTGGGGATCTTATTCATGATAAGATTGTACAAGTTGTCTACTTCCTTGGAGGGATGGTTTGTCTTGACCATCGGATTGGTTCCGAGTGGAAACTTTAATGTATACCAGTATTGAGGTATGACATTGGATTGGACCTAAAGTGTTAATTGATTCGGTTTAATAATTCCGTTTATAAGAATCAATGAAGCTTTGATTATCATTCTGTATTAATCTTAATCCTGAAATGATTACTTGAGTTCGTATCCATGACTTATGTACTTTAATGCACTACAGGTGAGACACTGTTAATTTATGGTCAATATACTTGTGTTTTGGGTGCATGACTTATGGATAGAGAAATCAAGATTCATAGATATGGAATCCATAGCTATCTTAATGATAGTACATGTTATCTACTTAAAGGCATTATTCGGGGATTGAAAGATAGTATAACAAGATCTTGGCCATCGGTTTACTTTGTGTTCTTTGATGGTTTACCAATTGTATGGTTTTACAATTGGTGGTTCTTTCAATGGAGAATAATGGAACTTTAAGTTAAAATGATTGAAAAGGTAAAACGGAAAAAGTCCTTAATTCAATCATGGATAACATATGGGGATTAAACAAGCGATGAATAAATCATGGAAGAAGCACTGCGTGAGAGAGCTTTTGTAATACGGTATGTAAACAGGAGTTCAGCTTCAAACTTTTAGTGGAATAGTTTTGAAGTTGATAATTGATGAATAATTAGTCTGGGATTAATTTTTCACAATTATAGGAGCCTCTTTACATATTTCCATCGGGTCCCTCTACTAGCTCATATAGTTCTAAATAGCATCTCGGGATTTGTTCCTAAAGAGATCGGTAAATTTAAATGGAATTTTGTAATGTCTATTAAGACATGGTACTCTCTAACATGCAATCCGAAAAAGGATTGGACATGTAGAATTTGTGTAGACAAATAATACGATTTGTCAACACGTGATTGGTTAACTTGAATTTTGGAAATAAGATTGTGTTTGAATTATTTAATTTTGAAAAAAAAAATTCTCTCCTAATCTAAAAGAGGTGCACGGTTTTAGATAGGTGGAGAGAAGAAAATTTTGTTTCAAAATTGTTCAAATATATTCCTAACATTAAATTATTAATTGATTTAAATAATGAAGATTATTTGATGAATTTTTTTTCTTTAAATATTGTGCACGGATTTTTTTGAGGAAGAAAAAATTCAAATATTCCATTTATTTAAATTAATTAATATGGTTGATGTTTGTGGAAAATATTAATTCAAATGAGTGAATCTTATTTAAATTCAAAAAAGGGTTTAAAAGAAATTTGAATCTAGATAGGACTAGGATCTTTTCACTAGTCTAGATTCTTGATTTAAAATTTGAACCACCAATCTAGATTTATCCTAAAGTGGCCGAATTTTTTGGAGGAGATTTCCTCTTGAAAAAACGTTTCTAGGTTCAATGAATCTAGCCCTAAAGTTGTATGATCTTTTGGTTCAAAATTTATCCAGAAAAATAATTATTAATTATTTTTCAAGAAGGAATTAAATTTTGAAAATGATTAGACTTCTATATAAAGGCTAGGAATTCTTGAGAAAAAATTTTTTTTTTTGATAATTTTCAAAGGGGAAAACGTTTTTGTGAGTGAAAGAAAAAAATAATTTGGGTTTCTTCTACTTCACAAAAATTCGGCTATCTTGTGAGAAAGAAAAAGAGAGAAAATTCCATTGATTCAAAATTGTGAGGAAGGTTAAACCGAGTGATAATTTTCATAGGAGATTAACCGGTTCCTGTTTTGTAGTTTTGAAGAAAGAAGTTGGATCGTATTCTCAACGAGGAACATCGGAATTGAGAAGGAGGGATCTAGACTTCGGAAAGCATTACTGATCAATTGGATTCATAGAACGTGTGCCCACACACACTCTGAGACGTGGAACTCGAGAATAGTAGAGAAGACACGTTGGTCAAACGCTCTAGTGATTCCGGAATCCGAGAAATAAGGTATGCTTGATCATAAATTTAATTTATTGTTATATGCATCATGAGATTCTTTTCGAAACGGCATAAAAAAATTTTAAAACTTCCGCTGCGCCGTAACTCCGATATCAGATCCGTTTTTTCCAACAATACCATCATCATCCGGTCCTGTCTCCGCCTCTTGCGGAGGTATCTGCTGAACTGGGACCGCCGGAATTGGATCCTAGGGCATAGCCGGAACTCCCTCAAAAACGGGCTCTGGAATGCCGGCGTCGTCGACCGGATCGATGTGGTAAACATCCACTGGGTCAGCCTCCTGTACCATATATGCTATTACCTCAGCTTCCATAATAGCATCAATCATATCCTCCAAGGATATTCCCACAACCGGTGCGGGGACATAAAACTTAACTGCCGGAGGTAGCCCATCCCTAATAAGTTGTAATGCTCGCCACTCCGGATCCATGAGCTCCTGAGGTATATAGGGCAACATTGTCTCGCGGAACCTACGGCAATAGTGGCCCATGGTCTCATCCGGATAAGCGTGCTACTCTGCGGTGAAGTTGAAATATCGCCTCCTGTACATGTCATCGTAAATAGCCGGGTCACGGTACGGTGCATTGGCCCCCTCACTAGGTGGAGGTCCATATCGTGCTATCATATGGGCATGGAAATCTAGCCATCGTGTCCCGTGTATAGCCGGGTCCCCCTGCGCCATCCACCAGGCTCTAACCTCTCCCATCAAATATCTACTTGCTAACAAAACCTGAAGATGGGCTTCGATATGGCATACCCTAAAAATCACCTCCATATCGAAAAGCCATCCTGTTAGCGATATCGTCTACTGTGTCCCATCAAAAATATAGGGCTTCATCTCGTGGAATGCCCTAGTGACATCTCGATCCTCATCTATACTCAAATCTCGATAGTCGAATCTATCAATTTACGAGTGCATAATAATTACTTATCTATGTACTAAAAAAAATAACTCTTACTTACAATTACGGTGGCGCTGGCAGGCAGACTGTGAAACTAGAAGGCAGGATCCCGCTCTGATACCAACTCTGTAATGAGCCGCCCTTACGTAGGCCGTTACAGTTACTTATCTTACATGCTATCTTAACATACTTACTTTCAATGACGGAAAATATCTTACATATTTTTTTTTCTTTTTCTTTTCTTTTTAAAACCATTTGAGTAAAAACTTTACTACTTACTTATTTACAACATACACAATACTTATTTAGTATTTACTTTTCAAAACTATAGTGACGTAAAATAACTTGTACTTAACTAATATTTACTTATCAAAAGTATCGTGATCATAAAATAACTTTGTACTAAACAAAGTATACACATATATATTTCAAAACACATAGCAGTCTCCATTCCCACGTTTCACAGTTCGCCCTGCCATGCCTCACCGCCTTGCATCAAGAATTACCAGTATGAAGCTTACCTACAGCATAAACGTAAGTTGTGAGCTTTGGCTCAGCAAGTACAACCTTGAACCCGCAAAACAAACTTAATAAAGCAATGCATGAACCAATTATGCTTTCATTTTTGCTTTCATAGTTTTGGGCCCCTTATAAGTGTACGTACCGTGGCACGCAGTCATGGAGTGGTTGGGGCGGCCAGCCCAGTTCAACTCAAACCATGAACCAAACCTAACCTAGAGCAGGTCGGTACGACACACCATACTTAAAAACCTTTTCTTAAAACAGTTCTTTCTTAAAAACATAATCTTCTTCTTACCATATGATTTATTATTTGTGAACATGCTTCATGATGTCACAACAATAAACATACATCATATAATAAACATACATCATACATATCACATAAATGCATGATCTTTTAAAAACATGCAAGGTTATAAAACCAATTGCCTATGCTGTAGGCGGAGTTGTACTTACAGGTTTCGCTATATCCTGGGGTTTGTCATTCCGACAAGTTACCTCAAAAGGTTACCTTCCTATTTTCAAAAAGGGAAGTAAGATAAGAATCATCCTATCTTACCTTAACTTACTTCATTAAATGTTGGTACCCTAATCAACATTCATCTGTGACCTTAGATATATGTCCCCCTCATAAGCTTAATAATAATCCTTGTTGGTTACTAAGTGTAACCTTAGGGCACAAGCCCTAATGGAAATCAAACAGTATCCTGTTTGATTTCTTAATGAACTTTGGGCTTAAGGCCCAATGATCTTGATATGGGTAGAATATTAGGTTACTATGAGTAACCTTAGACCTAGGCCCATATTGGGTGACAATTTAAAAAGCCTGTTGGGCTTCTAAGGCCCAATAATTAAGATGGTAATCCTTAAGGTTACCTTACATAAATCTTGGACTCAAGGCCCAACATATAACCTTTGTTCTTAATTAACTAGGCCCAATTAAAATTAGGTAACCTATATGGTTATAATAGGTTACCAATTGGCTTACCTTGCTTAATTTGCTTAATTAATTTATTTCTTGCTCAACTAAGTTTAATTAACCATTTAAAACTGCTTTTAAATAAAACTGTGTTGGTTTGGCAGAAATTTGCTGAAAATAGTAAAATTGGCAGTGCATGTGCAGGAATTTCCTGTGCATGCACTGTTTTAAAATTCTGAATCAGAGCTTGCTCTACTGATTCAGTTTTACTTTAAAATATGTATGGATTTTGAAAAACTTTTCTTCATGAAAGTTTTAGATACTGAAAAACTCTACAACTTTTATGTTTTAACAAAAACCCAGTTCTGAACTTAACTCATAGTTTTTCTTCATTGAATCTGCCTGGCTGTGCACATGTGTCTGGGTGGTCCATGCACGGGTTTTTATAAAAGAGAAGGCCTTTGGAGCCTTATTTTCAAAAACTTTCTGCGATTCCCCCTATAATTTTCAATTTCCTACAACTTTTTAGTTTTGAGTTTTCTCAAATTCGGCCTCTAAAGGCCTCAAAATACCGTTTCCAATTCACTGCCCAGTTTTCACCCGAACTGGCAGTTTTTGGGTTCGGTTCGTTCTCACGTAATTTTACGCACACCCTACCTCAAATGGTCGCAGCTGTGAGCCTACGTCAAGCATGCAGCGCATAATCTAACGTCCTCACACCCATTCATTCAATCTCATGCATTCAATTTTTTAATCAAACCCATTTGGTGAAATTCACCAAACTTGGGTTTTCTAGGTTTCTCTAGGGTTTTCTTGAATCCTAGTTTAACATACAATCATTCAATACCATAATCAGCCATTCAACACAGAACATAAGCCTATGGGGACATACATCATACACTTAGTGGTCACATATAACATCTACACATTTTCTAGAGCATACATCACAATTAAAGCACCAAAATGAAACATAAACATGCTAAACCTAAATCAAGCACATTCTAAGCAACTTAAGCAATAAAAGGGCATAATTAAATGAGCTTAAGCTCTTACAACATAAGCTGGAAATACATTATAAAAGGCTTGAAAAACAGAATTTAAAGGTTTAGGAGGTTGAGAGATTACCTCCAAACTGAAGAGGGATTTGCTAGCTTGGTTTCCGAAATGGGTTTTGTTGCTGTCCTTCACTAAAATTTTCGAGCACTCTTTGGGGTTTTTCTGTTTATGGTGTTCAGCTGTGGGCAGAGAAAGGGAGGAGAGAAATGGCAAGAGTTTGGGTGGGTTTTTGAATAAAAATGCCTAAAAAAATTTCCACCAAAGACACCTATTTATAGGTGTAAAATAATTTTATTTCTTGAATTATTTTAAATCCTTAAATTTCTCTCCAAACCCTTAAAAATTTGAATTTGCTGAAATCCCCCTATGAGGTGGCCGGCCATGTGAGCTGGAAATTGTTCAAGAAAGTTCCTTGAATTCTTTCGAAACTTTTCAAAAAATCAAATAATAACATATTTATCTTTTGATTAGGTGGCATACACCTAAGGCTCCATTTGGCTTTAACTCTTAAAAACAGTCTATTTTCATACTAATACATATATAACAAATACTGTTTTTTAATAAAAATAATACTATCTACTAAACTGCAGTCCAAAATTTATCTACATAAAACTGGACTGCGTTTAGGTTTTTCTTAGAACTTAAAGCTCATTAGTCCTTATTGCTCTAAAAATTGTGCTTGATTTTTCTAACATAATCCCGTACCTTAAACTTACTTATTTATCCGTAATTGACGGGTTTTTGCAGTATAATCTCTATACTGTCTGTTATACCACAGAACCATCATACGTTGACTTTTTGGTCAAATTTTGACTATTTTGGTCAAACGTTGACCAACATAAAATCATAACTTTCTATCGTAGTTCAAATCATTCTGGCCAATACCTTGACCGGAATACATGCATACATAAATCCTAATTCTGATTAGGCAAAACATATACTAACACATAATACAAATTTTAATTCCTTGAGAAACAAGAAATCATAATTTGCAAGAAAGTCAGTCATCACATCTATTGCCACCTACGACGTTATTGCTTTGTTTGATTCTGGTATCACCCATTCATTTATATCAATGGAGTTTGCCCAGAAATTAGGAAGACGCGTCAATAGCTTTAAACAACCGTTTAGGACGTTCCTTTCGTCAGGAGAAGTTTTGCTATCTGATTTTTGGATGCCAAATGTTCCTGTAGTTATTTACGGTCGAGAACTTTATGTTGATCTCATCGTAATTAAACTTCAGGATTATGACATTATTTTAGGAATGGACTTCCTAGGGAAGTACAATGCTAAGATAGATTGTCGAAAGCGTTGTGTTATGTTTAGTTTGCATGATGAGGAGGAATTCAACTTTTACGGCCAGTCCCGTAACTCCTCAAGTAGGTTAGTATCAGCAATGAAGGCGGGGAAAATGTTAGCTAATGGATGCTAAGGATACTTAGCCAACATGGTGGACAAGGAGAAAGAAGTGGAGTTAAAGCCGGAAGATGTTCCCATTATCAGGGAATATGTGGATGTCTTTCCAAAAGAATTGCCCGGACTTCCTCCCCAGCGGGAAATGTCTTTTGAGATAGACTTATTGCCCGGAACTACACCGGTATCCAAAGCACCTTATCGTATAGCCCCAGCTGAACTTAGGGAGCTCCAAGTGCAGTTACAAGAACTACTCGACAAGGGATTTATCCGCCAGAGCTATTCTCCATGGGGAGCACCAGTATTGTTCGTTAAGAAGAAGGATGGATCGTTGCATATGTGTATCGATTATCGTGAGTCGAACAAGATCACGATTAAGAATAAATACCCTCTCCCTAGAATAGATGATCTTTTTGATCAACTTAGGGGAGCAGTGGTATTTTCAAAGGTCGACTTGTGATCGGGATACCATCAACTCAGGATTAAGGAGGGAGACCTTTCGAAGATGGCTTTTTGAATGCGCTATAGGCATTACGAGTTCTTGGTTATGCCGTTTGGTTTGACCAATGCTCCAGCTGCAATTATGGACTTAATGAACAGGGTGTTCAAAGAGTACTTAGATAAGTTTGTCATCGTTTTCATCGATGATATTCTGATATACTCAAAGTCCATAAAGGAACACGAGCAGCACCTTAGGATGGTTTTGGAGACGTTAAGACGGAACCAGCTCTATGCCAAGTTCACGAAATGTGAATTTTGGTTGGAGAAGGTTCATTTCTTAGGCCATGTAGTGTTAAACGAAGGGATTTCGGTTGATCCTGCTAAGATAGAGGCGGTTAGTACGTGGCCTAGACCCAAAAACGTTACGGAAATACGGAGCTTTCTTGGATTGGCCGGATACTATCGACGGTTCGTTGAAGGATTCTCTAAGATTGCGGCACCTCTTACCGCCCTTACGCGAAAAGAGAAGAAGTTCGAGTGGACACAGAAGTGTGAGGAGAACTTCCAAGAGCTCCAAAGGAAGCTTACTAGCACCCCAGTGTTAGTAATTCCTGACGTTGATGCCGAGAATTTCGTGATCTACAGCGACGCTTCTAAAACTGGACTAGGAGCGGTCCTGATGCAGCAAGGAAAGTTGGTTGCCTATGCCTCATGACAATTAAAGGATCACGAAAAGAATTATCCTACGCATGATTTAGAGCTCGCGGCGGTGGTCTTCGCGCTAAAGATCTCGAGACACTACCTGTATGGGAATAGATGTGAGATTTTCACCGATTATCAAAGTCTCAAATACATCTTTACCCAGAAGGAGCTTAATATGAGACAACGAAGATGGCTTGAGTTCGTAAAGGACTACGATTGCGAAATCCTTTACCACCCTGGTAAAGCAAATAAAGTAGCGGATGCTCTAAGCAGGAAGTCATCCAATATACTGATGTCTTTAGGAACGTTGCCCAAGCCACTTCAGAAGGAGATATGTGATTTCAACGTAGAGATGATAACTAGAAAGTTGTCTGTTTTGACTTTCCAGTCTGATCTCTTAGAGTCCATTAAGGGTCATCAAGGGAAAGATTCTTTTCTGCTAAAGGCGCAAATCTTTAGCGGAAAGAATAAGGAGTTTAGGACCTCCGAGGATGGGGTAGTTTATTTCAAAGAAACAATCTGCGTTCCTGACTTTGAAATTCTTAAGAAACAAATCATGTCCGATGTAATGACTAGAATTTTACAACATTACAATTTCTTGTATAGAAATTTAAATTGTACCATGACGGTATTTATGAAAGAATCCGGTTAAGGATTTTTATTGAATTTTGTGAGTTCTTATGAGTTTATAAGACTTAAAAATGATTGCTTAGTTAAGCATGTGACCTTTTGAGTAAAAAGGGTACAAAAATGTTATGATTTTATGTTGGTCAAAGCTTGACCAAGAAAGTCAACAAAAGTCAATGTTGACTAAGAAAGTCAATGTTGACCAAGGAAGTCAAAGTTGACCCGATAGGTCAAAGATTGACTGGAAAAGTCAACTATGTGACGATAATGAAGTATGATGAGCGGTATAGGAAGTATACTGCGAAAAACTATTTTTTCCTGATAAAATAGATTATGATATTTTTAAAACCACCGTAGAATAAAATCAAGCACATTTAGTAGGTAATTAAGGGCCTAAGAGTTCTAAGAGAAAAGAGAATTTTTCGTACAGTCCATTTTTAAACAGATAAATTTTGGACTGCAGTTAGCAGCCAGTACTGTGGATTAAAGACTACAGTATCAACAATATCTGTTTTGGCATTTAAAAGGATTGTCTACTAAGGAAAAAGCCAAACAAGCCTTAATATGGATGATGTCATTAGCTTTTGATTTATGACATCATTTTTGGATTTAGTTAAGATTGGAAAGTAATATGGAATACTCTAGAAGGCAAGGTGGCCGGCCAACTAAGACTCCCTATGTGAATTTTTTAAAATTTTGGAGGGTTTTTGGAGCAAATGGAAGAAGTTTTCCTCACCTATAAATAGGTGGCCATTTGAACATTTTTGTTCACAAAAATTGAGAAAAGCAACCAAACTTTGCCCAATTTTCTCCTCACAAAAACCGAACTTGAGAGCAGCCAAGGAAGAGAGAAAAAGTTTGGAAACTTAAGGAAATAGTCTAGGGAAAGTTCGGCTTTCACTAGGAAGCAAGCTAGGAAGTTGGAAAAAAATTTGGAAACCAACTTACCATTGGTGGCCGGTTGTGAGGCAGCAGCAAGATAGAAGAGAAAGTGAAAGGGAAAGTGGAAGGTGGCTGATTTTGTGTTGAGTGGCCGGAGTTTGGTTGGAGCAACCCCTAAGTGGCTAGAAAAAATTTCTGGTGCTCATTGAAGGAGCAAGGCCGGCTGTACCAAGGAGAAGGGAAGAAAAATTTTTTGGAGCCAAGCAAACCTACTCTTGGATTAAGCAAGGTAAAAATTCTCTTGAACCTTAAATCTTTCAATTCAAGTTTTAAATTGAAGATTTAAGTGTATTTCCAAGTTGGTTGTAATGAGCATAAGCTCAATTTAATTTTCAAGCCTAGATTAGATCTTAGGGTTATGTGCTTGATTAGTTAAGGGTGGTTTGATTTATGATTTTGAGCTATGGTTTGATTAATAGTTTTAATTATGTTTATGTTTGTTGATTTCTAGGGTTGCATGTTAGAAAGTTTAGTTGGTCATATGTCCCCTAAAAATCTGTCAAACAGATTATAAAAGTATGTTAGGGTGCTAGAATGAATGTGCATGCCAATGGTTTGATGAAAAGCCAAAACCAATGCAAACCCTAAACCTATATGCTGTAATTTTGTGATTGACTTGCATGAATGTGGTTGGGCTTCATGTAAGTTAAATTGGGACGTTAGAAAAACGTTGTATGTTGATCCTAGGCTCCCGCTATGGTCGGTTGAGGTAGTGTGCACGAATTAGGGCGAAAGCCCAATAAAGGAATGAAAACTGCCAATTCGGGTTCAAGCTGGCCAGTTTTCTAGAAAGCCAGTTTTGAGACCCTTAGAAACTGATTTTGGAAAAACTTAAAACATGAAAGTTGTAGAGTAGGATTTTTCCTAGAGGACATCATGGACATTTTTTCAAAATAATGCTCCAATGGCCTTCGTTTTTAAGAAAACCCGAGCCTGACTGTGCCCAGACCCTATGCACGGCCATGTGAGTTCAACAGAAAAAATGAGTAGGTTAGAGACCGATTTGGGTCTCGGGTTAAACAAAAAAGTTTTAGGGTTTTTCGAGCTTTAAAACTTTTATGAAGAAAAATTTTTCAAATTCGGCTTTGATTTTTAAATAGAAAATTGGATTTCAAAACTGTGCAGTGAACAAGAAATTCCTGCACAGGGTTTTCTAAAACAGTGCAGGAAAAGGACATTTCTGCACATCCACTAATTAATTCACAATGAGAAACTGTTCCAAAGGCAGTTTCTGTTTTTAATGATTTTTACAAAGATCCACTCATAAGGTTTCAAGTTTTATAAAGATTTTAAGGAAAGTGAATTTAAACCCTAAGTTTTCTAAAGTAAAGAAAAGGGTTTTGAAACCAAGTTGAATGAGCAATAACCGGGAAGGTACCGAGTTATTGGTTTGGGCCCAAAGCCCAAGGGTTATCCAACGTAACCTAATAGAATGATAAGAATAACTAGTTGGGCCTAAAAACCAGGGTTATTCAAGAGTAACCCAATGAGATGAATTTTCAAGAAAGTTTAGGCCCAAGGTTAGGTTTAATAACCTAACACAGTTATGAAAGGCTGTTTAGCCAAGGTTACTTTATGTGACCAACCTAAGTATGTTCTAAACCCTAAACCCTAGGGTTATCCGTGATACTGAGAAAGTATCCGATATTGAATTAAGGAGGGGGGCATATAACTACTAATAGGTATGAATGTTGGTTTGATTACCAATATTCTGTAAGAACATAATTCTTACCCTATGTCCTTTGATATAGTAGGAGATAGCCTGCTGGAGTATCCTGAACCGGATCAACACATCTCTGGACATAGCAATCAAGGTAAGTACAACTCCGCCTACAACATAGGCTTTTGTTGTATACTTGCCCAAGTATGTTTAATGTATGTGATGTGATGAAGTTATGTCTATGATATGATTATGTTAAGTTCATGAAATTATGGTATAATGTTAAGACATGAGTATGATTTATGTATAGTGACATTATGAAGCATGTTCACTAATAAGAACAAGTATGAGTTCATGAAAAGCAAGTATGATGGCAAGCAAGCTTGCCTGTGTCGTACCGACCCGCGTTAGGTCGGGTTGGACTGTGATTTGAGTTGGAAATGGACTGGCCGCCCTAACCAAATCATAGTTGCGCGCCCGGTACGTACACTTATAATAAGGGGCCCATAAGTAAGATAAGTTAAGAATGAATAAGATGGCATAATAAGAGCATAATTGGTTCATGCATATATTATGCGATGTTATGAAATAGTATGTATGTTATGATATGTATGCTAGGGAAAATTATATATGACATGTATGATGTCCTATGTTATGTAAGGTTATGATGAGTTATGTTTAATTGTTGCGGATTTATATGTTGTACTTGCTGAGCGAAAGCTCACGTGTCTTACGTCTATGCTGTAGGTAAGCAACCTACGGGCAACTGATGATACAAGATGGTGGGCGTGGCGGAGCAGGCTGTGAAATGTGGGATTTATAACCGCTACGTGTTTCGTTTTGATTTTGTATATTATTCTGCATTTAAACATCGTTATTATTAATATGCGTTTCGTTATCCGCGCCGTATATATAGAAAAAAAAAATTTGCGCTGCTTATGTTAAATAAGTAAGTATGTATGTGTATGTATGTATGTATGGTAACGGCCTGTGCTAGGCGAGTCGTTACATCCGAAGCACATGAGACGCCATATTCGGTACATCTTGGAGCTTCCAAGATGTATAAGGACCTTAGAAAAAACTATTGGTGGCCGAATATGAAGAACGGAATCGCAGAATTTGTGTCAAAGTGCCTAACTTGTCAAAAAGTTAAGGCTGAGCATCGGTAACCAGGCGGAGATCTTCAAAAGATTGAGCTCCCAGAATGGAAATGGGAACAAACCACTATGGATTTCGCAGTAGGTTTACCCAGGACTACAAGTGGGAATGATATGATTTGGGTGATTATTGATAGATTAACCAAATCAGCCCACTTCATGGCTATTACGGCTACCTTTTCGGTCGAAAAATTGATTGAAATTTTCATATCCCAGATTATTAGGTTGCATGGAGTGCCAAGATCTATCATTTCCGATCGGAATGGGCGTTTTACCTCTCAATTCTGGAAAAGTGTTTATACGGCTATGGGATCGAAATTGAAGTTCAGTACGGTATTTCACCCCCGGACGGATGGACAATCGAAACGAACTATCCAGACGCTGGAGGATATGCTAAAGTCATGCGTTTTAGATTTCAAAGGAAGCTGGGATCAGAAGCTACCTTTGATCGAATTTTCTTACAACAATATTTATCACGCCTCCATTGGTATGGCCCCATTCAAGGCGTTATACGGAAGAAAATGTCGATCTCCCATTCATTGGCAAGAAGTTGGACAGAAGCAACTTCAAACCACATATTTTATCTGAAAGACTTCAGAGGATATTAAAAGGATTAAGCAAAGACTCGACGTAGCTTTTAGTCGTCAGAAAAACTACGCCGATAAACGTCGAAGGCCCTTAGAATTCTAAGTTGGTGACTATGTTTTCCTTAAGATTGCTCCTATGAAGGGGATTATGAGATTTGGCAAGAAGGGAAAACTTAGTCCTAGATACACAGGGTCATTCGAAATCTTGGAAAGGATTGGCAAAGTAGCTTACAAGCTTGCCTTGCCATTGGAATTAGCTTTTGTGCATAACGTTTTCCACGTTTCGATGTTAAAGAAGTATATACCTGACCCTTCCCATGTGCTAAGTCAAGAACCGATCGAGGATCAAACCGAGTTGACATACGAGGAAAAACCAGTACGGATTCTAGATAGGGAAGAGAAGGTCTTATGAAATAGGACTACTCCCATGGTTAAAGTATTGTGGCGAAACCACAATGTTGAAGAAGCAACATGGGAATTAGAAGAGGATATGAGAGCGAATTATCCCCACTTGTTCTAATTTTCGAGGACGAAAATTTTTAAGGGGGGGAGATTGTAATAACCGACTTTGTTACAAATTATGATTTATTGTTTCTCAAGGAATCAAAATTTATATTATATATAAGTATATGAATTGCCTGATATAAGTTATCAGAATTACGATTTATGTATGATTGTATTCCGGTCAAAGATTGGCCATAATGATTTGAGCTATGATAAGAATTTATGATTGTATTCTAGTCAAAGTTTGGCCAGAATGATTTGAGCTATGATAGGAATTTATGATTTTATGTTAGTCAAAGTTTGACCAAGAAAGTCAAAGTATGATGGTACTGTTATATAACAGGCAGTATAGAGATTATACTGTGAAAAACCATCATTACAGATAGATAAGCAAGTTTAAGGTACGGGATTATGTTCGAAAAATCAAGCACAATATTTAGGACAGTAAGGACTAATGAGCTTTAAGTTCTAAGAAAAACCTAAACGCAGTCCAGTTTTATGCAGATAAATTTTGGACTGCAGTATAGTATGATAGTATTGTTTTTATTGAAAATAGTAATTGTTATATTTGTATTAGTATGAAAATAGACTGTTTTTAAAGTTTAAAGCCAAACAGAGCCCTAAGTATAGGACACCTCATCAAGAGATAATTATGTTATTATTTGAATTTTTGAAAAATTTGGAAAGTATTCAAGAACATTCTTGAACCTTTTCCTTCACTAATGGCCGCCACCTATGGAGGACTTTTCAGCAAATAAAATTTTTGTAGGGCTTGGAGAGCAATTTAAGGAATAAAAATAAATCAAGAAATAAAATTTTATTTCACCTATAAATAGGTGTGATGGGGGGTGACTTTTTTAGTCATTTTATTAGAAAAATCTCCCAAAACTCTTGCCATTTCTCTTCTCATTTTCTCTGCCATAGCCGAACCTTAAAAGCAGCAAAACCCAAGGTGTGTGGTCGGAATTTTTAGTGAGGAAAAACTAGAAAAGAATTTTCGGAACACAAGCCAAAGATTTTCCCTTCGGTTTAGAGGTAATCTCTCAATTTCCTAAGCCTCTAAATTCGGTTTTCTTGAACCATTTACAGTGTATTTCCAGCTTGTTTATAAGAGCTTAAGCTCATTCATTTATGTCCTTATATTGCTTGATTTGCTTAGAATGTACTTGATTTAGGTTTTAGCATATTATACTTTAATTTGGTGCATGATTGGTAATGTATGCTCTAGAAATTAGGTAGATGATGTGTGTGACCATTAGGTATTTGATATATGTCTCCATATGCTTAAACTGATGATGAATGGCTGATTATGAATTGGTATGCTTGTATGTTGAACTAGGGTTCAAGAAAACCCTAGAGAACCTTAGAAAAAAACCAAGTTTGGTGAAAATCACCAAACAGGTTTGATCGAATAATTGTATGTAAGAGATTGAATGAACGGGTTTGAGAACATTAGATTATATGCTGCATGCTTGATGTAGGCTCACGGTTATGACCGTTTGAGGTAGGGTGTGCGTAATTTTACGTGAGAGCGAACCGAAACCAAAAACTGCCAGTTCGGGTGAAAACTCAGCAGTGAATTGGAAACGGTGTTTTGAGGCCCTTAGAGGCCAAATTTGAGAAAACTCAAAACTGCAAAGTTGTAGAAAATTGAAAATTCTATGGGACAACGCAGAGTTTTTGAAAATAAGACTTCAAAGGCCTTCATTTTTTCAAAAACCCGTGCCTGGACCGCCCAGACCTATGTGCACGGCCAGGCAGATTTAACAAGGAAAAAGTATAAGTTAAGTTCAGAACTGGATTTTGTCAAAACATGAAAGTTGTAGGGTTTTCAGTATCTAAAAATTTTGTGAAGAAAAGTTTTTCAAAATCCGAACAGATTTCAAAGTAAAACTGAATCAGTATAACAAGCTCTGATTCAGAATTTTAAAACAGTGCATGCACAGGAAATTCCTGCACATGCCATGATGATTTAACTGTTTTCAGCAAATTTCTACAAAACCAAGACAGTTTTATTTAAAAGCAGTTTTAAATGGTTAATGAAACCCAGTTTAGTAAGAAAAGAATTAATTAAGCAAATTAAGCAAAGTAAGCAAATTGGTAACCTATTATAATCATATAGGTTACCTAATTTTTAATTGGGCCTAGTTAATTAAGAACAAATATTGTATGTTGGGCCTTGAGTCCAAGATTTATTTAAGGTAACCTTAAAGGATACCACCTTAATTGTTGGGCCTTAGTAGCCCAACAAGCTTTTTAAATTTTCACCCAAGCTGGGCCTATATCTAAGGTTACTTATAGTAACCTAATAGATGCCCATGCCAATATCATTGGGCCTTAAACCCAAAGTTCATTAGGTAATCAAATAGGATACTATTAAGCATCCTAGGGTTACACTTAGTAACTAATAAGGATATTATTAAGCATATGAAGGGGACATATATCTAGAGTCACAGATAAATGTTGGTTAGGGTACCAACATTTAATAAAACAAGTTAAAGTAAGATAGGATGATTCTTATCTTACTTCCTTTTTAGAAACAGGAAGGTAACCTTTTGAGGTAACCTATCAGAATGACAAACCTCAGGACCTAGTGTAACCTATAAGTACAACTCCGCCTACAGCATAGGCAAATGGTTTTATGACTTGGCATGTTTTTAAAGATCATGCATTTTTGTGATAAGTATGATGTATGTTTATTATTGTGACATCATGAAGCATGCTCACTAATAATAATTCCTATGGTAAGAAGAAGATTATGTTTTAAGTAAGAACTGTTTTAAGAAAACGTTTTTAAGTATGATGTGTCGTACCGACCTGCTCTAGGTCAGGTTTGGTTCATGGTTTGAGTTGGACTGGGCTGGCCGCCCCAACCACTCCATGACTGCGCATCACGGTACGTACACTTATAAGGGGCCCATAACTATGAAAGCATAATGAAAGCATAATTGGTTCATGCATTGCTTTATTAAGTTTGTTTTGCGGGTTCAAGGTTGTACTTGCTGAGCGAAAGCTCACAACTTATGTTTATGCTGTAGGTAAGCTTCCTACTGGCAATTCTTGATGCAAGATGGTAAGGCTTGGCAGGGCTATCTGTGAAACGTGAGAATGGAGACTGCTACGTGTTTTGAAATATATATGTGTATGATTTTTTTAGTACAAAGTTATTTTATGTTACGATACTTTTGATAAGTAAATATTAGTTAAGTACAAGTTATTTTACATTACGACAGTTTTGAAAAGTAAATACTATGTAAGTATTATGGATATTGTAAATAAGTAAGTAGTAAAGTTTTTATTCAAGTGATTTTAAAAAGAAAAGAAAAAAAAATATGTACGATATTTTCCGCATAAATAAGTAAGTATGTTAAGTTAGTATGTAAGATAAGTACGGTAATGGCCTACGTAAGGGTGGGTCGTTACATCATGATATTCGTTTCGTATAAAACTTATCGTTTTATACATTTTCAAAAAAATACGTCGTTTTTACTATATACATAGTCAAAATAAGATGCAAGTGTCTACCACTTTACCATCATTCCTATCCTATATACAATCCTAACGTCAAAACAAAAAAACGTCAGAGTTAGATCTAAAACTATCTACTCGGTTGTCGTGTCAAAAAATACGTCCCCATCCTCGTCGTCGAATGGAATCTCCTCAGAATCTTCCTCCTGCTCCTCGAGATCCTTTAACTACTCCTCCTCCATATCCTCTAACTCTTCCTATACTTCTTGTTCTTCATCATCACTTTCGATGAAGATTACCAGAGGATCTTCAGCATTTTCCCCGAGGTTGTTCGGAGCCTCCGCACGATCCATATCATCATCCGATCCTGCCACTAGCTCCTGTGGAGGTATCTACTGAAGTAGGACCGCTGGAATTGGATCCTCGGGCATAACCGAAACTTCCTCGAGTACTGGCTCTGGAATGCCGGCATCGTCGACCGGATCAACGTAGTAAACATCCTCTGGTTCGGTTTCCTGCACCATATAGGCTACAATCTCTGCCTCCATAATATTATCAATCATGTCCTCCAAAGATACTCCAGCAACTGGAGCAGGGACATAATTCTTGACTTCCGGAAGTAGCCCGTCCCTAATAAGGTGCAGTGCTCACCACTCTGGATCACCGAGCTCTTGATGACTATAGGGCAATATTGCCTCTCAGAACCTACGGCAATAGTGGCCCATAGTCTCATCCGGGTAAGCATACCATTCCGCGGCGTAAGTGAGATATCGCTTCCTATACATATCGCCGTAACTATTCAGATCGCGATCCGGCGCATAGGCCCCTTCGCCAGGTAGAGGCCCATATCGTGCTATCATGTGGGCATGAAAATCTGCCCATGGTATCCTGTGAATAGCCGGGTCCCCCTACGCCATCCACCAAGCTCTAACGTCTCCAACTAAGCATCTACTTGCTAATAAAACCTGAAGATGGGCTTCGATATAGCATATCCTAAAGATCGCCTCCATATCAAAAAGCCATCCTGCTAGCGATATCGTTCACCAAATCCCATCAAATAGACGGGGCTTCATCTCACAAAATATCATAGCGGCATCTCGATCCTTATCCATAACTTGAAACCCGGTAACGAATCTACCAAATTATGAGTACATAAGAAATACTTATCTATGCACTAAAATAACTCTTACTTACAATGACGGTGGCGCTGGCAGGCAAACTGTGAAACTGAAAGGCAGGATCCCACTCTGATACCAACTCTGTGACGACCCGCCCTTACGTAGGCCGTTACAGTTACCATACTTGTCTTACATACTTATTTAAACATACTTACTTAAAACATGCGGAAATAACGTACATATTTTTTTTTCTTTCTTTTTAAAACTTAAGTTAAAACTTTACTATTTACATATTTACAATACACATACGTACTTAATCCATATATACTTTTCAAAATCGTCGTAACGTAAATTAACTTATACTCAGTTAATAACATAAACATTTATTTCAAAACGCGTAGCGGTTTCCATCCCACGTTTCACAGATAGCCCTGCCAATGCCTCACCGTCTTGCATCAGATAATGCCAGTAGGAAGCTTACCTACAGCATAAACGTAAGTTGTGAGCTTTCGCTCAGCAAGTACAACTATTTACCCGCAAAACGTTTCATAATGGAACAATGTTTGAACCAATTATGCTTTCGTTATGATGTCTTGTGCTTACATAATCCTGGGCCATTATATAACATGAGTGTACGTATCGCGGCACGCAGCCATGGAGTGGATGGGGCGGCCAACCAGATCCAACTCATTCCATGGACCAAACCCGCCCATAGTGGCAGGTCGATACGACACAAGGTAACTTGATGCCATCATACTTGAAATCTTTCCTTAACTTGTTCTTAAAAATTGTTTTCTTCTTGAAAACAGCCTTTTACAATAGTTTCTTTCTTGAAACTGGGTTCTCATTCTTACTGAGTGATTTATCATTTCGTGAGCATGCTTCATGATGCCACAATAATAAAACATAAATCATACATACTACATAATTAATGCATAAATCATATGCATCATGTCATCAAGGCATAAATCATATGCATCATGTCATCAAGGCATAAATCATATGCATCACGTCATCAAGGCATAAATCATATGCACTATATCATACATACATGAGCTTAACATCACATAAACAGTAAAAATATTTTCCGTCTATACTGTAGGCGGAGTTGTACTTACCGGTTATGCTAAGCATTGGGGTTTGTCATTTCGACAGGTTATCTCAATAGGTTACCTTCCTGTTTTCTAAAAAGGAAGTAAGATAAGAATCATCCTATCTTACCTTAACTTATTTCATTAAATATTGATATCCTAACTAACATTTAACAGTGACCCTAGATATATGTCCCCCTTATAAGCTTAATAATATCATTGTTAGTTACTAAGTGTAACCCTAGGGTACATGCCCTAATGGTAATCAAATAGTATCATATTTAATCACCTAATGAACTTTGGGCTCAAGGCCCAATGACCTTGGCATCCTATTAGGTTACTATGAGTAACCTTAGGTACAGGCCTAACTTGGGTGAACATTTAAAAAGCCTATTGGGCTATTAAGGCCCAACAATTAAAGTGGTATCCATTAGGGTTACCTTAAGAAACCTTGGACTCAAGGCCCATTAGATACCATTTGTTCTTAATTTGGCCCAATTAATATTTGGTAATCTATGTGATTATAATAGGTTACCAATTTGCTTACTTTACTTAATTTGCTTAATTAATTCTTTCCTAACTAAACTAGGTTTGATTAACCATTTAAAACTGTTTTAAAATAAAACTGTCTAAGTTTTGAAGGCATTTACAGAAAACAATCAAATCGTCAGTGCATGTGCAGGAATTTCCTGTGCATGCACTATTTTTAAATTCTGAATCAGAGCTTGCTATGCTGATTCAGTTTTACTTTGAAATCTGCTTGGATTTTGAAAAGCTTTTCTTCACGAGAGTTTTAGATATTGAAAAATCCTACAACTTTTGTGCTTTGACAAAAACCCAGTTCTGAAACTAACTTATACTTTTTCCTTGTTGAAACTGTCTGGCTGTGTACATAGGTCTGGGCGGTCCAGGCACGGGTTTTCATAAAACACGAAGGCCTTTGGAGCCTTATTTTCAAAAACTGTCTAAAATGCCCCCTAGAATTTTCAATTTCCTACAACTTTTCATTTTTGAGTTTTCTCATATTCGGCCTCTAAAGGCCTCAAAAGACCGTTTCCAATTCACTGCTCAGTTTTCACCCGAACTGGTACTTTTGGTTTCGGTTCGCTCTCACGTAAAAATTACGCACACCCTACCTCAAACGGTCTCAACTATGAGCCTACATCAAGCATGCAGCGTATAATCTAACATTCTCATACTCGTTCATTCATTCTCATACATTCCATTATTTTATCAAACCCGTTTGGTGAAATTCACCAAACTTGGTTTTCTAGGGTTTTCTTGAACCCTAAATCATCATATAATCATTCAACATAATAATCAGCCATTCAACATAAATCATAAACCTATGGGGACATACATCAAACACCTAATGGTCACATATATCTTCTACATAATTCTTAGAGCATACATTCCAACACATATACCAAAACATAGCATAAAGTTATAAAAACCTAAATCAAGCATATTCTAAGCAAACCAAGCAAGCAAGGACATAATTAGGGAGCTTAAGCTCTTACAACCCAAAATTGAAATACACTTAAATGGCTCAACAAAAACCGAATTTAAAAGGCTTAGGAGGTTGAGAGATTACCTCTAAATCGAAGATAAATTTTCTAGCTTGATTTCCGAAAATGGTTTTCTAGCTTTCCCTCACTAAAATTTTCCGACCACACACCTTGGGTTTTGCTGCCTTTAAGGTTTGGCTAAGCAGAGAAAGGGAGAG
Source organism: Ficus hispida (assembly GCA_025413025.1). NCBI lineage: Eukaryota > Viridiplantae > Streptophyta > Magnoliopsida > Rosales > Moraceae > Ficus > Ficus hispida. Next base: position 5,685,987 of record CM046372.1, on the reverse strand, counting down.
AGAAAATGGCAAGAGTTTGGGGGAGTTTTTCAAATAAAATGACTAAAAAAAATCACCACCCAACACACCTATTTATAGGTGTAATTTAATTTTCTTTCTTGATTTATTTTTATTCCCTAAATTGCTCTCCAAGCCCTACAAAAATTTTATTTGCTGAAAAATCCCCATGAGGTGGCCGGCCACTTGGTGAAGATAAGGTTCAAAAAAGTTATTGAAATACTTTCCAATTTTTTAAAATAAATAAAAACATAATTATCTCTTGATGAGGTGTCCCATACTTAGGGCTCCGTTTGGCTTTAAATCTTAAAAGCAGTCTATTTTCATACTAATACAAATATAACAAATATTATTTTCAACTAAAACAGTACTGTCATACTAAACTGCAGTCCAGAATTTATCTGCATAAAACTGGACTGTGTTTAGGTTTTTCTTAGAACTTAAGGCTAATTAGTCCTTCTTGCCTTAAATATTGTGCTTGATTTTTCTAACATACTTCCATACCTTAAACTTGCTTATCTATCCGAAATGACGATTTTTCGCAGTATAATTCCTATACTACCTGTTATTCAACAGTACCATTATACTTTGACTTTCTGGTCAAACTTTGACCATCACATATCATAAATTCCTATCATACTTTAAATCATTCTGGTTAAACTTTGACAAACATAAAATCATAAATTCCTATCATAGCTCAAATCATTCTGGCCAAACTTTGACCGGAATACAATCATAAATTCCTATCATAGCTCAAATCATTCTGGCCAAACTTTGATCGGAATACAATCATACATAGATCCTAATTCTGATAACTCAGATCAGGCAAATTCCTATACTTATACATAATACAAATTTTGATTCCTTGAGAAATAAGAAATCATAATTTGTAATAACGTCGATTATTACAGAGCTTATGCTCTTACATCCAAGCTTGAAATACACTTAAAAATTTGCTCAAAACTCAATAAAAAGCTTAGGAATTTAAGAGGGTCACCTCTAGATCTTGGAGATGAATTCTCAAGCTTGGATCCAAAATTTTTTTCTTGCTTTTCTTCACCAAAATCCGACCACTCTCTTTCTTTTTTTTTCTTCTTTGGCTCAGTTTCTAGGGAGGGGCTGAACTAAAGAGTAAGCTAGAAATTTTGGGGTTCCACTAAGTGGTCAAAAATCAACCCCACATCACCTATTTGTAGGTGAAATTTTATTTTCTTTCTAGGATTATTTTTATTCTCAAAATTGCACATCTAAACTTAAAACAAAAATATTTGCTCATTGATCCTTGTGAGGTGGTCGGTCATTATGGGAAGTCTTGGAGGCCAAGTAAGTTCAATATTTATCTACCTTAATTATTTTCCAAAAATCTAAAAATTCATATAATTATCCATAATGAGGTGTCCCCCATTAGGGCTCCGTTTGGCTTATCTCCTAATATGCAGTCCATTTTCATACTAATGCAGATATTACAAATACTGTTTTCAACTAATAACAGTACTGTCATATTGGACTGCAGTCCAGAATTCATCTGCGTAAAATTTGATTGCGTAAAAGTTTTTCATATGACTTCGAGCTACTTAACCCTTATTGTTCTAAATATAGTGCTTGATTTTTCTAAAGTGATCTAGAACCTTATTCTTACTATTTCATCCGTGATGATGGTTTTTCGCAATATAATTCCCATACTACTTGTTATACTGCAGTACCGTCATATTCATACCTGTAATACCCGGAATTTTGATGAATCTATGATTTCCTTTTAGACAAGGAAAATCCAAGTTTGAATTTTGTATGTCGATATGAAGCTCATGATTTGAGTTAAAAATCAGTATATGTTTGAGTTCTCGTTGAATTAGCTACGAGACTCAATAATAGTTGCATTAGTCAAGCGCGAAGCCTTTTGAGGAAAAAGGCGTAATGAAATTTCATGATTTCATGTTGGTCAAAGTTTGACCTAAAAAGTCAAGGTTGACCAAAGTTTGACTAAGAGGATACTGCAGTATATTCAATAGTACGGATACTATACTGCGGAAAACCGTCTTTACGGACAAATAAGCAAGAATAAGCTATGAGACCACCCTAAAAAAATCAAGCACAATATTTGGAGCACTAAGGGCTAAGTAGCCCTAAGTCATAAGAAAAATTTATACGAAGTCCAATTTTATGCAGATGAATTCTGGACTGTAGTCCAGTAAGACAATACTGTTTTTGGTGAAAAACAGTATTGATATTTTCTAAGTTAATAAGGAAATGGATTGCAAAATCATATGAAGGGATTTTTGGAATCACGTGGATGATTATGCATGAATTGGAAGCTAAGTGACTCTATTTTAGCCAATCACCCGCAGGGACTAAATTGTAAATATTTTATCCTTAGGGACCAAAGTATAATTTTTAGAAAAGTAAGCATGACGTAAGCATGATGTAAGCTTGATGATGTCATGATGATGCAAGCATGATAATGTCATGATGATGTAAGCAAGAAACTTGGCCTCCAAGGACCCATAATGGCCGGCCACATGTAGGGGTATTTGAGCAAATATTTTGCTATTAAGGACTAGAATGCAATTTAAGAATAAAAATAAATCCTAGTTCAAGGACTTTTTGGCAATTTTGAAAAGTTCAAATCACCTATAAATAGGACTAAGGGGGGGGGGGGGGGCGGATTTGGCTTCAAAAAAAAAAAAAGAAAACACCTCTAGACTATACCAAAATTTCTTCTCCCAATATCACCCTAAAATCCGAACCCTAGAGGAAGAAAAAGAAAAGAGAAATTAAAGGACAAGTGGTGGTCGAAAAATTGGAGAATCACCCACCAAGGTTGGCCGAAAATTTTGGAACCCACAAAACTTAGGGAGGCCGATTGTGGTAGGGAGCCAAGAGAAAAGATGTGGTTCAAGATTCTAGCACCAATCTTTAAGATTGGCTAAGGTAATCTTCTTTGGCTCCTAAGCTTTTAAATTGAGCATTCAATTTGGAAATTTAAGTGTATTTCAATGTTGAATTTGTAAGAGCATAAGCTCAATTTATTTTCAAGCCCTAGTTTAGATTATGGGTTTTGTGCTTAATTAGGTAGGTAAGTGTAACGCCCCAACCTACGTAGGGCCGCTACCATACATACATGAACTTACATAACTGCTTAAACCTTCTTGGAAAATCAAGAATAAATTTTTTTTTTAAAACTTACATATAAAATAGGGTTGCTTGTATAGAAACTTATTAGGCATACATAATTCTTACAACTTGCTTGAGTCTTTAAATCCTCATATTTTTGTACAACATAACTTACTTCAAAATATAAGTGTATATATTTTAAACTTAACAGATTTTGTGGAAAATTTTGCGTTGTGGTATCCCACACCACCCTTCACCCGCCGCATCATCCACCTGGCCCACCAATTAAGCTGCAGGCCTCTTACCTACAGTATGAAATATACTGATGAGCTTTCGCTCAGCAAGTACAAACATAATCTCACAAAATGTAACAAATGTCGTGCAACTCATGCATGAATCAATTATGAGTCTTTTATAACCAATTATTGACTTGAACTTATTATCTTGTTTAACATGTGGGCCCCTAGTGTACGTACCAAAAGCGCGCAAGCCTCAGAACGTCAGGGTTTGCAAGGCCCTTAACCATTCTGGAAAACATGAACATGACCCTTCACGTATCAATGGAAGGTTGATAATCATAAACTTGAAACATACATGATCCTCCCACATCAACGGGAGGTTGGTACGACACCTTACTTGTCTTGGTTTAGTCTTAGTCTTATTATATTTCCAAGACTAAGAATCTTTACATGTGATCTTAATAGTCATGACGCACATGAACTAGACATGGCATAACTTGATGTATCATGGCTTAACATAACTTAACATGGCTTATCGTATCATAACATGGCATAACATAGCATAACATAACATGACATAGCATAGCATGACATAGCATAACTTGACATAACATGTAATAATGTCATTTACTTGAAAATAGATTACTATATTCCATACTGTAGGTAAATGCCTGCAGCTTTACTTGGTGGGCCATGGAGACGATGCAGCAAGTGAAGGGCAGTATGGGATACCACTATGCAAGTTTTTCCGTAAATTGTTTAAATTATCAAGTTGTATATATATGTTTTAAGGAATATGTACAATGTTACATATATAATGTTTTTAAGTTGTGATTTTTTTAAAATAAAGTTTAAAGAAAAAAATAATTTATTCTGAAATTTTCTACAAGGTTAAGTATTTAAGACTAAGTTTTAAGTTAAGCAAGCATGGTAACGGCCCACGTTTACGTAGTTTGCCCTATGTGGACGGCCGGGGTGTTACAGTAAGTGGTTTTGATTTTCAAGCTATGCATGTTTATGTGATTGATAGTATAATTTAGGGTTTTGCATGAATGTTCTATGAGGTAGTTATATGTCCCCAAATCTGCCTAAGGGTTATAGGTTATGTATGTTGTGATTTGAATTAGGTTAATAGCATGATTGATGCATGATTTTTCAAACCCATTCTTACAAACCCCAATTTTGATGCAAAATATCCAAGGGTTTGTATATGAATTGTATGGATGTATGATGATAGAATGAACATTAGAAAGCACTGCATGATTGTCGTAGGCTCATGGTTATGACCATTTGAGGTAGTGTGAGCGTAAATTGAACGTAAAAATAGACTTAAGCAAGAAACTGCCAGTTCGGGTAAAACTGGACAGTTTTCTGGAAATACAGTTTTGAGACCCTTAGAGGCCGCAATTGGAAAAGCTTAAAACATGAAAGTTGTAGAGAAGGGGTTTTTCTAGTGGACAACGTGGACAAATTTTGAAAAATAGGCCCCAAATGCCTCTGTTTTTATTAAAAACCGATACTAGAAACTCCTGGGCAGGTCAGACTTGTGCTCACGGCTTGGGGAATTCAACAAGGAAAACGGATTAGTTAAAGGCAGAACGGAGTTTTGTGTAAAGAACCAAAGTTGTAACATGTTTCAAGATCTAAAACTTTCATGAAGAAAGTTTTCTCATATTCTAAACAAATTTTATGATAAAACCTGATTTTCCAAAACTGTACAAGTATTAGGAAACTCCTGCACAAGATTTTCAAAAAAAAAAAACAGTGCAAAAGCAGGAAATTGCTGCACATGCACTGACACTTAAATTAAGAAACTGTTTTTATGGTTTTACTTTCAAAGTTTGACAGTTTTTAACTGTCTTTACGTAAAAGTTATATTGAGATATAGTTTTTATTAGAGATAACTTTTAGTAACCGGTTAGGATACCGAGTTATCGGGTTGGGCCTTACCCTATGATTACCAATAGTAATCTAATAGGGTGTTACTCTAAAGTAATTAGGCCTTAGTAAGATTAATAATCTAACAAGATGTTGTTTAAGTATAGATTGGGCCTTGGGCCCTAGGGTTACGGAAAGTAACCGAACTAGATCTCATAAATAGATGTGGGGGGACATATAACTAAGATTCTCAGGGATGTTGGTTAGGTTACCAACATTCTATGATTATGATTTATAGGATCCTTATCCTATGTTTTTTTAAATAGCAGGACGAAACTTGTTGTTGCGACCTAATTTGGAGCAACGAAACCTAAGACATACAATACTAGGTAAGTACAAACCTCACCTGTAGTATGGAAAATAGTAAGCTATTTTCAAGTATATGACATGATTTCATGCTACGTTATGCCAAGTTATGCTAGGTCATGCCATGTTATACTATATCATGCCATGTTATGATACGATGAGTTATGTTATGTTAAGCCATGTTAAGTCATGTTAAGCCATGATATATCAAGTTATGCCATGAATTTATGGTTATGCCATGTCTAGTCTCATGTGCATCATGACTAATAAGATCACACGTAAAGATTCTTAGTCTTGGAAATATAACAAGACTAAGACTAAACCAAGACAAGTAAAGTGTCGTACCAACCTCCTGTTGATGCGGGAGGATCATGTATGTTTCAAGTATAAGTTTATGATTATCAACCTCTCGTTGATGCGTGAGGGTATAATGATAATCAACCTTCCGTTGATCCGTGAATGGTTATGTTTTCCAGAATTGTTAAGGGCCTTGCAAACCCTGATGTTCTGAGGATTGCGCACTTTTGGTACGTACACAAGGGGCCCATATGTTAAGCAAGATAATAAGTTCAAGTCAATAATTGATCATAAAATATTCATAATTGGACATAATTGGTTCATGCATAAGTTGTACGATATTTCTTGTGTTTTTATGAGATTATGTTTGTACTTGCTGAGCGAAAGCTCATCAGTAAATTCCATACTGTAGGTAAATGCCTGCAGCTTTACTTGATGGGCCATGGAGACGATGCAGCAAGTAAGGGCGGTTTGGAATACCACTACGTAAGTTTTTCCGCAAACTGTTTAAATTATCAAGTTGTATATATAAGTTTTAAGGAATATGTACCATGTTACATATGTGATGTTTTTAAGTTGTGATTTTAAAATAAAGTTTGAAGAAAAAAAAATTTATTCTGAAATTTTCTATAAGGTTAAGTATTTAAGACTAAGGTTTAAGTTAAGCAAGCATGGTAACGGCCCACGTTTACGTAGTCGGCCCTACGTGGATGGCCGGGGCGTTACAATACCTTTGACTTTTCTGGTCAAACTTTGACCGGGTAAGGTCATAAATTCTAATTCTGCCTTTTTCCTCAAAGGGCTTCATGCTTAACTAAACATGCTGTTTTGAGTCTTATTATGCTATAAGAACTCAAATATATCTGATAAAATCATATCAGACATTTCACATAAATATTCATTTTTTCCTCAATGAGAAAATCATGAATCAATAAAAAAAGACGGTTATTACACTCTTCCCCCTTTAAAAATTTTCGTCCTCAAAAATTAAAATAAATCGGGATAACGTTTCCTTATTTCTTCTTCTACTCCTAAGTGGCTTCTTCCACAGAATGGTTTCACCACAGTACCGTAACTAAAGGAATTATCTTATTCCTTAAAACTTTTTCTTGACGATCTAGAATCCGAACTGGATTTTCTTCGCATGTCAAGTCAGTTTGGACTTGTAATGGTTCCTGACTTAGAACGTGAGTAGTATTAGGTATATACTTCCTTAGCATCGAGACGTGAAAAACGTCATGTACAGAAGCCCATTCTGGCAGCAAGGCAAACTTATAAGCTACTTTTCCGATCCTTTCAAGGATCTCATAGGGTCCTATATAATTAGGACTGAGTTTTCCTTTCTTCTAATCCTCGCAATTCCCTTCATAGGAACATTCTTAATAAAAACAGAATCTCCAACTTGGAATTCCAAAGGTCTTCGATGCTTGTCGGCATAACTTTTTGACTAAAAGCTATGTCGAGTCTCTGTTTAATCAACATGATATCGTCTGCGGTTTTATGGATATCATTCGTAGTTTGAAGCTGCTTTCGTCCAACTTCTAGCCAATTAATGGGAGATCTACATTTCCTTCCATACAACGTTTCAAATGGTACCATACCAATTGATGCGTGATGTAACGACCCGCCTAACACAGGCCGTTACCGTACATACATTCATACGTACTTACATGCATACATACTTATACGTAAAATAGCGGAATAAAATTTTTTTTTATAAGCCGTATAAACATATTTGCACATACGTAAATAATTATACTGATTAATTAAAAACATTGCGCAGGCATATATAAACCTTATAAAATAATCACATAATTAAACAAAACGCATGGCGGCATTGGTCCCACATTTCACAGTTCAGCACACCTCGCCCTCCATCTTGCATCACGGGTTGCTACTAGGCTGCTTACCTACAGCATAGACGTAAGACAATGAGCTAACGCTCAGCAAGTACAACTATTAAATACCGCAATAACATAAACACAACACGATCTATCCTAACATAACATTTCATGACATATCATAACATAACATTTCTTATCATGACTTATCATAACATAACATTTCTTATCATGACTTATCATAACATATGCATGAATCGTTTATGCTTTGTTATGCTTTCTTATATCATCATATCTTTCTTTCTTAACTTATCTTTCCTTATGGGCCCCGTAACATGAGTGTTCGTACCGGGCGCGCTCTATGGGCTTACTCTTGCCATAGCTCAACCCGACCTGACGCGGGTCGGTACGACACAGGCAATTGCTTGCCATCATAGTTTAATCTTTCTTTTGTTAATTAGTGAACATGCATCGTGATGTTTCACTCAATTAATCTTAACATATCTTAACCCTAATCATGCTCCTATAAATCATAGCATACTTGACATTTCATACATCATGACATTCATTCATAACATAAAATCATAGCACTTATCATTCATATAAAATCATAGCATTACTAGGATATTCTATAGCACTTAGCATATAGCATGTAGCATTCATAAATAGCAAACATACTTAGGCAAGTATTCACAACAAGCCTATATTGTAGGCGGAGTTGTACTTACCTTGTTTGTAAAAGCTGTGTCCAATGTGGAGTTAAATTCCGCTGGGACACTTCCGCGTATAACGTTCTGAGATAAAATGAAAGTAAGGGTTAGAACTGTTGGTAGTATAACCAACATTCTTTCATAACCTTAGTTATAGGCCCTTACTTATTTTTACGTTATCCTAATTGGTTACTTTGGTAACCCTAATCGGTTTGTTTTTAACTTTGGTTTTAAAATCTTATTCTTAGAAAAGAAAACCTTAGTTTTTAGTATAAAAATCCTTTTTGTTTAACTTTAGAACTGAAAATCTTAAACTGAGACTTATAAAATTATTGACTATTAGAAACTGCCTTTGGAACAGTTTCAAAATGTCAATTTGCAGTGAAATTGTGGAATTACACTTTTTCTGTGTTAATTTATAAATCCTGTACAGAGTTTTCCATAATTCCTGTACAGTTTTCCAAAATCCATTTTCATCTTAAAATCAAGACTGATTCTGAAAAACTTGTCTTCATGAAAGTTTTAGACATTGAAAAGTTCTACAACTTTCGTGTTTTGGATAAAACCTAGTTCGGGCGTTTTCATGATCAAAAACTCTGTGGAACTAGTCCTGGCCGTGCACGGGTCCTGGGCACTTTAGGCACGGGTTTTGGTAAAAACTGAGGCCATTGGAGTCTCATTTTACAAAACTGTCCGTGCTGTTCTCTAGGAAAAACTCTACTTAAAAACTTTCATGTTTTGAGTTTCCCCTGTTTCGGCCTCTAGTGGCCTCAGAAACTGTTTTCCCCGAAACTGGCCAATTTCTACCCGAGTTGGCAGTTTTCGGTTTAAAATTTCGTTTGCGCCCTAAAACGTCCACCCTACCTCAACCGAACTCAGCGGGAGCCTAAATCAGACATGCATAAGGTTTCTAACATTCGGATTTCAACATGTAAGCCAAATTGAACGTCATTCATAATCATACAAAAACCCTAAGCATTCAATCAAACATCTAACATGCACATAATTGAACCACCAAACCCTATACCTAAACAAATCAAGCACATGCTCATAATTTACAAGCTAGGGCAGAACTTAAAAGTGGGCTTATACCCTTACAAACCATGGATTAAATACATTTAAATTTCTCCATATGAAATTTGAATGAAAACTTGATTGGTTAAGGTTTTTACCTTACTCGATTTGGCTTGGTGAGCTAGGATTTCACCTTCCTTCCTCCTCCTCAAATCACCGGCTGTTTTGGTGATTGGCAAGTGTAAACTTGCTGCCTTTCTTGCCCTAAATCCCGTCACCAAATGGCACAAAATCCGGCTGCCTCCAACTCCAAAACCCGGTTTGGATCCAAGCTTGGTTCCTCCCCCCTAGAACCGGCCTTGCTAGGGAATATGGGCACTAAAATTTTTTTCCAACTTTTTGCTTAGTTTCCTACCTGAATCCGACCACCCCTAAGCCCTACACACTCTTGGTTTTGCAAAATTTTCTTGCCTTTCTCTTCCACTCTAGGTTCGGATTTTGTGGAGCAAAATTGCAAGAGTTTGGCTAACAATCCCAAATTGTGAATAATGCTCACCCCTATTTATAGAGGTTGAGAACTTCTTGTAATTGCACATTTTAGTCCTCAAAAAAATCAGAATTTGGACTTTAGGGGGGGGTATGTGGCCGGCCATTAGCTTAGGTGGAAGACAACTAATTTCTTCCAATTTTCTTAAATCAACTTAATGATGTCAAAATTCAAAAAGTTAATGAGGTAAGCAAGACTTAAGCTTGTTTGGCTCTTTTTGCTATTAAGCAGTCCATTTTTAAGTTATCACAGGTATTTTCAATACTGGATTCACTTATGCAGAGTATTGGTTTACCGAACTGCAGTCCAAAATTCATCCGTGTAAAAATGGACGGTATGAAATTTTTCTTATTTCTTAAAACCATTTTTGCCCTATACTTCAACTTAATGTGCTTGATTTTCTAGGGTGGTTCTTATATCTTAAACATAACTTTTTATCTGTAAAAACACGGTTTTACCCGGTGCAATTTATACAGATAAACATTTAAACATACAGTCATTTTCTTGAACTTTTCGGGTCAACCATCGACTTTCTTGTCAATTAGTGACCTTCTTGTCAAGTTTTGACTTTCATGGTCAACAGTTGACTTTTTGGTCAACCGTGACGTTTTTGGTCAAACTTTGACCATTTTACAAAATTTCATGATTTTGTTCCTTATTACCTAAAAGGTCGTTTTCTTAATTACATAACAATTTTTGAGTCTTATAAAGCCATAAAACTCACAAAACATAATTAAAAACCCTTAACTGGGCTTTTTCCATAAATTCCTTCACGGTTCAATGTAAATTTTATACATGGAATCGTTCAGACATAAAAATCAGGTATTACAATCTACCCTCCTTAAAGATTTTCGTCCTCGAAAATTAGAACAAGCCGGGGTAGTTCTTTCTCATTTCATTTTCTAATTCCCAAGTGGCTTCTTCTACTTTATGGTTTCGCCATAAAACCTTTATCATGGGAATTGTCTTATTTCTTAGAACCTTCTCTTCTCGATCTAGGATTTGTACCGGCTTCTCTTCATAGGTCAAGTCTATTTGAACCTCTACCGGTTCTTGACTGAGAACATGCGAAGGATCTGGCACATACTTCTTGAGCATTGATACATGGAAGACGTTATGCATAGATGCTAACTCTGGCGGCAGGGCAAGCTTGTATGCTACTTTTCCAACCCTCTTTAGGATTTCAAAAGGTCCAGTATACCTTGGACTAAGCTTCCCTTTCTTTCCAAATCTCATTACTCCCTTCATAGGAGCTATCTTGATAAAAACTGCATCTCCAGTCTGAAATTCCAAAGGCCTTCTTCACTTGTCAGCATAGCTTTTCTGACGACTGAAAGCTATGTCGAGCCTTTGCTTAATTTTCTTGATATCTTCAGAAGTCTTTCTGATGAAATCTGTAGTCTGAAGCTGCTTTTGTCCAACTTCTTGCCAGTGAATAGGGGATTGACATTTTCTTCCATATAGTGCTTCGAACGGAGCCATACCAATCGAAGCATGATAGCTGTTGTCGTAAGAAAATTCGATCAAAGACAGCTTCTGATCCCAGTTTCCTTGAAAATCCAGAACGCAAGATCTCAGCATATCTTCTAGTGTCTGGATAGTCCGTTCTGACTGACCGTCGGTTTGGGGATGAAAAGCCGTGCTGAACTTCATTTTCGACCCCATAGCAGTGTGTACCCTTGTCCAAAATCGGGAAGTGAAACGTCCGTCTCGATCTGAGATGATCGATTTTGGTACTCCATGTAGTCGAACAACCTGGGATACATAGACGTCGACCAATTTCTCCACTGAATAAGTGGCTTTGATAGCGATGAAGTGGGCAGATTTGGTTAATCGATCAACAATAACCCAAATCGTGTCATTCCCACTTGAAGTTCTGGGCAGTCCCACGACAAAATCCATGGTAATTTGTTCCCATTTCCATTCGGGAAGCTCTATTTTCTACAATTCTCCACCAGGATGTCGATGTTCTGCCTTAACCTTTTGACAAGTTAAACACTTTAACACGTACTTCGCTATCTGATTCTTCATGTTTGGCCACCAATAGTTTTCTCGGAGATCTTTATACAT
>CM046372.1:5630241-5673817 GCA_025413025.1 Ficus hispida | reverse complement strand
TACCTCAACCGAACTCAGGGAGCCTAAATCAGACATGCATAACGTTTCTAACGTTCGGATTTCAACATGCAAGCCAAATTGAACGTCATTCATAATCATACAAAAACCCTAAACATTAATCAAACATCTAACATGCACATAATTGAACCACCAAACCCTAACCTAAACAAATCAAGCACATGCTCATAATTTACAAGCTAGGGCAGAACTTAAAAGTGGGCTTATACCCTTACAAACCATGGCTTAAATACATTTAAATTTCTCCATATGAAATTTAAATGAAAACTTGATTGGTTAAGGTTTTTACCTTACTCGGTTTGGCTTGGTGAGCTAGATTTCACCTTCCTTCCTCCTCTCAAATCACCGGCTGTTTTGGTGATTGGCAAGTGCAAACTTGCTGCCTTTCTTGCCCTAAATCCAGTCACCAAATGGCACGAAATCTGGCTGCCTCCAACTCCAAAACCCGTTTGGATCCAAGCTTGGTTCCTCCCCCCCTAGAACCGGCCTTGCTAGGGAATATGGGCACTAAAATTTTTTTCAACTTTTGCTTAGTTTCCTACTTGAATCCGACCACCCCTAAGCCCTACACACTCTTGTTTGCAAAATTTTCTTGCTTTCTCTTCCACTCTAGGTTCGGATTTTGTGAGCAAAATTGCAAGAGTTTGGCTAACAATCCCAAATTGTGAATAATGCTCACCCCTATTTATAGAGGTTGAGAACTTCTTGTAATTGCACATTTTAGTCCTCAAAAAAATCAGAATTTGGACTTTAGGTGGGGGTATGTGGCCGGCCATTAGCTTAGGTGGAAGACAACTAATTTCTTCCAATTTTCTTAAATCAACTTAATGATGTCAAAATTCAAAAAGTTAATGAGGTAAGCAAGACTTAAGCTTGTTTGGCTCTTTTTGCTATTAAGCAGTCCATTTTTAGTTATCACAGGTATTTTCAATACTGGATTCACTTATGCAGAGTATTGGTTTACGAACTGCAGTCCAAAATTCATCCGTGTAAAAATGGACGGTATGAAATTTTTCTTATTTCTTAAAACCTTTTTGCCTATACTTCAACTTAATGTGCTTGATTTTCTAGGGTGGTTCTTATATCTTAAACATAACTTTTTATCTGTAAAAACACGGTTTTACCCGGTGCAATTTATACAGATAAACATTTAAACATACAGTCATTTTCTTGAACTTTTCGGGTCAACCATCGACTTTCTTGTCAATTAGTGACCTTCTTGTCAAGTTTTGACTTTCATGGTCAACAGTTGACTTTTTGGTCAACCGTGACGTTTTTGGTCAAACTTTGACCATTTTACAAAATTTCATGATTTTGTTCCTTATTACCTAAAAGGTCGTTTTCTTAATTACATAACAATTTTTGAGTCTTATAAAGCCATAAAACTCACAAAACATAATTAAAAACCCTTAACTGGGCTTTTTCCATAAATTCCTTCACGGTTCAATGTAAATTTTATACATGGAATCGTTCAGACATAAAAATCAGGTATTACAATCTACCCTCCTTAAAGATTTTCGTCCTCGAAAATTAGAACAAGCCGGGGTAGTTCTTTCTCATTTCATTTTCTAATTCCCAAGTGGCTTCTTCTACTTTATGGTTTCGCCATAAAACCTTTATCATGGGAATTGTCTTATTTCTTAGAACCTTCTCTTCTCGATCTAGGATTTGTACCGGCTTCTCTTCATAGGTCAAGTCTATTTGAACCTCTACCGGTTCTTGACTGAGAACATGCGAAGGATCTGGCACATACTTCTTGAGCATTGATACATGGAAGACGTTATGCATAGATGCTAACTCTGGCGGCAGGGCAAGCTTGTATGCTACTTTTCCAACCCTCTTTAGGATTCAAAAGGTCCAGTATACCTTGGACTAAGCTTCCCTTTCTTTCCAAATCTCATTACTCCCTTCATAGGAGCTATCTTGATAAAAACTGCATCTCCAGTCTGAAATTCCAAAGGCCTTCTTCACTTGTCAGCATAGCTTTTCTGACGACTGAAAGCTATGTCGAGCCTTTGCTTAATTTTCTTGATATCTTCAGAAGTCTTTCTGATGAAATCTGTAGTCTGAAGCTGCTTTTGTCCAACTTCTTGCAGTGAATAGGGGATTGACATTTTCTTCCATATAGTGCTTCGAACGGAGCCATACCAATCGAAGCATGATAGCTGTTGTCGTAAGAAAATTCGATCAAAGACAGCTTCTGATCCCAGTTTCCTTGAAAATCCAGAACGCAAGATCTCAGCATATCTTCTAGTGTCTGGATAGTCCGTTCTGACTGACCGTCGGTTTGGGGATGAAAAGCCGTGCTGAACTTCATTTTCGACCCCATAGCAGTGTGTACCCTTGTCCAAAATCGGGAAGTGAAACGTCCGTCTCGATCTGAGATGATCGATTTTGGTACTCCATGTAGTCGAACAACCTGGGATACATAGACGTCGACCAATTTCTCCACTGAATAAGTGGCTTTGATAGCGATGAAGTGGGCAGATTTGGTTAATCGATCAACAATAACCCAATCGTGTCATTCCCACTTGAAGTTCTGGGCAGTCCACGACAAAATCATGGTAATTTGTTCCCATTTCCATTCGGGAAGCTCTATTTTCTACAATTCTCCACCAGGATGTCGATGTTCTGCCTTAACCTTTTGACAAGTTAAACACTTTGACACGTACTTCGCTATCTGATTCTTCATGTTTGGCCACCAATAGTTTTCTCGGAGATCTTTATACATCTTGGAGGCTCCTGGATGTACCGAATACGGTGTCATGTGAGCCTCTGCCAGTATTTGATCCTTTAAAAACTTAAAGTTAGGAACGCAAATTCTCTCTTTGAAGTAGATCATGCCATCTGCAGAGGTTCTAAACTCCTTATTTCTTTCGCCGAAGAGTTGTGCCTTGATCAACAGAGGATCCTTTCCTTGAAGGTTCTTGATGGACTCCATTAAATTTGACTGGAGGGTTAAAGCGGATAACTTTCCCGTTATCATCCTTAGGTTGAAATCGGAGATTTCCTTTTGAAGCGGCTTGGGCAGCAGTACTAAGGACATCAACATGCCCGATGACTTCCTGCTTAAGGCATCTGCTACTTTGTTTGCCTTGCCAGGATGGTAAAGGATCTCACAGCCGTAGTCCTTTACGAGTTCAAGCCATCTTCGCTGCCGCATGTTGAGCTCCTTCTGGGTAAAGATGTATTTGAGACTTTGATGATCTGTGAAAATCTCACATCTATTCCCATACAGGTAGTGCCTCCAAATCTTCAATGCGAACACCACCGCAACGAGCTCTAGATCGTGCGTCGGGTAATTCTTCTCGTGATCCTTCAGTTGTCGGGAAGCATACGCGACCACTTTGCCTTGCTGCATTAGGACTGCTCCTAGACCCGTCTTAGAAGCGTCGCTGTAGATTACGAAATTTCCTGCTTCGACTTCTGGAATAATCAAAACAGGCGCACTTGTCAGCTTCTTCTTGAGCTCTTGGAAATTCTCCTCGCATTTGGACGTCCATTCGTACTTCTTCCCTTTGCGTGTAAGGGCCGTAAGAGGGGCTGCTATCTTAGAAAATCCCTCAACGAAGCGGCGATAATAACCGGCTAATCCGAGGAAACTCCTTATTTCCGTTACGCTCTTAGGCCTTGGCCATAAGCTCATTGCTTCCACTTTAGCTGGGTCCACAGAAATCCCTTCTTGTGACACCACGTGGCCTAAGAAATGCACCTTTTCCAACCAAAATTCACATTTAGTGAACTTTGCGTAGAGCTGATGTCGTCGCAACATTTCCATCACCATTCTTAGATGCTGCATATGCTCTTCCTGGGACCTTGAATAGATCAGGATATCGTCGATGAAGACAATAACGAACATGTCCAGATATTTCTTGAACACTCGGTTCATCAGGTCCATGAAAGCAGCTGGAGCATTGGTTAGCCCAAAAGGCATAACCAAAAATTCATAATGTCCGTAGCGTGTCCAAAAAGCCGTCTTGGAGATATCTGAATTTTTGATTCTGAGCTGATGATAGCCAGATCGTAGATCGATTTTTGAAAACACCTTTGCTCCTCTGAGTTGATCGAACAGATCGTCAATCCTTGGAAGAGGATACTTGTTTTTGATGGTGATCTTGTTCAGCTCGCGGTAATCGATGCACATACGTAAAGATCCATCTTTCTTTTTCATGAATAGCACAGGTGCTCCCCACGGAGAGTAACTCTGTCGGATGAATCCTTTATCTAGCAGTTCTTGCAGTTGTACTTGGAGTTCCCTAAGTTCAGCAGGTGCCATACGGTAAGGCGCCTTCGATACTGGAGCAACTCCGGGCATTAGCTCAATTTCGAATGAAATTTCGCGTTCCCGTGGAAGCCCTGGTAGCTCTTCCGGGAAGATATCCACATACTCCCTGATAACAGGTACATCTTCCGGTGTTAGCTTCATTTCGTGCTCTTTGTCCACCATGTTAGCTAAATACCCTTGACAGCCATTAGCTAACATCTTCCAAGCTTTCATAGCTGAAACCAATCTGGTTGTTGAGTTCCGAGCTTGTCCGTGGAAACTGAACTCTTCCTCACCATAAGGGTTGAAAATCACACAACGCTTCCGACAGTCGATCTTAGCGTTGTACTTGCTAAGGAAATCCATACCTAAGATCACATCGAAATCCTGTAGCGTGATTGCGATGAGATCTACATACAGTTCTCTGCCACAGATAATCACGGAGGTATTTCGTATCCAAAAATTGGACCACAAAACTTCTCCGGATGGCAAGGAGGTCTTAAAAGGTTGGCTTAATCTATCCACACCTCTTCCTAACTTCTGGGCGAACTCCAATGATATAAATGAATGTGTGGCACCAGAATCAAACAGGGCAATTGCTTCATAAGTGGTGATAGAGATCAGACCTGTCACCACATGTGAAGTGCTTGCTTCCGCATCACCCCTTGTGTAGATGTAGATTCGAGCTTGAGGCTCAGGAGCTTCCAATCTACCTTGGACAATGGAAGGTCCTTCTAGTCTGGCCTGGGCCGCATGAAGCTGACTGCTTGTGTTCCTGTTCTGGTACGGAGGGTTCTGGCCTTGCTTGTTCATGTTGCAATTCTTCGCAAAATGTCCCTCCTTCCCGCAAAGATAGCACGCGTTGGTCCCCATTCTGCAGACGCCCGGATGTTTTCTCCCGCACTTTGTACATACCGGGTAGTCAGAGTTATTACCCTCATTTCCCCTGTTGTTCTTCTTTTGAGGGAAATTTTGTTGCTGGCCCTGTCCCGAGAAATTTCCTTTCCTCTTGTTCCTCCCAAACTGTTTGGAACTTTGAGCAGGGTTATTGTTCTGGCCTTTCTGATTCGTCTCAGCACTCTGACGGGGCTGTATCTGCTTAACAACGGCCTTTTCTTCCTTCTTGGCTTTGAAAAACTGTGCCCTTGCTTCCCTGTCCTGGTTGATCCAATATTCTGCCCTTATCGCTCTGCTCACGCAGTCGGATACCAGGGTAGGTGGGCTGCTTCCGGCACTAACTTGCTTGGCTATGTCTGTCCGGAACATCTTCATCATTCTCCGGACCTTTTCAGTTTCGCTCGGTACCAGCTCCGGGCACAAGCGTGCTAACTGTTCAAACTTCTTAACGGCTTCCATCACCGTCATAGACCCTTGCTTAAAGCTGGTGAATTCGTCCTGTTGAGTGGCAAGGATTTCTCTGTTGTAGTACATACTACGAAACTCAGCCACAAAATCCTGCCAACTCATTGCCATGACATTTCGACGCATCTGAACGGTTATCCACTAGTGTCTCGCGTCCTTCTTAAGAGCAAACGAGGCACATAGAACATTTTCCTGTTCGGTGAGCCGCATAAAGTCCAGGATAACTTGGATATCTATCAACCAGTTGTCTGCGGCTATTGGGTCTGTCGTCCCCTCAAATTCGGGCGCTTTCATCCGCCTAAATCTCTCATACAACAAATCTTTTCTTGCCGGAGGTGGATCTGCCGGTACCCCAGCAGGTGCTATTGGTACCTCAGCATATTGCGGAAAATTGGGCACTGGAGGTGCCATTGGAGCTGCTTGGTCCGCGAGTAAGACCTGGGGTCTTTGATTTAGCTGATCCAGTTGCTCTCTCAGCCGGTTTGTCTCTTTTTGTTGCTCTAGCAACTACCGTTGTAAATTGGCTACAACGGTCGCTAGATCCGGCGCAGGTGGATTAACTGGTGCAGCCTTGCGCGTACGAACCATCTTAATCTTCCTATTTAAATCATAAGAAAAGATATTATTAACTATTAATATCATTCTTTGCATTCATATCTTAACATATTGTAACAATATGCATTATGTCACAATATTGTCATACCATAATATTATATACTTATCATATCATATCATAAACATTCATCACCTTCATATCATATCATTCATAATTGAGATTCCATACATCTCACATTTGACTGCCTTTTTATATACATACAAAAAGTACATCATATTTACTTTACTTATAATTACATTTTCTTTACATCATATATACATCGTCAAAAATTCAAGATGGAAGTGTCTACCACTTTACCATCATACATAGGTACAAGCCTATTGTCAAAAATAATAAGCTGGTACATATAGTTTCAAAAATAAAAACATACATATTCGGTCTAGTGATCTAAACCTAATCTAACTCCGCTACTGTAACAACCGAAACATCGGAGCCATCATCTTCATCATCATCTGGGATCTCCTCGGGGTCCTCCTCGAAATCGTCGCCTTCATCGAGCCATCCTCCGAATCCTAGCTCGTGATTAGGCTCCTCCTCATCATCCTCGTCATCGCTAGATATAACGATGATCGGAGGGTCCTCGGGAGCATCCATATCCTCATCGGCATCATACCCATCATCATCGGCCTCCTGTACCGGGTCGACGGGTATCGGGTCTTCCGGGTCGGCTGGGCCGGGCTCATATACTGGCTCTGGCTCGTATGCTGGCTCGGGCTCATAAACCGGCTCGGGCATATCAGCGTCGTCGTCTGGTATCTCAGGCTCCACTACATGGGAATCGGCCTGTAGATCCTGTGCGATGACCTCCGCAGCTAAAATGTACCCGATCATATGGGCCACTGTCATAATCTGCGTCGGTATGGGCGTGTGCTGACGGATCGGTGCAGGTAGTCCGTTCCGCAGGATCGCTAGAGACTGTAATCCTGGGTTTGGTATGTCCATGGGGATGTGAGGCAACATAGCCTGCTGGAACCTCCGACAGTAATGGTCCATCGGCTCGTGGGGGTACGCTCGCCAGTTATCGGCCATCATGTAGTACTGCTCGTGCTGCATATCCCGATAAATATCGGGATCTCGATAGTGCTCATCTGCCCCATCATCCAGCACTGGTCTGTAGCGGGTAGTCATACAGACACGAAAATGTGCCCACGTACGGTCTGGCAAAGTCCCCTCGCCGATCGTCATCCACCACAGTCGCGCGTCAGCTACCAGGCATCGACTAGCCAGCGAGACGTGCAGATGTGCCTCTACGTGGCAAAGGTGGAAAATCCTCTCCAGATCGTATAGCCAGACTGATAGAGCTACCGTTCGGGGTGTGCCGTCAAATAGCAGGGGCCGTGACTCGTAGAACGCTGAAACCGCGCGTCGGTCCTCTTCTACGGGTGCCGGGTCCATAATCGTAAATCTAATCATACATAATCGCATAATACATATTAACATATGAAAATAAAATTATAACTTACAATGATGGCGGCGATGGCAGGCTGACTGTGAAATTTAGTCGCAGGGAACCGCTCTGATACCAACTCTGTAACGACCCGCCTAACACAGGCCGTTACCGTACATACATTCATACGTACTTACATGCATACATACTTATACGTAAAATAGCGGAATAAATTTTTTTTTTTATAAGCCGTATAAACATATTTGCACATACGTAAATAATTATACTGATTAATTAAAAACGTTGCGCAGGCATATATAAACTTATAAAATAATCACATAATTAAACAAAACGCATGGCGGCATTGGTCCCACATTTCACAGTTCAGTACACCTCGCCCTCCATCTTGCATCACGGGTTGCTACTAGGCTGCTTACCTACAGCATAGACGTAAGACAATGAGCTAACGCTCAGCAAGTACAACTATTAAATACCGCAATAACATAAACACAACACGATCTATCCTAACATAACATTTCATGACATATCATAACATAACATTTCTTATCATGACTTATCATAACATAACATTTCTTATCATGACTTATCATAACATATGCATGAATCGTTATGCTTTGTTATGCTTTCTTATATCATCATATCTTTCTTTCTTAACTTATCTTTACTTATGGGCCTCGTAACATGAGTGTTCGTACCGGGCGCGCTCTATGGGCTTACTCTTGCCATAGCTCAACCCGACCTGACGCGGGTCGGTATGACACAGGCAATTGCTTGCCATCATAGTTTAATCTTTCTTTTGTTAATTAGTGAACATGCATCGTGATGTTTCACTCAATTAATCTTAACATATCTTAACCCTAATCATGCTCCTATAAATCATAGCATACTTGACATTTCATACATCATGAAATTCATTCATAACATAAAATCATAGCACTTATCATTCATATAAAATCATAGCATTCCTAGGATATTCTATAGCACTTAGCATATAGCATGTAGCATTCATAAATAGCAAACATACTTAGGCAAGTATTCACAACAAGCCTATGCTGTAGGCGGAGTTGTACTTACCTTGTTTGTAAAAGCTGTGTCCAATGTGGAGTTAAATTCTGCTGGGACACTTCCGCGTATAACGTTCTGAGATAAAATGAAAGTAAGGGTTAGAACTGTTGGTAGTATAACCAACATTCTTTCATAACCTTAGTTATAGCCCTTACTTATTTTTACGTTATCCTAATTGGTTACTTTGGTAACCCTAATCGGTTTGTTTTTAACTTTGGTTTTAAAATCTTATTCTTAGAAAAGAAAACCTTAATTTTTGGTATAAAAATCCTTTTTGTTTAACTTTAAAACTGAAAATCTTAAACTGAGACTTATAAAATTATTGACTATTAGAAACTGCCTTTGGAACAGTTTCAAAATGTCAATTTGCAGTGAAATTGTGGAATTACACTTTTTCTGTGTTAATTTATAAATCCTGTACAGAGTTTTCCATAATTCCTGTACAGTTTTCCGAAATCCATTTTCATCTTAAAATCAAGACTGATTCTGAAAAACTTGTCTTCACAAAAGTTTTAGACATTAAAAAGTTCTACAACTTTCGTGTTTTGGATAAAACCTAGTTCGGACGTTTTCGTGATCAAAAACTCTGTGGAACTAGTCCTGGCCGTGCACGGGTCCTGGGCACTTTAGGCACGGGTTTTGGTAAAAACTGAGGCCATTTGAGCCTCATTTTACAAAACTGTTTGCGTTGTTCTCTAGGAAAAACTCTACTTAAAAACTTTCATGTTTTGAGTTTCCCCTGTTTCGGCCTCTAGAGGCCTCAAAAACTGTTTTCCCCGAAACTGGCCAATTTCTACCCGAGTTGGCAGTTTTCGGTTTAAAATTTCGTTTGCGTCCTAAAACGTCCACCCTCCCTCAACCGAACTCAGCGGGAGCCTAAATCAGACATGCATAAGGTTTCTAACATTCGGATTTCAACATGTAAGCCAAATTGAACGTCATTCATAATCATACAAAAACCCTAAGCATTCAATCAAACATCTAACATGCACATAATTGAACCACCAAACCCTATACCTAAACAAATCAAGCACATGCTCATAATTTATAAGCTAGGGCAGAACTTAAAAGTGGGCTTATACCCTTACAAACCATGGATTAAATACATTTAAATTTCTCCATATGAAATTTAAATGAAAACTTGATTGGTTAAGGTTTTTACCTTACTCGGTTTGGCTTGGTGAGCTAGGATTTCACCTTCCTTCCTCCTCCTCAAATTACCGGCTGTTTTGGTGATTGGCAAGTGTAAACTTGCTGCCTTTCTTGCCCTAAATCCCGTCACCAAATGGCACAAAATCCGGCTGCCTCCAACTCCAAAACCCGGTTTGGATCCAAGCTTGGTTCCTCCCCCCCTAGAACCGGCCTTGCTAGGGAATATGGGCACTAAAATTTTTTTCCAACTTTTTGCTTAGTTTCCTACTTGAATCCGACCACCCCTAAGCCCTACACACTCTTGGTTTTGCAAAATTTTCTTGCCTTTCTCTTCCACTCTAGGTTCGGATTTTGTGGAGCAAAATTGCAAGAGTTTGGCTAACAATCCCAAATTGTGAATAATGCTCACCCCTATTTATAGAGGTTGAGAACTTCTTGTAATTGCACATTTTAGTCCTCAAAAAAATCAGAATTTGGACTTTAGGTGGGGGTATGTGGCCGGCCATTAGCTTAGGTGGAAGACAACTAATTTCTTCCAATTTTCTTAAATCAACTTAATGATGTCAAAATTCAAAAAGTTAATGAGGTAAGCAAGACTTAAGCTTGTTTGGCTCTTTTTGCTATTAAGCAGTCCATTTTTAAGTTATCACAGGTATTTTCAATACTGGATTCACTTATGCAGAGTATTGGTTTACCGAACTGCAGTCCAAAATTCATCTGTGTAAAAATGGACGGTATGAAATTTTTCTTATTTCTTAAAACCCTTTTTGCCCTATACTTCAACTTAATGTGCTTGATTTTCTAGGGTGGTTCTTATATCTTAAACATAACTTTTTATCTGTAAAAACACGGTTTTACCCGGTGCAATTTATACAGATAAACATTTAAACATACAGTCATTTTCTTGAACTTTTCGGGTCAACCATCGACTTTCTTATCAATTAGTGACCTTCTTATCAAGTTTTGACTTTCATGGTCAACAGTTGACTTTTTGGTCAACCGTGACGTTTTTGGTCAAACTTTGACCATTTTACAAAATTTCATGATTTTGTTCCTTATTACCTAAAAGGTCGTTTTCTTAATTACATAACCATTTTTGAGTCTTATAAAACCATAAAACTCACAAAACATAATTAAAAACCCTTAACTGGGCTTTTTCCATAAATTCCTTCACGGTTCAATGTAAATTTTATACATGGAATCGTTCAGACATAAAAATTAGGTATTACACGTGATAACTATTATTATAAGAGAATTTGATCAAAGGTAGTTTCTGATCCAAACTTCCCTTGAAATCCAAAACACATGATCTTAACATATCCTCTAATGTTTGGATTGTTCGTTCCGACTGACCATCAGTTTTGGGGTGAAAAAGCTATACTAGATTTCAATTTCAACCCCATTGCGGTGTGAATACTTGTCCAAACTCGAGAGGTAAAACATCTATTATGATCTAAAATGATCTATTTTGACACTCCATGCACCCTAACGACCAGAGATACGTAGATTTCAGCCAAATTTTCTACTAAAAAGATGGCCTTAATAGCCATAAAGTGGGCTGATTTGATTAATCTATCCACAATAACCCAAATCGTATTATTCTCACTTATGGTCCTGGGTAATCCTACTACAAAATCCATAGTAGTCCGCTTCCATTTCCATTCAGGAAGCTAAATTTTCTAAAGATTTTCACCAAGTTGTCGGTATTCAGCCTTAACTTTCTAACAAGTTAGGCATTTTGACACAAAATCCGTTATTCATCTTTGGCCATCAATAATTCTCTTTAAGGTCTCTTTACATCTTGGAAACTCCAGAATGTACTGAGTATGGCATCTCATGAGCTTTTAACATGATCTATTTCTTGAGAAACTCAAAGTTAGAACACAAATCCTTTCCTTGATAAAGCTTGATGGATTCTAGGAAATTGGACTGGAGAGTTAGAACAGACAACTTTCCAGTTATCATTTCCATGTTGAAATCAACAATTTCCTTTAAAGTAGCTTGGGCAACGTCCCAATAAACCTTAGTATGCAGGATGATTTCCTACTTAAAGCATCCACTACCCTGTTTGTCTTTCCAGGGTAATAAAGGATCTCGTAATCGTAATCCTTTACAAGCTTTAGCCATCTCTTTTTCCATTCTACATTAAGACAGCCCCTAGTCCAGTTTTAGAGGCGTCACTATAAATTACAAAATTCCCTATGTAATGACCAGCTTGTTTACAAATTTTGATTTCTGTTGTGAACAATCAAAGTTTGTAATTAGAAATATTTATGTGCTATGTATGTGAATGTGTTATGTTTTATCAGTAAAATTATTGAATTCTTGGTTGAAAGATTCGATAATTTACTTATGTAAGACCTTTTTGTAGTAAAAGGCAAGTTTATGATTTATGATTCTCTGTTAGTAGTTTCTAATCTTAAGAGAACCATAGACGCAGTTCAGATAAATTCTGGATAATGGTCCAATGCAAGTATACTGTTATCAGTCGAAAACAGTATCTGAATATGTATGCCAGAATGAAAATGAACTGTGTTTAGAAGATAAGCCAAGCAAGGTCTTAAAAGGTGACACCTCGTCTTAAAAAGAATGACAAATGTCACTATGAAAACCGGCCACCCTATAGGGACTAAAGTGCAAATGTTTTTTGCCTTTAGGGGCCAAAGTGTAATTTTATGAAAATTATGGTTTGATAGATAAATTTGTAAATTTATGGAACTATGGATATTTCTAGTTAGATTTCCTAGTTCAATTAAGCTTATGATGATTTTTAAATGTGGTTAACCTAGTTGGAAATCAAGGAATCAAGTTAAGTTTGATTGGTTCAAAATTGACCAATCATTTGCTTACACTTGTACACAAAGGGACCGGCCACCTCAAGGGTTAATGAGTAAATATTTTGCTCTTAAGGACCAATAGGCAAAGTATGAAAATTTGAGATTCATTAGAAATTGACACCTCACAATTTTAGCTTTGCTTAGTAAGCTTAGTAGCTTTGCTTACTTAGCTATGTTGCAAATTGCCATCTATACACCTAGCATGGAATGGCCGGCCACCTCATGAGATTTACAAGCAAATATGATATTTTTAAGGACTGATAAGCAAATAAGGAAATAGGTGTTTCCTTGTTAGTTTGACACCTAAAAACCTAGCTTTGCTTAGTAAGCATTCTAGCCTTGCTTACTTGGCTATGTGTGATGCATCAACAAGCAAAGATTTTCCATGTGGCACACTAAGGAACCGGCCATCACCTTGGCTAGACACATCATGAACTAGCCTTGGTGAGTAAATACCATAGCCTCGTTCCTGTGGCTAGCAATGGCAAGCACACCAAATCACTCAAGGCCGGCCACCATGAGGTCAAGACACCTCATGGATTAGCTAAGGTGAGTAAGCCACCCTAGCTGCACTTACTTGGCAAACCAAAACTCTCACACCTCATCATTCAATGATCGGCCACCATGAGGAAGTGACACTACATAGAGTAGCTATGGTGAGTAAGCTCACTAGCTTTGCTTGCTTGGCAAGCCAAGGCCTTGCCAAGCCAACCCTAAACCGGCCACCTTAGGATTAGGACACCTCGTGGCCTAGCTTAGATGAATAAGCTTTCCTAGCCTCGCTTCCATGGCTAGCCAAGGTTTTGACACATCATCACCCTAAGGGCCAGCCATCTTGAGGGCATGACACATCACCTAGTAGCTTTGGTGAGTAAGTCACCTTAGCTTTGCTTACTCAACTTCTAGGGCCAAGCATGGCCGGCCAACACACAAGGATTGTTGAGCAAATAGATTTTTCTACAGGACTAGTTGGCAAAGCAAGAATAAGTTGTTCACCTATAAATAGGTGAAGGCAAATTCTTTATGCTTCTTTTAGTAAACCTTGCAGCCAACAATCAGCTCTTTTTGCTTTAGGAGCCGAGGCAAAATAAGAGAGAAAAGTGAGAAAAGAAATTTCGGTTGATCTTGGATTAGTGCAAAGACAACCCCAAACCGTAAGCTAGAACCTTGTTAGTGGAGCTTGACGTAAATTTTTGAACCTCTAGTTTTCATTCACGTCTTTGTTAAGGAATTAAGTGTAGGAGATTATGTATGAGTTTATGATAAGCCAGATTCAAGTACCATGTTTTGCAAGTAGATGTTAGTAT
This sequence comes from Ficus hispida, assembly GCA_025413025.1. Taxonomy (NCBI): domain Eukaryota; kingdom Viridiplantae; phylum Streptophyta; class Magnoliopsida; order Rosales; family Moraceae; genus Ficus; species Ficus hispida. The sequence continues at coordinate 5,659,788 of CM046372.1, read as the reverse complement.
TCGGGTTTGATATGCAAGATTTGAATTAAGGTTTTGAAATAAGTTTAAGATTTTTGAGTTATAAATTTATAACTATATGTATGGTTATAGTATGAGTTCTGTATGTTCTCATGCTGGTTAAAAATGAAATGAAATGAGAAACCATGAATGGTTTAAGATATGAATGATACATGATGCAAATTAGGGTTATAGAAACCCTAAAAACCCTATTTTGGTATGAATTACCAATTAAGTTTGCACAAAAGTTTTAAGTATAAGAACTGAAAGTATGATTATGAAATGGTTATGTAACGCCTGCATGCTTGACATAGGCTCACGGGGTACCCGTTTGAGGTAGTGTGCGTGTTAGTTTACCTAAAAATCAAACGTACCGAAAACTCCCAGTTTCGGGTCAAATTGGACAGTAATCTGGAAATCAAATTTTGAGGCCCTTAGAGGCCGAATCTTGAAAAAGTCAAAACTACAAAGTTGTAGAGAAGGGAAAATCCTAGGGGTCTACGTGCCTCTAAGACCTTCGTTTTTACAAAAACCTGAGACCTATTTTAAGGTTAATAAAATGGTCGAAGAATTTTCAAAGGCAGAAACTAATATGTTAAAATCAGATTTGGGTTTTAAGTTTAAAATAGAAGTTGTAGGAACCTTCAAGGTCTATAACTTTCATGAAGGAAATGTTTTCAAATTCAAAACAGATTTGTTAGAAAAGGATCAAATTTAAGGATTGATTTCAAATACTGTTTTCAGAATTCGAGGTTTTAAAAGATAGTAAAGCTTTAAAGTTTATGCTATGTTTTCGATACCCTTGTACTAAGATAAGTTAATAACTAGGGTAATTACGACACTATGATAGGATGATTCTTATCCTATGATTTTTCTGTGAAAACAGGAAAACAACCTGTGTAGGTGGAGCACGAAATTCAAGATTTAGTGTAACTGGTAAGTACAACTCCGCCTACAGCATAAATGAAAATGTTTATTTTCAAGTTCATGATGATTAAGTTATATTAATATGCTTATGATATATGATGATTAAATTATGTTGATATGCTTACGATGTTATGTTGATATGCTTACGAAGTATGATGATTAAGTTATGTTGATATGCTTACGATGTTATGTTGATATGCTTATGAAGTATGATGATCAAGTTAAGTTGATATGCTTGCGATGTATGTTAGCATATGATGATCAAGTTAAGTTGATATGCTTGCGATGTATGTTAGCATATGTTGATCAAGTTATGTTAAAATGTTATGATGTATGCTATGATATTATTACATCACAAGGTTATGCTGATGTACCAATGATATATATGTTATGATGGTATGGAATCACAAAGCATGCTCATTAATGATAAGTCACTCGGTAATGAGTAAAATACGGTTTCAAGTTAGAAACTGTTAATGATTCAAGTATGATGATAAACAGATGGTAATCTGTAAGAATACGATTTCAAGTTAGAAACTGTTTATGATCATGAAAAGATTCAAGTATGATGATGATGATGATGAACAGATTTCTTGTGTCATATCGACCCGCGTTAGGTCAGGTTTGGTTCATGGTTTGAGTTGGACAGGACTGGCCGCCCTAACCACTCCATGGCAGCGCGCCATTGTACGTACACTTATGTTATGTAAGGGGCCCAAAACCAACGCTAACTTATGAATGAACAATGAAAGCATAAAAGGTTCATGCATTAGTTTTTATGAAATGATTTGCGGTGCGATAGTTGTACTTGCTAAGCAATAGCTCATGACTTACGTTTATGCTGTAGGTAAGCAATCCTGTAGCAATATCTGATGCAAGGCAGTGGGCGTGGCATGGCAAAAACTATGAAATTAAGGGTTTGGAGCTACCACACATTTTGTTAAAATTATGTTAAGTTTATTTAGTACTTATGTACTTAAATACTATGTTTTGATATTGCAAGAAGCAAAGTATGTATATGTATGTATAAGTTTTCATCCTAATTTAAGTGAGGCTTTGAAAAGCAAAGAACAAAGAAAAAAAAATTTAGTTCAAATGTTCGTATGTAAGTAAAGTAAATAAGTATGGTGACGACCACGAAAAGGGCTGGTCGTCACAGAGTTGGTATTAGAGCAGTTTTCTTGCCTTCCGGTTTCACAGTATGCCTGCCTACGCCACTGTCCTTGTAAGTTATAAATACTTTGTGTAAATTTATTTATTTCATTATGTTATATAGATTCGAGATCGATGGAAGAGGATCGCACTGCTGCTCATGCCTTCTTTATGATGTCTCCATTAATTTTTGATGGGACAAGACAGACAGTTACCTTGGTAGCCTGGCTTCACGACATCGAATCGATATTCAGAATATTTCATATTCCAAGCCATTCACAGGTATCATTGGCCACACGATGTCTTGCAGTGGATGCCAGGTTATGGTGGAGAACCATAGGAGAACCTGAGCTTCAGAATGGATCATGGGCAGATTTTCGTACCTTGATTAATGCTCGTTTTGGAGAATAATGATGCCATGCACCTTAGAGATGAAGAAATCTATCGTGACATAAACTTGGTGCGATTCTTAGGTTATGTATATGATTGGCATGCATATCCGAATGAATCAATGGCTCATTATTGTAGACGATTTCAGGAAGTAATGTTGCCTCATATTCCTGATATAGGTAATCCAGAGTTACGGGCTCAACAACTGCTCAGAGATGGTTTGCCACCTGAAATCTGGGAGCATGTTCCATAACCAGTAGTGCGAGCGATATTAGATCATATGATTAATGATATTATGGATGCTGAATTAGCAGCTAATATGGTTCAAATGGATGCTGTGGTAGAAAATAATATACAAGAGCCAGCTAATGATAATGGTCATGAGGAACCACATTTTCAATGGGGTCCGCCAATACCGAAAGACCCTATTCCAGCAGTACCACTGCAAGAGGTTCCTCTGCGAGAAGAAGAGGTCGCTGATAACATGAACCCGGAAGAATTCCCAGAACCTTTTCATGAGAATCCTCTAGTGATTAACATCGATAGTGATAATGATGAAGAAGTGAATGTAATGGATGATCCGAAGGAAATATTGTTTGATGAAGAGGACTGGGAAGTATTCTCTGAAGTAACCTCAGAATAGATGTTTAGAGATAGGACGTATATGTATATATGAATGATAGTTAAGTGATTGAGCACCTCTATCTAATGTGTTGGTATTGTATGTATAACAATGTCAGAATATGTATGATATGTACATTATGGAAAGAATAAGAAATGTTTATGTAAGATATGACATAATAATGCAATCTATGATGTTCTGATACGATCCATGATCTGGTCTATGTTATGATCAGTCATAAGATATGATATGATACGATCCATCATATGGTTTATGATATGATCGGTTATGACTATTATGATGAGAATACGATGTGATTGTATTATGAATGAGAATTGTTCATGATAAGTTATGATAAAGTTTTATGATAAGATTTGAATGAATGAAAAGATATTTGAAATATATCTTTATTGTGATTAGATAAGGAATAGAAGATGACGCGTCCACGTACACGAGCGAATCCTAATCCGCAAGAGCCTGATTTGGCAAATGTTATAGCTGCTTTGCAACGGCAATTGCAAGATTGGAAGCTCAAATTAATTTCTTTCATGAGCAGCAAGAAATGAATTAGTTGCGGGAACAGGTAGCTCAAATTAACCAGGTACCTCGTGCTAACGAAGTGCCACCCCAAAATGATCCCATACCCCCAGTAGCACCTCAAGTACCGGAAGTTCCTCAAAGAGTTCCTTTAGTACCAGGAGGGATACAAGCAAATCCACCTGTGTTAAGGGAAGAACTATTGTATGAACGATTTAGGCGAATGAAGGCGCCTGAGTTTGAAGGAACTACGGACCCAATAGTAGCGGATAACTGGTTAATTGATATCCAAGTAATTTTGGATTTTATGGGACTTACGGAGCAGGAGAAAGTTCTTTGTGCTTCTTTTGCACTAAAGAAAGATGCGCGTCATTGGTGGATGACGGTTCAGATGCGCAGAAACGTGGTGAACATGAGTTGGCAAGATTTCATAACTGAGTTTAGAACAATGTATTATAATCGGGAAACTCTTGCAGCTCAACAAGATGAGTTCAATAGTCGGAAGCAAGGATCGATGACGGTGATGGAAGCAGTCAAAAAGTTTGAATAGCTTGCCCGTCTGTGTCCGGAACTGATACCGAATGAAATTGAGAAAGTAAAAAGTGTAACGACCCGCCTAGAACAGGCCGTTACCATACATACATACATACATACATACGCATATATACTTACTTATTGAGCATAAGCAGCGAAATTTTTTTTTTTTTTTATACGGCGCGGATAACGAAACGCATAAAAATATAAACGATGTTTAAATACGAATTAATATTGTAATAACTAGAATTTTACAACGTTACAATTTCTTGTATAGAACTTTAAACTGTGCCGTGACGGTATTTATGAAAGAATCCGGTTAAGGATTTTTATTAAATTTTGTGAGTACTTATGAGTTTATAAGACTCAAAAATGATTGTTTAGTTAAGCATACGACCTTTTGAGTAAAAAGGGTGCAAAAATGTTATGATTTTATGATGGTCAAAGCTTGACCAAGAAAGTCAAAAAAGTCAAAGTTGACCAAGAAAATCAAAGTTGACCAGGGAAGTCAAAGTTGACCCGATAGGTCAAAGATTGACTGGAAAAGTCAACTATGTGACGATAATGAAGTATGATGAGTAGTAAAGGAAGTATACTGCGAAAAACTATTTTTCAGATAAAATGGATCAAGTTATTTTTAAAACCACCATAGAATAAAATCAAGCACATTAAGTAGGTTATTAAGGGCCTAAGAGTTTTAAGTGAAAAGAGAATTTTTCGTACAGTCCATTTTTAAACAGATAAATTTTGGACTGCAGTTAGCAGTCAGTACTGTGGATTAATGACCACAGTATCAACAATATCTGTTTTGACTTTAAAGAGGACTGTCTCTTAAGGAAACAATGCAAACAAGCCTTAATGTTGATGATCTCACTAGCTTTTTATTTATGACATCATTTTTGGATTTAAGTTAAATTTGGAAAGAATTATGGAACTTTCTAGAGCCAAGTGGCCGGCCACCTCACCCCCCTAAAGTGCAAAATGGTGACTCTTGAAGGACTATTTTGCAATTTCGAAAAGTTCAAAAACCTTTATAAATAGGGGTGCTTCCTATTCAAAAAAATCAGAAAATTAAGCCAAATTCTGCCCATTTTTCTGCTCCAAAACCGTCCCTAAGCAGCCAAGAAAAACAGAACAAAAACCAAAATCCAAGAGAGAAAATTATTGGGGTAGTGTTCGGATTCAACAAGGGAGAAGAGAACAAGAGCTGAAAAATTTTGGAGACCCATTTTGGCCAAGAGAGCCGGTTGTGGGTAAGCTGGAAAAAGGGAAAGAAAAGTGTTGGGAGCTGGAAAGGAGTGGCCAGATTTAGTGATTTAGGCCACCAAGAGACACAAAAATTGTTAGAGCCATTGCTAGGAGAAGGCCGGCTGTTGTTGGAACCAAGTGGCTGAAAAATTTTGGGACCATTGCTAGGGGGAGGCCGGTTGTGGTGCCAAGGAGATAGGAGAAAAAGTTTGGAGCCAAAACAAACCATTCTCACCTTGATTAAGGTATAATTCTCTTGGACCCTAAAACTTTCAATTCAAGCTTTAAATTAAGGATTTAAGTGTATTTCTAATGGGTTTGTAAGAGCATAAGCTCACTTTAAATTTCAGCTCTAGATTAGATTTTTAAGTTTTGTGCTTGATAGATTAAGGGTGGTTTGATGATAAGTTTGATTATGCTTATGTTTGTTGATTAATAGGGTTGCATGATAGAATATTTAGTGAGTTATATGTTCCCCCAAATCTGTTTATGTATGCTGTAAAAAGTATGTTAGGGTGCTAGAATGTATGTGCATGCAATGGTTTGACGAAAATTTAAAACCAATGCAAACCCTAAACCTATGTGCTGAAATTTTGTGATTGACTTGCATGGACGTGTTTGGGCTTCATGTAAGTTAAATTGGGACATTAGAAAAACATTGTATGTTGATCCTAGGCTCCCGCTGTAGTCGGTTGAGGTAGTGTGCACAAATTAGGGCGAGAAACTAATAAAAGAATGAAAACTGCCAATTCGGGTTCAAGCTGGCCAGTTTTCTAGAAAGCCAATTTTGAGGCCCTTAGAGGCTGATTTTGGGAAAACCTAAAACATGAAAGTTGTAGAGTAGGGTTTTTCCTAGAGGACAGCACAGACAGTTTTTCAAAATAAGGCTCCAATGGCCTTCGTTTTTAAGAAAACCCGAGCCTGACTGTGCCCAGACCCTATGCACGGCCAGGTGAGTTCAACAGAGAAAATGAGTGGGTTAGAGACCGATTAAACACAAAAGTTTTAGGCTTTTTCGAGCTTTAAAACTTTTATGAAGAAAACTTTTTCAAATTCGGCTTTGATTTTTAAATAGAAAATTGGATTTCAAAACTGTGCAGTGAACAAGAAATCCCTGCACAGGGTTTTCTAAAACAGTGCAGGAAAAGGACATTTCTGCACATCCACTGACTAATTCACAGTAAGAAACTGTTCCAAAGGCAGTTTCTGTTTTTAATGATTTTTACAAGGATCCACTCATAAGGTTTCAAGTTTTATAAAGATTTTAAGGAAAAGTGAGTTTAAAATCCTAAGTTTTCTAAAGTAAAGAAAAAGAGTTTTTAAACCAAATTGAATGAGCAATAACCGGGAAGACACCGAGTTATTGGTTTGGGCCCAAAGCCCAAGGGTTATCCAACGTAACCCAATAGAATGATAAGAATGACTAGTTGGGCCTAAAAACCAGGGTTACTCAATAGTAACCCAATGGAAAGAATTTCTAAGAAAGCTTAGGCCCAAGGTCAAGTCTAATGACTTAACACAGTTATAGAAGGCTGTTTAGCCAAGGTTACTTTATGTGATCAATCAAAGTATGCTCTAAGTATGATAAACCCTAAACCCTAGGGTTATCCGTGATACTGAGAAAGTATCCGGCAGTGTATTAAGGAAGGGGGCATATAACTACTAATAGGTATGAATGTTGGTTTGATTACCAACATTTTGTAAGAACATAATTCTTACCCTATGTCCTTTGATATAGTAGGAGATAGCCTGCTGGAGTATCCTGACCTGGATCGACACATCTCTGGACATAGTAAACAAGGTAAGTACAACTCCGCCTACAGCATAGGCTTTTGTTGTATACTTGCCCAAGTATGTATGATGTATATGATGTTATGAGGTTATGTTTATGATATGATTATGTTAAGTTCATGATTATGAGATTAAGGTATGATGTTAAGATATGAGTATGATTTATGAATAGTGACATCACGAAGCATGTTCACTAATAAGATCAAGTATGAGTTCATGAAAAATAAGTATGATGGCAAGCAAGCTTGCTTGTGTCGTACCGACCCGCGTTAGGTCGGGTTGGACTGTGGTTTGAGTTGGAAATGGACTGGCCGCCCCAACCAAATCATAGTTGCACGCCCGGTACGTACACTTATGATAAGGGGCCCATAAGTAAGATAAGTTAAGAATGAATAAGATGGCATAATCAGAGCATAATCGGTTCATGCATTTATTATGCAATGTTATGAAATGATATGTATGTTACGACGAATTAAGTATGATATATATGTTAAGATGAATTAAGTATGATATGTATGTTAAGATGAGTTAAATATAATATGTATGATGATTGATGTTTGTGTGTAATTGTTGCGGTTATATATATTGTACTTGCTGAGCGAAAGCTCAGGTGTCTTACGTCTATGCTGTAGGTAAGCAACCTACGGGCAACTGATGATGCAAGATGGCGAGCGTGGCAGGGTGGACTGTGAAATGTGGGATAAATAACCGCTACGCGTTTCGTTCTTATTATGTATATTATTTCGTATTTAAACATCGTTTATATTTTTATGCGTTTCGTTATCCGCGCCGTATAAAAAAAAATTTCCGCTGCTTATGTTCATGAAGCAGCGGATGTATGTATGTATGTATATATGTATGGTAACGGCCTGTGCTAGGCGGGTCGTTACAGAGTTGGTATCAGAGCGGTTCCCTGCTACCCAATTTCACAGTATGCCTGCCGTCGCCGCCATCATTGTAAGTAATTTTATTTTATGAGTAAATAATTATTATGCGCTTATGTTATGATAGACTCGACGTTATGGATCCCGCACGAGTAGATGAGGATCGACGAGCGGTGACGTCATTCTACGAGTCACATCCGATGATATTTGATGGTACCAGACGGACGGTGTCATTAGCAGCATGACTATATGACATGGAGCAGATCTTCCGTCTTTGCCATATAGAGGAGCGGCTACAGGTTTTGTTAGCCAGCCGGTGTCTGGCAGTAGACGCACGGCTGTGGTGGATGACGATCGGAGAGAGGGAGATGCCTAGTTGTACTTGGGCACACTTCTGTACATTATTAGTTGCGCGCTACGGACCGATACCGGACGAAGGTATAGGAGCACCTCATCGTGATCCTATGATGTACCGGGACATGTATCACGCGCGGTATCTTAGTTTTGCAGTAGCTTGGCATGCCTACCCGCAGGAGCCTATGAGCCACTACTGCTGGAGGTTTCAGGAGGAGTTGTTGCCATACGTCCCGCAGGACCTGGCTAACCCGGTGACGATATCCCTACAGACTTTCCGGGACGGATTGCCTCCGCAGATCCGTCAGTATGTTCCCATGCCGATGCCCGACTCGACGGTGGGAACATGATAGAGGATATCTTGGGGGCCGAGGCCGTGGTACAGGCTATGCAGGCCGCTGGGGCTGCAGAGGCTCATCAGGCACCCGTCGATGATGCTGGGATGGGTTAGTAGTTTTTCGGGGCCGGTCCAGCTTTCCCTGAGGACCCGATACCAGCAGAGCCAGTGCAGGAGGTGCCGCCCCAGGATGCCGAGGCTGACGCAGCCGGTGATGATTTAGATCCCGACGACATCATAGTCGCTCCGGAGGATCCGCCGGTAGATCCCCCGATTATAGATATATCGAGCGACTAGGATGAGGACGTAGAGCCGGAGCCAGAGCAGGAGCATATGGACTGGTTTGAGGATGATGAGGAGGACATGGAGCCAGGGCCAGAGTTTGAGCCTGTGGACTGGTTAGAGGATGATTTTGACGAGGATCCGGAGGAGATTCCGTTTCACGATGGAGATGATGAGTCAGACTCTGATGCGTCCTCCGTAGTGACGGTTGAGTATCTAGATTAGGATGACCATGTATATACCTTTTGACGTTAGGACCGATATGTACTAGCTTATGTTTTTGGATGATATGCTTGTACTGTTGTATGATGGGAAAGTGTTAGACACTTCCATCCGAAATTTTGACCCTGTATGTATAGTGATCATATCAAAATGTATTTACGAGATTGAAAATATAATGTATTTTTTTGTAAGAATACAAAAAGACAGTTCAAGAATGAACTATTATGATATGATTATGAAAAGCATATTACGAGTTGTTATGTGCTATGATACGATGATAAAGTTATGATATGACGTATGATGTTATGTTATGATAAGAAATGTATGAAAGAAAGGATATTCCTGGTATGATAATATCTTTTCTTATGATTTTGATAGGAGCTAGAAAATGGTTCGTACACGTCGAACGGTGCCAGTAAATCCGCCAGAGCCGGATCTCGCAACAGTTGTTGCAAACTTACAACGGCAGCTATTGGAGCAACAACAAGAAACGAATAGACTGCGAGAGCAGTTAGTTCAGCTGAATCAGAGACCTCGGACTGATGAGGTTCCTCTACAACAGAATAGGGTACCTCCAGTACCAGAAGTTCAACTGGAGGTGCAACGAGAAGATTTACGGAATTTTGGGGCTCCTTTAGAACCGGTTGGAGTTCCAGTGAATCTGCCAATGCGGGAAGATTTACTATACGAGAGATTCAGGCAAATGAAGGCGCCTGAATTCGAAGGACAGATGGACCCGATAGCCGCGGATAATTGGCTAATTGATATCCAAGTCATCTTGGACTTCATGAGGCTATCGGAACAGGAGAAGGTCCTCTGTGCTTGCTTCGCCCTTAAGAAGGATGCCAGACATTGGTGGATGACTGTTCAGATGCGTCGTGATGTTACCACCATGAGCTGGCAAGATTTCGTGACGGCGTTCCGCACCATGTACTACAACAGAGAGATTCTGGCAGCCCAGCAGGATGAATTCGCCAGTTTGAAACAGGGGTCAATGACAGTAATGGAGGCTGTCAAAATTTTGGACCAAACCCTAACCAATCTTAGGGTTCACTAAGGTAATCCTCCCATGGCCTTATTCTCCTCAATTTGATTTCAATTTGAAGTTTATTTGTATTACAAGTCAGCAATTGTAAGAGCATAAGCTCTGATTTTATTTTTGGCCCTAGATTAAGTTATGTGCTTGATTTGTAGATTAAGGGTGGTTTGATGTTTTTAAGCATTGTATGGTTTTAATATGCTTGCTTGATGTATGTGGATTGTATGCTAGCTGATTTTCAAGATTATATGCCCCTAATAAGTTATGGTATGTGTTAGGATGCTTGATTAGGTTAAATGGCAGATTTGGTGTAATTAGGCAAGCTGGAATTTTTCTGCAAACCTTAATTATTTGGGGAAAGAATAATGGTTTACATGGCTGAGTTTTAATTTGTGTTTAAAAAGAAATGGACGTTAGAAATGCCCTGTATGATTGACTTTAGGCTCCCGCTGAGTTCGGTTGAGGTAGTGTGCTCGTTTTAGGACCGAAAATGATTAAGAGATAGTAAATTGCCAATTCGGGTTCATTCTGCCTAGTTTTCTGGAAACCCAAATTTGAGGCCCTTAGAGGCCGAATCTTGCAAAACCTAAAACATGAAAGTTGTAGAGTAAGGTTTTTCCTAGAGGGTAGCATGAACAGTTTTCAAAAATAAGGCTCCAACGCCTTCGTTTTTATGGAAACCCGAGCCTGACTGTGCCCAGTTTTTATGCACGGCTAGGTGACTTGAACAGGGTAAATGAATGAGTTAAGTTCCGAACTGGGTTGTGAGCAAAACATGAAAGTTTTAGGATATTTTAAGATCTAAAACTTTCATGAAGAAAAGTTTTTCAGATTCGGTCTGGATTTCTAATTAAAAATTGGAGTTTTAAAACTGTGTAGGAAACCGGAAATTCTTGCACAGGATTTTCTAAAATAAACAGAAAAACTGTTTCAAAGGCAGTTTTTAGTGTTTAATCGTTTTGTAGTTTAAAATCAATATTTGACCACTAAAACTGTTCCAATAATAGTTTTCAACCCTTAACGATTTATAAAACCTAATCATATGATTTCAAGGATTTTTAAAGAAAAACCTTAAGTTTTTAAAAGTAGTTTTAAAAACAAAATTCGGTGAGCAATAACCGGAAAAAGATGTCGAGTTATTGGTTTGGGTCCGAAGCCCAAGGGTTATCCAACGTAACCCAATAAGAGATTAAGACTACGGATTAGGGCCCTTGGCTCAGGGGTTACCTATGGGGTTATTCTTAATAACCCATTAATAATGTTTCAAGATAGTTAGGTGGGGGCATATAACAAAGAATAAAAGGAACGTTGGTACAGATTACCAACAATTTAAAAGTTAGGATTTCAGAATCCTGATACGATGTCCTTTGTCATAGCAGGAAATAATCTGCTATCTCACCCTGATCAGGAGCGGCTTATCAGTGGACATACATTTTGAGGTAAGTACAACTCCGCCTACAGCATAGGCTTTTGTTGTATACTTACTCAAGTATGATTGATGAATACTATAGTAGATGTTGCGATGTATGATCGATATTAGGTTATGTTTATGAGATGTTATGTGAATGTTTTATGAATTGATTATACTATGATATGTCTATGATGCATGAAGTTACGATATGATTTATATCTTATGAATTTGTGACATCACGAGACATGTTCACTAATTCTAAATAAGAGTAAGATAAGATAAGAAAGTATGGCAAGCAAGTTGCCTGTGTCGTGCCGACCCGCTCATAGGTCGGGTTGGACTATGGTTTGAGTTGGAAATGGACTGGCCGCCCCAACCAAGATAAGCATATATGGTAAGATAAGTTATGAATGAAATAAGCAAGCATAATGAAGCATAATTGGCTCATGCATGATTAAGATTGAATAGGTTATGTTAGATAAATATGTTATGTCAGATGAATATGTTATGTTAGATAAATATGTTATGTTAGATGAATATGTTATGTTAGATGAATGGGTTACGTTAAGTTGAATTGATTATGTTATGCTTGATTGAATTCTGTTTTGTATTATTAATTATTGCGGATAATTATGTTGTACTTGCTGAGCGAAAGCTCACGTGTCTTACGTCTATGCTGTAGGTAAGCAACCTGTCAGCAATTTTTGATACAAGATGGCGAGCGGGGCAGGATGAACTGTGAAGTGATGTGGGATATTTTTACCGCTAGGCGTTTCGTTTTATGTACATTATTTAATATCCGATTGTAACGACCCGCCTAACACAGGCCGTTACCGTACATACATGCATACATACTTACATGCATACATACTTATACGTAAAATAGCGGAATAAAATTTTTTTTTTTTATATTTTTTTTATAAGCCGTATAAACATATTTGCACATACGTAAATAATTATACTGATTAATTAAAAACGTTGCTCAGGCATATATAAAGCTTATAAAATAATCACATAATTAAACAAAACGCATGGCGGCATTGGTCCCACATTTCACAGTTCAGCACACCTCGCCCTCCATCTTGCATCACGGGTTACTACTAGGCTGCTTACCTACAGCATAGACGTAAGACAATGAGCTAACGCTCAGCAAGTACAACTATTAAATACCGCAATAACATAAACACAACACGATCTAACCTAACATAACATTTCTTATCATGACTTATCATAACATGACATTTATTATCATGACTTATCATAACATAACATTTCTTATTATGACATATGCATGAATCGTTTATGCTTTCTTATATCATCATATCTTTCTTTCTTAACTTATCTTTACTTATGGGCCCCATAACATGAGTGTTCGTACCGGGCGCGCTCTATGGGCTTACACTTGCCATAGCTCAACCCGACCTGACGCGGGTCGGTACGACACAGGCAATTGCTTGCCATCATAGCTTAATCTTTCTTTTGTTAATTAGTGAACATGCATCGTGATGTTTCACTCAATTAATCTTAACATATCTTAACCCTAATCATGCTCCTATAAATCATAGCATACTTGACATTTCATACATCATGACATACATTCATAACATAAAATCATCGCACTTATCATTCATAAAAAAATCATAGCATTCCTAGGATATTCTATAGCACTTAGCATATAGCATGTAGCATTCATAAATAGCAAACATACTTAGGCAAGTATTCACAACAAGCCTATGCTGTAGGCGGAGTTATACGTACCTTGTTTGTAAAAGCTGTTTCCAATGTGGAGTTAAATTCCACTGGGACACTTCCGCGTATAACGTTCTGAGATAAAATGAAAGTAAGGGTTAGAACTGTTGGTAGTATAACCAACATTCTTTCATAACCTTAGTTATAGGCCCTTACTTATTTTTACGTTATCCTAATTGGTTACTTTGGTAACCCTAATCGGTTTGTTTTTAACTTTGGTTTTAAAATCTTATTCTTAGAAAAGAAAACCCTAATTTTTGGTATAAAAATCCTTTTTGTTTAATTTTAAAACTGAAACTCTTAAACTGAGACTTATAAAATTATTGACTATTAGAAACTGCCTTTGGAACAGTTTCACAATGTCAATTTGCAGTGAAATTGTGGAATTACACTTTTTCTTTGTTAATTTATAAATCCTGTACAGAGTTTTCCATAATTCCTGTATAGTTTTCCGAAATCCATTTTCATCTTAAAATCAAGACTGATTCTGGGAAACATGTCTTCACGAAAGTTTTAGATATTGAAAAGTTCTACAACTTTAGTGTTTTGGATAAAACCTATTTCGGACATTTTCGTGATCAAAAACCCTGTGGAACTAGTCCTGGCCGTGCACGGGTCCTGGGCACTTTAGGCACGGGTTTTGGTAAAAACCGAGGCCATTGGAGCCTCATTTTACAAAACTGTCCATGTTGTTCTCTAGGAAAAACTCTACTTAAAAACTTTCATGTTTTGAGTTTTCCTTGTTTCGGCCTCTAGAGGCCTCAAAAACTGTTTTCCCCGAAACTGGCTAATTTCTACCCGAGTTGGCAGTTTTCGGTTTAAAATTTCGTTTGCGTCCTAAAACGTCCACCCTACCTCAACCGAACTCAGCGGGAGCCTAAATCAGACATGCATAAGGTTTCTAACGTTCGGATTTCAACATGCAAGCCCAATTGAACGCCATTCATAATCATACAAAAACCCTAAACATTCAATCAAACATCTAACATGCACATAATTGAACCACCAAACCTTATACCTAAACAAATCAAGCACATGCTCATAATTTACAAGCTAGGGCAGAACTTAAAAGTGGGCTTATACCCTTACAAACCATGGATTAAATACATTTAAATTTCTCCATATGAAATTTAAATGAAAACTTGATTGGTTAAGGTTTTTACCTTACTCGGTTTGGCTTGGTGAGCTAGAGTTTCACCTTCCTTCTTCCTTCTCAAACCACCGGTTGTCTTGGTGATTGGCAAGTGCAAACTTGCTGCCTTTCTTGCCCTAAATCCAGTCACCAAATGGCACGAAATCTGGCTGCCTCCAACTCCAAAACCCGGTTTGGATCCAAACTTGGTTCCTCCCCCCTAGAACCGGCCTTGCTAGGGAATATGGGCACTAAATTTTTTTCCAACTTTTTGCTTGGTTTCCCCCTTGAATCCGACCACCTCTAAGCCCTACACACTCTTGGTTTTGCAAAAATTTCTTGCCTTTCTCTTCCACTCTAGGTCCGGACTTTGAGGAGAAATTTTGCAAGAGTTCGGCTAACAATTCCAAATTGTGAACAATGCTCACCCCTATTTATAGAGGTTGAGAACTTCTTAAAATTGCACACTTAGTCCTCAAAAAAATCAGAATTTGGACTTTAGGGGGGGGTATGTGGCCGGCCATTAGCATAGCTGGAAGACAACTAATTTTTCCAATTTTCTTAAATCAACTTAATGATGTCAAAATTCAAAAGTTAATGAGGTAAGCAAGGCTTAAGCTTGTTTGGCTCTTTTTGCTATTAAGCAGTCCATTTTTAAGTTATCACAGGTATTTTCAATACTGGATTCACTTATGCACAGTATTGGTTTACCGAACTGCAGTCCAAAATTCATCCGTGTAAAAATGGACGGTATGAAATTTTTCTTATTTCTTAAAACCCTTTTTGCCTTATACTTCAATTTAATGTGCTTGATTTTCTAGGGTGGTTCTTATATCTTAAACATAACTTTTTATCTGTAAAAACACGGTTTTACCCGGTGCAATTTATACAGATAAATATTTAAACATACAGTCATTTCTTGTACTTTTCGGGTCAACCATCGACTTTCTTGTCAATTAGTGACCTTCTTGTCAAGTTTTGACTTTCATGGTTAACAGTTGACTTTTTGGTCAACCGTGACGTTTTTGGTCAAACTTTGACCATTTTATAAAATTTCATGATTTTGTTCCTTATTACCTAAAAGGTCGTTTTCTTAAATACATAACCATTTTTGAGTCTTATAAAGCCATAAAACTCACAAAACATAATTAAAAACCCTTAACTGGGCTTTTTCCATAAATTCCTTCACGGTTCAATGTAAATTTTATACACGGAATCGTTCAGACATAAAAATCAGGTGTTACACCGATATTCGTACATCGTCCTTGTGTATGGCTTTGTTTATATCGCTTTTCGTTTCGTTCATACGCTCGGGTTTATATATCGTTTCTCGTTCATACACCCCGTATAAAAAAAAATTTCCGCTGTTTATGCTAAGTATGTATGTATGTATATATGTACGGTAACGGCCTGTGCTAGGCGGGTCGTTACAGAGTTGGTATCAGAGCGGTTTCCTGCTATCCCACTTCACAGTTGCCTGCCATCGCCACCATCATTGTAAGTTGAGTTTTATTTTAAATAGTAAATAATTATTATGCACCTATGTTATGGTAGATTCGACGATATGGACCCGGACCTAGTCGGTGCGGACCGAGAGGCGACGAGGTCATTCTTTCAGTCGTGTCCGCTTATGTTCGACGGTACGAGACGTACGGTACCGGTGGCAGCGTGGTTGTACAACATGGAGTTGATCTTCTACATCTGCCACATAGAGGCCCGGTTACAGGTCTCTTTAGCTAGCCGGTGCTTCGCAGTGGATGCCCGGATCTGGTGGATTACTATAGGCGAGCTCAGCTACCTAGTCGCACATGGGCTCATTTTCGTGCGGCTGTGGGCACCAGGTACGGACCTTTGCTGGGAGAGGGAGCGGGCGACTTACTACGGGATCCTGAGATTTATCAGGATATGCATTATACCCGTTACCTTAGTTATGTCGCTGACTGGCACGCATACCCTCAGGAGACCATGGGTCATTATTGCCAATGTTTTCTGGAGTCGATGATGCCTTACATTTCCCCAGGAGCTACACAGTCCCGAGCTTCAGGCATTAGTGATCCTTAGGAACGGATTGCCGATCCAGATCCGTGCGTATGTCCCTATGCCTGCGCCTGGCATATCGGTCGGGCATATGATAGACGAGATTTTGGGGGCCGAGGCTATCATTCAGGCGATGCACGCCCCGGAGATGGCAGAGGGCCATCAGGTGCCTGTAGATGATGTCGGGATTGGAGAGCCAGTTCACGAGGCGGGCCCAGTTTTTCTGGAGGACCTGATTCCAGAGGTGCCACCTCAGGACGCTGAGGACGACATGGAGGCTGACGACTTCGACCTCGATGATCCCATCGTTGCTCCGGAGGATCACCCAGAGGACCCTCCGATTATTGACATATCGAGTGATGATGAGGATGATGAGGAGCCAGATCCTGAGTTAGAGCACGCAGGCTGGTTGGTAGATGAAGAGGACTTCGACGACGATCCGGAGGAGATTCCGTTGGCTGACGGAGAGGGAGAGTCCGACTCTGACGCCTCCTCGGTAGTCACTGTAGAGATTATAGACTAGATCGATTGTATATATATACCTTTTGATGCTAGACTGATGGGTACTAGCTTATTCTTTTTGGATGATAGGCTTGTACATTGGTATGATGGTAAAGTGGTAGACACTTCCATCCAAAATTTTTGACCATGTATATACAGTATGTATAAGATATATAGTTACGAGGTTGTAAATATGATGTATTTTTGTACAAATATAAAAAGGCAGTTCATGAATGAAATGCTATGTTACGATGTGATTATGAAAATCATGTTATGATATGTTATGAAATATGATACATATGAATGAGATGTTATGCATGGAATATGATACGATAATATGACTATAATCGAGTACGATTACTATGACACAAAGTATTGTGATACAATATGATATAATTTACATGAAAGAAAAGATATTGATAGTATGGTAATATCTTTTCTTATGATTTTATAGGAATTATAAATGGTGCGCACACGTAAGACGGTACCAGTCAGCCCTCCTGAGCCTGATATCGCAACTGTTGTAGCAAATTTACAACGGCAATTGCTGGAGCAGCAACGCGAAACGGATAGACTGCGAGAGCAGTTGGCTCAGATGAACCAAGGACCGCGTGTGGACGAAGTTCCCCCGCATCACGATAGAGTACCCCCGGTAGTACCGCAGTTACCGGAAGTACAACCAGAAGTTCGACAAGAGGTTCCACGGAACTTTGAAGTTCCGTTAGCACCAGTTGGGATTCCAGCGAATCTACCACCGGTACGGGAAGATTTGCTTTACGAGCATTCAGGTGGATGAAGGCGCCGAAATTTGAAGGAATAATGGATCCGATCGTCGCAGACAATTGGCTGATAGACATCCAAGTTATATTGGATTTTATGAGGCTTTCGGAGCAGGAAAAGGTTCTTTGTGCTTCCTTTTGTAAGATCTAGAATTTTCATCGCTAAGATTTCTTGTATAGAAATTTAAATTATACCGTAATGGTATCTATGAAAAATCCCGGCTCAGGGTTTTTATTTATTTTTATGAGTTCTTATGGCTCTATAAGACTCAAATATGATGGTTTAGCCAAGCCTATGATCTTATGGGTTCAAAAGATAGCAAATCCTATGGTTTAATAAAAAGTCAACGTTGACCGAGAAAGTCAAAGTTGACCATGAAGGTCAAAGTTGACCATGAAAGTCAAAGTTGACCCGATGAGTCAAGATTGACTGGAAAGACCAAATATATGACGGAATTTAAGTATGTTGAACAGTATAGGTTTTGAACTGCGAAAATCATTTTCTACGGATAAAATAGCTAGAATTAAACCTAAAACCGCCATAGAAAAATCAAGCACATTAAATAGATTATTAAGGACCAAAGGACTTGAAGCGAAAAGAAAAGTTTTTCGTACCGTCCATTTTATTACAGATAAATTTTGGAATGAAATTTAATTTATGATATTGTGTATTAAGTAACACAGTATTAACAATGCCTGTTTGGCTAAAAATGGACTACTTATCAAGGTTTAAAGCCAAACAAGCCTTAAGAGATATGACATCACCTTATCAATTATTTATGACATCATTTGGATTTAAGCTAAATTGGGAAAGTATTAAGTGGTTCTAGACCATTCCATGGCCGGCCACCTCACCTTCCCCTTGCATAAAATGATAATTTTTGAGGGACTAAAGTTGCAATTAAGCAAAGCTCCAAAACCTCTATAAATAGGTGGCCATTCTATTCAAAAAAATCAGAAATTCCAGCCACACTCTGCCCATTTTTCTCTGCCCAAAACCGGTCCTTAGCAGCCAAAGAAAAACAAGAACAAAAACAGAAATCCAAGAGAGAATCCATTAGGGAGAGTTCGGATTTTCAGTTTGGAAGCAAGGAAAAGTGCTGGAAAATTTTGGAACCCTTTGTTGGGCAAGCTGGCCGGCTGTTGGTGAGCTGGAAAAGGAAGAGAAAGGCTGTAGGAGTGGCCGGATTTGGTGGCTGGTCTTGGTGGGCAGCAGCAGCCAAAGACAGAAAATTTGTGGGTGAACTTAGGGAGGAGGCCGGTGGTGTCTAGGAGCCAAGGGGGAAGAAACTTTGGACCAAACCCTAACCAACTTTAGGGTATATTAAGGTAAAATCTCTCCTAAGTTTTCAGCTTTCAATTTGGTGCAATTTGGAGGTTATCTTGTATTTCAAGTCATTGGTTGTATGAGCTTGAGCTCAAATTTTATTTTCAGCACTAGTTAGGTTATGTGCTTGATTTAATTTTAGGGTGGTTTGGTTTAATTAGTATGCTATGCTTTTAAAATGCTTGCTTGTTTGTATGCTAGTTGAATGGTTAAGTTATATGCCCCTAATAAGTTAAGTTATGAGTTAGAATGCATGATTAGGTAAATTGGCAGATTTGGTGTATGTTAGTTAAGCTGGATTTTTTTTTTTCAGCAAACCTTAATTTTTGGGATAAGATAATGGTTTGCTTGGCTGAGTTTTTTGTAACGACCCGCCTAGCACAGGCCGTTACCATACATACATACTTACATACTTAACTTCTCGTACATACTTACATACTTATGAAACACAGTGGAAATTTTTTTTTTTTTTTTTATATATGGCATACAAGTGCAACATATAAGAGTGTCTTTATCAAAAATATTTTCCATAACATAAATACGTATATCAAAACGCGTAGCGGCTACATTTCCCACATTTCACAGTTTGCTCCGCCATGCCCTTCCATCTTGTATCAACCATTGCTGACGGTTTCTTACCTACAGCATAAACGTAAGACAGTGAGCTTTCGCTCAGCAAGCACAACCTCCTATACCGCGACATCATGAACATAACATATTCTAATATATCATATCTTAACTTATCATGCATATCATATCATTACTTAACTTCATTCATCGTAACATAGCATACATATCATAATGCATGGTCCATTTATGCACATTTTATGCTCAATTCATTCTTAACTTACTTCCATTTCTTATCTTACTTATGGGCCCCATAACATAAGTGTATGTACCGGGCGCGCGACTATGGAGTGGTTGGGGCGGCCAGACCATTTGCAACCCAAACCATAGTCCAACCCGACCTTACTCGGGTCGGTACAACACAAGCGACTTGCTCGCCATCTTACTTTCTTTTCGTCTTGTCATGTCATACTTGATCTTATTATTCTTATAAGATTTCGTGAACATGCTTCTTGTCTTAACACATCATAACATAGCATTCATCAATAGCATACCTTAACCTATCATACAACATAACCCAACATAGCATAACAACAATAACATCACATAGCATCAACATTATAACCTATCATCACATCCTAACATAGCATCAACATCATAACATACATCAACATCCTAACATAGCATCAACATCATAGCATACATCCCTAGCATACATCTATCATACTTAGGCAAGTACCACAACAAAGCCTATGCTGTAGGCGGTGGTTGTACTTACCTCTCTTACTATGTCCTGCGTTAAGCTGCTTCTCCTCCGAGTACAGCTGCAGGTTCCCTCCTGCTCGTTGAAGGACATAGGCGAGGTTCTAATTAGTTTTGCGGAAATGTTGATAATCTAATCAACATGCTTACATAATCCTAATTGTATGTCCCCATTTCTAAAATGTCTTACTGGGTTACAAATAGTAACCCTAACCAAATATGAATCAATTCTTTAAGAGGTTACGTTGGATAACCTCATGTGTTATACCGTTAGGGTTAGGTTACCTTCCTAACCTTGGACTTTATTCTTATCCATAATTATTAGGTTACCTTAATTAACCCTATACCTTAGCCCAATTTTTTTTTACTCTTGGTATCCTTTAGGGTTAACTTGACTAACCCTTAAGGTTAATAATAGTTGAACTCTTAATCAACCAAAGTTTAACCCTATATGGGTCAAACTTGAGCTCTAGGCTTTGGTCTAGTAACTCGGATATTACATCCGGTTATTACCCGTAATTATTTTACTTACCCAATTTGGTTTAAAAATCCATTTTCCATTTCCTTGGAAACTTGGGTAATTTTAACTTTAAAAATCGTTTACTTAACTCATAAAAATTCATATCCTTAAAATAGGTTTTTATAAAATCATTTAGGACTGGAAACTGCCTTTGGAACAGTTTCCCTAGTCAAAACAGTGGTTTTGGAAAAGATACAATTTTTCTGTACTGTTTTTAGAAAATCCTGTACAGGAATTTCTCATTTCCTGCACAGTCTTTATAAAACCGTGTCAGTTTAAAAATCCATTCTGATTTTGAAAAAGTTGTCTTCACAAAAGTTCTAGCTCTCGAAAAATCCTAAAACTTTCATGTTTTACGAAAAATCCAGTTCTGCTTGTATTCGTACCAGTTTTTTTTGAAACTGGCTGATCCTGTAAACTGGGTCTGGGCAGGCTGGCCACGGGTTTTTGTAAAAACGGAGACCATTGGAGCCTCAATTTGGAAAACTGTCCGCGTTGGCCCCTAGTAAAACTCGTTCTGAACAACTTTTATGTTTTACGTTTTACCCATTTCGGCCTCTAAAGGCCTCAAATTCCACTTTTCCCGAAACTGGGCAGTTCACATCCGAACTGGCAGTTTTCGGTTTTAAGTTTGTTTTACGTCCTATTTCGCGGATTCTAACTCGACCGATCACGCGGGAGCCTAGATAACATACATGCAGCGTTTTCTAACGTCCCACATGAACCAACATGTAATTCAAACATGCCCATGCAAACCAAAACCCGTATTAACTTAACCTAGGTTTGCATGGTTCTAACTTTTTGCATACAACACATACAAACACTAAACTTTGCTCCCTAAGCTAGCATGTTTCAAGCACTGCCTAAGGGCAGATTTTCGGACCAAACCAGGGGACACACAACCCTAAGCATTAGGCATGAAAATCAATCATACACAAGCACAACTTATGCAAGAAATCAAGCCATACACCCTTAGATCTACAAATCAAGCACATACAACTATTAGGGCAAAAATTGGAAGATGGACTTATGTCCTTACAACCAAATTGAACTACCTTAAATCTTAAAATTTGAACTCAAATAAAAGAGTTAGGGTTCTAGATTTTTACCTTGGACCAAAGTCAAGTTTTGGTCACAAAATTTCTGCCTTCCCTAGCTCCAAAACCGTGGCTGCCCTAGACCAAGAAAATGGTCTCAAAAAAACTTGGTTTCGGTTGATGAAACAAACCCGAATTCTTTCCCTTAAAATTTTTGGATTCCCTCTTGGTTTCCCTGCACCCTAACAGTCGGCTGCAAGCCTAGAACAAGGCTGGAAAATTTCTCAAACTCTCCCCTTAGCTTTCCCTTGCAAACCGAAAACTAACCTAAGCTTGGTTTAGGCAAAAATTCAGTTTTTCTCTTGGCTCCCTGTCACCTTCTCTCACGGTTTTGATGGCAGAAAATGGCAAGAGTTTGGCTAAGTTTTTCATTAAAAATGAATATGGGTCACTCCTATTTATAGGCAAAAGGGGAACTTTCAAAAATTCAACTTTGACCCCTAAATTTTTTGAAAATTTGGAGAATTCCCCATGAGGTGGCCGGCCATCCCCCTTGGTGAGCAAGGCAAAATTGTTCTAGAACAAGACACATGGTATCTAATGGTTGGTTCATGGAATTATGATGTCATAATTCCAAATAAGGATGATGTCATAATTATGATGTCATCCTAAGGCCTTGTTTGGCTACTTTTCTCTAAAATAACCCATTTTTGAGCTACACAGATATTTCTAATACTGTGTTTACTAATACACAGTACAATTCAGTACTGTTTTACTTGACTGCAGTCCAAAATTTATCTGCGTAAAAATGGACTGTAAAAACTTTTTCTTATTTTTTTCGAGCCCTTTTGGTCTTTAATCCTACTTGGTGTGCTTGATTTTCTAAGCTAGTTTTCAAAGCCTATTCATACTATTTCAACCGTAAAGACGGTTTTTTTTACAGTATACTTTATTTCATAATACTGCAAAGTCACTCCTTTGACCGTTTTTGGTCAAACTTTGACTTTCGTATAATCATGCACTTTTCCGTCCCTTTTGTCTAAAAAGGTCCGTTGCTAATCTACATAGTCCATTTTTGAGTTTTATTGATCTAAAAACTCATAAAATGTAAGAGAACTCTTAACCGAGCTTCTCTTTCAATAATACCTCTATGGTATTCATTTAGTTCCTTTAAAAAGAATAGTAACATTGAAAAATCTAGGTATTACATTTTTAATTTGTGTTTGAAGAGAATTTGACGTTAGAAAGGCGCTGTATGTTTGATTTAGGCTCCCGCTGGTTCGGTTGAGGTAGTGTGCACGTTTTTAGGGCGAGTAACGAATGAAAACACAAAAACTGCCAATTCGGGTGTATGTTGCCCTGTTTTCTGGAAAGTAAATTTTGAGGCCCTTAGAGGCCGATTTTCAAAAAACGTAAAACATGAAAGTTGTTCAGAACAGTTTTTCCTATAAGACAACGTGGACAGTTTTTAAAAATAAGGCTCCAACGGCCTTCGTTTTCACGGAAATCCGAGCCTGACCGTGCCAGTTTCTATGCACGGCCAGGTGAAATTAAAAAGGGAAAACGAGTGGGTTTGAGTCCGAACTGGGTTTTGTATAAAACAGTGAAGTTTTAGGATTTTCCAAGATCTAAAACTTCTATGAAGAAAAGTTTTTCAGATTCGATCTAGATTTCTAAATAAAAATTATATTTCAAAAACTGTGCAGTGATCGGGAGGTTGCTGCTCAAGGAATTTAAAGACAGTGTTGGAATTGGACATTCCTGCACGTACATTAGCAAGTTTTCAAAAAGAAACTGCTCCAAAGGCAGTTTGACTTTAGATGATTTTTATAAAGAACCCACTCATAAGGATTTTAAAGAAAACCTTAAATTTTCAAAAGCGGTTTTAAACTAAGTTCGGTGAGCAATAACCGGGAAAAGACACCGAGTTATTGGTTTGGGCCCGAAGCCCAAGGGTTATCCAACGTAACCCAATAATAAACTAAGATTAAGGAATAGGGCCCTTATCTCGAGGGTTACCTACAGGGTTAGTTATAGTAACCCGTTCCAAATGTTTACGAATTTGTTATATGGGGGCATATAACGCAGAATGAAATGAATGTTGGTTGGGATAACCAACAGATTAAAAAGTAGGATTTTCAGAAATCCTTACGCTATGTCCTTTGTAATAACAGGTGATAATCTGTTATTGCGACCTGTTCAGGAGCGGCATAGCATCGGACTTAGAATTCGAGGTAAGTACAACTCCGCCTACAGCATAGGCTTTAGTTGAATACTTGCCTAAGTATGAGTGATAAATGCTATGGTAGTTGATGTGATATGCTTAGGAAATGTTATATGTTATGAATATGCCATGATGAAATGTTATGTTATGATTAAGATGTATGATGAATTTATGATATGATAAGATTATGTTTTATGAATATGTGACATCACGAAGCATGTTCACTAACCCTAAATAAGAATGATTAAGGAATTATGAAAGATAAGTATGAAGGCAAGCAAGTTGCCTGTGTCGTAACGACCCGCTCGTAGGTCGGGTTGGACTATGGATTGAGTTGGAAATGGACTGGCCGCCCCAACCACTCCATAGTTGCGCGCCCGGTACGTACACTTAGAGGGCCCATAAGCATGATAAACATGATAAGTAAGATAAGCATGTTTAGTACGATAAGTATGATACGCTATGAAATACCAAGCAAGCATAATCAAACATAATTGGCTCATGCATGATTAGAGTAGAATGTGTTATGTTAGATTTGAGTTACGTTTTGTATTATTAATTGTTGCGGATAATTATGTTGTACTTGCTGAGCGAAAGCTCACCTCTTACGTCTATGCTGTAGGTAAGTAACCTGTCAGCAACTTTTGATACAAGATGGCGAGCGGGGCGGGGTGAACTGTGAAGTGAGTGGAATATTCTGCCGCTACGCGTTTTTGTCTCTTATGTACATTATATATTATCCGGTGTTCGATTATCGCTTTTTGTTTTATTCATACATTCGCTATTTATACATCGTTATTGTTTATGCACTCTATAAAAAAAAAAAAAAAAAAAATTTCCGCTGTTTACGTTAAGTATGTATGTATGGTAACGGCCTGTGCTAGGCGGGTCGTTACAGAGTTGGTATCAGAGCGAGGTTTCCTGCTATCCCACTTCACAGTCTGCCTGCCATCGCCACCATCATTGTAAGTTGAGTTTTATTTCAAATAGTAAATAATTATTATGCGCCTATATTATGATAGACTTGACGATATGGACCCGGACCAAGTCGACGCGGACCGAGAGGCGACGAGGTCATTCTTTCAGTCGTGTCCGCTTATGTTTGACGGCACGAGACGTACGGTGCCAGTGGCAGCATGGTTATATGATATGGAGTTGATCTTCCATACCTGCCACATCGAGGCCCGGCTACAGGTTTCCTTGGCTAGCCGATGTTTCGCTGTTGACGCTAGGATATGGTGGATCATCCTTGGAGAGCGTCAGTTGCCGAGCCGCACGTGGCCGTATTTTCGCACGACAGTGATGGCTCGTTACGGGCCGATGATAGGCGAGGGAGCGGGCGATTTACTCCGCGATGCTGAGATCTATGAGGACATGCACCACACTCGTTACCTCAGCTACGTAGCTGATTGGCACGCGTATCCTCAGGAGACGATGGCCCATTATTGCCGACGATTCCAGGAGTCGATGCTGCCATACATTCCTCAGTATCTGCAGAGTCCCGAGCTGCAGGCCTTAGTTATTCTTAGGAATGGATTGCCTATTCAGATCCGGCAGTACGTTCCTGAACCTATGCTCGGCTTGTCAGTTGGACACATGATTGAGGCTATTTTGGGAGTCGAGGCTAACCTTCACGATATGCCAGCCCCGGATTTGGCAGAGGCTCAGCAGGCGCCAGTAGAGGACGCCGAGATGGCAGAGCCGATTTATGAGCCGGTTCCCGTTGTTCCAGAGGATCCGATTCCCGCAGCCCCAGTACCGGAGGTGCCACATCAGGAGGCCGAGTTTGATTTGGCAGATGAGGACTCTGACCCTGATGACCTCATCATTATTCCGGAGGACCCACCGGAGGATCCACCTATCATCGACATATCGAGTGATGATGAGGATGATGAGGAGCCAGACCCTGAGTTAGAGCACGCAGGTTGGCTGGACTATGAGGAGGATTTAGAGGATCCAGAGGAGATTCCGTTGGCTGACGGGGAGGGAGAGTCCGATTCTGACGTATCGTCGGTGGTCACTTCTGAGCACATAGATTAGATAGACTGTATGTATATCTTTTGATGCTAGACTGATATGTACTAGCTTATTCTTTTTGGATGATAGACTTGTACACATATGTATGATGGTAAAGTGGTAGACACTTCCATCTGAAATTTTTGACCAGGTATGATGTATCTGATATGTATATACGATATTGTAAATATGATGTTCTTTTTGTACAAATGCAAAAGACAAGTTTATGAATGAAATGTTATGTTACGATGAAATTCTAAGAATTATGTTATGATATGTTATGTTATGTTAATGTATGAATGATACGATATGTATGAAATATGTATGCGATGATATGACTATGATCGGCTATGTTTGTGATTAGACACAAAGTATGAAAGTGTTATAGAATATTATATGCATGAAAGAAAGGATATTGACAGTATGATCATATCTTTTCTTATGTCTTATAAAGGAATTTGAAAATGGTGCGCACTCGTAAGACGGTACCAGTGAATCCTCCTGAGCCTGATATCGCGACCGTTGTAGCAAATTTACAACGGCAGTTGCTGGAGCAGCAACGTGAAACAGAAAGACTGCGAGAGCAGCTGGCTCAGATAAATGATAGACCGCGTGTGGATGAAGTTCCTCCGCATCACGACAGAGTACCCCCGGTAGCACCCCAGGTACCTGAAGTCCAACCTGAGGTCCGACAAGAGGTTCCACGGAACTTTGAAGTTCCGTTAGCACCCATTGGGAATCCAGCAAATCTACAACCGGTGCGGGAAGATTTGCTCTATGAGCGGTTTAGAAGGATGAAGGCGCCGGAATTTGATGGACTAATGGATCCGATTGCCGCGGATAATTGGTTGATAGACATCCAAGTTATCTTGGATTTCATGAGGCTTTCGGAACAAGAGAAGGTGCTTTGTGCTTCCTTCGCTCTGAAAAAGGATGCAAGGCACTGGTGGATGACCGTTCAGATACGGCGAGACGTTGCGACTATGGGTTGGCAGGATTTTGTCACAGAGTTTTGCAACATGTTCTACAATAGGGAGATTTAGCAGCTCAGCAGGACGAATTCTCCAATCTGAAGCAAGGATCGATGACTGTGATGGAAGCAGTCAAGAAATTTGAGCAGTTAGCCCGGCTATGCCCTGAATTGGTACCCAACGAGACCGAAAAGGTTAGACGAATGATGAAAATGTTTCGTACCGACATTGCCAGGCAAGTGAGTGCTGGCAGTAGCCCACCTACTTTGGTGTCCGACTGTGTGAGTCGAGCCCTGAGAGCAGAATACTGGATCAACCAGGATAGGGAGGCTAGGGCTCAAATTTTTAAGGCCAGGAAGGAGGAGAAAGCCGGAGTTAAGCCAACGCCACCCAGGCAAGGTCCGGAGTTGAATCAGAAGGGTCAGATGAGTAGCCAGACCCAAGGCCCCAAGCAATTTGGGAGGTTCAAGAGGAAGGGAAATTTCTCTAGTCAAGGACCACAAAAGAATTTCCCTCAGAAGAGGATTTCTGGAGGAAATGAGGGAAACCGTACTGAATACCCGGTGTGCACGAAATGTGGGAAGAAACACCCGGGGACGTGCAGAATGGGATCTAATGCTTGCTTTCTTTGCGGCAAAGAAGGGCATTATGCGAGGAATTGCACTTTAAACAATCAAGGCCAGAACCCTTCCTATCCGAACCGGAACCCCAACAGCCAACTTCATGCAGTCCAGGCAAGGCTAGAGGGACCCTCGATCACTCAGGGAAGATTAGAAGCCCCTGAACCCCAGGCCAGAATCTATGCCTACACGAGGGGAGATGCAGAAGCAGGGACTTCGCATGTGGTGACAGGTCAGATTTCTATCGCCACTCTTGATGCTGTTGCTCTATTTGATTCTGGTGCTACGCATTCTTTTGTGTCTCTGGAGTTCATCCAGAAGCTAGGAAGAGGTGTGGATGTGTTAGATCAACCTTTCAAAACTTCTGTGCCATCCGGAAAATTTTTGTGGTCAAATTTCTGGATTCGTGAGGCTTCTGTCATTCTCTGTAATAGAGAATTGTTTGTAGATCTCATCGCAATCAAGCTCCAAGATTTCGATGTGATCTTAGGGATGGATTTCTTAGGAAGATACAACGCCCGGATTGACTATCGGAAACGTTGCGTCACGTTCAACCCCTACGGTGAAAAAGAATTTACCTTCTACGGACAGACTCACCACTCAACCACCAGATTGATTTCGGCAATAAAGGCTTGGAGAATGTTAGCTAACGGTTGTCAAGGTTATTTAGCTAGCATGGTGGACAAAGATCGGGTATTGGAGTTGAGACCGGAAGATATTCCCATTATAAAGGAATATGTGGATGTCTTTCCAGAGGAACTGCCAGGACTTCCGCCGGAGCGTGAAATATCGTTCGAGATCGAGCTACTACCTGGAACCGCACCGATATCGAAAGCACCCTACCGAATGGCACCTGCCGAGCTTAGGGAACTTCAAGTGCAGTTGCAGGAACTGCTTGACAAAGGATTTATTCGACAAGCTACTCTCCATGGGAACCCCGGTGTTGTTCGTGAAGAAGAAAGATGGATCTTTGCGCATGTGCATTGATTACCGGGAGCTAAATAAGATAACGATCAAGAACAAGTATCCTCTTCCGAGGATTGATGATCTGTTCGATCAACTCAGAGGAGCAGTAGTATTTTCAAGGTCGATCTGCGCTCAGGCTACCACCCGTTGAAGATCAAGGAGTCCGATATCTCCAGACGGCTTTTCGAACTCGTTATGGGCATTATGAGTTTTTGGTTATGCCATTGGACTAACCAATGCCCCAGCGCGTTCATGGACCTTATGAATCGAGTATTCAAGGAATACATGGACAAGTTCGTCATCGTCTTTATTGACGATATTTTAATCTACTCAAGGTCCAATGAAGAGCATGAGCATCACCTTAGGTTGGTAATGGAAACGTTGAGAAGGAACCAGCTATATGCCAAATTCACAAAGTGTGAATTTTGGCTGGAAAAAGTGCATTTCTTGGGCCATGTAGTGCTAAAGGAAGGGATTTCTGTGGACCCTACAAAGGTGGAAGCGGTCAGTACGTGGTCAGCACCCAAGAATGTCACGGAAATAAGGAGCTTTCTTGGACTAGCAGGATATTATCGACGGTTTGTTGAAGGATTCTCCAAGATTGCTGCACCC
>CM046372.1:5571763-5630141 GCA_025413025.1 Ficus hispida | reverse complement strand
TATGTTTTTAAAGAAAAAAAAAAAATTATTCTCAAATTTTCAAGTGAGATAAGTACAAGTAAGTATGGTGTCGACCTGGCTTGGGAAGTCGGGGCGTCACAGTTTGGTATCAGAGCGGTATCCTGCCAGCCTACTTCACTTCGCCTCACATCGCTTCTGCAACGGCCCAAGTAAGTTATGTTATTTTTTTACGATTAGAGTTAAGATTTTATATGCATAGTAAGTATCTGTCTTCGATGGCCATGCTGGAGAATGTCGGATACAAGAATGACGTCGGGTGGTATCTTAGCTTGGTGGCGATAACTAGGTGACGTACGAAATGATGGGAAAGTTTTATATCTTCCCCAAATGTTATGGTTAGGTACTCCTATTGTGAAGGAGATACGAACGAGAACATGATGAATTCAGATATGTTCATGTTATGCTTTTATATGGAATGAAGATTATGGTTCTATATAAAAGGCATGATTTCAAGAAACTGAATTTATTTCCTTATTTCCGTACAGAACCATGCCACCAAAGCGTAGAAGAGTACCGACCCAGGACATCGATCTTGCAGCTCAGCTGGATGAGCTAAGGCAGATGATGATAGCGCAACAGCAGGAGATAGGAGGACTTAGAGCTCAGATAGCTCAACAAAACCAAGGACCTCCTGATGCTGGGGTACCACCAGCACAAGTGAATCAACCTGCAGCACCGGAAGTTCCTCATGTTGACCCGGTGATTCCAGAGAATCCCATAGGCCTCGAAATACCTGTTGCGCCTGCAGCTGTGCCACCAGCGCCTCTGGTTCGAGCTCCAGAAGAACTCTATGACAAATTTCGACGCATGAAGGCACCGGAATTCGAGGGGTCTACGAACCCAATCGAGGCTGATAACTGGCTGATTGATCTTCAGGTCGCCTTAAATTTTCTCCGACTCAACGATCAGGAGAAAGTCCTCTGTGCATCGTACATGCTACGAAAGGATGCTCGCCTCTGGTGGGAAACAGTTCAGATCCGGCGAGATGTGACTCAGATGTCATGGGAGGACTTCGTGGAGGAATTTAAGGAAAAGTACTTCAATACTGAGGTCATGGAGGCTCAACAAGACGAGTTCGACAAGTTCCGCCAAGGAAATCTGTCAGTAGCCGAAGCTGTCAAAAAGTTTGAGCAGCTAGCACGTCTCTGCCCTCACCTCATCAGTTCCGAAAGGGACAAAGTAAGAAGAATGATGAGAATGTTCCGCTCAGATTTAGCAGTGGTAATCAGCAGTGGCCCCCATCCACCACTCACTGTTGCCGAATGTGTCAGCAGGGCAATTCGAGCTGAATATTGGGTGGGTCAGAACAAGGAGCAAAGGGCTAAATTTTTCCAGGAGAAGAGGGAAGAGAAGGCCCAAGCTAAACAGATTCAGGCAAGACCAAGCCAAACTCCGCAACAGAAAGGTCAAGGAGGACCTTTGGGCCAGAACAACAACAACAGGCAGTACGGCAACAACCAGCAGAAGAGAAGGTGGAATTCAGGAGGACAGGGGAATCAACAGAATTTTCCTCAAAAGAGAAATACTCCTGATAACAACAATAATCCCACTTGTCAGAAATGTGGGAGAAAGCACCCGGGAGAGTGCCGTGTTGGAAGCGGTCGCTGTTTTCTTTGTGGCAAGGAAGGCCACTATGCTAGAAGCTGCAATCTTAACCCCCAGAGTCCGCAGAACCAACAGAGAGGACAGGGACCTCAACTTCATGCGGCACAGATGAAGCTCGAGGGACCCGAAATCTCCCAAGGCAGGTTGGAAGCTCCAGAACCTCAAGGACGCATTTACGCCTACACAAAGGAGGATGCTCAAGCTGGACCTTCCACAGTGGTGACAGGTCAGCTTCCTTTTGCTCAACAAGATGCTTATGTGTTAATTGATTCTGGAGCTACGCATTCGTTCACATCGCCTAGATTCGCTAAGAAACTAGGTAGAGCAAGTGATAGGATCGGAAAAACATTTAGGACTGCATTACCCTCCGGGGAGATTCTGTTGTCTGATTATTGGGTACGTCATGTTCCAATAATTATATGTGGTAGGGAAATGTATGTCAATTTGATCATCATTGACCTATTCGACTACGACGTCATCTTGGGAATGGATTTCTTGGGGAAGTACAACGCAGTTATCGACTGTCCACGACGAACGGTCACGTTCAAGCCAGTTGGAGACAAGGAGTTTATGTTCAGAGGATCGACTCCAAAACAGCCGAAAATGTTCATTTCTGCGCTGAAGGCTAGGAAATTGTTGGCAGAAGGATGTATGGGATTTCTAGCCAACATAGTGGATAAGACGCTTGAAACCGAGAGCAGACCGGAGGAAGTACCGATAGTCAGAGAATTTATAGAGGTCTTTCCTGAAGAGTTGCCAGGACTGCCACCAGAACGAGAGATCTCCTTTGAGATTGAGTTACTTCCTGGATCGGCACCAGTATCTAAGGCACCTTATAGGATGGCGCCTTCCGAACTTAAGGAACTGCAGATTCAGTTACGAGAGCTTTTGGATCGAGGATTCATTCGTCAGAGCTACTCGCCATGGGGAGCTCCGGTTCTGTTTGTTAAAAAGAAGGACGGCACTCTTAGGATGTGCATTGACTATCGGGAATTGAACAAGATAACTATCAAGAACAAGTATCCCTTGCCTCGGATCGACGATCTGTTTGATCAGCTGAGAGGAACTTCAATTTTCTCGAAGATTGACCTGCGATCCGGATATCACCAGCTTCGAATTAGGGAAGGAGACGTTCCCAAGACAGCTTTTCGAACACGATATGGACATTACGAGTTCCTCGTTATGCCATTCGGACTGACAAATGCTCCAGCAGCCTTTATGGACCTGATGAATCGAGTATTCAAGGATTACTTGGATAAATTTGTTATTGTCTTTATAGATGATATCTTGATTTATTCAAGATCAAAGGAGGAGCATGAGGAACATTTAAGGATTGCTTTACGAATTTTAAAGCAAAACCAGCTCTACGCTAAATTCACAAAGTGTGAATTTTGGTTGAAAAAGGTCCATTTCTTAGGACATGTGGTCTCCAAGAACGGCATATCTGTAGATCCGGCCAAGATTGAGGCAGTAAGTGAATGGCCAGCTCCGAAAAATGTCACCGAAGTACGTAGTTTCCTCGGCTTGGCGGGCTACTACCGACGTTTCGTCGAAGGATTTGCTAAAATTGCAGCGCCACTCACTGCACTTACACGGAAAGGAAAGAAGTACGAATGGACTGCAAAGTGTGAAGAGCACTTCCAAGAGCTGAAAAACAGGCTGACTCGCGCTCCGATTCTCACAATTCCAAATGTGGAAGAAGGAAACTTCGTGATATACAGCGATGCTTCTAAAATAGGATTGGGAGCCGTGCTCATGCAAAATGGAAAGGTGATCGCTTATGCTTCACGCCAGCTAAAGGATCATGAGAAGAACTACCCGACGCATGATTTGGAACTTGCGGCGGTAGTATTTGCGCTCAAAATCTGGAGGCACTACCTTTACGGCAGTAAGTGTGAAGTCTACACAGATCATCAGAGTTTGAAGTATATCTTCACACAAAAAGAGCTTAACATGAGGCAAAGAAGATGGCTCGAATTGGTGAAGGATTATGACATAGACATCCGTTACCATCCAGGGAAGGCTAACAAAGTAGCTGATGCCCTCAGTCGGAAGTCATCTTCCTCGTTGATGTCAATACAGCCATTGACCGAACCTCTTCAGAAGGAGCTAATAGAAGCTGGAATAGAGCTTATTACGGGAAGTTTAGCTGCCCTAACCTTCCAACCTACCATTTTAGATGGTATGAAAGAGCGACAAGAAGGAGATGCCTCGCTGCTCAGAACAAGGAACGAGGTCTTGGAAGGAAACGAGTCGGACTTCAACATATCGGATGAGGGCATACTCTATCGGAAAAATAGATTATGCATCCCTAACGACGACAAGTTGAAGGAACAAATCATGAAGGAAGCTCATGAGACTCCGTATTCCGTCCATCCAGGAGCTACAAAGATGTACCAAGACTTGAAGGAAAGTTTTTGGTGGCCCAGAATGAAGAATGACGTCGCTACATTCGTCAGCAAATGCCTTACATGTCAAAGGGTGAAGGCAGAACACCAACGTCCGGGGGGAGAGTTGCAGAAAATTTCCATCCCAGAATGGAAATGGGACCAAGTGACGATGGATTTCGTGGTTGGACTACCCCGAACTTCCAGTGGCAATGATGCTATATGGGTGATTGTTGATCGTTTGACGAAGTCTGCACACTTTATCGCCATCAAGCTTAGCTTTTCGGTGGAACAGCTGGCGGAACTATACGTCGCGCAGATTGTTCGCTACCATGGGATTCCAAAGACAATCATCTCTGATCGTGATGGTCGTTTCACTTCTAAGTTCTGGAGAAGTGTACATCAAGCCATGGGTACCAAGCTTACCTTTAGTACAGCTTTTCATCCTCAAACGGACGGGCAATCCGAGAGGACCATTCAGACCCTGGAAGACATGTTGCGAGCGTCTGTGATGGATTTCAAAGGAACTTGGGATAAGAAGCTTCCTTTGATTGAATTCTCGTACAACAACAGTTTCCAAGCTTCAATTGGAATGGCTCCTTATGAAGCCCTGTATGGGAGAAGGTGCAGATCTCCAGTCCATTGGTACGAGACCAGGGAAAAGGAACTTGTGTCCACGGATTTTGTTCAAAAAACCACTGAGGCCGTGAAACTTATACGCCGACGGATGGAAACTGCATTTAGTCGACAAAAGAGCTATGCCGACAAACGCAGAAGGCCTCTAGAATTCCAAGTAGGAGACTTGGTCTTCCTCAAAATTGCTCCATTCAAGGGAGTTATGAGATTCGGAAAGAAGGGGAAATTGAGTCCACGATACATAG
Organism: Ficus hispida; assembly: GCA_025413025.1. NCBI lineage: Eukaryota > Viridiplantae > Streptophyta > Magnoliopsida > Rosales > Moraceae > Ficus > Ficus hispida. The sequence continues at coordinate 5,625,247 of CM046372.1, read as the reverse complement.
GGCCATTCGAAATATTAGAAAGAATTGGCAACGTGGCCTATAGGTTGGCTTTGCCCCAGGAATTAGCATATGTACACAATGTATTTCATGTGTCGATGCTGAAGAAGTACATCTCGGATCCATCCCATGTATTGGACCACGAACCAATTGAGGTTCACGAAGATCTGACCTATGAGGAGAAACCAGTTCGAATCTTAGCCCGAGAAGAAAAGGTGCTAAGGAACAAGGTTATACCATTAGTTAAGGTCCTATGGCGAAATCATGAGATTGAGGAGGCAACCTGGGAACGCGAGGATGAGATGAAGAAAAGCTACCCCGAATTGTTCTGATTTTCGAGGACGAAAATTCTTTAAGGAGGGTAGATTGTAATAATCGAAATTTTCACGAACTCACAATTTTCTTGTAAATAAGAAATTTATAGTTCGTATTATGTGTTTATGTGCAATTTTATGAAAATTATGAATATTAATACAAAATTCATGATTTTATCAGTATATGATTGAGTTCTCGGTAAATTAATTACGAGACTTCATGATAGGCCTTTTAAGCAAAAAGGTATGACGAAATTTCATGAATTCATGATAGTCAAATTTTGACAAGAGAGTCAATGATTGACAAGAAAGTCAATGGTTGACCCGAAAAATCGAAAATGAGGCGGTACGGTTAAATATTTTTCAGTATAAAAATTGTACCGTGTAAAAGCCATTTTTACGGATAAAATGGTATGTTTAAGATTCAAAAACCACCATAGAAAATCAAGCACATTAGTTAGGTTATCTTTGGCCAAGAAGTTTGATTGTATAAGAAAATTTTTATACAGTCCATTTCTACACAGATGAATTTTGGACTGCAGTTTAAAATAACAGTATTAAATTGTACTGTGTATTAGTGAAAGCAGTATTATAAATATCTGTGCTAGAATTAAAGTGGACTACATTAAGGAAAAGCCAAACAAAGCCTTAGTGTGATATCACCACCTTTTGATTAATGACATCATTAAGGATTTAGCAAAAATTTGGAAAGTAAGTTTGGTGGTTCTAGAACCACCTTGGCCGGCCACCTATACCCCTCCCATTGTGTGATTTCTTGTTTTTTTTGGGGTCAAATTCCAATTTTTGAAACTTCCCCCACCTCTATAAATAGGTGACCCCATAATTCAAAAAAATTAGAGAAAAGCAACCAAACTCTTGCCAATTTTTCTTCACCAAAAACCGAGAGTGAGAAGGAAGGAGAGAAAGGAAATTTTGCCAAAACCAAGAGTGATTAGAGCTTAGGGTGGTCGGATTTTGTGTGGAGAGCAAGCAAGAAAGAGTTGGAAAGTTTTGGACAATCTTTTGGCCAAGAGGCCGGCTGTAGAGGGAAAGGAAAAAGGAGGAACTAACCAAGTTGGAGGCCGGATTTTTGAGGTTGTGGTGACCGGATCTTGGTGCTAGAGTGGCTGAAAAAGTTTGGAGCCAAGCAAGCCAAAGGGGCCGGACCTAGTGGCAGCAAGGAGGGACCAAGGGAGAACCAAATCTAGCAAGCCAAACCCTTGGGTAGAAGCTAGGTAAATTCCCTCAAACCCTATACTTTTCATTTAAATTTCAATTGAGAAATTTAAATGTATTTCAAGCAAAGTTTGTAAGAGCATAAGCTCACTTTAATTCCCTGCCTTAGTTAAGAAATTTAGGTTATGTGCTTGGTTAATTAGGATTTTATGGTTGGTGGTTTTATATGCATGCTTTGTGTTTGATTGAATGCTTAAGGTTTTGCATGGTTATGAATGTTGTTCAAATTGGCTTGCATGTTGAATATTGAACGTTAGAAACCGCTGCATGATTGATATTAGAGCTCCCGCGGTGGCTGGTTGAGCTAGGTTCCACGTCTAGGACGTAAAACGAATTCTAAACCGAAAAACTGCCAGGCTCGGGTGGATCCTGACCAGTTTTACGGCAAGCCGATTTTGAGGCCTTTTGAGGCCGAATTAGGCAAAACTTAAAACACAAAAGTTGTTCAGAACAGTTTTTCTAGAGGGCACGCGGACGGATTTGCAAAATGAGGCTCCAATGGCCTCCGTTTTTACGAAAATCCGAGACTAAACTGCCCAGACCTAGTTTACACGACCAGTGGGTTTCAAATTAAAACTGGTACGAATCCAAGCAGAACTGGGTTTTTCTTAAAACATGAAAGTTTTAGAATTTCTCAAGAGCAAGAACTTTCTGAAGACAAGTTTTTCAAATTCCATTTGGATTTTTAAATACAACCTGAACTATAAAAACTGTGCAGAGAACAAGAAATTCCTGCACAGGATTTTCTACAAACATACAGAAAAACTGTATTTTCACATCAACATTTCCTGTTTTGACTATGAAAACTATTTCAAAAGCAGTTTTCAGCCTTAAATGAGTTATATAAAGTTTTACTTTAAAAACCTCGAATTTTGAAGTAAAACAAAAGATTTTCTAGCCAATTTTCCAAATTGGATTTAAAAGCTAAAGTGTAAAAACAAAAGATGACGAGTGGTAACCGGGAAGGATAACCGAGTTACTAAGGCTTAGGCTCGATAATAAGAATAGTAATTTAATACTAATCATATGGGTTTAATACCCAAGGTTACCTCAAGTAACCTAATGGGTCAAGATAATTAACCACAATCTCTAGGGTTACAATTAGTAACCTAGTAGTTGATCAAAGCTTGTAAAAGGACATATAACCATAATGTTGGAAAGGTTACCAACATTTTATAGGATTCTTATCCTATGTTCTTTCTAATAGCAGGAAGTAACCTGCAGTCGAGGTCAGAGTGGAAATCAACGAAACCCCAGGCATAGTATCTCAGGCAAGTATCGAACCTCACCTACAGTATGAAAATAGTAAATACTATTTTCATATATGCTATGTTAAAATGTACATGCTATGTTGTATGATGTTAAATGATGTTATGTGATGATATGCTATAACATGTTACATAAAATGTCATGTTTCAAGAATGCCATGATATGGCCAATGTTAAAGTTTGAATATGACATAGTGACATCATGAAGCATGTTCACTAATGCTAAATCATGTGGTAAGATAATCAAGAAAGGTGTCGTACCAACCTCCCGTGATCGAGGAGGATACATGTTTAAAACCAGTTGTGACATTTACCTCTCGTTGATGCGTGAGGGTCACGTTTTAATTCCCAGAACTGTTAGGGCCTTGCAAACCCTAGCTTTGTCTGGAGGCTGCGCGCTTTCGGTACGTACACTATGGGCCCACATGTTGAGACAAGATAAGTTAAAGATTGAGTCTAAAATGAAGCATAAAACTTTCAATCAATCATAAATGGCTCATGCATAAGTTACATGATGATTGACATGTTTTAAGATGATTAAATTATTTTTGTGAGATTATGTTTGTACTTGCTGGGCGAAAGCTCACTCTTATATTTCATACTGTAGGTAAAAAGCCTGCAATTTAAGTGGTGGGCTATGCAGACGATGCGGCGAGTGAAGGGCGGTGTGGGATACCACTACGCATGATTTTCCGCATTCGATGTTAAGCAAATATTTTAATATTCTAAAGTAAATTATGTTTTGTTATATGTATAAAGTTTGAAGACACGAGAGGGTATTCTCAGTTTAATATATATATATATATATGAGTGACATATTATTCTCCACAAGATAATTTATGTGAATATGTTTTAAAGAAAAAAAAAAAAAATTATTCTCAAATTTTCAAGTGAGATAAGTACAAGTAAGTATGGTGTCGACCTGGCTTGGGAAGTCGGGACGTCACATAAACAATAATATATCTCGGTCATTCTGTAATTTTTTTTACTGAATGATTTTCTATTTATAGAGGATTTCATAAATAGGATTTGATTAGGATGAAATAACAGAAACTTTAATAATAAAATAATTGAGAAGGTAAAATAGATTTTTTAACCTTAAACTCAATTATAAATATTCTATAGGGATTCTACATTATAATATCTGTCATGGACAAAAGTGTTGGAAAAATGGTTCTGATATCAGAGTTACGGCACAGCGGAAGTTTTAAAATTTTTATGCCGATTCAGAAAAGAAGCTCATGATGTATAGAACAATAAATTAAATACATGATCAAACGTACCTTATTTCTTGGATTCTGGAATTGTTAGAGTGTCAACCAATGTGTCTTCTCTACTATTCTCGAGTCCCCACGTCTCAGAGTGTGTATGGGTACACGTGCTATGAATCCAAGCGACCGGTAATTCTTCCGAAGTCTAGATCCCACCTTCTCAATCCCGATGTACCTCATTGAGAATTAGATCCGAGTTCGTTCTTCAAAACTACAAAACAAGAACCGGTTAACCTTCTATGAAAAATATCACTTGGCTTAACCTTCCGCACAATTTTGATTCGATGAAAATTTCTCTCTTTTTCTCACACCCAAGAAGGACGAATTTTTCTCAAGTACAAAAACCTAGATTTTGGCATTTTTCTCTCTCCTAAAAACCGTCAACTTATGAGTATGATATATGGTTGGTTTTTTCAAGAACCCCTAGTCTTTATATAATACTCCAATCTTTTTTCAAAAATATCTCATACTTGAAAAATAATTGATAATTATTTTTCTGGATAATCTTTTGTACCAAAAGTTCAATCAAATTTCAGGCTAGGTTCTTTAAACCTTATGGACGGTTTTTATTATTGTTATTTTTTTGCTAGGAGAAACTCAAAAAATTCGTGCTCCACCTCATGTGGATATTGATTGGTGGTTCAAATTTAAATCAAGAATCTAGACTAGTCAAAAAGTCATAATCCTATATAGATTCAAACTCCTTTTAAACCTTTGAATTTAAATAAGATTTTCTTATTTGAATTTAAATAAATATTTTCCATAAACATTATCCATATTTAATTAATTTAAATAAATGAAATATTTTAGATTTCTTTTCTACCAAAAAAATGTGCACCATTCTTTAAGAAAAGAAAACCTATCGAATAAGCTCATTATTTAAATCAATTAATAATTTAATGTTTGTAATATATTTAAACAATTTTGAAACAAAATCTTCTTCCTCTATCCATTAAAAAACCGTGCCCTATAATTAGGAGAGAAAATTTTTGTTTTCAAAAATTAAATAATTCAAACACAATCTTATTTCCAAAATTCAATTAACTAAAATAATTAGCAAATAATTATTTTATTTATAACCAATCATATGTTAACAAATCACATTATTTGTATATATTAATTTCACATGTCCAATCCTTTCGGGATTGTATGTTAAAGAGTATCATGTCTTAATAGACATTATTAAATTCCCATTTAATTTACCGATCTGATTAAGAATAAATCCCGAGATGCTTTGTGGAACTATATGAGCTAGTAGAGGGACCCGATGGAAATATATAAAGAGACTCCTATAATTATGAAAAATTAATCCCGGATTAATTATTCATAATTATCAACTTCAGGATTATTCCACTACATGTCTGAAGCTGAACTCCTGTTTACATACCGTATTACGAAAGCTCTCTAACGCAGTGCTTTTTCCATGATTTATTTATCATTTGCTTAATCCCTATATGTTATCCATGATTGAATTAAGGACTTTTCTGTTTTACCTTTTCAATCATTTTAACTTAAAGTTTCATTATTCTCCAATGAAAGAACCACCAATTGTAAAGCCATACAATCGGTAAACAATCAGATAATACAAAGAAAACCGATAGCCAAGATCTTGTTATATTATCTTTTAATTCCCGAATAATGCCTTTAAGTAGATAACATGTACTATTATTAAGATAGCTATGGATTCCGTATCTATGAATCTTGATTTCTCCATCCATAAGTCATACACCCAAAACACAAGTATATTGACCATCAATTATCAATATCTCACCTATAGTGGATCAAAGTGCATAAGTCACGGATGCGTACTCAAGTATTTATTTCAGGATCAAGATTAACGTAGGATAATAATCAAAGTGTCATTGATTCTTATAAACGGAAATATTAAACCGAATCAATTAACACCTTAGATTCAGTCCAATGTCATACCTCAATACTGGTATACATTAAAGTTTCTAATTGGAACCAATTTGATGGTTAAGAGAAACCATCTCTCCAAGGAAGTAGACAACCTTTACAATCTTATCATAAATAAGATCCCTAATTCTTATTCCATCGATTACGGACCATTTATTTAAACTGTTATCAAATTACCACGTCTTCTATGTATATCCCGTATATATATGGTAATCCGATATATTACCAACAGCCCAGGAGTATTTTATGTTTGCTCAAAATAATCATACAATCAACAAATGAAAGTAAATAGGACACTACTTATTAAACATGAATAACCTCTTTTTATTAATATCAAAATGTCATATTTACAAAAAACCCCTATAATTAATTTTCTATCCTTAGGGCACATATAGATCCCAACAAAAAGCCCTATTAATGAGCTTTTCGTAATTCGGTATAGAATAAAAGGTTCAATTTTATACTTATAGTGGAGTAGTCATGGAGTTTAATAATATGGATAGATTGATTTGGGTTAATTAATTTCTCTAATATTATTTTGGCTTTGATTTTTGTATGTCCATTGGATCCTCTTGTTAGATCACAAATTCCAAGAAACATCACGGAATAATTTATAGTGTCCTGGCACTATGCTGGAACTGTTCTGGATAGAGCAAGATGAAGCCGAAAAACGCCGCCAACCCTTCCCATGGGTGTAGGCTTAGGTCACAGGGGCAGTCCTAGTCAGGTACTATGCTCATGTGGCAGATAATGCAGTCTCAGGTTGTTTAGGAGGGAATAATTAATTTTATCAGTAAAGGATTTTTTTTAAGGTAAAAATTCATTCAACTAAAAGGTCTTGCAGATACCAAACGTAATATGGATAACCATCTGGCACATAATATAAAGCACTTGATAAAATCGATTTCATTAGTAAATTCTGAAGCACATGAAAAACGATGCAAGATGAGACCTGATACTAGAAAAATTTCTCGACACATCAATTTGAGCACGCATAAGTCTCTTTTTGAAACCACTACAATTGATGGAAGCTTTCAATCCATCGAGAGCATGTAAAATGTAGCACCAAGGCCACAAACATCTCCGCTAAGATTCATAGCTAGCGGAACTTCTAACTCGTCAATACCTAAATTTGGTAAACATTTTCTCTATTATATATGCAACCATTTTAAGTCTTATATTTTTAACTATATATTGTAAAACTAATTTTTATTTATAATTTATTTATGTCAAAATTAATTTTTAAAATAATTTTTAATTTTAATATTTTCATTATCTCTAAAGAAATTTACAAATTTAACTTTTAACAAAAACTCATCATTTTGGTTGAAAGTCTACTTTAAAAAACCTTTTCATTTGTTTACTTTTCTTTAAAATTAACCCTTTTTGTGTTGCTTTCTTTTTTTTTTTTCCCTCAACTTTTCTACCACAAGATTTTATTTTATTTTATTTTTTATTTTATTTTCTCCACTTTTTAGTATCTATGAATATATACAAGTGTCAAAAATTATTGTTCCATCAATTCATCTAAAACGGTTAGTTTTGAATGAAAAAATTTTGCCTTTATTTTTTGGTCCTTCGATTTTTTTTTCGAACAAATTTTTTTTTTTTCATTTTAGTCCTTTTTCTTCGTTTTTTTATACTTTTGTATTTATTTTTTGGTCATTTTTTTTTTCAAATCATTTTTTCATTTTAATCCTTTTTTTTCTTTTTTTTATTGCCCAAATTTTTATTCCATTTCAGTCCTTTTTTTGTATTGATAAATCTCTTTCATTTTAGCTTTTAAATTATTATTCAAAGTATAAGCTTTCACGTTTAGGAATTTAAATTAGAAAAATAATAAGATTCATCATTTTTTTTGGTCATTTTTCGGCCTAAAAAATTTGGAATTTCTCAAACGATGACAATATGAACAGTATAGGGAAGTTGAATTCCACCGAGTAATCAAGTATTGGGACAAGCCCCTCTTGCTATTCATTGAGACTAACTTAACACATTCTAAAAACTTTTGATTTCTTTATTGTGACCCATTAACCTATTTGGCACTATCCCGAATCTTCCAAACTCCCTTATCAATACTTTTTATACCATTTGGTACAATTAGATTAAGTATATGGGCACAATATGTCAAATGAAAGAATTCACCATGTTAAGGCAACAAACCATATAAGTTCAATTGAAGTTGTTATACATCCATTTAGACATCGTTAGAAGCAGCATTGTCTAAAGTGATACTGAAAATCTTTTTCTCAATTCCCCAATCACTCAACAAATAAATAATCTTCTTAGATAGTGCTATACCAGTGTATGGAGGTAACATAAAGCAAAATTTTAGTATCTTTTTATGCAACTTCTAATTCTTATCAATATAATGAGCAGTCAGGTATAAATATCTATCAGTAGTTAAAGAAGTCCACAAATAAGATGTCTAACTTATTCTACCAGGACATGCTTGTAACATATTTTTCACTTTGACTTTCTTCCTTTGATACAACTTAAGAGTGTCAGCTTTAGTAGTATTTCTAGACATTAATTCCACACTAGACAACAAATATTGGAGCATTGCCCTTAAGCCCTTGTACTCAACGAATTGGAATGGCAAATCATGCACAATGATGCAAATAGTTATCAATTCATGTCACTTTTCATAATCAAATTGACAAAAACCAAAAGACAACAAACTAGTATCCTGAGTAATAAGCGTTTGACCAATGTCTCTAGTTACAGTTCTTAAACAAGTTTTAATATGCTTTAACATATTTCTTGTAAGTACTTTTCAACTTCTTATCTAGACCAAGAGGAAGAACGTCGAAGAAATCCCAAACTTTCGACTTCAACCTTTTCTTTTTTAACGGTTTATTGAGATCACTACCCTCAAGTCCGATCACATCTTCATCAAGCTCAATGTCCACCTGAACTGCATCTCTAAATCAATATTCTCACTTTGCGCCTCAAGATCAACATGGTCCATTTATAAATTAAAAAAATACATCAGAACATAATAAGATAAAGAGAAATATTTCGAATTAAAATCCTTCGAATCTAATTCCCCAAATCAATCCACCAGTCCACCCAACTTCTTTGATATCTATAAAGACATAATAAAGACGGTTTCATGTCCAGTCGTTCCTTCCACCTTAGTTCCATCATCAAGCATTAACTTTCACTGTTCCTTTTGAAAAGTACTAGAAAGAGGATAATTGGAGTAACAATCACATTGGCCTCTCAGATACTAAAAGTTATCACTATTGTATTTCATTAATTTGAAAATCACATAGGATTAACTCCTACAACCTAACCCATTTCTAACTTCTAGCAAAATCTTGACAAATTAAAGTTCACTATTTAATGGGTTTTAATAGCGAGGGTCGATAATCATATCTATACATATATAACTATATCTATATGTATGTGTGTGTAAATCTAGTTTTACTTGCACATAACTTGCCAAGATTAGGCACCAATGCCTACCTTCAAAATGGAAAAACAAGATAAATTATAAACAACACAAAAACAACCAATGACTTGAAATGAAAATGGTCTAAGGAGAGGTTATGGTCAACCAATTACTGTCAGATCTTACAAGATATGGTAAACTAAGCTGGATATTTAAAATAAGAGGGAGGGATTTACTCTTGGCATGTTGTGGAGAATGAGATGGAAGATTGGGAATAAGAAATAATATCCAAAAAGAAGGGGAAGTTGAACTTTGTCTGGCCATGTCGCCAAACACAAAAGAAAACTTGAAATGTGCACTCTGGAATTCCCCCATATTTTCCCACCACTTCCCATTTGTTATTTTATTCTTACATACACAAAAACAAACCGTCAAATCCTCCTCAATAAAATACACAAAAAAAAAAAAAAAAAGCATATGAAGCTATTTATGCAACAAATTACATAAATACTTGTACATATCCAATAATAGCTAGAGTATATACACAACTAATAACGATGATATTAAACGGTAAAAATTCCATTTTCAAACAAACAAACAAATAGGAAAAACATATTAGCATCAAAATACATTTGTCAGTTATATTATAGCATATAAGATAAAAACAAAAAACCACTCAAAAGGGGCAAAGGAGGGTATTACATGGCAAAGGAATTACGGTAACTAGTATTTCTCTGTTTCTCGCACTCTATACCATATTACCATCCGACTATCAGATAGAGAATACTATAATTAACTTTTTTAACCTTTTTTTTTTTTTTGGCATCTTTTCTTAACCATATCATAATCTAAAATGAGCAAAAACATTTGGTTAACTAAAAGATCAGAGAACAAGAAGAAGAAGAAGAAGATCAAGAAACATACCATGGACTCACGAAGGCACAGAGAATCGGAGATGAAGACGAAGAGGGAGACGCAGAATCGGAGATGAAGAAGAATCACTAAAGAAGGAGAGGCAAAATCGGAGATCCACCGAAGAGGGAGATAAGAGAAAGGGTTAGGGTTTCTTTAAGATCCACCGAAGAGAGAGAAATGTGGTTTGGAACTTTGGACTTAGGAGTTAAGAGGTTGGCGTTGGAATCTAGATGAGAGGAGGCAGATCTAAAGGGGCTTTAGGCCTTTTTTTTTTTTTTTTTTTAAAGCAGATCAAATACTAATTTTGGGTCTAAAACGGGTTATGTTTGGGTCGAACTCGAAATTGATACAAAATTGTCCACTATGAAAAATAAGGGTCGTGTTTAGGTTAGACGAGTCCAACCCGAAAATTGACCTGTTTTTTCTCGTATCCAATTCAGGTCATCCGAATTTGACCCGACCTTTATTTTTCCCAACCCGAACCCATGAAATTCATGTCATTTTCGAATTGTGTTGTCGTGTCATAATTCATATTGCCAGTCCTAACCCTAATCATATTGATTGGAGAAGCCTAAATTAAGTAAATTATTTCGATTTTAGTCATATTGCAAAGATTTAATTGTAAATTTTGGCATTTTTTTCATTATAATAGTACGATTGCAGTAACCCAATCGCACTCTATATGTGAAGTTATGATGATAGAGTTTTAATAAAGTGGAGTAATAATTAAAAGAAAAAAAGGCTAATCTAATTTAATCTTTTTTCAAAATGTGTTTTGGTGATTTAAGAATTACAAAGAGAGGTTTTATCAATTATTGAGTATTACTTGCTTCATAATCCAAGCAAACAAAGCAAACAGTGGCTTCGATCACATAAGCAAACCAAGAAAACTATGCGAACTATTACACGGTTCATTCATGCAAACCATTATATTTCAAGATGATCTTTTAGATCTGTTGGAGAAGTGGATTTGATATAAGAATTATAGCGCAGCAGAAGTTTTAAAATTTTTATGCCGATTCAGAAAAGAAGCTCATGATGTATATAACAATAAATTAAATACATGATCAAATGTACCTTATTTCTCGGATTCCGGAATTGCTAGAGCATCAACCAACATGTCTTCTCTACTATTCTCAAGTCCCCATATCTTAGAGTGTGTGTGGACACACGTGCTATGAATCTAAGCGACCGGAAATTCTTCCGAAGTCTAGATCTCATTTTCTCAATCCCGATGTACTTTGTTGAGAATTCGATTTGGGTTAGTTCTTCAAAACTACAAAACAGGAACCGGTTAACCTTCTATAAAAAATATCACTTGGCTTAACCTTCCTCATAGTTTTGATTCAATGAAAATTTCTCTCTTTTTCTCACACCCAAGAAAGACGAATTTTCTCAAGTCTGAAAAACCTAGTTTTTAGTTTTCTATCTCCCAAAAAAAAAATCCACCTAATGTGTATGATGATAGTTAGCTTTTTTCAAGAACCCCTAGCCTTTATATAATACTCCAATCCTTTTTTAAAAATATTTCCTACTTGAAAAATAATTAATAATTATTTTTCTGGATAATCTTTTGAACTAAATGATCATTCAAATTTTGAGTTAGGTTCTTTAAACCTTATAGACGGTTTTTTGCTTAGAGAATACTCAAAAAATTCATGCTCTATCTTATGTGTAGATTGATTGGTGGTTAAAATTTAAATCAAGAATCTACACTACTCAAAAAATCCTAATCCTATCTAGATTCAAACTCTTTTTAAACCTTTGAATTTAAATAAGATTTTCTTATTTGAATTTAAATAAATATTTTTCACAAACATTATCTATATTTAGTTAATTTAAATAAATGAAGTATTTTATATTTCCTTTCCACCAAAAAAATGTGTACCATTCTTTAAGAAAACAAAATCTATCAAATAAGCTCCATTATTTAAATCAGTTTATAATTTAATGTTTGTAATATATTTAAACAATTTTGAAACAAAATTTTCTTCTCTCCATCCACTAAAAATTCATGCTCTATAAATTAGGAGAGAAAAATTTTGTTTTCAAAAACTAAATAATTCAAACACAATCTTATTTCCAAAATTCAATTAACCAAAATAATTATTTTATTTGCAATCAATCATATGCTGACAAATCACATTATTTATCTACAGTAATTTCACATGTCCAATCCTTTCGGGATTACTATTACAAAGTACCATGTCCTAATAGACATTATTATAAATTCCCATTTAATTTACCGATCTCATTAGGATCAAATCTCAAAACGCTTCGTAGAATTATATGAGCTAGTAGAGGGATCCGATGAAAATATATAGAAAAACTCCTATAATTGTGAAATATTATTCTCGGATCATGTTTACATACCGTATTACGAATGCTCTCTAATGCAGTGCTTCTTCCATGATTTATTCATCGCTTGCTTAATCCCCATATGTTATCCATTATTGAATTACGGACTTTTTCCGTTTTACCTTTTCAATCATTTTAACTTAAAGTTCTATTATTCTCTATTTAAAAAATCACCAATTATAAAGCCGTACAATTGGCAAACCATCAGAGAACACAAAGTAAACCAATGGCCAAGATCTTGTTATATTATCTTTCAATTTCCAAATAATGCTTTGAAGTATCGTTATGATAGCTATGAATTCCGTATCTATAAATCTTGATTTCTCCATCCATAAGTCATATACCCAAAACATAAATATATTGACCATCAATTATTAGTGTCTCACCTACAATGGATCAAAGTGCATAAGTCATGGATGCGAACTCAAGTATTTATTTCAGGATTAAAATTAATGCAGGATGATAATCAAAGCGTCACTGATTCTTATAAATGGAATTATTAAACCGAATCAATTAACACCTTAGGTCCAGTCCAATGTCTTACTTCAATACTGGTATACATTAAAGTTTCTACTCGGAACCTATCCGATGGTCAAGATAAACCATCCCTCCAAGGAAATAGACAACCTTTACAATCTTATCATGAATAAGATCCCCAAATCCTATTCTATCGATTCCGGACTATTTATTTAGACTGTTGTGGGAATATTCGGTTTATTACTGGATAATCATCTTTCCATATATAGTTTGTTTGATTTGTTTCCTGATTGTTTTGGGAAGTTACTGTATAGAAGTTTTTTAGGGATTTAGTTTCTGGCTTTCCTCTTATGGAGACCGAATATTGTATATATATACAAGTATTGTATCATTGAAAGATATATGAAATACAATCAGTTTTTCCTTAAACTTACTGTTATCGTATCAGAGCCATAGCCTTCATCTCGAAAACCTTATCCTTTAAACTTCTCATCTTCATAGTCCCAAGAGTTGTGCTTCCCGACAATGAGTTCAGAGAAGGAGATAATCGGTGCTAGTAAGGATGGTTCATCCCTCTCCTCATCCAGCCTAGTCACATCGACCATGACTGCACAGTCCTTTGGAGAGGGATGATCACTGCAGATCACAAATCATAGGTTAGATGGCAAGAATTTCCTCCAGTGGTCCCAATCGATTCTGATGGTGATCCGAGGGAGAAGAAAGATCGGCTACATCACAGGCGAGGTTCAACGGCCCAATCCGACGGATCCAAGTTACGGTAATTGGGAACTTACTAATTCTATTATTATGGCATGGCTGATTAACTCAATGGAGCCACATATCAGCCTTACCTCTTTATTTCTTCGCACCACCAAAGCTATCTGGAATACTGTAAAAGAGAATTATTCAGACCTTGAAAATGCTTCACAGGTTTTCCAGATTAGGAATAAACTCAAGGATATTCGGCAAGGCAAATTGGATATCACCAAATATTACAATGTGTTGCAGATTCTATCGCTGGAATTGGATATGCAATATGAAGCGGACTGGGGTGATCTCGAAGGCAACATGAAGTTTAAAAATCACTTAGAGAAAGAACGGCTATATGACTTTCTCGCTGGGCTCAACAAAGAACTTGATGAGGTAAGAGGACGAATCCTAGGCCGAAGACCACTGCCTTCCATCGGGGAAGCCTTTGCTGAAGTACATTGAGAGGGCAGCTGATGCCGGGTGATGCTTGGAGAAAAAAGGGACTCATCTGTGACTTATCCTGGAGAAAGACTGCTGAAAACACTGCTCTTATCACAAAGAGTAGTGTTAACCGACCGTCTGGTGATCAGAAATCAACTCAGCACCCACGGTGTTCTCACTGTAACAAACTTGGCCATACCTGAGACCAATGTTGGGATATTTACGGACGACTAGCTGATGTGAGACCAAGGAAACAGCCTCAAAGCAAGGGGTTTCAGGCTACTGCAGGGGAAAAAACAGAGGAAACCGATAACAATGGGATCTCTCTGAATTAGGATCAGCTGGAATAACTCATCAAACTTCTGAAGCAGCAAACCGTGACTAGTCCCAAGACAGCAACTAGTAGTTTTGCTCATCAAGGTACTACCTTTCATATAGAAAATCAAATTCCTTGGATACTTGACTCTGGTGCATCCGACCACATGACAGGTAACTCATCCCTGTTTCATTCCTATACTCCATGCCATGGGAGCTCAAGAGTGAAAATTGCAGATGGAACATTCTCTTATGTTGTTGGAAAAGGATCTATCCGACTATCTATTAAACTTGTTTGAATTTAGTACTCCATGTTCCAAAATTAGTATGCAATCTGGTGTCTATAAGTAAACTCACTCATGATCTTAATTGCACTGTTAATTTTTCTGTTACTTCTTATCACATATAGGAGCAGGGATCGGTGAGGATGATTGGCATTGCTAAGGAGGATGGCGGACTCTATTATTTTAAGAATAATGAATGTGTGAATATACAGGCTGCAATTGTTGAGAATGTATCTTCAGCTTTGAATAAAGATGTAATGATGTGGCATCATAGGTTAGGCCATCCCAATTTCCATTATCTTAAATATTTTTTTCCAGTTTTATTCAGTAATAAAAATCCTAGTTCATTTCATTATAATATTTGTCAATTAGCCAAACATACATGTACTTCATATGCTGCCAAACCTTACACAAAATTACATCCATTCATCTTAATTCATAGTGATATCTGGGGGCCCTCTCGTGTAAAAAATATTACTCGAACTAGATGGTTTATTACATTTATTGACGATCACACCAGAGTATGTTGGGTCTATCTTTTTAAAGAAAAAACCGAGGTCTCACAAATTTTTCAAAACTTTCACTCCATGATAAAAAACCAATTCCAAATCAAAATTAGAGTCTTAAGAACCGACAATGGAACAGAGTATTACAAATCCATCTTAGGTGATTATCTAGCAACTAATGGTATAATTCATCAAAGTTCTTGTACTGATACACCACAGCAAAATGGTGTAGTAGAAAGGAAAAATCATCATCTACTAGAGGTTGCTAGAGCCCTAATATTTACTATGCATGTTCCAAAGTACATCTAGGGTGAAGCCATCTTAACTGCCTCACATCTTATAAAACCGAATGCCTTAAAAAATACTCCAATTTCAAACCCCTATGTCTGTTTTTCTATAAACCTATCCAATGTTTCATTTTTCTCCTCTGTTCCCCTTAAGGTGTTCGGCTGCACAGCATTTGTCCATGTCCATTCTAACAATCGTTCAAAACTTGATAATAAAGCAACCAAGTGTGTTTTTATTCGGAACTCTTCGACACAACGTGGGTATAAATGCTACTCACCCTCTCTTCATAGTATGTTTGTGTCAATGGATGTTACCTTTCATGAAACCCAACCGTATTTCCCTGGCTCCCATCTTTAGGGGGAGATTTTAGGAAAAGATGGATCTTGGGACGAATTTGATTTCCTAATGCTTTTACCTTTACCACAGCCCACCTTGCCTCACATTACTGACTCACCACCTTTGCCCAACCTAACCGAACCTATTATGCCGCATTGTGACCAAATATTGGAAATAGGGGAACATAACTCAGTGGGTGATATCTCTCCAATACCCCAGTTGCTTGTTTATTCACACAGGAATCATTCTAGAAATAATAGCAAGCCTGATGCCCAGCAAGGTCAAATGTCTGAACCAGTCCCTCTCCTAGTTCCAGAGCCTACTAGTAGTTTGGTTGATACTAACTTCAACAACAGTTCAGATTTGGATTTGCCCATTGCTCTCAGGAAAGATACATGGTCATGTACACAGCATCCAATCTCGAATTATGTCTCATATGAGAAATTGTCTCCTAGTTTTTCAGCCTTTACAACTACTCTAACGGGTATTAAGATACCAAAAGATATTAAAGAGGCTCTCGCGAATCCTAAGTGGAGACTAGCAGTTCAAGAGGAAATTGGAGCTTTAGAGAAGAATGACACATGGGAGATTGTAAAGCTGTCTAGCGGGAAAAAACTATAGGATGCAAGTGGGTGTTCACAGTCAAGTTTAATGCAGATGGCAGTGTCAACCGGTACAAAGCAAGATTAGTTGCCAAAGGTTTCACTCGATCTTATGGTATAGACTACAAGGAGACATTTGCTCCAATAGTCAAACTCAACTCGGTAAGAGTACTCCTATACCTTGCAGCTAATCTTGATTGCCCAGTTCAGTAACTAGATGTGAAAAATGCTTTCCTAAATGGGGATTTGCATGAAGAGGTGTATATAGATCCTCTTCCAGGATTTTCAGAAAAAGGAAAATTGGTGTGTAAGCTGAAAAAATCACTTAATGGCTTGAAGCAGTCTCTGAGGGAGTTGTTCGAGAAATTTACTCAAGTTGTGAAGGAATGGGGATTTGTACAAGCACAATCTAATCATACTATCTTCTACAAACACTCTAAGGATGGCAAAAGAACAGTTCTTATAGTATATGTAGATGATATAATTGTTACTGGAGACAATCAATCTGAGTTGAAATCATTAAAAGAGTATCTTGCAAGCAAGTTTGAGTTGAAGGATCTAGGTGCTCTCAGGTATTTCTTAGGTATGGAAGTCGCCAGGAGTAGTTCTGGAATCTTTTTTCTCAGAGGAAGTATGTACTCGATCTTCTTTAAGATACAGGAATGTTGGGGCGTAAACCAGCTAAGACACGTATGGAGCCTAATGCCAAGCTTGGGATTGATGGTGGAAAGGACATTGATCAAGAGCTATATCAACGATTAGCAGGTAGGCTTATCTACTTGTCACATACTCGTCGTGATATAGCCATTGCGGTGAGTGTTGTTAGTCAATTTATGTACTCACCCAAAGAGAGACATCTTGAGGCAGTCTATAGAATTCTGAGATATTTGACAAAGACTCCTGGAAGGGAATTGTTCTTTAGAAAGGGTGATCACAAGGCTATGGAGATTTATACTAATGCAGACTAAGTAGGTTCTTTAATGGATAGAAGATCAACATCAGGATATTGCACTTATGTTTAGGGTAAACTAGTAACATGAAGAAGTAAGAAGCAACCAGTGGTAGCTAAAAGTAGTGTAGAGGCAGAGTTTCGAGCATTAGCACATGGTATATGTGAGGGGATTTGGCTTGGTAGGCTATTGGAAGAGTTTAGGATCTCTAGTAATTCTCCTATGAAACTCTACTGCGACAACAAGGCAGTTATTAGTATTGCCCAAAATCCAGTCCATCACGATCGAACAAAGCATGTAGAGGTAGATCGTCATTTTATTAGAGAAAAAATTGACAATGGAAGCTTCTGCATGATATACATTCCCACTAATGAACAGACTGCCGACATCCTAACAAAAAGTCTCCACAACCAGAATTTCGAAGACCTGGTGAACAAGCTAGGAATGACAAATATTTACACTCCAGCTTGAGGGGGAGTGTGGGAATATTTGGTTTAGTACCGTATATTCATCTTTCCATATATAGTTTGTTTGATTTGTTTCCCGATTGTTTTGGGAAGTTACTGTATAGTAGGTTTTTAGGGATTCAGTTTCTGGCTTTCCTCTTATGGAGATCGAACATTGTATATATATTCATGTATTGTATCATTCAAAGATATATGAAATACAATCAGTTTTTCCCAAACTTACCTTTAGTTATCAAATTACCATGTCTTCTATACCTTATTTACATATGGTAATCTGATATATTACTAACAACGTAGGAGTATTTTATGTTTGGTCAAAATAATCATACAATAATAAATGAAAGTAAATAGGACACAACTTATTAAACATGAATAACCACTTTTTATTAATATCAAAATGTCATATTACAGAAAATCCCTATAATTGATTTTATATCCTTAGGGCACATATAGATCCTAACAATCTATGCCCTAAGCAAGTAAATGTGACATATTGCACATCCCCATGCCCTCGACATGTTCCTCGAATCTTCTGGCTGCCAAAGTGTTCATGAACGGGTCGACAAGATTGTCCTCTATATGATTTTGCAAACCATCACATTTCCACTCTCAACAAAGCCTTTGACAATATGATATTTTCTGTTAATGTGCTTACTCCTCTTATAATGCCTAAGATCCTTGGTATTAACTACTGCTGCACTGTTGTCACAATAGAGCACCATAGCTTTATCCATACCAGGAACGACCTCAAGGTCACTAAGGAATATACAGAGCCATACCACTTCATTAGATGCCTCACTGGTAGCCACATACTTAGCTTCTATGATCGAGTCAGCAATGCAAGATTGCTTAACACTCCTCCACATAACGGCACCACCTCTAAGGGTAAAGATAGATCTTGAAGTCAATTTTCTCGAATCCTGATATGATTGAAAATCAAAATCTATGTACGATATAGGAATAAGGTCCTGACCGGAATACATGATAACTCTATGAAATACAGTTATTTAACATACTTTTAAGCTTGTTAATTATTGTTATTTCAAGATAATATGCCTTAGTTTAAGTATTTTATATAATATTAGTTAGCTTGTTTTAGTTAAAGAATAGGTTAAAACAATTAGTTAATTCTAGTTTACTTTGGAATAGTTATTGTATTTAATTTTGATTTTTTTTTATTTCTTATTTTGTTTCAGTGGACTACGGTGTAAATGGAGTGAAGGCCCAGTGGAATAGAAGACTTATCATGGGTTATAGTTGAAAATCGTAACTTTGCTGCAAGCAATGTTGCAGCATGGACACAGCAAAGTGATCTAGTGCAGAATTAGAATAAGAGCATGTGGACTCAACCTTACTTTACAACTGGCCAAGATTCATTTATTCATTTAATGGTGCACGAAAGCTGTGGGGGAAGTTACCAAACTTAGGACCAAAAGAGGCACGTGGGAGCTAGGGCATCTTGAGAGTTGGGAGATAAAAGAGGAAAGTTAATGACAAAGGGAGGAGCCGTTTTCTGAGAGAAAAGCAGCCGCCAGAGAAGGGACGCAGAGAGCTGAAAGAGAAAAAAATAGAGAGGAAAAGTTGAGAAAAAAGAGAGCTGCAGAGCTTCCATTTTCACGCCGATTTTGGAGAGTGAGTTCAGGAGGAGAAGAATATAGGACGAGAAGGACCATCACTAGCCATTTGGAGTTTTTTCCTTTTTTCTACTCTTTCCTTGAATTATTTCTGGATTTTCATTCTCTGTTGAACATGAGATTTATATTCATGCTTGTTTTTGTAATCTTGAACATGAGCTAAATTTCTTTAGCTAGGATTGTTGATGGACCCGAAATTGGGAGGATGATTTGAATGTTTTGTTGAAATGTTGAGCAAATCTCATTCCTGTTCATCCGAGTGTTTTGAATGTTAAATTTCTATTGTTGATTGGCCATCAATTTATAGGAAACGAGGCTTTACTTAATTCTGGAAAGGTTAATTGGAGCTGGATATAACTTGGATGATACAAGTTCAATATGCTTTTTAAAGTTTATATTGATTTGTGAATGGTATAGGAATATATTATTTGCCTTGTATAACCCATTGAAATTGGTGCATGAATTTGTATTCTAAGAACTAGATTCACATTGGAATATGTTGAAAAAGGTTTAAAGAATTGTTAGTCATAATTAATTCGGAAGAATTTTGTGATAAAATTGAATTTCAGTTAACAGGACGGTTTTTGCTGCAGCATTTCCTACAGCATTCGGGTTAGACTTGTAATTGAGGGGGAATTGGCAATCCTAGCTTAATTCTTAATCTTGATTTACAAACTCTAGATTGAATATTGTTCTTTTTGTCTATTTTAGTGCCTTTTCATTATACCCATTTTATTTCATTAGTTTATTGCATTTTTCTTATTTTAATTCCTGAATTCAAATTGATTTGTGCTTTATTTCTTTTGCAATTTATTTTAGTGATTCAATCCCTGTGGAGACGATACTCAACTCACATTCTATATTACTTGTGCGATTACGTACACTTGCGTAGATTTATATACACGAAATAATAGCGAACAATACACTAGCATATAATTCCTCGTTCTTTGTAGATAGTTGAGTATATGCTTGACCACAGCCGAATGGTTCGGTCCCGGATTCGACTGATTTCGACTTACTATACCAACCGCAAAACAAATATCAGGCCTAGTGCATAACATAGCATGCATAAGACTACCTATTGCAGATGCAGAAAGTACATCTTTTATACTCTCCCTTTTCTCTGATGTCTTGGGATAGTCATTTCTAAAAAGCTTGATTCTCATTCTAAAAGGTTGGGCACCTTTCTTAGAATCTTTTACAGAAAACTGATAACTCTATGAAATAGAGTTATTTAGCATATTTTTAAGCTTGTTAATTGTTGTTATCTTAAGATAATATGTATTAGTTTTAATATTTTATATAATATTAATTAGTTTGTGTTAGTTAGAGGATGGGTAAAGATTTGTAGTTAATTTTGATTTTTTTTTTGGAATATTTATTATGTCGAATTTTGGTGTTGCCTTGCAGTGGAATGTGATGACTAACTTTCTTACAAATTATGATTTTCTTGGAATCAAAATTTGTATTATGTGTTAGTATATGTTTTGCCTAATTAGAATTAGGATTTATGTTTGAATGAATTCCGGTCAAAGTATTAGCCAGAATGATCTGAGCTACGATAGAAATTTATGATTTTATGTTGGTCAACATTTGATCAAAATAGTCAAAATTGGACCCAAAAGTCAACATATGATGGTTCTGTGGTATAACAGGCAGTATAGAGATTATACTGCGAAAAACCATCAATTACGGATAAATAAGTAAGTTTAAGGTACGGGATTATGTTAGAAAAATCAAGCACAATTTTTAGAGTAATAAGGACTAATGAGCTTTAAGTTCTAAGAAAAACCTAAACGCAGTCCATTTTTATGCAGATAAAATTTGGACTGCAGTTTAGTGAACAGTATTATTTTTTATGGAAAACAGTATTTGTTATATATGTATTACTATGAAAAGAGACTGTTTTTAAGTCTTAAAGCCAAATGGAGCCTTAGGTGTATGCCACCTAATCAAAAGATAAATATGTTATTATTTGATTTTTTGAAAAAGTTGGAAAGAAATCCAAGAACATTCTTGAACTTTTCCTTCCACTAATGGCCGGCCACCTATGGAGGGCTTGTGGCCAAATAAAATTTTTTAAGGGTTTGGTGAGCAATTTAAGGATTAAAAATAATTCTAGAAACAAAATTATTTTACACCTATAAATAGGTGTCTTTGGTGGAAATTTTTTTTAGGCATTTTTATTCAAAACACCCACCCAAACTCTTGCCATTTCTCTCCTCCCTTTCTCTACCCACAGCCGAACTCCATAAACAGAAAAATCCCATAGAGTGGTCAGAAATTTTAGTGAAGGACAACAACAAAACCCATTTCGGAAACCAAGCTAGCAAATCCCTCTTCGGTTTGGAGGTAATCTCTCAACCTCCTAAACCTTTAAATTCTGTTTTTCAAGCTGTTTATAGTGTATTTCCAGCTTATGTTGAAAGAGCTTAAGCTCATTTAATTATGTCCTTTTATTGCTTAAGTTGCCTAGAATGTGCTTGATTTATGTTTAGCATGTTTATGCTTTATTTTGGTGCTTGAATTGTGATGTATGCTCTAGAAAATGTGTAGATGTTATATGTGACCACTAGGTGTATGATGTATGTCCCCATAGGCTTATGTTCTGTGTTTAATGGCTGATTATGGTATTGAATGATTATATGTTAATCTAGGGTTCAAGAAAACTCTAGAGAAACCTAGAAAACCCAAGTTTGGTGAACTTCACCAAATGGGTTTGATAAAATAATTGAATGCATTAGATTGAATGAATGGGTGTGAGAACGTTAGATTACGTGCTATATGCTTGACGTAGGCTCACGGCTGACACCGTTTGAGGTAGGGTGTGCGTAAAATTACGTGAGAGCGAACCGAAACCAAAAACTGCCAGTTCGGGGGAAAACTGGGCAGTGAATTGGAAACGGTATTTTGAGGCCTTTCAAGGCCGAATTTGAGAAAACTCAAAACAGAAAAGTTGTAGGAAATTGAAAATTATAGGGGGCTGCATAGACAGTTTTTGAAAATAAGGCTCCAAAGGCCTTCATTTTTACCAAAACCCGTTCCCAGACTGCCCAAACCTATATGCACGGCCAGGCAGCTTCAACAAGGAAAAAGTATAAGTTAAGTTCAGAACTGGGTTTTTGTCAAAACATAAAAGTTGTAGAGTTTTTCAGTATCTAAAACTTTCATGAAGAAAAGTTTTTCAAAATCCAAACAGATTTTAAAGTAAAACTTAATCAGTAGAGCAAGCTCTGATTCAGAATTTTAAAACCGTGCATGCACAGGAAATTCCTGTACATGCACTGCCAATTTAACTGTTTTCAGCAAATTTCTATAAAACCAACACAGTTTTATTTAAAAGCAGTTTCAAATGATTAATTAAACTTAGTTTAGTAAGAAATAAATTAATTAAACAAATTAAGCAAGGTAAGCCAATTGGTAACCTATTATAATCATATAGGTTACCTAATTTTAATTGGGCCTAGTTATTTAAGAACAAAGGTTGTATGTTGGGCCTTAGGTCCAAGTTTATATAAGGTAACCTTTAAGGATACCACTTTAGTTATTGGGCCTTAGTAGCCCAACAGGCTTTTTAAAATTTCACCCAATATGGGCCTAGGTCTAAGGTTACTTATGGTAACCTAATAGGGTGCCCATACCAAGATCATTGGGCCTTAAGCCCAAAGTTAATTAAGTAATCAAACAGGATATCGTTTGACTACCATTAGGGCTTATGCCCTAGGGTTACACTTAGTAACCAACAAGAATATTGTTAAGCATATGAGGGGGACATATATCTAGGGTCACAGATAAATGCTGGTTAGGGTACCAACATTTAATTAAATAAGTTAAGGTAAGATAGGATGATTCTTATCTTACTTCCTTTTTTGGAAACAGGAGGTAACCTTTTGAGGTAACTTGTCGGAACGACAAACCCAGGACCTAGCGTTACCTGTAAGTACAACTCCGCCTACAGCATAGGCAAATGGTTTTATGAGTTTGCATGTTTTTAAAATATCATGCATTTATGTGTTATGTATGATGTATGTTTATTATTGTGACATCATGAGGCATGTTCACAAATAATAAATCATATGGTAAGAAGAAGATTATGTTTTTAAGAAAGAAATGTTTTAAGAAAAGGTTTTTAAGTATGGTATGTCGTACCGACCTGCTCTAGGTCAGGTTTGGTTCATGGTTTGAGTTGGACTGGGCTGGCCGCCCCAACCACTCCATGACTGCGCGCCACGGTACGTACACTTATAAGGGGCCCAAAACTAGGAAAGCAAAAATGAAAGCATAATTGGTTCATGCATTGCTTTATTAAGTTGTTTTGCGGGTTCAAGGTTGTACTTGTTGAGCCAAAGCTCACAACTTACGTTTATGCTGTAGGTAAGCTTCCTACTGGCAATTCTTGATACAAGACGGGGAAGCTTGGCAGGGCTGTCTGTGAAACGTGGGAATGAAGACTGCTACGCGTTTTGAAATATATATGTGTATGCTTTATTTAGTACAAGTCATTTTATGTCACTATAGTTTTGAAAAGTAAATACTAAATAAGTATTGTGTATGTTGTAAATAAATAAGTAGTAAAGTTTTTACTCAAATAGTTTTACAAAAGAAAAGAAAAAGAAAAAATATATATGTACGTTATTTCCGCATAAGTAAGTAAGTATGTTATTCTAGTATGTATGATAAATATGGTAATGGCCTACATAAGAACGGGTCGTTATAGTATGTTAAGTTAATATGTAAGATAAGTAACTGTAACGGCCTACATAAGGGCGGATCGTTACATGGAACCTGCGATGTCAAAAGAGTGGAGGCTTGATAACTCTATGAAATAGAGTTATTTAACATACTTTTAAGCTTGTTAATTATTGTTATTTCAAGATAATATGCCTTAGTTTAAGTATTTTATATAATATTAGTTAGCTTGTTTTAGTTAAAGAATAGGTGAAAACAATTAGTTAATTCTAGTTTACTTTGGAATAGTTATTGTATTTAATTTTGATTTTTTTTATTTCTTGTTTTGTTTCAGTGGACTACGGTGTAAATGGAGTGAAGGCCCAGTGGAATAGAAGACTTATCATGGGTTATAGTTGAAAATCGTAACTTTGCTGCAAGCAATGTTGCAGCATGGACACAGCAAAGTGATCTAGTGCAGAATTGGAATAAGAGCATGTGGACTCAACCTTACTTTACAACTGGCCAAGATTCATTTATTCATTTAATGGTGCACGACAGCTGTGGGGGAAAGTTACCAAACTTAGGACCAAAAGAGGCACGTGGGAGCTAGGGCATCTGTGAGAGTTGGGAGATAAAAGAGGAAAGTTAATGACAAAGAGAGGGAGCCGTTTTCTGAGAGAAAAGCAGCCGCCAGAGAAGGGACGCAGAGAGCTGAAAGAGAAAAAAATAGAGAGGAAAAGTTGAGAAAAAAGGAGAGCTGCAGAGCTTCCATTTTCACGCCGATTTTGGAGAGTGAGTTCAGGAGGAGAAGAATATAGGACGAGAAGGACCATCACTAGCCATTTGGAGTTTTTTCCTTTTTTCTACTCTTTCCTTGAATTATTTCTGGATTTTCATTCTCTGTTGAACATGAGATTTATATTCATGCTTGTTTTTGTAATCTTGAACATGAGCTAAATTTCTTTAGCTAGGATTGTTGATGGACCCGAAATTGGGAGGATGATTTGAATGTTTTGTTGAAATGTTGAGCAAATCTCGTTCCTGTTCATCCAAGTGTTTTGAATGTTAAATTTCTATTGTTGATTGGCCATCAATTTATAGGAAACGAGGCTTTACTTAATTCTGGAAAGGTTAATTGGAGTTGGATATAACTTGGATGATGCAAGTTCAATATGCTTTTTAAAGTTTATATTGATTTGTGAATGGTATAGGAATATATTATTTGCCTTGTATAACCCATTGAAATTGGTGCATGAATTTTTATTCTAAGAACTAGATTCACATAGGAATATGTTGAAAAAGGTTTAAAGAATTGTTAGTCATAATTAATTCGGAAGAATTTTGTGATAAAATTGAATTTCAGTTAACAGGACGGTTTTTACTGCAGCATTTCCTACAGCATTCGGGTTAGACTTGTAATTGAGGGGAAATTGGCAATCCTAGCTTAATTCTTAATCTTGATTTACAAACTCTAGATTGAATATTGTTCTTTTTGTCTATTTTAGTGCCTTTTCATTATACCCATTTTATTTCATTAGTTTATTGCATTTTTCTTATTTTAATTCCCGAATTCAAATTGATTTGTGCTTTATTTCTTTTGCAATTTATTTTAGTGATTCAATCCCTGTGGAGACTTTACTCAACTCACATTCTATATTACTTGTGCGATTACGTACACTTGCGTAGATTTATATACACGAAATAATCGTGAACAAGTTTTTGGCGCCATTGCCGGGGATTGAAATCATTAAAATTAATTGTAAGAGTTATTTAGTTTTAGTTCTTGTTTCTGCATTTGCTTATTGGTTGAGTTTTTGTATTTTCAGGAGCTTGTTTTTTCTACATGAATAACCAGCGAAACCAAGGTTGCTGCCCTTGGACCTAGAAATTGAAAGAACATTTCTAGCAAGGAGAAGGGAGCAACAAGTTTTTTCAGGTGTGGGAGAAATAGCAGAAAGAGTTGCTGTCAATATGGCTAATGATGGGCAGCAAGTGAATGTCAACAATCGAGTGCCTCAGCCAGTTTTGATGGATGACAGAGACAGGGCTATTCGAGACTACGCTGTACCTATTCTACATGGGCTCAATCCGGGCATTGTTAGGCCAGAAATACAGGCGCCACAGTTTGAGCTTAAGCCAGTCATGTTCCAAATGTTGCAGACCATGGGCCAGTTCAGTAGAATGGCAACAGAGGATCCCCATTTGCATCTCCGGTTATTCATGGAAGTGTGTGATTCTTTCAAGCTACCAGGGGTGTCCGAGGAAGCATTGAGGCTGAAGTTGTTTCCTTACTCCTTAAGGGATAGAGCTAGAGCCTGGCTTAATTCGCTGCCACCGGATTCAATAGCAACATGGAATGTCTTGGCAGAAAAGTTCCTCATGAAGTACTTTCCCCCAACCAAGAATGCCAAGCTCAGAAACGACATAACTGCATTCCAACAATCGGAGGGAGAATCTTTGTATGAAGCATGGGAGAGATTCAAAGAACTGCTGCAAAAATGCCCTTATCATGGGATTCCCCATTGGATTCAGATGGAAACTTTCTACAATGGGCTCAATGGGCAAACACGTACAATTGTTGATGCAGCTGCCAATGGTGCTCTTTTGGCCAAATCGTACAATGAAGCTTACGAGATTTTAGAGAGGATGGTCACCAATAATTATCAGTGGCCCACCGAGAGACTCAATGCTCGAAAGGCTACAGGAATTCATGAAGTGGATGCTATTACAGCACTCTCTGCTCAAGTGTCGAGTTTGACGAATATGATCAAGACTATGAACATGTCGGCTGGGGTTAATTCGGTACAATCGGTTGGCGTCAATTGTGTTTATTGTGGAGAGGGACACTTGTATGATGATTGCCCCTCTAATCCAGCCTCTGCTTGCTATGTGGGTAATTTCAACAGGAACAATCATTATGCAGCGCCGTACAATCAAGGGTTGAGACAATACCCAAACTTTTCATGGAGCAATCAAGGGGCCAGTTCTAGTGGAGCAAATGCTTATCATCGACCTTCTCACCCTCCGGGTTTTCCATCTCAGTAACCAAGAACTCAAGCTATGGACTCATCTAGCTCTTTGGAGAATTTGATCAAGGAGTATATAGCAAAGAATGACGCTAGAGTTCAGAGTCATGATGCAACATTGAGGAGCTTGGAGAATCAGATTGGGCAGATTGCAAACGCCTTGAATGTTAGGCCACAAAGCTCCCTACCAAGTAATAAAGAAGATCCAAGGAGGGAAGGAAAAGAACATTGTAAGGCAATCTTATTAAGGAATGGAAGGGAGATCGAGCGAAGTGAAAAGCCAAAAGCTGTGCAGAAAGAGCCCACTTCAATCCAAGGACAAGATGAGCAGCATCAACAAGAAGAAATTCTGGTGAAGAATCAACCATCGGACTCTGTTGTAGAAAATGCTACAGTATTTACGCAGCATTCTGGAGCAGCAGAAAGCAGTGAAATCAGGCCTCCTCCACCATTTCCTCAGCGGTTTCAAAAGCAGCAAAAGGATGGTCAATTTCGTAAATTTCTGGACGTCTTGAAACAGCTGCACATCAACATACCTCTTGTTGAAGCCTTGGAGCAAATGCCTCATTATGCCAAGTTCATGAAAGACTTGGTCACTAAGAAGCGTCGACTTGGGGAATTTGAGACTGTAGCTTTGACAGAAGAATGCAGT
The DNA here is from genome assembly GCA_025413025.1 of Ficus hispida. NCBI lineage: Eukaryota > Viridiplantae > Streptophyta > Magnoliopsida > Rosales > Moraceae > Ficus > Ficus hispida. The sequence continues at coordinate 5,597,175 of CM046372.1, read as the reverse complement.
GCCATTTTGCAGAACAAACTCCCTCCTAAGTTGAAGGACCCGGGAAGTTTCACAATCCCATGTTCAATTGGAACCCACTACTTTGGTAAGGCATTGTGTGACTTGGGAGCAAGTATTAACTTGATGCCGATGTCCATTTTCAAGAAGTTGGGAATAGGAGAAGCTCGGCCCACTACAGTATCCTTGCAGCTTGCGGATAGGTCTATTGCTCTTCCTGAAGGAAAGATTGAGGATGTTCTTGTAAAGGTCGATAAATTCATTTTTCCTGCTGATTTCATCATCCTTGATTATGAGGCGGATCGAGAAGTGCCAATCATCTTGGGAAGGCCATTTCTTGCTACAGGCCGCACCTTGATTGATGTGCAAAAAGGCGAGTTAACTATGAGGGTGCAAGACGAGCAGGTGACTTTTAATGTGTTCAAGGTGATGAAGTTTCCTAATGAGATGGAGGAGTGCTCTGCCATATCTGTCATTGATTCCTTAGTGGCTGAAGAGCTTGAAACTAATAACCATTGGGAGTTGATGCAACTTCCCTCATCCTTAGAATCAGTTGAAGTTGAAAATGAAGTTGTTGAGCAGCTAGCTTGGTTAGACACCAATACCATTATGCCTAGACCTCAAAGGAAGTTTGAGTCGCTGGATTTGTCGAACCGTGAACACCAACCACCCAAGTCATCAAGAGAAGAGCCACCAGTCCTAGAATTGAAGCCTTTACCACCTCACCTGAAATATGCATATTTGGGAGAATCTTCAACTCTTCCGGTGATCATTTCGGTTGAGTTGACAGCAGATCAGGAGGAGAGGTTGCTTGACATTTTGAGAGAATTCCAAGGCGCCATCGGGTGGACAATAACAGATATAAAGGGTATAAGTCCCTCATTTTGTATGCATAAGATTCTCTTGGAGGATGATAGGCAAGGTTCCATAGAGGGTCAGAGAAGAATGAATCCAATCATGAAGGAGGTTGTCAAGAAGGAGATCATTAAGTGGTTAGATGCTGGGATAATATATCCAATTTCTGATAGTTCTTGGGTAAGCCCAGTTCAGTGTGTTCCTAAGAAAGGGGGAATTACTGTTGTGGAGAACGAAAACAATGAATTGATTCCTACAAGGACAGTAACAGGTTGGCGGATTTGCATGGATTACAGGAAGCTTAACAAAGCCACACGGAAGGATCACTTTCCGCTCCCATTCATTGATCAGATGCTAGATAGATTGGCAGGGAAGGAATTCTATTGCTTCTTGGATGGATATTCAGGTTATAATCAGATTGCCATAGCCCCGGAGGATCAGCACAAGACTACATTCACTTGCCCATTCGGTACATTTGCTTTTAAAAGGATGCCATTCGGTCTTTGCAATGCTCCTGCTACTTTTCAGCGATGCATGATGGCGATTTTTACTAACATGGTGGAGCAATTTGTGGAGGTGTTTATGGACGATTTTTCTGTTTTTGGAGAAAACTTTGAAGATTGCCTCACAAATTTGGCAAGGGTATTGAAGCACTGTGAAGAAACCAATTTGGTTCTCAATTGGGAAAAGTGTCACTTTATGGTCAAGGAGGGCATAGTGTTGGGACACAGAGTTTCGAGAAATGGCCTTGAAGTTGACAAAGCAAAGATTGCCATAATTGAGAAGCTGCCGCCACCATCAAATGTAAAAAGGATTCGGAGTTTTCTTGGACACGCGGGTTTCTACAGAAGATTTATCAACGATTTCTCCAAAATTTCTAAGCCTCTTTGCAGCCTATTAGAGAAAGACAGCCAATTTATCTTGGACGAAGCATGTTTGTTAGCCTTTTCAGAGTTAAAACGGAAGCTCATCTCAGCGCCAATTATTGTAGCACCGGATTGATCATTACCGTTTGAAGTTATGTGTGATGCAAGCGATTAGGCTGTGGGGGCTGTTTTGGGGCAGCGCAAAAGCAGGGTATTTCATCCCATTTACTATGCTAGCTGTAACGACCCGACTTGCACAGGTCGTTACCATACATACATACATACATACATTCTTACTTATTTAACGTAAACAGCGGAAATTTTTTTTTTAATATATATAACGCGTATGAGCGATTAGCCATATATATATATATACGGCGCGGATAAGCGGAAAGCATAGTAATGTCAGGATGTTCGGAATACAAAATCATATACATATAAAGAAACAAAACGCGTAGCGGCTATTAATCCCACATTTCACAGTTCGCCCTGCCACGCTCGCCATCTTGTATCAACAACTGCCCATAGGTTGCTTACCTACAGCATAGACGTAAGACGTGAGCTTTCGCTCAGCAAATACAATATAATTATCCGCGAAAATACAACTCAAAACATAATTCATCACAATCTTATAACATAGCATCTCATATCATAACATATCATACTCTTACATAGCATCTCATATCATAGTATTTCCTACTTATCTCATCGTATCGTAACATCTCATACATAACATATCATAGCGTTGCATAATATATGCATGAACCGATTATGCTCGTATTATGCCATCATATGCATTCTTAACTTATCTTGTTTATGGGCCCCATAACATAAGTGTACGTACCGGGCGTGCTCTATGGGCTTACTCTTGCCATAGCTCAACCCGACCTGACGCGGGTCGGTACGACACGGCAAGCTCGCCTGCCATCATACTTTCTTTTCATGATCTCATAATTGATCTTGTTAGTGAACATGCTTCGTGATGTCACTAAACTTAAGTCATACTTATATCTTAACATCATGCCTTATCTCATAATCATAAACTTGATATCATCATAATAATCATAAGCTTAATATCATAATAATCATAATATCGCATCAAACAATTCTAGCATACATTTATATCACATTCTAATAGCGATCATTCATCATACTTGGGTAAGTATACAACGGAAAGTCTATGCTGTAGACGGAGTTGTACTTACCAGTTTCTAACTCTCAAATTTAGCGTTTCTCCTAACCGAGTGGTTTTCCTGTTTTCACAGAAAAATCATAGGATGAGAATCATCCTATCATAGTATCATACAACCCTAGTTATTAACTTATCTCAGTATAAGGATATCAAAAACATAGCATAAACATTAAAATCTTACTATCCTTTAAAACACTAAAATTCTTGAAAACAAATTATATTTGAAGTCAGTCTTTTATTTGATCCTTTTCTAACAAATTTGTTCCAAATTTGAAAATATTTCCTTCATGAAAGTTGTAGACCTTGAAGGTTCCTACAACTTCTGTTTTAAACTTAAAATCCAAATCTGACTTAAACATGCTTGTTTCTGCCTTTGAAAATTCTTCGACCAGTTTTCTTAACCTTGAAATAGGTCTCGGGTTTTTTGTAAAAACGAAGGTCTTAGAGGCCTTATTTTCAAAAACTGTCTGTGCTAGCCCCTAGGATTTTCCCTTCTCTACAACTTTGTAGTTTTAACTTTTTCATGATTCGGCCTCTAAGAGCCTCGAAATTCGCTTTCCAAAATACTGTCCAATTTACCCCGAAACTGGCAGTTTTTTTTTGTTCGGTTTGGTTTTTAGGTAACTAACGTGCACACTACCTCAAACGGTTACCCCGTGAGCCTATATTAAGCATGCAGGCGTTACCTAACCATTTCATACTCATACAATCAGATCTTACTCATATAATTTTTGTAAAACAAAAATCCTACACTTGCATAAAAATCCTATTTCGAAACTAGCATATCGAAACCGAAAACTATCAACTACACATAAAGCATAGTACTTGAATTTACTTTTCATAAACTCATGCTTATACATAACATCACACTCATAATCTTCTTATCAAAAACGTGAATGAAAACTTGAGGTTAAAGAGTTTACCTCAAGCTTCACAAAACAATTCTAGCTTAAGGTTTTGGAGGTTTTCTTTCTCACTAGACCAACACCACAAACCGAATCTGTTTTCAACTCTTTCTCTCACTTTTTGTTCGGTTCCTAAGGAAAAGAAGAAGCAGATAATGAGCTGCCAATCTATGGTTTATTGTCCAAAAGATCATATATGTTCGTACCACCTCCTATTTATAGGTGAATGTTTTGTTCTTACCTTGCTAGTTAGTCCTCCAAAAATCTTCATTTTGCACACAACCCTTGTGTGTTGGCCGGCCATCCTTGGCCCTAGACATTGAGTAAGCATAGCTAAGGTGACTTATTCACCAAAGCTACCATGCTATGTGGCATGTTCTCAAGATGGCTGGCCATTAGGTGATGAGGTGCCAAAATTCTAGCTAGTCTAGGAGGCAAAACTTGATTGGTTAATGCATAAACTAAGCCATGGTGTGTCATTCACCCATTGGCTGGTTTTGGTGCTGAATTTGCAAGCCTTGGCTTGCCAAAGAAGAAAGCTAAATGGATGACTCATCAAGGCTAAGAAGCTTAGTCATCAAAGCTAGAAATTTGATGTGTGTTTTCCTCGTGATGGCCGGCCATATGTGGCAACATAAGCTTGGTTTTATCAAGCCAAGCAAGCAAGGCTATAAGCTTGCTCACCAAAGCTATAAACTACACTTGTCATTCTCTCTAAAACTTTGAGAAATTATGACTTCTAAGCTGCATATTAATCCCCAAGAGTAACATATTTACTCAATGGAATCATGTGGTGGCCGGCCATGGAAAATTCAAATGGAAGAAAATAGTTAGATTAACTAAGTTAACAAACCTAGTTACTTTCTTGGTTTTAACATAACTATGGTAACTAAATTTTGTAACCAATCCTTGGCTTAGTTGAATTTGAATGCTTAGTAAGAAAATCTATCATAATTTTCTTGAAATTCTTCATAAGGTGGCCGGCCATACCTTGCTAAGTGTGAAAGTTGCAAAATGCAACATAGCTTAGTATACAAAACTACTTTGCTTACTAGGCAAGGTTAAAATTGTGTGGTATCAAATTCTAATGAACTTCAAATTTTTCATACCTTGCCTATTGGTCCTTAAGAGCAAAATATCAGCTCATTAACCCTTAATGTGGCCGGTTCCCTTAAGTATAAGTGTAGGCAAATGATTGGTCAATTTTGAACCAATCTAAACCTAACTTGATTCCTTGATTTCCAACTAGGTTAACCAAATTTAAAAATCATCATAAACTAAATTGAACTAGGAAATCTAACTAGAAAAATCCGTAGTTCCATAAATTTACAAATTTATCTATCAAATCACAATTTTTCACAAAATTGCATTTTGGCCCCTAAAGGCAAAATATTTGCACTTTAGTCCCTATAGGGTGACCAATTTTCAAAGTGAGATTTGTCATTCTTTTTAAGACAAGGTATCACCGATTAAGACCTTACTTGGCTTAACTCCTAAACACAGTTCATTTTCATACTGGCATACATATTCAGATACTGTTTTCAACTGATAACAGTATACTTGCACTGGACCATTATCCAGAATTTATCTGAACTGCGTCTAGGGTTCTCTTAATATTAGAAACTTCTAACAGAGAATCATATATCATAGATTTGCCTTTTATTACAAAAAGGTCTTTCAAAGAATCTAACATAACACATAAACATTTCTTAATTACAAACTTTGATTATTCATAACAGAAATCAAAATTTGTAAACAAGCTGATCATTACATTTTATACCATTTTACTCAAAAGGTCACTTGCTTTACAAAGCAATAATTTTTTTTGGAGTCTTATAAAAACATAAGAACTCATAATATCTAATAAAAACCCTAAGCTGGGCTTTTCATAAATACCTTCAGGGCATAATTCAAATATCTGTACAAGACATTATGACGTTGGGAAATTCTAGTTATTACACTAGCAAGACTCTTTCAGGAGCCCAACTGAACTACACAGTAACAAAGAAGGAGTTGTTGGCTGTTGTCTATGCCTTTGACAAATTTTGAGCCTATCTGATAGGAGCAAGGGTCACGGTTTTCACAGATCATTCAGCCATCAAATACTTGGTAGAGAAGAAGGATGCTAAGCCAAGGTTAATTAGATGGGTGCTTTTGCTTCAAGAATTCGACCTCGAGATCAAGGATAGGAAGGGCACGGAGAATCAAGTGGCTGACCATTTATCTCGGTTGGAGAAAGCTGAGAAGGGCACAGATTTAGAAGCTATTAAGGAGGTCTTTCCCGATGAGCAGCTTCTTGTTGTGAATCGAGTCTTAACTATGGTGCCATGGTATGCGGATTTGGTGAACTACCTAGTTAGTGGGTTGATGCCTCCTGATTTGAATGCCTATCAACGAAAGAAGTTCCTGCATGAGGTTAAGTTTTACTATTGGGATGAGCCATACTTGTTCCGGAAATGTGCAGATCAAATACTAAGGCGGTGTGTTCCTGAGGAAGAAATGGAAGAGGTACTGCATCAATATCACAATTCACCCTATGGAGGGCATTTTCAAGGTGATAGAACTGCAGCAAAAGTTTTACAATCAGGCTTTTATTGGCCAAGCTTGTTTCGGGATGCTCGTAATTTTGTATCAAAGTGTGATAGATGTCAAAGAGTTGGTAGTATCTCAAGAAGACATGAAATGCCTCTAACCAACATCATCGAGGTGGAGTTGTTCGATGTGTGGGGGATTGACTTTATGGGTCCCTTTGTTCCATCTTTTGGCAATCTTTACATACTGGTGGCAGTAGATTACGTCTCAAAGTGGGTGGAGGCCGTTGCCCTTCCTACAAATGACTCGAAGGTGGTGATGCAGTTCATGAAGAAGCAAATTTTCACAAGATTTGGCACCCCAAGGGCAGTAATCAGCGATGAGGGGACACATTTTTGCAGCAAGTACTTTGAGGCATTGCTAGCAAAGTACAACGTCCACCATAGAGTTGCTACAAGCTATCACCCACAGACTAATGGGCAAGCCGAGGAGTCTAACAAGCAAATCAAGTCCATCTTGGAGAAAACTGTAAGCCCTACTAGAAAGGACTGGTCCAAAAGGTTGGATGATGCAATATGGGCCTATAGGACTGCCTACAAAAGTCCAATTGGAATGTCTCCGTACCAATTGGTGTTTGGGAAAGCATGTCATTTACCTTTGGAGATGGAACACAAGGCTTATTGGGCGCTCCAACAACTGAATATGGACATGAATGCAGCCGGAGAAAAGAGATTGATGCAACTCAATGAGTTAGATGAGTTTAGGTTGCAAGCATATGAGAACTCTAAGCTCTATAAGGAGAAGGTCAAACGGTGGCATGACAAGAGAATCATGAGCAGAACTTTCGAGCTGGGGCAGCAAGTTCTTTTGTTCAATTCAAGATTGAAGCTATTCCCAGGAAAGTTAAAGTCTCATTGGTCAGGTCCGTTCACAATTGCTACTGTATTTCCTCATGGAGCAGTGGAATTGCAAGATGACAGGTCTGGAAGGAAGTTCTTAGTAAATGGACAGAGAGTTAAGCATCATTGGGGAGGTCCTGTAGATCGTTCTAAGACCTCCATCACTCTCAAGGAAGCTTGAAAAAAAGGAAGTAGTCAGGCTGATGACTTAAAAACAAGCGCTTTTAGGAGGCAACCCAAAATTATTTTCTTGTTTTGTTATTTTGTTTTATTTATATTTGTATGAGTTGTCAATTCATTAGTTGTTAAGAAATTTGAACTAATTTGAAGATATTTTGCTATGCAAAAATAGGCCTAGGACTCAGCTTTCGAGTACAATCTGTGCAATAAAATGCTCGGGAATGCTACAGCAAAGCTGTAGCAAAGTTGGGCAGAGTTGAGCAACAATCTGTATTAAAATGCTGCGGGAATGCTACAGCAAAGCTGCAGCAAAGTTGGGCAGAGTTGAGCAACAATCTGTATTAAAATGCTGCGGGAATGCTACAGCAAAGCTGCAGCAAAGTTGGGCAGAGTTGGAGGTGCAATCTGTATTAAAATGCTGTGGGAATGCTACAGCAAAGCTGCAGCAAAGTTGGGTAGAGTTGAGCAACAATCTGTATTAAAATGCTGCGGGAATGCTACAGCAAAGTTGGGCAGAGTTGGAGGTGCAATCTGTATTAAAATGTTGCAGGGAATGCTATAGCAAAGCTGCAGCAAAAAAAAAAAAAAAAAAAAAAAAAAAAACCATTATATATATATATTTATCGGTCCCAACCCTACACGTCCCACCTTGTTTGTTTTCTCCTTCAGCGCCGACTAAGCAGCAAAATCCTCCAAAACCACCGACCTCCCATTGTTGCCACTCAACTGCATCCGTCTCCGACCAGACTCACCGGTGCAGTCTCCTTCCTGTCGCTGGAATCACCCCCCGCCAATCCACCAATCGGCCATTCACCGCCCGACCCACACAGCCAGATTCGTCCGCGCCAGCCACCATTCGGCCCCAAGTGAAGCTGCCCGTCTAATCCTCGTTTCTGACCAGCTCAGAGCGCCCAGCGAGAGCACATTCGGCCATCCACCCTGTAACGACCCGCCTAGCACAGGCCGTTACCATACATACATACATACTTATCTTCTCGTACATACTTACATACTTATGAAACACAGCGGAATTTTTTTTTTTATATGGCATACGAGTGCAACATATAAAAGTGTCTTTATCAAAATATTTACCATAACATAATTACGTAAAGGACAAAACGCGTAGCGGCTACATTTCCCACATTTCACAGTTTGCCCCGCATGCCTTTCCATCTTGCATCAACCATTGCTGACGGTTGCTTACCTACAGCATAAACGTAAGACAGTGAGCTTTCGCTCAGCAAGTACAACCTCCTATACCGCGACATAAACAAACATGATCTAATATTTCACATACTAACTTAACTTACCATAATATATCGTACATATCATGACTTCATTTATCATAGCATAGCATACATCATCATGCATGGTCCATTTATGCTTATTTTATGCTCAATTCATCCTTAACTTACTTTCATTTCTTATCTTACTTATGGGCCCCTTACTTGTGTGTATGTACCGGGCGCGCGACTATGGAGTGGTTGGGGCGGCCAACCATTTCCAACTCAAACCATAGTCCAACCCGACCTTACTCGGGTCGGTACAACACAGCGACTTGCTCGCCATCTTACTTTCCTTTCATCTTGTCATGTCATACTTGATCTTATTTTATAAGATTTTGTGAACATGCTTCGTGCTCTCATAATTCCATGATTCATGAAATCATAACATAATATTCATCATAAACATACCTTAACTTATCATACTACATAACCTAGTATACAACATATGACATATTGCATAGCATATCAATAACATAACATAACAACAATAACATTACTTAGCACTAACAATATAACATAGCAGCAACAACAACATAACATAGCATCAATAATAACATAGCATAGCATCAACAATCGCATAACATACATCCCTAGCATACATCTAACATACTTGGGCAAGTACCACAACAAAGCCTATGCTGTAGGCGGTGGTTGTACTTACCTCTCTTGCTATGTCCTGCGTTATGCTGCTTCTTCTCTGAGTACAGCTGCAGGTTCTCTCCTGCTCCTTGAAGGACATAGGTGAGGTTCTTAGTTAGTGTTGCAGAATGTTGATACTCTAATCAACATGCTTACATAATCCTAATTGTATGTCCCTGATACTAGATGTCTTACTGGGTTATAGATAGTAACCATATTATAAATAGAACCCAATATGAATTAATTCTTTAAGAGGTTACGTTGGATAACCTCATGTGCTAAACCCTATACATACTGTCAGGGTTGATTACTTTCCTAACCTTGGGCTTTATCATAATTATTGGGTTTCCTTAATTAACCCTATATCTTAGCCCAATTTATTACTCTTGGTATCCTTTAGGGTTATCTTGATTAACCCTTAAGGTTAATAATAGTTGAACTCTTAATTAACTAAAGTTAACCCTATATGGGTTAAACTTGAGCTTTAGGCTTTGGCCTAGTAACTCGGATATTATATCCGGTTATTACCCGTAATCATTTTGCTTACCCAATTTGGTTTAAAAAATCCATTTTCCATTTCCTTGGAAACTTGGGTAATTTTAACTTCAAAAATCGTTTACTTAACTTATAAAAATTCATATCCTTAAAATAGGTTTTTATAAAATCATTTAGGACTGGAAACTGCCTTTGAAACAGTTTCCCTAGTCAAAACAGTGGTTTTGGAAAAGATACAATTTTTCTGTACTGTTTTTAGAAAATCCTGTGCAGGAATTTCTTGTTTCCTGCACACTCTTTAGAAATCCGTGTCAGTTTAAAAATCTAAATTGAATTTGAAAAAGTTTTCTTCACGAAAGTTTTAGATCTCGAAAAATCCTAAAACTTTTGTGTTTTGAGAAAAATCCAGTTCTGCTTGTATTTGCGTCAGTTTTTGTTTGAAACTGGCTGATCCTGTAAACTGGGTCTGGGCAGACCAGCCACGGATTTTTGTAAAAACAGAGACCATTGGAGTCTCATTTTGGGATTCTGCCCACCCTGTCCCCTAGGAAAAACCCTCCTGAACAACTTTTATGTTTTAAGTTTTACCCAGTTCGGCCTCTAAAGGCCTCAAATTTCACTTTTCCCGAAACTGGCCAGTTGGCACCCGAACTGGCAGTTTTTCGGTTTAGAATTCGTTTTACGTCCTAGACGTGGAATCTAGCTCGACCAGCCACCGCGGGAGCTCTAATACACACATGCAGCGGTTTTCTAGCATAAATTTTCTTTAATCACAATTTCTAACATCACCATGCAAATTAAAATTCACATCATGCATCAACATATAAAACCCTAGCCATACAACAAACACTTAGCATGCAAAATCACAAAATTAAGAGCAAGCATGCAATCAAAATCAAACCACCCTTAGTTCTAGATCAAGCACAAACTTTAAATCCTAAACTTGGGCACAAAATAAAATTGAGCTTATACTCTTACAAATTCAACTTGAAATACACCTAAATTTCAAATTGAAATGCTCAATTTAAAAGGTTTGAGGGCTAGGGATGATTACCTTGATTAGCCCCAAATTTTTGGGTTAGGGTTTAGCTTGAAATTTTCCTCCCACCTTGGCTCCACCAATCGGTTCTTCCACCAAGTTTTGCACCCAAAAACTTGAGTTGAATCCTTGGTAATTTCTTGAACCAAAACTAACCACTAACCAACCAAAAAATTTCCTCACTTTTCCTCCCTAAAACACAAAATTTTAGGGAGTAGAGGAAAAACCGCCCCCCCAACAACCCTTTTCCTTAAGGATTGCAAAATTTTTCTTAGTTCTAGCTCACCCTTGGATTTTCGGATTTTTGAGAGAGAATTTGGCAAGAGCTTGGCTGCTTTTTCCCATTTTTTTTCAGCCAAAAACCGCCCCCCCCCCCCCCCCAAGGTCCTATTTATAGGTGAAAGTTTTGGCCTTTTTTGTAAATACTTTTGGTTCTCCTTTTTCCTACAAGTCCATGGAACAAAAATATTTCTATTTTGGCCCCAAAAGGAGCACAAATTTACACAAAAAAAGGGGTGAGGTGGCCGGCCATCACCTTGTGGAAGAAGCAAAATTTTGTTCTAGAACATGACACTTGTCATTCAAGGCTTGGTTCATGGAATTATGATGTCATAATTCCAAATAAAAATGATGTCATAATTTAAAAGGTAAATGATGTCATCCTAAGGCCTTGATTGGCTACTTTTTGAAAAGCAACCCAATTTAAGCTAACACAGATAAATCTAATACTGTGTTTAATAATACACAGTACAATTCAGTACTGTTTTACTTGACTGTAGTCCAAAATTCATCTGTGTAAAAACGGACTGTATAAAATTTTTTCTTATTTTTCCGAGCCCTTTTGGTCATTAGTTCCCACTAGGTGTGCTTGATTTTCTAAGGTGGTTTTTAAAACCTATGCATGCTATCTTAACCGTAAAGACGATTTTCGCAGTATACTTTATTTTTCAATACTGCAAAATCACTCCTTTGACCGTTCTTGGTCAAACTTTGACTTTCGTAAAATCATGTACTTTTCGTCCCCTTTTTACTCAAAAGGTCCGTTTCTAATCTACATAGTCCATTTTGAGTTTTATTGATACTGAAAACTCATAAAATGTAAGAAAACTCTTAACCGAGTTTCTCTTTCAATAATACCTTGATGGTATACATTTAATTCCTTTGAAAGGAAATAGTAACATCGGAAAATCTAGGTATTACACACCCAATCACCTGTCCGCGTCAGTCATTCCGGTTCCCATACCGAGATGCCTCGCACTAAGAAACTTGCTCACAAGCGAATGGGTCGAAAACCCACGAACTCCACCACCAGTTACCGGACATTTCAAACAGAGTCCGACAATGACAGGTATGACAAATACACCTCAGATCGCACGTTTTGTATGGAAAAAGGTTTTTTGCTGCAGAATACCCCAACGATGGGGTATGAGGATTTTGTCTACTCCATCATTGCCCAGCACAAGTGGCAGCAATTCTGCTCTCACCCACCTGACGCGGTCGTGCCCATTGTTCAGGAATGCTATGCTCATCTTGCACGGGAAGGACAGCAAACTGTCTACGTTCGCGGGATACAGGTGCCGATTGATGCTGACATATAAATCAATTTTACGACCTTGCGGGTGGTGAAACGTCTCATACTGAATATGTCACTAATATCTCGGCTGAACAATTGAAGTGTGCTTTGACAAATGTGTGTGTGGCTGACACTGAATGGACGGTTTCGGCTCAAGGGAAATTGACAGTGCCAAGAGCCACCCTTACACCCCAGTGTAAGGTGTGGTACCATTTTCTGAAGAATAGATTGATGCCGTCAACCCACATCCAGACTGTTTCCCAGGGTCGGGTTCTCTTGCTTGACTCAATAATCTCTGGTCGGTCCATTGACGTGGGTGCTATCATTTTCCAAGCGCTTGGATCGTGCGCTGCCAAGAAATGTGGCAGTCTTTGGTTCCCATCCCTGATCACGAGCCTTTGTGTCAACAATGGTGTTCCAATCTTCAACAATGAGGAGCGGCTTCTATCGGCAAAGGGGGCTATTACCAAGGTCTCGATAGTGCGTTTGCTCCACACTAAGCTATCCGGAAGTTCGTCCAACCCATTCCCCAATGAGGAAGAGGAAGCGGGTCAAGTTCCGCCAGAGCCAACAAAGCGCACTGCCACTGCATCTACCAGCCAGGGATCCATACCAGCAAATCTGGCTCACTCTCTTCATTTGCTTGAACAACGGCTTAGCCAAACTGAAGTTCAGCAATTTTAGATGATGGAAATGATGCAACAAATGCACTCTCAACAGCAGGCATTTTGGACATATACGAAGCATCGTGATATGGCCTTGAAGAAGTCCTTACAGAAGAATTTCACCAAGCCCATTTTTCCATTCCCAGAATTTCCAGATGATGTGCTCGCATGGCCTGCTGACGATGACATTGCTGATGATGTTAACCGTGAGAGTGATGACGACTGAGACGAAGCACCAATGTCCCCTCCCTTCAGGGAGTGTCCTTTTTACCCTACTCTTTTTATTATCTTCCTTTGTTTTGTTTTAGGAATGTGCTGTTTTGTTTGATGTGTTTTGTCCAGCAGTGAGGACACTGCTGATTTTAAGTTTGGGGGTAGGGAGTTTGTTTGTTGGTTTGAGTTTGTTTTGTTTTTGTTTAAAAAAAAAACATTTAAAAATTAGAATGTTTTGTTTGCTCTGGTTTTCCTATAGCAAGGTTGATTTGAGGAAATTCTATGAAGAGTAATAGTGTTTTGAAATTCTCAGAATATAGAATGAATTGGCATGAGTTGAGTGTGGTTGATGTTTATTATTGGTTTGCTCCTTAAATGAGACTGCTTGAATGATGCACATGATACTATAGTTTTGTGTTTCGTTTGATAAACTTAGGAAATTTGAAATCATGGTGAGAGTTTGGGATTTGAGAACTGATTGTATGAAACCTTCGAGGCGAAACGGTAAGAAGCCAAGTATCCTGAGATGAATTGATATGTATTTAGAGTATGGATATTTCAAAAAGGGCTGTTAAAAAAAAAATTTACTCCGCTATTTGGAATTGCCTAGTAACCAGGAGTAACATGAGCCCCATGTGTACTTTTGCGTCAAAAAGTGATTCTGAATATGAGTAGGCCATAATAAATCTGATTAGTGACGTTGCTGAGTAACCGGGTGTCTTCATCACCAATGTTGACATTCGCGTAAAAAGGTGACAGTGACATGAAGATTCAAAAAAAAAAAATCAAAATTAAATACAATAACTATTCCAAAGTAAACTAGAATTAACTAATTGTTTTAACCTATTCTTTAACTAAAACAAGCTAACTAATATTATATAAATACTTAAACTAAGGCATATTATCTTGAAGTAACAATAATTAACAAGCTTAAAAGTATGTTAAATAACTCTATTTCATAGAGTTATCACACCCCCAAACTTAAACCATTGCTCGTCCTCGAGTGATGCCAAAATAAACACAAACATAATACACAAAAAGAAACTCAAAACACAAAAAACAGAAAAAAAAAAAAAAAATTTCTCAAGATGCTGAATAAGTTGATTCTCCAATCTCAGAAGTGCTTCTTAATTTCCAACTCATAGTCAAATTGGCATTCATTAAGTATCAAGGCTCATTGGATTAGAAGAAATAGTGAGAGTGGTAGCTAAAATGCATCAGATTGCTGCAGACAATGCTATAGCATTGACACAACAAAGTTACATTAGTGCAGAACTAGAAGAAAAGCCTGTGGACCCCAGTTTTGCTTTACAGCTGGTAAAGACTCATTTAAACATTAAGTTTGTGTAAGACAGCTGTGAAAAAGTTACCAAACTTAGCAACCAAGAGGACACGTGGAGCTAGGGCATCTGTGGGAGTTTGGAGATAAAAAGGAAAGTTAATGAGAAAAAAAGGGGAGCCGAAATACACCAGCCGTGAGGAGGGAGAGAAGAGGAAAGAGAACTGAAAGGAGGAGATTGGTGTAGCTTTCACGGCTGGGGATCTTCGGCTAGAGAAAGAGATTTCATTCATGCTAAAGATCTTTCCATTTCTTTTTTCAGTTCTTCCTAATCCTTGTCTCAATCTTTTGAAATTTTTTTTTCTTTTCTCGTTGGATTGATGAATATGTGGAGTGAGATTTATATTTGTAATTTCTTTAATTTGAACATGAACTAAATCCTCTAGCTAGGATTATTGATGGAACCAAGGTTCTAATGAAGATTTAGATGTTGAGTTAATTGTGCAGTGAATTTTATTTGGGTTATTCAAGCGGTCGTTATTGTTTAATATTTGTTGATTGACTGGCCATCAATTGATAGAATATACAAACTAGAATTAATTCTGAGAAGATTAATTTTGGTTGGATTTAACTTGAATAATATAAGTGAATGATATAGGAATATATTATTTTCTTGTACAACACATTAAAATTGTTGCTTAATATTATGTTTGGAAAACTGAGATACATAGGGATATGTTAATGTTGGTTTGAAGAACTAGAAGCACGACATCTTTCGGAAGAGGATAGTGTAGAATTTTAGTTGACTGGATAACTTTGCTGCAGCATTTCCTATAGCATTTGTAGTCAGATTTGCAACTAAGAGGAAATCAATAATTCTAGCCATCACCCATCATTGATTCACAATCTAAGCCTTTGATATTGTCACGTTTTATCTTTTGTTTACATTTTTAATTATACCCATTCATTTATATTCAGTTTTAGTGATCTCTGGTCGCCTCACCAAAGAGCATTGTATTGCTTCTCACTTCTTTGCAATAGAGGTTCTGAAGCTCGTAAGAAGATCAGGCCAGGGTTGAGCCCTGGGATTTGACGGCGGACTTAAAAAGCCACCTACAGACGCTTTACGCCCAATCATTCCGGATAACGCTTGCATCCTCTGTATTACCACGGCTGCTGGCAATGAAAGTGCTTTTGGCTCGACATCGTTTGTTCTATTCACTAGAACTCTCATTTTTTTTTTTTGGGGTGGCTAACCCAATAACGAAAGTTTCGTAAGGGAACCGAAGCAGGCTACCATGAGACAAAAGATTTTCTTTCTATTTTAGTATTCAAATCGAGTCCCAATTTATTTTATGCCGATTGTTTCTATAATTAATTTTTGGTAATTCAATCCCTGTAGATACGATACTCTACTCATCACTATATTACTTGTTCGATTACGTGCACTTGCGTAGTATTTTCGCGTATATATTTTTGACGAATAAGTTTTTGGCGCCGTTGCCGGGGATTGGTATTATTGGAAATTGCTATTATAGAAACCAATTATTTTAATTTTATTGTGCTATTCTTTATTTAATTAAACTCTAATTTTTGTCTTTGCAGGTGTGGTTTTCTTGCATGAACAGGCCGAGGGACACAGATTTAGTTCCCCTTGATCCAGAGATTGAAATAACTTTCAGAGCAAGAAGGAGAGAACAACTAGGTGCTGCTAGAATGGAAGGAAGGGCTGAAGGTGTAGTAGTGAATAACATTGCCAACAATGCTGTAACCATGGAAGATGACAGAGACAGGGCAATAAGGGATTATGCTGTCCCTATGTTGCAGGGGTTGCATCCTAGCATTGTTCGACCAGAAATTCAAGCCCAACATTTTGAGTTGAAGCCGGTGATGTTTCAGATGCTCCAAACAGTGGGTCAATTCAGCGGGATGCCTACTGAAGATCCTCATTCGCACCTGAAATTGTTTATAGAAGTGAGTGATTCCTTTAAGCTTCATGGTGTAACGGAAGAAGCACTTCGACTTAAGTTATTTCCTTATTCTTTACGAGACAGAACTAGAGCCTGGTTGAACTCTTTACCACCAGATTCAGTAGCAACGTGGAATGATTTGGCTGAGAAATTTTTGGTGAAGTATTTTCCTCCTAACAAAAATGCCAAACTACGGAATGACATCACATCATTTCAGCAAGTAGACGAAGAGGCTCTCTATGAAGCATGGGAGCGTTTTAAAGAGTTGCTTAGAAAATGCCCATACCATGGACTTCCCCATTGGATCCAAATGGAGACTTTTTATAATGGTCTTAATGCTCAAACTCGGAGTATGGTTGATGCGATTGCCAATGGAGCCCTTTTGATGAAGTCTTATAATGAAGCTTACGAGATTTTGGAGAGAATGTCGAATAACAACTACCAGTGGCCTATTGAGAGAGTTTCTATGGGAAGGCGTGTAGCGGGAGTTCATTAGGTAGATACCATTACAGCTTTGACAGCTCAAGTATCTTCATTGTCCAACATATTGAAGTCCATGAATATGGCAGCGGTGGCAAGTCCGGTGCAGGCAGTTGATGTTGTGTGTGTTTATTGTGGTGAAGGTCATTCATTTGATAATTGCCCAGCCAACCCAGCCTCAGTTTGCTATGTGAACAATTTCAACAGGAATAACAACCCATATTCCAACACTTACAACCCAGGGTGGAGGAAGCATCCGAACTTCTCTTGGACTAATCAAGGAGTTAATTTTTCAGTCGGGCCTAGCAAACCTATACACCCTCCGGGTTTTCAACAACAGCAACAAAGACATCCACCTCAAGAACAATCGCACTCCATTGAGATACTGCTCAAGGAATACATGGCGAAGAATAATGCGATTATTCAGAATCAATCAGCCCTCATTCAGAGTCAAGTGGCATCATTGAGAACATTGGAGAATCAAGTTGGGCAGTTAGCGAATGTTCTGAGCAATCGACCTCAAGGATCACTTCTTAGTGATACAGAAAACCCCAGAAGAGATGGTAAGGAGCACTGTAAGGCTATCACACTTCGTAATGGCAGAAAAATTGAACAACCAGTTCGACAACCTGCTAAAGAAGCAGAACCCTCTTCAATCCAAAGTCAGTCAGGTCCAAAATCAGAAATCAAAACAGATCAAAATGCTATAGCAAAGCTACAGCAAGGTAGCAGCAAAGCAGATCAGAGAGATGCAGAGGAGCAAAATGCTGCAGCAAAGCAGATCAGAGAGACCTCCACCACCATTTCCGTAACGATTTCAGAATCAAAAGCAGAATAAGCAGGTCAGAAGGTTCCTAGACATGTTAAAGCAGCTACATATCAACATTCCACTCGTATAAGCCTTGGAGCAGATGCGAGCTACGTTAAATTCATGAAAGACATCCTTTCGAAGAAGCAGAGATTAGGAGAATTTGAGACAGTAGCATTGACCGAAGAGTGCAGCGCAATATTAAAGAACAAATTACTGCCTAAGTTGAAGATCCTGGTAGTTTTACAATACCGTGCTCCATCAGAAATCAGTACTTTGGTAAGGCACTATGTGATTTGGGGCAAGTATAACTTGATGCCTATGTCTATATTCAAAAAGCTGGGAATTGGGGAAGCACGACCCACTACAGTCACTTTGCAATTGGCAGATAGGTCTTTGGCTCATCCAGAAGGAAAAATTGAAGATGTGCTTATGCAAGTGGATAAGTTTATTTTCCAGCAGATTTTATTGTGCTAGATTATGAGGTAGATAAATATATACCGATTATCCTGGGAAGACCATTCTTGGCTACCGGCAGAACCTTGATCGATGTGCAGAAGGGTGAATTGGCCATGAGAGTTCACGATCAATAGGTTACCTTCAACATTTTCAAGGCTATGTGTTTTGCTGATGATGTTGAGGAGTGTTCAGCCATCAATGTTCTTGATTCATTAGTGGTTGCCGAATTTGAGAAGAAATGCTCTCCAAAGATGATAAACGAAGATGATTTGGCTGTGTCAGATGAAGATGAGGAAGCTAGTGATAATCAAGTGTCGTGGATGGAAAGCAAACATATGGCAGTTAGAGTTGGGAAGCACTTCGAATCACTGGAGTTGTCAGAAAGGGCCATTAAATCCCACAAGCCATCCATTGAAGAACCATATGTTTTGGAGTTAAAACCATTGCCTTCACACTTGAGGTACGCTTATTTGGGTGATTCAGACACTTTGCCTGTAATTATTTCTTCTAGCTTATCTGGGGTTCAGGAGATACAGCTTCTAGAGGTGTTGAAAAAATTCAAAAGGGTAATTGGATGGACTATTGCAGATATTAAAGGAATCAGCCCATCAATCTGTATGCATAAGATTTTGCTGGAAGAATGCTACAGCAATTCAGTCGAACAGCAAAGGAGGCTGAACCCAATCATGAAAGAAGTCTTGAAGAAGGAAGTGATTAAGTGGTTAGATGCAGGGATTATCTACCCCATTTCAGACAGCTCTTGGGTCAGTCCTGTTCAATGTGTACCGAAGAAGGGAGGAGTTACCGTGGTAGTGAATGACAACAACGAACTAATCCCGACTCGAACAGTAACTGGCTGGAGAGTGTGTATGGACTACAGGAAGCTGAATAAAGCGACAAGGAAAGATCATTTCCGCTGCCATTCATTGATCAGATGCTTGATAGATTGGCAGGGAGAAAGTATTATTGCTTTCTGGATGTTATTCAGGCTACAACCAGATTGCTCTAGCACAGAATGATCAGGAAAAGACGACCTTCACCTGTCCATACGGAACCTTTGCTTTCAGACGGATGCCATTTGGACTCTGCAATGCTCCAGCAACATTTCAGAGGTGTATGATGTCTATTTTTACTGATATGGTGGATAGATTACTAGAGGTATTCATGGATGATTTTTCGGTGTTCGGGAATTCATTTGGCGACTGTGTAATAAATTTGGAGCAGGTGTTGATGCGATACGAAGAAACCAACTTGGTGCTCAATTGGGAAAAATGCCACTTCATGGTACAAGAGGGCATTGTTTTGGGTCACAAAATCTCCAATGAAGGGATTGAGGTAGACAAGGCCATGATTGAAGTGATTGATAAACTACCACCGCCGACAACAGTTAAAGGGATTAGAAGTTTTTTGGGACATGCTGGTTTTTATAGATGATTCATCAAGATTTGTCAAAAATTTCTAAGCCTTTGTGTAGTTTGCTGGAGCAAAATCAACCTTTCAATTTTGATGAGGATTTTAAACAGGCATTCTTGGAGTTGAAGAAACGGTTGGTGTCTACACCCATAATCAAGTCACCTGATTGGTCATTGCCCTTTGAGTTGATGTGCGACGCTAGCGACTATGCAGTGGGTGCAGTGTTGGGTCAATGTCATGAAAAGGTGTTCCATTCAATTTATTATACGAGCAAGACACTTACGAAGGTTCAACTGAATTATACTACTACTGAGAAGCTGCTTTTGGCTATGGTATTTGCATTCGACAAGTTTCGGGCGTATTTAGTGGGCATTAAGGTAATCGTTTACACAGACTATTCGGCGATTAAGTACCTAATTGCTAAGAAAGATGCTAAACCTCGATTGATCAGATGGATACTACTCCTACAGGAGTTTGATTTGGAAATTAGAGATCACAAGGGGACGGAAAATCAGGTTGCAGATCATCTATCGTGACTTGAGACTGGAATCTAAGATGAGAAGAACGATGCCATTCGTGAGACCTTCCTGATGAACAACTTCTGGTCGTGCAACAATCTGTTGTGCCGTGGTATGCAGATTTTGTTAATTACATAGTTAGTAGACTGTCTCCACGGAGTTGACTAGCCAAGACAAAAGAATTCATGCATGAGGTAAAATTCTATCTATGGGATGAACCTTTTCTGTATAAGCAATGTGTTGATCAGATTATCAGGAGATGCGTACAGAGGAGGAATTCCAAAGCATTTTGCAGCATTGTCATTTTTCTCCTTATGGTGGACATTTTGGAGGAACAAGAACAGCAACCAAGGTCCTCTAATCGGGGTTTTACTGGCCTTCGTTATTCAAGGATGCTCATGAGTTCACAAAGACATGTGATAGATGTCAAAGGGTCGGTAACATCTCTAATCGACATGAAATGCCCTTAAACAATATTCTGGAGGTGGAATTGTTTGATGTGTGGGGAATTGATTTCATGGGACCATTCCCACTTTCTTACGGGAACCAGTACATTTTGGTGGCAGTGGACTATGTTTCCAATTGGGTTGAGGCCGTAGCATTACAGACAGATGATTCCAAAGTAGTTGTCAAATTCCTACACAAGCATATTTTCACCCGTTTTGGGACACCGAGAGCGATTATTAGCGATGAAGGAACTCACTTTTCCAGCAAGCAGTTCGAGAATCTCTTGGGCAAGTACGGAGTGAAACATAAGATTGCTACAGCATATCACCCACAAACCAGTAGACAGGCAGAAGTTTCAAACTGGGAGATAAAGAGAATCTTAGAAAAAGTAGTCAATCCAAATCTCAAGGATTGGTCGATGAGACTTGATGACGCACTTTGGGCATACCGAACAGCATTCAAAATGCCATTGGGAATGTCACCCTTTCGACTGGTTTTCGGGAAAGCCTGTCATTTACAGGTGGAATTAGAGCATAAAGTGTATTGGGCAAGCAAGCAGCTAAACATGGACCTCCAGCTAGCAGGAGAGAAGAGGCTGTTGCAATTGAGTGAGATGGATGAATTTCGTCTGCAAGCATACGAGAATGCCAGGATTTATAAAGAAAAAACAAAAAAATGGCATGACAGCAGGATTATTTCGAGGCCATTTGAAGCCGGTTAGCAGGTTCTTCTCTTCAACTCAAGATTGAAGCTTTTTCCAGGGAAGTTAAAGTCAAGATGGTCAGGGCCTTTTCGGGTAGTTCAAGTTTATATGTATGGAGCAGTGGAGATTGCTGCAGAAAACTCATCAAGAACTTTCAAAGTTAATGGACAACGACTTAAGCATTACTGGGGTGATGGTTTCAGTTGTCAGAAAACGTCCATCTCGCTACAAGATGCATGAGCCACTGCATAGTTAGGCTGATGACTCTAAAACAAGCATTTGAGGGAGGCACCCTACATTCTCAACTTTTTAAATTACATTTGATTTGCTACTTTTGTTGAATTTCTGTTCAATTTTTGTTCCATTCTGTTCTTAAGTTTTTATTTTATTTTTATTTGTATTTTTATTTTATTTTTCTTTTCATTTCTTTAGTGCAAGGTTTGTAGCAGATTCTGGTAATTTTGCTACAGTATTTCTTTATGATGAATCAGTTTGCTACAGCAAAGCTGCAGAAAAATCGGACAGAACTGGAGTGCAATCTATATTAAAATGCTGCGGAAAATGCTACAGCGAAGCTGCAGCAAAGTTGGGTAGAATTGAGGAGCAATCTGTATTAAAATACTATGGGAAACGCTACAGCAAAGCTGCAGCAAAGTTGGGTAGAATTGAGGAGCAATCTGTATTAAAATGCTGTGGGAAATATTATAGCAAAGCTGTAGCAAAAAAAAAAAATTTAAAAATTTAAAAATTTAAAAATTTAAAAATTTTATTTATATATATATATTTCTCCACAACCCTACAGGCCCCATCCCTTTTTGTTTTCTTCTTCAGCGCCGACTTTGTAGAGCACCTACCCGAAATCGCCAACCCCCCAGCATTCACCGGCCCGTACATCCCCATCTCCGACCAACCTACATTGACGCAATACCACATCAGGCAAGCCGTCGGCACCGTCCCGTCAGCCTGCCGCCAATCAGTCATTCACAGCCCGATCCATACAGCGCCAGGCTGACTCTACCCATTCACCGGCCTGCACATCCTTATCACAAGGTAAATCCACGCCAGCCACCAATCTGAAACCACCGTCTGACCCACGGTTCCACCAACTGCGCCAGTGATTCAGCCAGAAGAGTGTGCAAGCCGTTCGACCCCAACAGCACCAGTTCGGCCCTATCCGAAACTACCTAGTCAAATCCTCCTCTCTGCCCCGTTCGATCTCACTTAGCATGCCCAACAATCAAGCATAGCGCCGTTCACCGAATCAGCCAATTGAGCGACACCCACTATCCCAGTAATTGTGTCAGCGCCAGTCATTAAATAGAGAGCTCAGCCACACCCGATTCACGACGCTTCCAGCAATGCCTCGAACAAAGAAACTTGCGCACAAGTAAATGGGCCGGAAACTCAAGGACACCACCACTAGCTACCGTACCTTCCAGACAGATGCAGATAACGATAGGTATGAAAAATATACCTCTGACCGAACTTTTTGCACTGAAAAAGGGTTTTTATTGCAGAATACCCCAACAATGGGGTATGAGGATTTTGTGTATTCAGTCATTACTCAGCATAAATGGAAGTAGTTTGGTTCTCATCCAACCGACACGATGGTGCCCGTTGTACGGGAATTCTATGCCCATCTTGCGGGGGAAGGACATCAAACTGTTTATGTTCGTGGTGTACAAGTGCCTATTGATGCCGACACCATCAACCAGTTTTACGGCCTTGATGGTGCTAAAGATCTTTATACTGAATATGCTGCCAATGCTTCGGCTGAGCGATTGGATTGTGCTTTGAAGAACGTATGTGTGGCAGACACTACGTGGACGGTTTCAGCTCAAGGAAAATTAACAGTGCCAAGGGCCAATCTTACACCCCAGTGTAAGGTTTGGTATCATTTCCTGAAAACTCATTTGATGCCATCCACCCACGTACAAACTGTTTCAAAGGGTCGGGTCCTATTGCTTGATTCAATCATCTCAGGTCGACCTATCGATGTGGGCACTATCATCTCTCAAGGGCTTGAAGCATGTGCAGCGAAGAAATATGGCAGTCTTTGGTTTCCGTCCCTTATCATTAGCCTTTGTGTTAACAGTGGTGTACTAATGTTTAACACCGAGGAGCGGCTGTTATCATCTAAGGGAGCCATTACCAAAGCTTCAATAGCACGCTTAATACAAACCAAGATGGCCGGAAGATCGTCCAACCCGCTGCAAATGAGGAAGATGAAGACGGGTCAAGCTCCTCCGGCGCCGACACATCGGTTCTACTGCGGCATCCAGCAGCCAGGGTCCCATACCAGCTGATCTGGCTAACTCCCTCCACATGCTCGAACAACGGATGAGCCAAACTGAGGTTCAACAGTATCAGATGATGGAGATGTTGCAACACATGCATTCTCAACAGCAGCAGTTTTGGACTTATGCTAAGCAGCGTGATGTGGCTTTGAAGAAATCTTTACAGAAAAAATTTACCAAGCCCATCTTTCCGTTTCCAGAATTTCTAGATGACGTGCTAGAGCAAGTTGTTGTTGACGAAGTTGCTGATGAGACTGATGATGAGATGCCGAAGATTGAAAGGGAGGCGTCCGCGATCTACCCAATAAGGGATTTCCACCTTGCTCTATTTTCTTTTTCTTAGTATTCTGTTTAGTTTTGTCGTGCTTTGTTTTGTTTTGTGTTGTTTTTGTTTCAGCATCAAGGACACTACTTAGTTCAAAGTTTGGGGTGTTAGTTGGCTAAGTTGTTTTAGTTTGAGTTGATATGATTTTGTTCTGTGTTTTCCTTTTGCGTTGTTCTAGTTTGAGTTGATATGATTTTGTTCTGTGTTTTTCTTTTTGTGTTATTTTTATGGTTTGATTTTAATGAGATGTTTAGTAAAAAAAAAAAAAACTTAGTATGTTTTGTTTACTCTGTTTTGCTATAGCAAAGTTAGTTTGAGAAATTATATGAAGAGTAATAGTGTTCCTAAGTTCTCAGAATATAGAATGAATTGGCATGAGTTGAGTATGGTTGATGTTTATGATTGGTTTGCTCCGTAATTGAGATTGCTAGAATGACGCACATTATACTATAGCCTTGTGTTTTGTTTGAAAAACTTAGGAAATTTTAAATCATGGTGAGAGTCTGGGATTTAAGAACTGCTTGTATGAAACCTTCGAGGCGAAACGGTAAGAAGCCAAGTATCCTGGGATGAATTGATATGTGTTTTGAGTTTGAAAAATTTCAAGGAGGGCTGTTATTTACGGGTTAAAAAAAATAGTAAATAAAAGCTATTCCACTATTTGGAATTACCCAGTAACCAGGAGTAACATGAGCCCCATGTATACTTTTGCATCAAAAAGTGGTTCTGAATATGAGTAGGCTATGGCAAATCTGATTAGTGACGTTGCTGAGTAACCGGGTGTCTTCATCAGCAATGTTGACATTCGCGTAAAAAGGTAACAGTGACATGAAGATTTTAAAAAAAAAAAAAAAACCTGTACAAAGCCTTAAACAATAATCAGTAGAATATGTTGAATCTCAGGTTTGGTAAATTACTACTAGTGGAGAAGGAGTTATGCAGTCAGCCTATTGAATCATTAACTAGGCTCAATGATCTTGGCTTGGATGACCTGAGTAATTCAAGGATGCCTAACTATAGTCACATACATACACTTTTAGAGGAATCTCATTTAGGAGTGAATTCAGTTGAAATGGATACTGATACTTAAATGAATGCGGATTTTGACTATGAGCTGGAAATTAAGAAGCACTTCTGAGATTGGAGATCAACTTGTTTGGCATCCAGAGCAATTGTCTGTTTTGTGTTTGAGTTTTTTTTTTGTGTGTTGTGTTTTTTTTTGTTTATTTTGGCATCACTTGAGGACGAGCAATGATTTAAGTTTAGGGGTGTGATAACTCTATGAAATAGAGTTATTTAGCATATTTTAAGCTTGTTAATTGTTATTATCTTAAGATAATATGTATTATTTTAATATTTTAATAATATTAATTAGTT
>CM046372.1:5514867-5571663 GCA_025413025.1 Ficus hispida | reverse complement strand
TTACTTAGCACTAACAATATAACATAGCAGCAACAAAACAAACATAGCATTCAATAAAACATAGCATAGCATCAACAATCGCATAACATACATCCCTAGCATACATCTAACATACTTGGGCAAGTACCACAACAAAGCCTATGCTGTAGGCGGTGGTTGTACTTACCTCTCTTGCTATGTCCTGCGTTATGCTGCTTCTTCTCTGAGTACAGCTGCAGGTTCTCTCCTGCTCCTTGAAGGACATAGGTGAGGTTCTTAGTTAGTGTTGCAGAATGTTGATACTCTAATCAACATGCTTACATAATCCTAATTGTATGTCCCTGATACTAGATGTCTTACTGGGTTATAGATAGTAACCATATTATAAATAGAACCCAATATGAATTAATTCTTTAAGAGGTTACGTTGGATAACCTCATGTGCTAAACCCTATACATACTGTCAGGGTTCGATTACTTTCCTAACCTTGGGCTTTATCATAATTATTGGGTTTCCTTAATTAACCCTATATCTTAGCCCAATTTATTACTCTTGGTATCCTTTAGGGTTATCTTGATTAACCCTTAAGGTTAATAATAGTTGAACTCTTAATTAACTAAAGTTAACCCTATATGGGTTAAACTTGAGCTTTAGGCTTTGGCCTAGTAACTCGGATATTATATCCGGTTATTACCCGTAATCATTTTGCTTACCCAATTTGGTTTAAAAAATCCATTTTCCATTTCCTTGGAAACTTGGGTAATTTTAACTTCAAAAATCGTTTACTTAACTTATAAAAATTCATATCCTTAAAATAGGTTTTTATAAAATCATTTAGGACTGGAAACTGCCTTTGAAACAGTTTCCCTAGTCAAAACAGTGGTTTTGGAAAAGATACAATTTTTCTGTACTGTTTTTAGAAAATCCTGTGCAGGAATTTCTTGTTTCCTGCACACTCTTTAGAAATCCGTGTCAGTTTAAAAATCTAAATTGAATTTGAAAAAGTTTTCTTCACGAAAGTTTTAGATCTCGAAAAATCCTAAAACTTTTGTGTTTTGAGAAAAATCCAGTTCTGCTTGTATTTGCGTCAGTTTTTGTTTGAAACTGGCTGATCCTGTAAACTGGGTCTGGGCAGACCAGCCACGGATTTTTGTAAAAACAGAGACCATTGGAGTCTCATTTTGGGATTCTGCCCACCCTGTCCCCTAGGAAAAACCCTCCTGAACAACTTTTATGTTTTAAGTTTTACCCAGTTCGGCCTCTAAAGGCCTCAAATTTCACTTTTCCCGAAACTGGCCAGTTGGCACCCGAACTGGCAGTTTTTCGGTTTAGAATTCGTTTTACGTCCTAGACGTGGAATCTAGCTCGACCAGCCACCGCGGGAGCTCTAATACACACATGCAGCGGTTTTCTAGCATAAATTTTCTTTAATCACAATTTCTAACATCACCATGCAAATTAAAATTCACATCATGCATCAACATATAAAACCCTAGCCATACAACAAACACTTAGCATGCAAAATCACAAAATTAAGAGCAAGCATGCAATCAAAATCAAACCACCTTAGTTCTAGATCAAGCACAAACTTTAAATCCTAAACTTGGGCACAAAATAAAATTGAGCTTATACTCTTACAAATTCAACTTGAAATACACCTAAATTTCAAATTGAAATGCTCAATTTAAAAGGTTTGAGGGCTAGGGATGATTACCTTGATTAGCCCCAAATTTTTGGGTTAGGGTTTAGCTTGAAATTTTCCTCCCACCTTGGCTCCACCAATCGGTTCTTCCACCAAGTTTTGCACCCAAAAACTTGAGTTGAATCCTTGGTAATTTCTTGAACCAAAACTAACCACTAACCAACCAAAAAATTTCCTCACTTTTCCTCCCTAAAACACAAAATTTTAGGGAGTAGAGGAAAAACGCCCCCCCAACAACCCTTTTCCTTAAGGATTGCAAAATTTTTCTTAGTTCTAGCTCACCCTTGGATTTTCGGATTTTTGAGAGAGAATTTGGCAAGAGCTTGGCTGCTTTTTCCCATTTTTTTTCAGCCAAAAACCGCCCCCCCCCCCCCAAGGTCCTATTTATAGGTGAAAGTTTTGGCCTTTTTTGTAAATACTTTTGGTTCTCCTTTTTCCTACAAGTCCATGGAACAAAAATATTTCTATTTTGGCCCCAAAAGGAGCACAAATTTACACAAAAAAAGGGGTGAGGTGGCCGGCCATCACCTTGTGGAAGAAGCAAAATTTTGTTCTAGAACATGACACTTGTCATTCAAGGCTTGGTTCATGGAATTATGATGTCATAATTCCAAATAAAAATGATGTCATAATTTAAAAGGTAAATGATGTCATCCTAAGGCCTTGATTGGCTACTTTTTGAAAAGCAAACCCAATTTAAGCTAACACAGATAAATCTAATACTGTGTTTAATAATACACAGTACAATTCAGTACTGTTTTACTTGACTGTAGTCCAAAATTCATCTGTGTAAAAACGGACTGTATAAAATTTTTTCTTATTTTTCCGAGCCCTTTTGGTCATTAGTTCCCACTAGGTGTGCTTGATTTTCTAAGGTGGTTTTTAAAACCTATGCATGCTATCTTAACCGTAAAGACGATTTTCGCAGTATACTTTATTTTTCAATACTGCAAAATCACTCCTTTGACCGTTCTTGGTCAAACTTTGACTTTCGTAAAATCATGTACTTTTCGTCCCTTTTTACTCAAAAGGTCCGTTTCTAATCTACATAGTCCATTTTGAGTTTTATTGATACTGAAAACTCATAAAATGTAAGAAAACTCTTAACCGAGTTTCTCTTTCAATAATACCTTGATGGTATACATTTAATTCCTTTGAAAGGAAATAGTAACATCGGAAAATCTAGGTATTACACACCCAATCACCTGTCCGCGTCAGTCATTCCGGTTCCCATACCGAGATGCCTCGCACTAAGAAACTTGCTCACAAGCGAATGGGTCGAAAACCCACGAACTCCACCACCAGTTACCGGACATTTCAAACAGAGTCCGACAATGACAGGTATGACAAATACACCTCAGATCGCACGTTTTGTATGGAAAAAGGTTTTTTGCTGCAGAATACCCCAACGATGGGGTATGAGGATTTTGTCTACTCCATCATTGCCCAGCACAAGTGGCAGCAATTCTGCTCTCACCCACCTGACGCGGTCGTGCCCATTGTTCAGGAATGCTATGCTCATCTTGCACGGGAAGGACAGCAAACTGTCTACGTTCGCGGGATACAGGTGCCGATTGATGCTGACATATAAATCAATTTTACGACCTTGCGGGTGGTGAAACGTCTCATACTGAATATGTCACTAATATCTCGGCTGAACAATTGAAGTGTGCTTTGACAAATGTGTGTGTGGCTGACACTGAATGGACGGTTTCGGCTCAAGGGAAATTGACAGTGCCAAGAGCCACCCTTACACCCCAGTGTAAGGTGTGGTACCATTTTCTGAAGAATAGATTGATGCCGTCAACCCACATCCAGACTGTTTCCCAGGGTCGGGTTCTCTTGCTTGACTCAATAATCTCTGGTCGGTCCATTGACGTGGGTGCTATCATTTTCCAAGCGCTTGGATCGTGCGCTGCCAAGAAATGTGGCAGTCTTTGGTTCCCATCCCTGATCACGAGCCTTTGTGTCAACAATGGTGTTCCAATCTTCAACAATGAGGAGCGGCTTCTATCGGCAAAGGGGGCTATTACCAAGGTCTCGATAGTGCGTTTGCTCCACACTAAGCTATCCGGAAGTTCGTCCAACCCATTCCCCAATGAGGAAGAGGAAGCGGGTCAAGTTCCGCCAGAGCCAACAAAGCGCACTGCCACTGCATCTACCAGCAGGGATCCATACAGCAAATCTGGCTCACTCTCTTCATTTGCTTGAACAACGGCTTAGCCAAACTGAAGTTCAGCAATTTTAGATGATGGAAATGATGCAACAAATGCACTCTCAACAGCAGGCATTTTGGACATATACGAAGCATCGTGATATGGCCTTGAAGAAGTCCTTACAGAAGAATTTCACCAAGCCATTTTTCCATTCCCAGAATTTCCAGATGATGTGCTCGCATGGCCTGCTGACGATGACATTGCTGATGATGTTAACCGTGAGAGTGATGACGACTGAGACGAAGCACCAATGTCCCCTCCCTTCAGGGAGTGTCCTTTTTACCCTACTCTTTTTATTATCTTCCTTTGTTTTGTTTAGGAATGTGCTGTTTTGTTTGATGTGTTTTGTCCAGCAGTGAGGACACTGCTGATTTTAAGTTTGGGGGTAGGGAGTTTGTTTGTTGGTTTTGAGTTTGTTTTGTTTTTGTTTAAAAAAAAACATTTAAAAATTAGAATGTTTTGTTTGCTCTGGTTTTCCTATAGCAAGGTTGATTTGGAGGAAATTCTATGAAGAGTAATAGTGTTTTGAAATTCTCAGAATATAGAATGAATTGGCATGAGTTGAGTGTGGTTGATGTTTATTATTGGTTTGCTCCTTAAATGAGACTGCTTGAATGATGCACATGATACTATAGTTTTGTGTTTCGTTTGATAAACTTAGGAATTTGAAATCATGGTGAGAGTTTGGGATTTGAGAACTGATTGTATGAAACCTTGAGGCGAAACGGTAAGAAGCCAAGTATCCTGAGATGAATTGATATGTATTTAGAGTATGGATATTTCAAAAAGGGCTGTTAAAAAAAAAAAATTTACTCCGCTATTTGGAATTGCCTAGTAACCAGGAGTAACATGAGCCCATGTGTACTTTTGCGTCAAAAAGTGATTCTGAATATGAGTAGGCCATAATAAATCTGATTAGTGACGTTGCTGAGTAACCGGGTGTCTTCATCACCAATGTTGACATTCGGCGTAAAAGTGACAGTGAATGAAGATTCAAAAAAAAAAATCAAAATTAAATACAATAACTATTCCAAAGTAAACTAGAATTAACTAATTGTTTTAACCTATTCTTTAACTAAAACAAGCTAACTAATATTATATAAAATACTTAAACTAAGGCATATTATCTTGAAGTAACAATAATTAACAAGCTTAAAAGTATGTTAAATAACTCTATTTCATAGAGTTATCACACCCCAAACTTAAACCATTGCTCGTCCTCGAGTGATGCCAAAATAAACACAACATAATACACAAAAAGAAAACTCAAAACACAAAAAACAGAAAAAAAAAAAAAAAAATTTCTCAAGATGCTGAATAAGTTGATTCTCCAATCTCAGAAGTGCTTTTAATTTCCAACTCATAGTCAAATTGGCATTCATTAAGTATCAAGGCTCATTGGATTAGAAGAAATAGTGAAGAGTGTAGCTAAAATGCATCAGATTGCTGCAGACAATGCATAGCATTGACACAACAAAGTTACATTAGTGCAGAACTAGAAGAAAAGCCTGTGGACCCCAGTTTTGCTTTACAGCTGGTAAAGACTCATTTAAACATTAAGTTTGTGTAAGACAGCTGTGAAAAAGTTACCAAACTTAGCAACCAAGAGGACACGTGGAGCTAGGGCATCTGTGGGAGTTTGGAGATAAAAAGGAAAGTTAATGAGAAAAAAAGGGGAGCCGAAATACACCAGCCGTGAGGAGGAGAGAAGAGGAAAGAAACTGAAAGGAGGAGATTGGTGTAGTTTCACGCTGGGGGATCTTCGGCTAGAGAAAGAGATTTCATTCATGCTAAAGATCTTTCCATTTTTTTTTCAGTTCTTCCTAATCCTTGTCCAATCTTTTGAAATTTTTTTTTCTTTCTCGTTGGATTGATGAATATGTGGAGTGAGATTTATATTTGTAATTTCTTTAATTTGAACATGAACTAAATCCTCTAGCTAGGATTATTGATGGAACCAAGGTTCTAATGAAGATTTAGATGTTGAGTAATTGTGCAGTGAATTTTATTTGGGTTATTCAAGCGGTCGTTATTGTTTAATATTGTTGATTGACTGGCCATCAATTGATAGAATATACAAACTAGAATTAATTCTGAGAAGATTAATTTTGGTTGGATTTAACTTGAATAATATAAGTGAATGATATAGGATATATTATTTTCTTGTACAACACATTAAAATTGTTGCTTAATATTATGTTTGGAAAACTGAGATACATAGGGATATGTTATGTGGTTTGAAGAACTAGAAGCACGACATCTTTCGGAAGAGGATAGTGTAGAATTTTAGTTGACTGGATAACTTTGCTGCAGCATTTCCTATAGCATTTGTAGTCAGATTTGCAACTAAGAGGAAATCAATAATTCTAGCCATCACCCATCATTGATTCACAATCTAAGCCTTTGATATTGTCACGTTTTATCTTTTGTTTACATTTTTAATTATACCCATTCATTTATATTCAGTTTTAGTGATCTCTGGTCGCCTCACCAAAGAGCATTGTATTGCTTCTCACTTCTTTGCAATAGAGGTTCTGAAGCTCGTAAGAAGATCAGGCCAGGGTTGAGCCCTGGGATTTGACGGCGGACTTAAAAAGCCACCTACAGACGCTTTACGCCCAATCATTCCGGATAACGCTTGCATCCTCTGTATTACCACGGCTGCTGGCAATGAAAGTGCTTTTGGCTCGACATCGTTTGTTCTATTCACTAGAACTCTCATTTTTTTTTTTTGGGTGGCTAACCCAATAACGAAAGTTTCGTAAGGGAACCGAAGCAGGCTACATGAGACAAAAGATTTTCTTTCTATTTTAGTATTCAAATCGAGTCCCAATTTATTTTATGCCGATTGTTTCTATAATTAATTTTTGGTAATTCAATCCCTGTAGATACGATACTCTACTCATCACTATATTACTTGTTCGATTACGTGCACTTGCGTAGTATTTTCGCGTATATATTTTTGACGAATAAGTTTTTGGCGCCGTTGCCGGGGATTGGTATTATTGGAAATTGCTATTATAGAAACCAATTATTTTAATTTTATTGTGCTATTCTTTATTTAATTAAACTCTAATTTTTGTCTTTGCAGGTGTGGTTTTCTTGCATGAACAGGCCGAGGGACACAGATTTAGTTCCCCTTGATCCAGAGATTGAAATAACTTTCAGAGCAAGAAGGAGAGAACAACTAGGTGCTGCTAGAATGGAAGGAAGGGCTGAAGGTGTAGTAGTGAATAACATTGCCAACATGCTGTAACCATGGAAGATGACAGAGACAGGGCAATAAGGGATTATGCTGTCCCTATGTTGCAGGGTTGCATCCTAGCATTGTTCGACCAGAAATTCAAGCCCAACATTTTGAGTTGAAGCCGGTGATGTTTCAGATGCTCCAAACAGTGGGTCAATTCAGCGGGATGCCTACTGAAGATCCTCATTCGCACCTGAAATTGTTTATAGAAGTGAGTGATTCCTTTAAGCTTCATGGTGTAACGGAAGAAGCACTTCGACTTAAGTTATTCCTTATTCTTTACGAGACAGAACTAGAGCCTGGTTGAACTCTTTACCACCAGATTCAGTAGCAACGTGGAATGATTTGGCTGAGAAATTTTTGGTGAAGTATTTTCCTCCTAACAAAAATGCCAAACTACGGAATGACATCACATCATTTCAGCAAGTAGACGAAGAGGCTCTCTATGAAGCATGGGAGCGTTTTAAAGAGTTGCTTAGAAAATGCCCATACCATGGACTTCCCCATTGGATCCAAATGGAGACTTTTTATAATGGTCTTAATGCTCAAACTCGGAGTATGGTTGATGCGATTGCCAATGGAGCCCTTTTGATGAAGTCTTATAATGAAGCTTACGAGATTTTGGAGAGAATGTCGAATAACAACTACCAGTGGCCTATTGAGAGAGTTTCTATGGGAAGGCGTGTAGCGGGAGTTCATTAGGTAGATACCATTACAGCTTTGACAGCTCAAGTATCTTCATTGTCCAACATATTGAAGTCCATGAATATGGCAGCGGTGGCAAGTCCGGTGCAGGCAGTTGATGTTGTGTGTGTTTATTGTGGTGAAGGTCATTCATTTGATAATTGCCCAGCCAACCCAGCCTCAGTTTGCTATGTGAACAATTTCAACAGGAATAACAACCCATATTCCAACACTTACAACCCAGGGTGGAGGAAGCATCCGAACTTCTCTTGGACTAATCAAGGAGTTAATTTTTCAGTCGGGCCTAGCAAACCTATACACCCTCCGGGTTTTCAACAACAGCAACAAAGACATCCACCTCAAGAACAATCGCACTCCATTGAGATACTGCTCAAGGAATACATGGCGAAGAATAATGCGATTATTCAGAATCAATCAGCCCTCATTCAGAGTCAAGTGGCATCATTGAGAACATTGGAGAATCAAGTTGGGCAGTTAGCGAATGTTCTGAGCAATCGACCTCAAGGATCACTTCTTAGTGATACAGAAAACCCCAGAAGAGATGGTAAGGAGCACTGTAAGGCTATCACACTTCGTAATGGCAGAAAAATTGAACAACCAGTTCGACAACCTGCTAAAGAAGCAGAACCCTCTTCAATCCAAAGTCAGTCAGGTCCAAAATCAGAAATCAAAACAGATCAAAATGCTATAGCAAAGCTACAGCAAGGTAGCAGCAAAGCAGATCAGAGAGATGCAGAGGAGCAAAATGCTGCAGCAAAGCAGATCAGAGAGACCTCCACCACCATTTCCGTAACGATTTCAGAATCAAAAGCAGAATAAGCAGGTCAGAAGGTTCCTAGACATGTTAAAGCAGCTACATATCAACATTCCACTCGTATAAGCCTTGGAGCAGATGCCGAGCTACGTTAAATTCATGAAAGACATCCTTTCGAAGAAGCAGAGATTAGGAGAATTTGAGACAGTAGCATTGACCGAAGAGTGCAGCGCAATATTAAAGAACAAATTACTGCCTAAGTTGAAGGATCCTGGTAGTTTTACAATACCGTGCTCCATCAGAAATCAGTACTTTGGTAAGGCACTATGTGATTTGGGGGCAAGTATAAACTTGATGCCTATGTCTATATTCAAAAAGCTGGGAATTGGGGAAGCACGACCCACTACAGTCACTTTGCAATTGGCAGATAGGTCTTTGGCTCATCCAGAAGGAAAAATTGAAGATGTGCTTATGCAAGTGGATAAGTTTATTTTTCCAGCAGATTTTATTGTGCTAGATTATGAGGTAGATAAATATATACCGATTATCCTGGGAAGACCATTCTTGGCTACCGGCAGAACCTTGATCGATGTGCAGAAGGGTGAATTGGCCATGAGAGTTCACGATCAATAGGTTACCTTCAACATTTTCAAGGCTATGTGTTTTGCTGATGATGTTGAGGAGTGTTCAGCCATCAATGTTCTTGATTCATTAGTGGTTGCCGAATTTGAGAAGAAATGCTCTCCAAAGATGATAAACGAAGATGATTTGGCTGTGTCAGATGAAGATGAGGAAGCTAGTGATAATCAAGTGTCGTGGATGGAAAGCAAACATATGGCAGTTAGAGTTGGGAAGCACTTCGAATCACTGGAGTTGTCAGAAAGGGCCATTAAATCCCACAAGCCATCCATTGAAGAACCATATGTTTTGGAGTTAAAACCATTGCCTTCACACTTGAGGTACGCTTATTTGGGTGATTCAGACACTTTGCCTGTAATTATTTCTTCTAGCTTATCTGGGGTTCAGGAGATACAGCTTCTAGAGGTGTTGAAAAAATTCAAAAGGGTAATTGGATGGACTATTGCAGATATTAAAGGAATCAGCCCATCAATCTGTATGCATAAGATTTTGCTGGAAGAATGCTACAGCAATTCAGTCGAACAGCAAAGGAGGCTGAACCCAATCATGAAAGAAGTCTTGAAGAAGGAAGTGATTAAGTGGTTAGATGCAGGGATTATCTACCCCATTTCAGACAGCTCTTGGGTCAGTCCTGTTCAATGTGTACCGAAGAAGGGAGGAGTTACCGTGGTAGTGAATGACAACAACGAACTAATCCCGACTCGAACAGTAACTGGCTGGAGAGTGTGTATGGACTACAGGAAGCTGAATAAAGCGACAAGGAAAGATCATTTCCCGCTGCCATTCATTGATCAGATGCTTGATAGATTGGCAGGGAGAAAGTATTATTGCTTTCTGGATGGTTATTCAGGCTACAACCAGATTGCTCTAGCACAGAATGATCAGGAAAAGACGACCTTCACCTGTCCATACGGAACCTTTGCTTTCAGACGGATGCCATTTGGACTCTGCAATGCTCCAGCAACATTTCAGAGGTGTATGATGTCTATTTTTACTGATATGGTGGATAGATTACTAGAGGTATTCATGGATGATTTTTCGGTGTTCGGGAATTCATTTGGCGACTGTGTAATAAATTTGGAGCAGGTGTTGATGCGATACGAAGAAACCAACTTGGTGCTCAATTGGGAAAAATGCCACTTCATGGTACAAGAGGGCATTGTTTTGGGTCACAAAATCTCCAATGAAGGGATTGAGGTAGACAAGGCCATGATTGAAGTGATTG
This sequence comes from Ficus hispida, assembly GCA_025413025.1. NCBI lineage: Eukaryota > Viridiplantae > Streptophyta > Magnoliopsida > Rosales > Moraceae > Ficus > Ficus hispida. The sequence goes on along the minus strand of CM046372.1, from coordinate 5,561,196 downwards.
ATAAACTACCACCGCCGACAACAGTTAAAGGGATTAGAAGTTTTTTGGGACATGCTGGTTTTTATAGATGATTCATCAAAGATTTGTCAAAAATTTCTAAGCCTTTGTGTAGTTTGCTGGAGCAAAATCAACCTTTCAATTTTGATGAGGATTTTAAACAGGCATTCTTGGAGTTGAAGAAACGGTTGGTGTCTACACCCATAATCAAGTCACCTGATTGGTCATTGCCCTTTGAGTTGATGTGCGACGCTAGCGACTATGCAGTGGGTGCAGTGTTGGGTCAATGTCATGAAAAGGTGTTCCATTCAATTTATTATACGAGCAAGACACTTACGAAGGTTCAACTGAATTATACTACTACTGAGAAGCTGCTTTTGGCTATGGTATTTGCATTCGACAAGTTTCGGGCGTATTTAGTGGGCATTAAGGTAATCGTTTACACAGACTATTCGGCGATTAAGTACCTAATTGCTAAGAAAGATGCTAAACCTCGATTGATCAGATGGATACTACTCCTACAGGAGTTTGATTTGGAAATTAGAGATCACAAGGGGACGGAAAATCAGGTTGCAGATCATCTATCGTGACTTGAGACTGGAATCTAAGATGAGAAGAACGATGCCATTCGTGAGACCTTCCCTGATGAACAACTTCTGGTCGTGCAACAATCTGTTGTGCCGTGGTATGCAGATTTTGTTAATTACATAGTTAGTAGACTGTCTCCACCGGAGTTGACTAGCCAAAGACAAAAGAAATTCATGCATGAGGTAAAATTCTATCTATGGGATGAACCTTTTCTGTATAAGCAATGTGTTGATCAGATTATCAGGAGATGCGTACCAGAGGAGGAATTCCAAAGCATTTTGCAGCATTGTCATTTTTCTCCTTATGGTGGACATTTTGGAGGAACAAGAACAGCAACCAAGGTCCTCTAATCGGGGTTTTACTGGCCTTCGTTATTCAAGGATGCTCATGAGTTCACAAAGACATGTGATAGATGTCAAAGGGTCGGTAACATCTCTAATCGACATGAAATGCCCTTAAACAATATTCTGGAGGTGGAATTGTTTGATGTGTGGGGAATTGATTTCATGGGACCATTCCCACTTTCTTACGGGAACCAGTACATTTTGGTGGCAGTGGACTATGTTTCCAATTGGGTTGAGGCCGTAGCATTACAGACAGATGATTCCAAAGTAGTTGTCAAATTCCTACACAAGCATATTTTCACCCGTTTTGGGACACCGAGAGCGATTATTAGCGATGAAGGAACTCACTTTTCCAGCAAGCAGTTCGAGAATCTCTTGGGCAAGTACGGAGTGAAACATAAGATTGCTACAGCATATCACCCACAAACCAGTAGACAGGCAGAAGTTTCAAACTGGGAGATAAAGAGAATCTTAGAAAAAGTAGTCAATCCAAATCTCAAGGATTGGTCGATGAGACTTGATGACGCACTTTGGGCATACCGAACAGCATTCAAAATGCCATTGGGAATGTCACCCTTTCGACTGGTTTTCGGGAAAGCCTGTCATTTACAGGTGGAATTAGAGCATAAAGTGTATTGGGCAAGCAAGCAGCTAAACATGGACCTCCAGCTAGCAGGAGAGAAGAGGCTGTTGCAATTGAGTGAGATGGATGAATTTCGTCTGCAAGCATACGAGAATGCCAGGATTTATAAAGAAAAAACAAAAAAATGGCATGACAGCAGGATTATTTCGAGGCCATTTGAAGCCGGTTAGCAGGTTCTTCTCTTCAACTCAAGATTGAAGCTTTTTCCAGGGAAGTTAAAGTCAAGATGGTCAGGGCCTTTTCGGGTAGTTCAAGTTTATATGTATGGAGCAGTGGAGATTGCTGCAGAAAACTCATCAAGAACTTTCAAAGTTAATGGACAACGACTTAAGCATTACTGGGGTGATGGTTTCAGTTGTCAGAAAACGTCCATCTCGCTACAAGATGCATGAGCCACTGCATAGTTAGGCTGATGACTCTAAAACAAGCATTTGAGGGAGGCAACCCTACATTCTCAACTTTTTAAATTACATTTGATTTGCTACTTTTGTTGAATTTCTGTTCAATTTTTGTTCCATTCTGTTCTTAAGTTTTTATTTTTATTTTTATTTGTATTTTTATTTTATTTTTCTTTTCATTTCTTTAGTGCAAGGTTTGTAGCAGATTCTGGTAATTTTGCTACAGTATTTCTTTATGATGAATCAGTTTGCTACAGCAAAGCTGCAGAAAAATCGGACAGAACTGGAGTGCAATCTATATTAAAATGCTGCGGAAAATGCTACAGCGAAGCTGCAGCAAAGTTGGGTAGAATTGAGGAGCAATCTGTATTAAAATACTATGGGAAACGCTACAGCAAAGCTGCAGCAAAGTTGGGTAGAATTGAGGAGCAATCTGTATTAAAATGCTGTGGGAAATATTATAGCAAAGCTGTAGCAAAAAAAAAAAATTTAAAAATTTAAAAATTTAAAAATTTAAAAATTTTATTTATATATATATATTTCTCCACAACCCTACAGGCCCCATCCCTTTTTGTTTTCTTCTTCAGCGCCGACTTTGTAGAGCACCTACCCGAAATCGCCAACCCCCCAGCATTCACCGGCCCGTACATCCCCATCTCCGACCAACCTACATTGACGCAATACCACATCAGGCAAGCCGTCGGCACCGCCCGTCAGCCTGCCGCCAATCAGTCATTCACAGCCCGATCCATACAGCGCCAGGCTGACTCTACCCATTCACCGGCCTGCACATCCTTATCACAAGGTAAATCCACGCTAGCCACCAATCTGAAACCACCGTCTGACCCACGGTTCCACCAACTGCGCCAGTGATTCAGCCAGAAGAGTGTGCAAGCCGTTCGACCCCAACAGCACCAGTTCGGCCCTATCCGAAACTACCTAGTCAAATCCTCCTCTCTGCCCCGTTCGATCTCACTTAGCATGCCCAACAATCAAGCATAGCGCCGTTCACCGAATCAGCCAATTGAGCGACCACCCACTATCCCAGTAATTGTGTCAGCGCCAGTCATTAAATAGAGAGCTCAGCCACACCCGATTCACGACGCTTCCAGCAATGCCTCGAACAAAGAAACTTGCGCACAAGTAAATGGGCCGGAAACTCAAGGACACCACCACTAGCTACCGTACCTTCCAGACAGATGCAGATAACGATAGGTATGAAAAATATACCTCTGACCGAACTTTTTGCACTGAAAAAGGGTTTTTATTGCAGAATACCCCAACAATGGGGTATGAGGATTTTGTGTATTCAGTCATTACTCAGCATAAATGGAAGTAGTTTGGTTCTCATCCAACCGACACGATGGTGCCCGTTGTACGGGAATTCTATGCCCATCTTGCGGGGGAAGGACATCAAACTGTTTATGTTCGTGGTGTACAAGTGCCTATTGATGCCGACACCATCAACCAGTTTTACGGCCTTGATGGTGCTAAAGATCTTTATACTGAATATGCTACCAATGCTTCGGCTGAGCGATTGGATTGTGCTTTGAAGAACGTATGTGTGGCAGACACTACGTGGACGGTTTCAGCTCAAGGAAAATTAACAGTGCCAAGGGCCAATCTTACACCCCAGTGTAAGGTTTGGTATCATTTCCTGAAAACTCATTTGATGCCATCCACCCACGTACAAACTGTTTCAAAGGGTCGGGTCCTATTGCTTGATTCAATCATCTCAGGTCGACCTATCGATGTGGGCACTATCATCTCTCAAGGGCTTGAAGCATGTGCAGCGAAGAAATATGGCAGTCTTTGGTTTCCGTCCCTTATCATTAGCCTTTGTGTTAACAGTGGTGTACTAATGTTTAACACCGAGGAGCGGCTGTTATCATCTAAGGGAGCCATTACCAAAGCTTCAATAGCACGCTTAATACAAACCAAGATGGCCGGAAGATCGTCCAACCCGCTGCAAAATGAGGAAGATGAGACGGGTCAAGCTCCTCCGGCGCCGACACATCGTTCTACTGCGGCATCCAGCAGCCAGGGTCCCATACCAGCTGATCTGGCTAACTCCCTCCACATGCTCGAACAACGGATGAGCCAAACTGAGGTTCAACAGTATCAGATGATGGAGATGTTGCAACACATGCATTCTCAACAGCAGCAGTTTTGGACTTATGCTAAGCAGCGTGATGTGGCTTTGAAGAAATCTTTACAGAAAAATTTTACCAAGCCCATCTTTCCGTTTCCAGAATTTCTAGATGACGTGCTAGAGCAAGTTGTTGTTGACGAAGTTGCTGATGAGACTGATGATGATGATGCCGAAGATTGAAGGGAGGCGTCCGCGATCTACCCAATAAGGGAGTTTCCACCTTGCTCTATTTTCTTTATTTCTTAGTATTCTGTTTAGTTTTGTCGTGCTTTGTTTTGTTTTGTGTTGTTTTGTTTCAGCATCAAGGACACTACTTAGTTCAAGTTTGGGGGTGTTAGTTGGCTAAGTTTGTTTTAGTTTGAGTTGATATGATTTTGTTCTGTGTTTTTCCTTTTGCGTTTGTTCTAGTTTGAGTTGATATGATTTTGTTCTGTGTTTTTCTTTTTGTGTTATTTTTATGGTTTGATTTTAATGAGATGTTTAGTAAAAAAAAAAAAAAACTTAGTATGTTTTGTTTACTCTGTTTTTGCTATAGCAAAGTTAGTTTGAGGAAATTATATGAAGAGTAATAGTGTTCCTAAGTTCTCAGAATATAGAATGAATTGGCATGAGTTGAGTATGGTTGATGTTTATGATTGGTTTGCTCCGTAATTGAGATTGCTAGAATGACGCACATTATACTATAGCCTTGTGTTTTGTTTGAAAAACTTAGGAAATTTTAAATCATGGTGAGAGTCTGGGATTTAAGAACTGCTTGTATGAAACCTTCGAGGCGAAACGGTAAGAAGCCAAGTATCCTGGGATGAATTGATCTGTGTTTTGAGTTTGAAAAATTTCAAGGAGGGCTGTTATTTACGGGTTAAAAAAAATAGTAAATAAAAGCTATTCCACTATTTGGAATTACCCAGTAACCAGGAGTAACATGAGCCCCATGTATACTTTTGCATCAAAAAGTGGTTCTGAATATGAGTAGGCTATGGCAAATCTGATTAGTGACGTTGCTGAGTAACCGGGTGTCTTCATCAGCAATGTTGACATTCGCGTAAAAAGGTAACAGTGACATGAAGATTTAAAAAAAAAAAAAAAACCTGTACAAAGCCTTAAACAATAATCAGTAGAATATGTTGAATCTCAGGTGTTTGGTAAATTACTACTAGTGGAGAAGGAGTTATGCAGTCAGCCTATTGAATCATTAACTAGGCTCAATGATCTTGGCTTGGATGACCTGAGTAATTCAAGGATGCCTAACTATAGTCACACACATACACTTTTAGAGGAATCTCATTTAGGAGTGAATTCAGTTAGAATGGATACTGATACTTAAATGAATGCGGATTTTGACTATGAGCTGGAAATTAAGAAGCACTTCTGAGATTGGAGAATCAACTTGTTTGGCATCCAGAGCAATTGTCTGTTTTGTGTTTTGAGTTTTTCTTTTTGTGTGTTGTGTTTTTTTTTGTTTATTTTGGCATCACTTGAGGACGAGCAATGATTTAAGTTTAGGGGTGTGATAACTCTATGAAATAGAGCTATTTAGCATACTTTTAAGCTTGTTAATTGTTATTATCTTAAGATAATATGTATTAGTTTTAATATTTTATATAATATTAATTAGTTTGTGTTAGTTAGAGGATGGGTAAAGATTTGTAGTTAATTTTGATTTTTTTTTTGGAATATTTATTATGTCGAATTTTGGTGTTGCCTTGTAGTGGAACCTGCGATGTCAAAGGAGTGGAGGCTCATTGGATTAGAAGAAATAGCGAGATTGGTAGCTAAAATACATCAGATTGCTGCAGACAATGCTATAGCATTGACACAGCAAAGTTACACTAGTGCAGAACTAGAAGAAAAGCATGTGGACCCCAGTTTTGCTTTACAGCTGGTAAAGACTCATTTATTCATTAAGTTTATGTAAGACAGCTGTGAAAAAGTTACCAAACTTAGCAACCAAGAGGACACGTGGAACTAGGGCATCTGTGGGAGTTTGGAGATAAAAAGGAAAGTTAACGAGAAAAAAAGGGAGCCGAAATACACCAGCCGTGAGGAGGGAGAGAAGAGGAAAGAGAACTGAAAGGAGGAGATTGGTGTAGCTTTCACGGCTGGGGATCTTCGGCTAGAGAAAGAGATTTCATTCATGCTAAAGATCTTTCCATTTCTTTTCTCAGTTCTTCCTAATCCTTGTCTTAATCTTTTGATATTTTTTTTCTTTTCTCGTTGGATTGATGAATATGTGGAGTGAGATTTATATTTGTAATTTCTTTAATTTGAACATGAACTAAATCCTCTAGTTAGGATTATTGATGGAACCAACGTTGTAATGAAGATTTAGATGTTGAGTTAATTGTGCAGTGAATTTTATTTGGGTTATTCAAGCGGTTGTTATTCTTTAATGTTTGTTGATTGACTGGCCATCAATTGATAGAATATACAAACTAGAATTAATTCTGGGAAGATTAATTGTGGTTAGATTTAACTTGAATAATATAAGTGAATGATATAGGAATATATTATTTTCTTGTACAACACATTAAAATTGTTGCTTAATATTATGTTTGGAAAACTAAGATACATAGGGATATGTTAATGTTGGTTTAAAGAACTAGAAGCACGACATCTTTCAGAAGAGGATAGTGCAAAATTTTAGTTGACTGGATAACTTTGTTGCAGCATTTCCTATAGCATTTGTAGTCAGATTTGCAACTAAGGGGAAATCAATAATTTTAGCCATCACCCATCATTGATTCATAATCTAAGCCTTTGATATTGTCACGTTTTATTTTTTGTTTGCATTTTTAATTATACCCATTCATTTATATTCAGTTTTTATAATTTTAGTATTCAAATCGAGTGCCAATTTATTTTATGCCGATTGTTTTCTATAATTAATTTTTGGTAATTCAATCCCTGTAGATACGATACTCTATTCATCACTATATTACTTGTTCGATTACGTGCACTTGCGTAGTATTTTCGCATACATATTTTTGAAAAACCTCTCAAGTATTTTATAGTGTATAAAGCTTGGGAAAGTGCTATCATTTTTTTCTTTGTATCTCTAAAGAGTTGAATTCCAAGAACATAACTAGTTTCTCCTAAGTCCTTCATGTCAAACTATTTGGCTAACCAAACTTTGACTGATGATAGTGTTGCCACATCATTTCCAATAAGCAATAACATAAAATATAAGGTAAACCACCTTCTCATTCTTGATACGTTTAAAAACACATAGTTCATCAACGTTTTGTTCAAATCCATAGGATTTGATCGCTTGATCAAACCTAGTATTCCAAGAACGAGATGCTTGCTTTAATCCATAAATGGATTTGAGCAACTTGCATACCTTGTCATCTTGGCCCTTTGCCTTGAACCCGTCTGGTTGTATCTTATAGATATCTTTCTCAAGAAAGCCATTCAAGAAAGCTGTCTTAACATCCATTTGTCATATCTCATAATCGAGAGCAGCCGCAATAGATAAAAGAATACGGATTGACTTAAGCATTGCTATAGGTAAGAAGGTTTCTTCATAGTCGATTCCTTCTTTTTGCGTATAGCCATTTGCTATAAGTCTTACCTTGAAATTTTCACTTTCCCATCCACACATCTCTTCCTCTTGTATACCTAATTACACCTAATCGATTTTATGCCTTGGGATAAGTCTACAAGTTTCCAGACCCTATTGGAATCCATAGATTCCATCTCGGTGTTCATAGTCTTTTGCCAAAAACTAGAATCAACATCCTTCATAGCTTCCTTATACGTAGCTGGAACGTCAACATGTTCTATGGATTCTGCCTCAAAGACTTCACCATTCAACATATACCTTTCAGGTTCCCTAACAATCCTCCCAATATGACGAAGCTCCCGTGGTTGTTGATTCTTTAGCGATTTTTCTACAGGATTTTCAGTGACTTTAGGAACATTCAAACACGCAGTCATCTCCTCAAATACCACTTTGCTATGAAGTTTAAATTTTTCCATGTAACTTTCCTCGAGAAATGTTGCATGTGTGGAGATGATGACTTTATTTTGCTTTGGATTATAAAACATGCCACCTTTTGTCCCTTTTGGATAGCCAGCAAATAAGTAAACTTCTGATCATGCCTCCAACTTCTTTGCTTCCCTATCCAGAACACGTGCCGGACAACCCCAAATTCGAATATGATTCAAATTAGGTCTCCTACTTGTCTATAACTTGAAAGGAGTTTTAAGAATCAATTTAGATGGAACGTTATTCAGAATATAGTATGCAGTTTGTATGGTGTGTCCCTAAAACGACAAAGGTAATGTGGAGTAACTCAACATAGATCGAACCATGTCCAATAAGGTCCTATTTCTTCTCTCACCTACACCATTCTATTGAGAAGTACCAGATGCAGTCAACTAGGATTGTATCTCATTCTCTATCAATTGTCCTAAGAACTCATCCGATGTAATAACTGTCTTTTTTGATTGATTCATGATTTCCTCAATGAGAAAAAAATGAATATTTGTGTGAAATGTCTGATATGATTTTATCAGATATATTTGAGTTCTTATAGCATAATAAGACTCAACACAGCTTGTTTAGTTAAGCATGATTCCTTTTGAGAAAAAAGGCAGAATTAGAATTTATGACCTTGTCCGGTCAAAGTTTGACCAGAAAAGTCAAAGGTATGAATATGACGGTACTGCAGTATAGTAAGCCGTATAGGAATTATACTGTGAAAAACCATCATCACGAATGGAATAGTAAGAATAAGGTTCAAGATCACTTTAGAAAAATCAAGCACAATATTTAGAACAATAAGGGCTAATTAGCTCGAAGTCATATGAAAAAGTTTTACGCAGTTAAATTTTAAGCAGATGAATTCTGGACTGCAGTCCAGTATGACAGTACTGTTATTAGTTGAAAATAGTATTTGTAATATCTGCATTAGTATGAAAATGGACTGCATATCAGGAGATAAGCCAAACGGAGCCCTAATGGGGGGACACCCCATTATGGATAATTACATGAATTTTTGGATTTTTGGAAAATAATTAAGGTAGATAAATATTGAACTTACTTAGCCTCCAAGACTTCCCATAATGGCCGGCCACCTCACAAGGATCAATGAGCAAATATTTTTGTTTTAAGAGTAGATGTGCAATTTTAAGCATAAAAATAATCCTAGAAAGAAAATAAAATTTCACCTATAAATAGGTAATGTAGGGTTGATTTTTGACCACTTAGTAGAACCCCAAAATTTCTAGCTTACTCTTTAGTTCAGCCCCTCCCTAGAAACCGAGCCAAAGAAAAAAAAAAGAAAAAGAGAGTGGTCGAATTTTGGTGAAGAAAAGCAAGAAAAAAATTTCGGATCCAAGCTTGAAAATTCATCTCCAAGATCTAGAGGTAACCCTATCAAATCCTTAAGCTTTTTATTGAGTTTTGAACAAAGTTTTAAGTGTATTTCAAGCTTGGATGTAAGAGCATAAGCTCAACATTTATGTTCGTGCTCTGGTTAGTTTACCTAGTATGTGCTTGATTTAGGTTTTTGTGATCTTGATTTATGATTTTGTATATGCTTTTGATTATATGTTCCGGAAATTTTGTGGTTTATGTGTGTGACCATTAGGTGTTTATTATATGTCCCCACTTACTTCAAGATGATGTTTTATGAATGATTATGGAATTGGATGCTTGTATGATGATTTTAGGGTTCAAGAAAACCCTAGAAACCCAAGTTTGGTGAAAATCACCAAACGGAATTGAATGGATGATTGAATGATTAAGAATGAATGTATGATCGTGAAAACATTACGTAATGTGCTGCATGCTTGACGTAGGCTTATGGTTGAGACCGTTTGAGGTAGGGTGTGCGTAATTTTACGTAAGAACCAACAGAAAAACCGAAACTGCCAGTTCGGGTAAAAACTGGACAGTAATCTGGAAACAAGATTTTAAGGCCTTTAAAGGCCAAATTTGAGAAAAGTTAAAACTACAAAGTTGTAGAGAACTTCCTATGGGCTAATATAGTTTTTAAAAATAAGGCCCCAAAGGCCTTCGTTTTTATGAAAACCCAAGCCTAGGCCACCCAAACCCCTGTGCACGGCCAGGCAGGTTCAACAAAGAAAAAGTGTAAGTTAAAGGCAGAACTGGATTTTGAGAAAAAAAAAAAAAAAAAAAAAAAAAAGAAAATTGTAGGGTTTTTCAAGATCTAAAACTTTCATGAAGAAAACTTTTTTAAAATCTAAATAGATTTTAAAATGAAATTGAATATTAAAAACTAGGCAGGAAATAGGAAATTCCTGTACAGGATTTTCAAAACAGTACATGCATAGGCAATTCCTACACATACAATAATAACTGGAATTATGGGACTGTTTTCAGCAAATCTTCCAAACTTAGACAGTTTTACTCAAAATAGTTTTTAAATGGTTAATCAAATCCAGTTTAGTACGAAAAGAAAACAATAAATTAATAAGACAAATAGTAATTGGAAATATTACTAAAAATTAATTGGACCAAGTTATAGTAACCCAATGGGTTACGAACTTTATATGTTAGACTTTGGATCCAAGGTTACTTATGATAACCAAATAGGATACCACTTTAATCATTGGGCCTTAGTAGCCCAATAGGCTTTTTAATTTAAATATAACTTGGGATTATATCTAGGGTTACTAATAGTAACCTAATAGGATGCCAAGTATAACTGGGCCTAAAACCCAGGGTTACCCTAAGTAACCTAATAAGATATTGTTTAAGTATGTTGGGCCATAAGCCCTACGGTTATAATAAGTAACCAAACAGGTTATCATAAGATAATGTAGGGGGTGTTGGAAAAAACGGATCCGATATCGAAGTTACGGCGCAGCGGAAGTTTTAAATTTTTTTTATGCCGTTTCGAAAAGAATCTCATGATGCATATAACAATAAATTAAATTCATGATCAAGCGTACCTTATTTCCCGGATTCCGGAATCACTAGAGCGTTTGACCAACGTGTCTTCTCTACTATTCTCGAGTTCCACGTCTCAGAGTGTGTGTGGGCACACGTTCTATGAATCCAATTGATCGGTAATGCTTTCCGAAGTCTAGATCCCTCCTTCTCAATTCCGATGTTCCTCGTTGAGAATACGATCCAACTTCTTTCTTCAAAACTACAAAACAGGAACCGGTTAACCTCCTATGAAAATTATCACTCGGTTTAACCTTCCTCACAATTTTGAATCAATGGAATTTTCTCTCTTTTTCTTTCTCACAAGATAGCCGAATTTTTGTGAAGTAGAAGAAACCCAAATTATTTTTTCTTTCACTCACAAAACGTTTTCTCCTTTGAAAATTATCAAAAATTAGTTTCTCAAGAATTCCTAGCCTTTATATAGAAGTCTAATCCTTTTCAAAATTTAATTCCTTCTTGAAAAATAATTAATAATTATTTTTCTGGATAAATTTTGAACCAAAAGATCATACAACTTTAGGGCTAGATTCATTGAACCTAGAAACGTTTTTTCAAGAGGAAATCTCCTCCAAAAAATTCGGCCACTTTAGGATAAATCTAGATTGGTGGTTCAAATTTTAAATCAAGAATCTAGACTAATGAAAAGATCCTAGTCCTATCTAGATTCAAATTTCTTTTAAACCCTTTTTGAATTTAAATAAGATTCACTCATTTGAATTAATATTTTCCACAAACATCAACCATATTAATTAATTTAAATAAATGGAATATTTGAATTTTTTCTTCCTCAAAAATCCGTGCACCATATTTAAAAAAAAAAAATTCATCAAATAATCTCCATTATTTAAATCAATTAATAATTTAATGTTAGGAATATATTTGAACAATTTTGAAACAAAATTTTCTTCTCTCCACCTATCTAAAACCGTGCACCTCTTTTAGATTAGGAGAGAAAAATTTTGTTTTCCAAAATTAAATAATTCAAACACAATCTTATTTCCAAAATTCAAGTTAACCAATCACGTGTTGACAAATCATATTATTTGTCTACACAAATCCTACATGTCCAATCTTTTTCCGGATTGCATGTTAGAGAGTACCATGTCTTAATAGACATTACAAAATTCCATTTAAATTTACCGATCTCTTTAGGAACAAATCCCGAGATGCTATTTAGAACTATATGAGCTAGTAGAGGGACCCGATGGAAATATGTAAAGAGGCTCCTATAATTGTGAAAAATTAATCCCAGACTAATTATTCATCAATTATCAACTTCAAAACTATTCCACTAAAAGTTTGAAGCTGAACTCCTGTTTACATACCGTATTATGAAAGCTCTCTCACGCAGTGCTTCTTCCATGATTTATTCATCGCTTGTTTAATCCCCATATGTTATCCATGATTGAATTTAGGACTTTTTCCGTTTTACCTTTTCAATCATTTTAACTTAAAGTTCCATTATTCTCCATTGAAAGAACCACCAATTGTAAAACCATACAATTGGTAAACCATCAGAGAACACAAAGTAAACCGATGGCCAAGATCTTGTTATACTATCTTTCAATCCCCGAATAATGCCTTTAAGTAGATAACATGTACTATCGTTAAGATAGCTATGGATTCCATATCTATGAATCTTGATTTCTCTATCCATAAGTCATGCACCCAAAACACAAGTATATTGACCATAAATTAACAGTGTCTCACCTGTAGTGCATTAAAGTACATAAGTCATGGATACGAACTCAAGTAATCATTTCAGGATTAAGATTAATACAGAATGATAATCAAAGCTTCATTGATTCTTATAAACGGAATTATTAAACCGAATCAATTAACACTTTAGGTCCAATCCAATGTCATACCTCAATACTGGTATACATTAAAGTTTCCACTCGGAACCAATCCGATGGTCAAGAGAAACCATCCCTCCAAGGAAGTAGACAACTTGTACAATCTTATCATGAATAAGATCCCCAAATCTTATTCCATCGATTGCGGACTATTTATTTTGACTGTTATCAAATTACCATATCTTCTATGTATACCCCGTATACATATGGTAATCCGATATATTTCCAACAGTCAAGGAGTATTTTATGTTTGCTCAACCATACAATCAACAAATGAAAGTAAATAGGACACAACTTATTAAACATGAATAACCTCCTCTTATTAATATCAAAATGTCATATTTACAGAAAATCCCTAATATTGATTTTCTATCCTTAGGGCACATATAGATCCCAACAATCTCCCACTTGCCCTAAGCGAGTAAATGTGACATATTACGCATCCCCATGCCTTCGACGTGTTCTTCGAATCTTCTGGCCACCAAAGTCTTCGTGAACGGGTCGGCAAGATTGTCCTCTGATGCGATTTTGCAAACCGTCACATTTCCACTCTCAACAAAGCCTCTGATGATGTGATATTTTCTGTCTATGTGCTTACTCCTCTTATGATGCCTAGGATCCTTGGTATTAGCTACTGCTGCACTGTTATCACAGTGAAGCACCATAGCTTTATCCATACCAGGAACGACCTCAAGGTCATTAAGGAACCTGCGAAGCCATACCGCTTCCTTTGATGCCTCACTGGCTGCCACATACTCGGCTTCCATGGTCGAGTCAGCAATGCAAGATTGTTTAATCCTCCTCCACACAACGGCACCACCTCCAAGGGTAAAGACAGAACCTGAAGTCGATTTCCTTGAATCCTGATCTGATTGAAAATCAGAATCTGTGTATCCTATAGGAACAAGGTCCTGACCGGAATACACTAGCATATAATCCCTCGTTCTCCGTAGATACTTGAGTATATGCTTGACCGCAGCCCAATGGTTCGGTCCTGGATTCGACTGATATCGACTTACCATACCAACTGCAAAACAAATGTCAGGCCTTGTGCATAACATAGCGTACATTAGACTACCTACCGCAGATGCATAAGGTACATTTTTCATACGCTCCCTTTCTTCCGATGTCTTAGGACAGTCATCTCTAGAAAGCTTGATTCCAATCCTGAAAGGTTAGGCACCTTTCTTGGAATCTTTCATAGAAAACTTTTCAAGTACTTTATCAATGTATGAAGCTTGGGAGAGTGCTATCGTTTTGTTCTTTCTATCTCTAAAGAGTTGAATTCCAAGAACATAACTAGCTTCTCCTAAGTCCTTCATGTCAAACTGTTTGGCTAACCAAACTTTGACAGATGATAACATTGCCACATCATTTCCAATAAGCAATATATCATCCACATAAAATACTAGGAAAACCACTTTCTCGTTCTTGATACATTTATAAACACATGGTTCATCAATGTTTTGTTCGAATCCATAGGTTTTGATTGCTTGATCAAACCTAATATTCCAAGAACGAGATGCTTGCTTTAATCCATAAATGGATTTAAGCAACTTGCATACCTTATCTTCTTGGCCCTTTGCCTTGAACCCGTCTGGTTGTATCATATAGATATCTTCCTCAAGAGAGCCATTCAAGAAAGCTGTCTTGACATCCATTTGCCAGATCTCATAATCGAGAGCAGCCGCAATGGATAAAAGAATGCGGATTGACTTGAGCATTGCTACAGGTGAGAATGTTTCTTCATAATCGATTCCTTCTTTCTGCGTATAGCCCTTTGCTACAAGTCTTGCCTTGAAAGTTTCCACTTTCCCATCCACACCTCTTTTCCTCTTGTATACCCACTTACACCCAATCGGTTTTATGCCTTGGGGTAAGTCTACAAGTTTCCAGACCCCATTGGAATCCATAGATTCCATCTCGGTGTTCATAGCCTTTTGCCAAAGACTAGAATCAACATCCTCCATAGCTTCTTTATACGTAGCCGGATCATCAACATGTTCTATGGATTCTGCTTCAAAAACTTCATCATTGAACATGTACCTTTCAGGTTCCCTGATAATCCTCCCACTACGACGAAGCTCCCGTGGTTGTTGATTCTCTAGTGTTTTTTTTTACAGGGTTTTCTGTGACTTTAGGAATTTCCAAATCCGAAGTCATCTCTTCAAGCACCACTTTGCTACGAGGTTTAAAGTCTTCCATATAACTTTCCTCCAGGAATGTTGCATTTGTAGAAACAAAGACTTTATTTTGCTTCGGATTATAGAACAGACCACCTTTTGTCCCTTTTGGATAGCCAACAAACAAGCATACTTCTGATCGTGACTCCAATTTCTTCGCTTCCTTATCCAGGACGTGTGCTGGACAACCCCAAATTCGAATATGATTCAAATTAGGTTTCCTACTCATCCATAACTCGTAAGGAGTTTTAGGAACCGATTTGAAGGGAACGTTATTCAGAAGATAGCATGCAGTTTGTATGGCGTGCCCCCAAAATGACAAAGGTAATGTGGAATAACTCATCATAGACCGGACCATATCCAATAGGGTCCTATTTCTTCTCCCAACTACACCATTCTGTTGAGGAGTACCAGGTACAGTTAACTGGGATTGTATCCCATTCTCTATCAAATATCCTAAGAACTCATCCGATAGGTATTCCCCACCTCGATCCGATCGAAGTGTCTTAATGGACTTTCCTAATTGCTTCTCCGCTTCAGCCCGAAATTCTTTGAACTTGTCAAAGGCTTCGCTTTTGCGGGTCATTAAATAGACATATCCATACCTTGAGTAATCATCAATAAAAGTGATATAATACTCATACCCACCACGTGCTTCTATGTTCATGGGACCACAAACATCCGTATGCACAAGTTCTAAAAGTTCCTCGACACGACTATCCTTAGCAGCAAAGTGCCGTTTAGTCATCTTACCCTCCAAACAGGATTCACATTGTGGCCAAGGTTCAACCTCATACAAATCAGGGCTTTCCTCCTTTACCATCCTTTGAATTATGTTAAGACTTATGTGACCAAGTCGTAAATGCCAAAGATATGATTTGTTAGAGTGAGAAGACTTAAGTCTTTTAGAGTTCTTTTCCAATTCTGTATCAAGCAGTGAGTGCATCTTAGGTTTGATAAAATAAAGATTTCCATGCATCCATCCATTACAGATAAGAGAATTGTTTTTCCTAATAACAACTTTATTATTAAAAGAAACTGAATAAGAATCTTTAATCAAACAAGCTACCGAAATTAGGTTCCTCTTAAAACTAGGAACATAAAAACAATGTCTCAAAACAATAAACCTAAATTCATCAAAATAAAGATGCACTTCTCCCACTGCTTCAGCTCGCACTAACGTCCCATCACCGGTTCTTAACGTGAAGTTCTCCTCACGCAGACTTCTCGTTACCTTGAACCCCTGCAGAGAAATACAAACATGGTTAGTGGCTCCAGAATCTATAACCCAATTGTCCTTAGATTCTTCCACTAAACAACCTTCAAGATACAGGACATTGAAATTACCTTTCTGCTTTTTCAAAGCCAGGTATTCTCGGCAATCCTTCTTGAAATGTCCTTTCTTCCCACAGTGAAAGCACTTAACCTTTTTGGGATCCACCTTTCGCTTCTTAGTCTTGGTAGACTTCTTAGAAACAGGTGCATTTCCCTTGTTCTTCCCCTTTTCCTTCTTCCTTTTAGGATTAGGAGTAGGCGAACTAGGTTCAGCCACATTTGCCTCAGCCTTAGATCCAGAACCCTTAAAAATGTTCTCAAAAGCTTGCAACTCTTTCATCAATTCCGTTAAAGACATCTCCTTCCGGTTAAGGTTGTAGGATGCCTGAAACAAATCGAAATCCTTGGATAAGGTTTGGAAAACCATAACCAATTGAGTTGCAGCATCGATCTCAGCCCCATTTGTCTGAGCCTCAGACAAATAAGCCATGACTTTCATCATGTGCTCCTTAATGGGAGTTCCAACCTTCTGGCTACAGTTCATGAGACCTTTGATAGCATCGGTCTTAGCCTGGATAGTTTGTTCACCAAACATCTCCTCCAAGTTATCCATGATCTGCCTAGCAGTTTGATGTTCCTCATGCTGTTTCTGGAGCACGTTAGACATGCTCGCCCGAATATAGCACATAGCACTTAGGTTGGAATTGTCCCAGCGCTCAAGCGCTACAAATTCCCTATCAAGAGCATCGATCGCAGGCGTAGGTGGTCTTGGTTGGGTTAGGACAAAACTGTGTTTCTCAAAGTTTAGGACGATAAGCAAGTTTCTTTTCCAGTCATTAAAATTTTCGCCAGTTAATTTGTTTTGCGTAAGTATCACAGATAAAGGGCTCGACATTTTGATCTAT
This sequence comes from Ficus hispida, assembly GCA_025413025.1. NCBI lineage: Eukaryota > Viridiplantae > Streptophyta > Magnoliopsida > Rosales > Moraceae > Ficus > Ficus hispida. Next base: position 5,543,933 of record CM046372.1, on the reverse strand, counting down.
AATAAGAAAACATGTAATAAGTACAAGCAAACATCCTATCAATTTATAAAATATGATTTTGTAATGAAACATAAAGATCTAAATGCAATCTAAATGTTCATGTGTAAAACCCTTAAAACACATACCTTACAACGATAATTCCTAGCTTCTGCTTTCTAAGCTACCGAGGGGTAGTCATAGAATAACTAGCTAAGAACACGGATCCCATCCGATTAATACATATTCGTCCATGGAGCAAACTCCATTAAATATATATTAACTATCGTTTATTTGGCCACTACTTTATATATCAGAGCCTCGAGGGAGGATTAATAAATAAAGTAGCATGAGTGTATAACCATCGTTTCCAATTTTGAATCCATATTTTACATCCGCCACCGAGGGGTGATCTAAACATAAAATATGCCCAAAATTGTTATCCTCTCAGAAATCCAAATCAGTGTGCGCTCTAGGTAAGATACCTATCCGAAGGGAATTCCCGGGTCAAAACCGAGTAGTAGGCACTACCATGCATAACTATTGGACCAACGATGGAGACCGTAGGTCTTAGTATATAAAACCTTCTCCCACTCAATCTTTTAAATTTGGATTTTTGTTTTTCATGCATAAACAATATTTATTGAGTGGCACTCCCTAGTCTATATGGCATGTTATCAATACATCACGAAATAGTATAACATATTAATCTAACAACACATCATCCATGGTTTGCAAAATATGTAAATAGCCGTGGATCATGATTCCATCCTAGAGAAAAGAAAATTGCAAAATTTACAAAAATTAACCGAAACATATATCGGCCTTCATTTGTAGATCCATGCCTTGTATCCTTCTTCAATGTGTCTTCTTTCTCCAATATCACATCTTTTTCAATTTAAATTTAAAATTCAAATTTCAAAAAGATTCTATGTGATTTTTAATTTTAATAAAAATTACAAAATATCAAAATTTAAATAAAATTCGGTTTATTAAATTTTAAAATTCAAAAAAAATTTGAAATTTGAAATTTCAAATTTAAATATCAAAATTTTAAAATTCATAATAATATCCATTAAATTTAAATTTAAATTTTTTAATTTTGATTTTCAAATTATCAAGATCACATATCATTGGAGAATTAAATTTTCAAAAAAAATTTTGTGATTTTTTTTATTATTTTTTTATTAAAAAACGTTTTTTTTATTGAAAATAACAAAAAACACAAAATCACATCCTTTGAAAATTTACATACCTTCGTTCATCTTCAATCTCCTCGAATCCATTGTATCCTGAATTTTACAAAAAAATTCCTATGCCGTTTCCGGCTTACAAAAATTCTAGGAATTGAAAGAACGACCTAGCGGTGATAATAGACCGCATCTATTACACTTGAAAAACTTAGATACAAATTCAAACCTCTATGGAATCATGACCGGTAAAATTGAACAGGCATCATATATTATAAAACTAATATAAAGCATTCAATCATACATCTATTCATAATATATTTAACATACACAAAATAAAACCTAGAGTGCCAACTCTCTAAAATATTTCATTAATGCATAGAGAGAAATTTATTTGATCAAATAATTTATGTTATATGCATAATCATGAGTTGGCTCTGATACCAATTATTGGAAAAAACGGATCCGATATCGGAGTTACGGCGCAGCGGAAGTTTTAAATTTTTTTTATGCCGTTTCGAAAAGAATCTCATGATGCATATAACAATAAATTAAATTCATGATCAAGCGTACCTTATTTCTCGGATTCCGGAATCACTAGAGCGTTTGACCAACGTGTCTTCTCTACTATTCTCGAGTTCCACGTCTCAGAGTGTGTGTGGGCACACGTTCTATGAATCCAATTGATCGGTAATGCTTTCCGAAGTCTAGATCCCTCCTTCTCAATTCCGATGTTCCTCGTTGAGAATACGATCCAACTTCTTTCTTCAAAACTACAAAACAGGAACCGGTTAACCTCCTATGAAAATTATCACTCGGTTTAACCTTCCTCACAATTTTGAATCAATGGAATTTTCTCTCTTTTTCTTTCTCACAAGATAGCCGAATTTTTGTGAAGTAGAAGAAACTCAAATTATTTTTTCTTTCACTCACAAAAACGTTTTCCCCTTTGAAAATTATCAAAAATTGGTTTCTCAAGAATTCCTAGCCTTTATATAGAAGTCTAATCCTTTTCAAAATTTAATTCCTTCTTGAAAAATAATTAATAATTATTTTTCTGGATAAATTTTGAACCAAAAGATCATACAACTTTAGGGCTAGATTCATTGAACCTAGAAACGTTTTTTCAAAAGGAAATCTCCTCCAAAAAATTCGGCCACTTTAGGATAAATCTAGATTGGTGGTTCAAATTTTAAATCAAAAATCTAGACTAGTGAAAAGATCCTAGTTCTATCTAGATTCAAATTTCTTTTAAACCCTTTTTGAATTTAAATAAGATTCACTCATTTGAATTAATATTTTCCACAAACATCAACCATATTAATTAATTTAAATAAATGGAATATTTGAATTTTTTCTTCCTCAAAAATCCGTGCACCATATTTAAAGAAAAAAAAAATTCATCAAATAATCTCCATTATTTAAATCAATTAATAATCTAATGTTAGGAATATATTTGAACAATTTTGAAACAAAATTTTCTTCTCTCCACCTATCTAAAACCGTGCACCTCTTTTAGATTAGGAGAGAAAAATTTTGTTTTCCAAAATTAAATAATTCAAACACAATCTTATTTCCAAAATTCAAGTTAACCAATCACGTGTTGACAAATCATATTATTTGTCTACACAAATCCTACATGTCCAATCCTTTTCCGGATTGCATGTTAGAGAGTACCATGTCTTAATAGACATTACAAAATTCCATTTAAATTTACCGATCTCTTTAGGAACAAATCCCGAGACGCTATTTAGAACTATATGAGCTAGTAGAGGGATCCGATGGAAATATGTAAAGAGGCTCCTATAATTGTGAAAAATTAATCCCAGACTAATTATTCATCAATTATCAACTTCAAAACTATTCCACTAAAAGTTTGAAGCTGAACTCCTGTTTACATACCGTATTACGAAAGCTCTCTCACGCAGTGCTTCTTCCATGATTTATTCATCGCTTGTTTAATCCCCATATGTTATCCATGATTGAATTTAGGACTTTTTCCGTTTTACCTTTTCAATCATTTTAACTTAAAGTTCCATTATTCTCCATTGAAAGAACCACCAATTGTAAAACCATACAATTGGTAAACCATCAGAGAACACAAAGTAAACCGATGGCCAAGATCTTGTTATACTATCTTTCAATCCCCGAATAATGCCTTTAAGTAGATAACATGTACTATCGTTAAGATAGCTATGGATTCCATATCTATGAATCTTGATTTCTCTATCCATAAGTCATGCACCCAAAACACAAGTATATTGACCATAAATTAACAGTGTCTCACCTGTAGTGCATTAAAGTACATAAGTCATGGATACGAACTCAAGTAATCATTTCAGGATTAAGATTAATACAGAATGATAATCAAAGCTTCATTGATTCTTATAAACGGAATTATTAAACCGAATCAATTAACACTTTAGGTCCAATCCAATGTCATACCTCAATACTGGTATACATTAAAGTTTCCACTCGGAACCAATCCGATGGTCAAGAGAAACCATCCCTCCAAGGAAGTAGACAACTTGTACAATCTTATCATGAATAAGATCCCCAAATCTTATTCCATCGATTGCGGACTATTTATTTTGACTGTTATCAAATTACCATGTCTTCTATGTATACCCCGTATACATATGGTAATCCGATATATTTCCAACAGTCAAGGAGTATTTTATGTTTGCTCAACCATACAATCAACAAATGAAAGTAAATAGGACACAACTTATTAAACATGAATAACCTCCTCTTATTAATATCAAAATGTCATATTTACAGAAAATCCCTAATATTGATTTTCTATCCTTAGGGCACATATAGATCCCAACAGGGGGGACATATGACTAGGGATTTCTCATGGATGTTGGTTAGGATACTAACATCTACGGTTATGGTTAAGAGTAAGATATGATGATTATTATCTTACGTCCTTATTGATAAAAGGTAGTTAACCTGTTGTTACGATCAGTATGGGCAATCAACTCAGGACGTACATAAGAGGTAAGTACAACTCTGCCTACAGCATAGGCGAAAATGTTTTTACTGCTTATATGATTTTAAGCTCATGCATGTATGATATAATGCATATGATTTATGCCTTGATGATGTGATGCATATGATTTATGCCTTGATGATGTAGTGCATATGGTTTATGCTTTATTATTATGGCAACATGAAGCATGCTCACTAATGATAAGTCACTTAGTAAGAACAAAGATCAAGTTTCAAGTAAGAAACTGATTTTAAGGAACATATTTTCAAGAAGAAAACCTTTTTCAATAAAATGTTTTCAAGAATAAGTTAAGGAAGAGTTTTTAAGTATGATGGTAAGCAAGTTACCTCGTGTCGTACCGAACTGCCTCCAGGTCAGGTTTGGTCCATAGTTTGAGTTGGATTGGGCTGGTCGCCCCAACCACTCCATGACTGCGCACCACGGTACGTACACTCATGTTAAGTAAGGGGCCCAAAAATATGCTAACCTAAGACAGCATAATGAAAGCATAATTGATTCATGCATTGTTCCATTATGAAATGTTTTACAGATTAATAGTTGCACTTGCTGAGCGAAAGCTCATGTCTTATGTTTATGCTGTAGGTAAGCAACCTACCAGCAATCTTTGATACAAGACGGTGGAGCGCGGCAAGGCTACTTGTGAAATCTTGGGATGGGAACCATTACGCATTTTGTATTATCTATGTTTGACAGTTAACGTAAAATGTTATATGTACCGAAACAAGTTTGGTATTCAGTTCATATATATATATGTATATATATATATGTTTATACAAGTAAGTATAGTATGAGTAAGTTTCCAAGATTTAGGTTGCAAAAAAACAAAATTTATTTCGTATTTGCACCAGGTAAATAAGTAAGATAAGATAAGTAATGTAATGGCCACGTTAGGCGGGTCGTTACATCCGATAGGTATTCCCTACCTCGATCTGATTAACGGGACTTAATGAACTTGCCTAATTGTTTTCCACTTCAGCTTGAAATTCTTTGAACTTGTCAAAGGTTTCGCTTTTGTGGGTCATCAAATAGACATATCTATATCTCAAGTAATCGTCAATAAAAGTGACATAATACTCATACCCACCACATGCTTCTATGTTCATGGGACCACAAATATCCATATGCATGAGTTCTAAAAGTTCCTCGACACGACTATTCTTGGCAGCAAACTGCAGTTTGGTCATCTTACCCTCCAAACAGAATTCGTATTGTGACCAAGGTTCAACCTCATACAAGTCAAGACATTCCTCTTTTACCATCTTTTGAATTCTGTTAAGGCCTATGTGACCTCGTAAATGCCAAAGATATATCTTGTTAGAGTGAGAAGACTTATGTCTTTTAGAGTTCCTTTCTAATTCTGTATCAAGCAGTGAGTGTATCTTAGGTTTGATAAAATAAAGATTTCCATACATCCATCCATTACAGACAAGAGAATTGTTTTTCCTAATAACAACTTTATTATTAAAATAAACCGAATAGGAGTCTTTAATCAAATAAGCTACTGAAATTATGTTCATCTTAAAACTAGGAACATAAAAACAATGTTTCAAAATAATAAATCTAAATTTATCAAAGTAAAATAACAACTTTATTATTAAAACAAACCAAATAGGAGTCTTTAATCAAATAAGCTACTGAAATTAGGTTCCTCTTAAAACTAGGAACATAAAAACAATGTCTCAAAATAATAAATCTAAATTCATTAAAATAAAGATGTACTTTTCCAACTGCTTCAGCTTGCACCAACGTCCCATCACCGATTCTTAACGTGAAGTTCTCCTCACACAGACTTCTCGTTACTTTGAACCCCTACGAAGAAATACAAACATGGTTAGTGCCTCCAGAATCTATAATCCAAGTATCCTTAGATTCTTCCACTAAATAAGCCTCAAGATACAGGATATCGAAATTACCTCTTTGCTTCTGCATAGTCAAGTAGTCTCTGCAATCTTTATTGAAATGTCCGTTCTTCCCACATAAAAAGCACTTAGCCTTCTTAGGATTCACCTTCTGCTTCTTAGTCTTGGTAGACTTCTTAGGACCAGGTGCCTTCGCCTCAGGCATGTTCCCCTTGTTCTTCCCTTTTTCCTTATTCCTTTTGGGATTAGGCGCAGGTGGAACAGGTTCAGTCACATTTGTCTTAGCCTTAGATCTAGAACCCTTGAAAATATTATCAAAGGCTTGCAATTCTTTCATCAATTCCTTTAGAGACATCTCCTTCCGGTTAAGGTTGTAGGATGCTTAAAACAAATCGAAATCCTTGGACAAGGATTGGAAAACCATGACCAATTGAGTTGTAGCATCGATCTCAGTCCCATTTGCCTAAGCCTCATACAAAGAAGCCATGATTTTCATCATGTGCTCCTTGATGGGAGTTCCAACCTTTTGCTTGCAGTTTATGAGACCTTTGATAGCATCGATCTTAGCCTAGATAGTTTGTTCTCCAAACATCTCCTCCAGATTGTCCATGATCTGCCTAGCAGTTTCATGCTCTTCATGCTGTTTCTGGAGCACATTAGACTTGCTCGCTAGAATATAACACATAGCACTTAGGTTGGAATTGTCCCAGTGCTCAAGCGCTACAAATTCGCTATCAGGAACATCGATCGCTTGCGTGGGCGATCGAAGCTGGGTAAGGATGAAACTGTGTTTCTCAAAGTTTAAGACGATAAGTAAATTCCTTTTCCAATCATTAAAATTCTCGCCGGTTAATTTGTTTTACGTAAGTATCACAAATAATGGGCTCGATATCTTAATATATAATAAAAAAAATTATGACTAGAAAAGGAATCTATATTATATCTTAATCATATAATAAAAAAATTATGTGATAAGTATGAGCAAACATCCTTTTATTTTTAGAAAATTTGGCTTTGTAATGAAACAAAAAGATCTATATGCAATCTAAATGTTTATGTGTAAAGCCCTTTAAAAAAACACATATCTTACAATGATAATTACTAACTTCTGCTTTCCAAGCTATCGAGGGGTAGTCATAGAAGAACTAGCCAATAACACGGATCCCCTCCAATTAATATATATTCGTCCATGGAGTATAATCCCATAAAATATATTTTAACTATCGCTTATTTGGCCACTACTTTAAATATCAGAGCCTTGAGGGAGGGTTAATAAATAAAGTAGCATGAGTGTGTAACTATTGTTTTCAATTTTGAATCCATATTTTACATCCACAACCAAGGGGTGGTCTTAATATAAAATATGCCCAAAATTGTTATCCTTTTGGAAATCCAAATCGGTGTGTACTCTAGGTAAGATACCTATCTGAAGGGAATTCCCGGGTCGAACCCGAGTAGTAGGCACTACCATGCATAACTATTGGACCAATGATGGAGGCCGTAGGTCTTAGTGTGTAAAACCTTCTCCCACTCAATCTTTTGAATTAGGGTTTTTGTTTTGCATGTATAAACAATATTTATTGAGTGGTACTCCCTAGTCTATATGGCATGTTATCAATACATCGCGAAATAATATAACATGTTTATCTAGCATTGCATCATTCATGGTTTGCAAAACATATAAATAGCCGTGGATCATGATTTCATCCTAGAGAAAAGAAAATTGTAAAATTTACAAAAAACTAGCGGCCTTCTTTTGTGGATCCATGCCTTGTATCCTTCTTCAATGTGTCGTCCTTCTCAAATGTCACGTCCTTTTAAATTTAAATTTCTAAAAATATTATATATAATTTTTAATTTTAATCAAAATTACAAAATATCAAAATTTAAATAAAACATATTTTTAATTTAAATTTTAAATTTTAAATTTAAAAAAAATGTGATTTTCCAAATTTAATTAAAATTACAAAATTTTAAATTCTTAATAAATAAAAACGTCCATTAAATTTAAATTAATTTTTGATTTTTGATTTTTCAAATTATCAAGATTACATGTCATTGAAAAATTAAAATTTTCAAAAAGATTTAATGTGATTTTTCCTCCATAAAAAACGCCAATTATATGAAATTTGAATTAATTAAAATTTTCAAATTTCAAAAAAAATCACATCCTTTGAAAATTTCCATACATTCATTCATCTTCAATCTCCTTGAATCCATTGTAGCCTAAATTTACAAAAAAAATTCCTACGCTGTTTCTGGCTTATAAAAATTCTAGGAATTGAAAGAACGACCTAGCGGTGATAATAGATCGCATCTGTTACACTTGAAAATCTAGATACAAAGTCTAACCTCTATGGAATCATAACTGAAAAAATTGAACTAGCATCATATATTATAAAAAAATATAAAGCATTCATTCATCCATACATCAATTTACAATATATTTAACATACACAAAATAAAACCTAGAGTGACAACTCTCTAAAATATTTCATTAATGCATAGAGAGAAATTTATTTGATTAAATAATTTATGTTACATACATAATTATAAGTTGGCTCTGATACCAATTGTTGGAAAAACGGATCCAATATCAGAGTTATGGCGTAGCGGAAGTTTTAAAATTTTTATACCGATTCAGAAAAGAAGCTCATGATGTATATAATAATAAATTAAATACATGATCAAACATACCTTGTTTCTCGGATTCCGGAATTGCTAGAGTATCAACCAACGTGTCTTCTCTACTATTCTCGAGTCCCCACTTCTCAGAGTGTGTGTAGGCACACGTATTATGAATTCAAGCGACTGGTAATTCTTCCGAAATCTAGATCCCACTTTCTCAATCTCGATGTACCTCGTTGAGGCTTCGATTTGGGTTCGTTCTTCAAAAGTACAAAACAGGAACTGGTTAACCTTTTATGAAAAATATCACTCGGCTTAACCTTCCTCACAGTTTTGATTTAATGAAAATTTCTCTCTTTTTCTCACACCAAAGAATGATGAATTTTCTCAAGCTCGAAAAACCTAGTGTTTGTTTTTCTCTCTCCAAAAAAAAACGTCCACCTAATGTGTATGATGATAGTTAGCTTTTTTCAAGAACTCCTAACCTTTATATAATACTCCAATCCTTTTTCAAAAATATCTCCTACTTAAAAAATAATTAATAATTATTTTTCTAGATAATCTTTTGAACCAAATGATCATTCAAATTTCGGACTAGGTTCTTTAAATCTTATAGACGGTTTTTTGCTTGGAGAATGCTCAAAAAATTCATGCTCCACCTTATGTGTAAATTGATCGGTGGTTCAAATTTAAATTAAGAATCTAAACTAATCAAAAAGTCCTAATCCTATCTAGATTCAAACTCTTTTTAAACCTTTGAATTTAAATAAGATTTTCTTATTTGAATTTAAATAAATATTTTCCACAAACATTATCTATATTTAATTAATTTAAATAAATGAAATATTTTAGATTTACTTTCCACTAAAAAATTGTGCACCATTTTTTAAGAAAAAAAAAATCTATCAAATAAGCTCCATTATTTAAATCAATTTATAATTTAATGTTTGTAATATATTTAAACAATTTTAAAACAAAATTTTCTTCCCTCCATTAACTAAAAATTTGTGCACCATAAATTGGGAGAGAAAAATTTTGTTTTCAAAAACTAAATAATTCAAACACAATCTTATTTCCAAAATTCAATTAACCAAAATAATTAACAAATAATTATTTTATTTACAACCAATCATATGCTGATAAATCACATTATTTGTCTACAGTAATTTCACATGTCCAATCCTTTCGGGATTGCATGTTAGAAAGTACCATATCCTAATCGACATTATTATAAATTCCTATTTAATTTACAGATCTCATCATGAACAAATCCCGAGATGCTTCATCGAACTGTATGAGCTAGTAAAGGGATTCAATGGAAATATGTAAAGAGACTCCTATAATTGTGAAATATTAATCCCGGATTAATTATTTATCAATTATCAACTTCAGGACTATTCCACTAAAAGTCTGAAGCTGAACTCCTATTTACATACCGTATTATGAAAGCTCTCTAACGCAGTATTTCTTCCATGATTTATTCATCGCTTGCTTAATCCCCATATGTTATCCATGATTGAATTACGGACTTTTTCCGATTTACCTTTTCAATCATTTTAACTTAAAGCTCCATTATTCTCTATTGAAATAACCACAAATTGTAAAACCATATAATCGACAAACCATCAGAGAACACAAAATAAACCGATGGCTAAGATCTTGTTATATTATTTTTCAATTCTTAAATAATGCCTTTAAGTAGATAACATGTATATCGTTAAGATAACTATGGATTCCGTATCTATGAATCTTGATTTCTCCATCCATAAGTCATACACCCAAAATACAAATATATTGACCATCAATTATCAGTGTCTCACCTATAATGGATCAAAGTGCATAAGTCATGGATGCGAACTCAAGTATTCATTTCAGGATTAAGATTAATGCAGGATGATAATCAAAGTATCATTGATTCTTATAAACAAAATTATTAAACCGAATCAATTAACATCTTAGGTCTGCTCGGTTTACACAGTCTTCCCAATACTGTTTGTCTCGTTTTCTTCTTCGGAATTTCATATTTTTTAGGCTGAAAATGATGCAAAAGGGTTGAATCTTGTTATTTTTTCGATTTAAACACATAAATATGAATACCCATACTTTAAATGACAATTTAAAACTTGATTCCTCAAATGTTTTTAGATTTTACAATGCTTTTGAATCTTTGCTTCTCCCATGCAAAGAAAGTCGAATAGAATGCATGGACAACGGTGGTCGGACGATGGTTGGGGGTGGCGATGGTGGTGGGAGAGAGGGTGAGGTGGTGGAGAGAAAGTGAAGGTTTTTGAATGAATAATATGAGGTTTTTGTATATATTTTCTTTTATTTTCAATTTTATATATTTTTTATTTTAGAAAAGGGCATTTTAGAGAATTCAAAAGTTTCATTAAAAGTGAAGGTCATCGTTGTAAAACTTTTTCATTAAAGATTAGTGGTACAATAGGATGATCATTTTAAGGTCAAATATGCAAAGCACCCGGTTTAGATTCTGACTACAAAGGGGTCGATGCTCAAAGCGACAATGTTGGCATCTTTCAAGAATAAGAAGATTAGTACCCTCAAGGCCCATAAGCCTAATCCACCATAAGCCATAAGCCATAAGCCATAAGCCATAAAAGCCCAATCCTCCCATACGTTTTTTAACATCTCCAGTTCAATGAAACGCATTGGTCCACTCAATAGTGTGTATATATATATATATATATATATATATATATTTGTTCTCTCTCTCTCTCTTCCTATAACCTGATAACGTGAGCGCCGCCTCCACCCATCTTCTCCGCCGCCATTGTTTTCTCCCTTGCAATCACCACCATTTCACGCTGGCCAACTCTATCTTCCTTGATATCATGGAAACCAACTTGCGCTGACCGAAACCAACCCTTAATAATCGGTCGATGAATGGCCGGTTTTCTATTTTTCCGGGCGGTGCTCGATTTCATGTTTTCCAAAACCAATGGCATTCGGTCGATGACCGAACCGATGAAAATCATGGAAAACCCTATCGGCGGAGCCCTCACTCATATTTTGGGTAAATTGTTAAGTTAGTTTCTGAACTTTTAACTTTATGCAACTTTTGTCTTTAAACTTTTTTTTCGTAATTGAAATACCTCTAAACTATTAAAATATTACTATAATAGTCATTTATTTTAGTTTTTGAATAAAATTAGTTAGTTAATATCACTTTTTGACTAAAATACAAACTGATTCTGTCTAAAAATTAACGAATATGATTATTTTAGTAATATTTTAATAGTTTATAAATATTTTCTGTTCTTTTTTTCATAGTTAGATGGACCATAAATTATTAGAAACGTTATTATAATAGTTTTTTCTGTTAATTTTTAGATGGAATCCTTAGATAGCACTATTTTTTAACCAATTACTAATATATTTCATCTAAAAATTAACAGAAATAACTATTATAATAACATTCTAATAGTTTAGGGGCATTCCTGCTACGAAAAATGGTTCATGGATCAAATCATACTAAGTTAAAAGCTTTGGGGCTAAATATGCAATTTACTCCTCATGCTTTTTAAAATTGATTTTTGGCCATGAAATTTTTGTCATATTTTTATTGCGCTTTAATTCATAAGAAAATTACAATTATGCCCCATTCAGATTTTCAATTTTAATTTTTACTTCTAAAATAGATGTAAAATTTTGTCATGCACCCATTTTATAAAAACTTTTTATTCCCTTCAAAAAAATTTTTATTTTACCCACAATCAATGATAATACACATAGTTACGTCTTTTTTCATTGAAAAAAAAATTCTCTACTTATTTTTTAAACACCCCATTGAAATGATTTTCTAGCTCCATATTAGTCACATAATTAAATATACTAAAAGGATGCAAACATTTACTATTTTTTTAGCAGTAAAATGACGCTTTTGCCCTCAAAACTTGCTGCTTCCTATACAGCCTCCATAGTAAACTGCCCATTTTGGGCTTTTGGCATTGTGCGGATGTTTTTGCCCTCTTTAATGTGCCTACCGGTTTGCTTTGTACAGTGACCGGATGTTTTTACCCTTGAAAACCTACCTTTAGTTCCCTTTGCTCTGCTCGCCGCCCTTCTCTTCATTTGCTTTTCCTCTCCTCACTGTTAACTCTCCTCTCATTCTCTCTCTCTCTGCTACTGCCTCTTTCTCTTATATTTTTTTAGGTTTTTGATTTACAAACCCTAGTTTTTGCTTTCTCTTGCTGTTTACGCCGCTCCTCTCTCATTTTGTACTCCCTTTTTTTGCTGTTTGGTTTCTTCTTATTTTTTATCTCCCTTTTTTTGGATTTTTTGGTTTCCAAACTCTAGCGTTTGGTATTGTTTGTTATTTTGGTCGATTATGTCTCGTTTTTTATTTTCTTCATCTACTCTTCATCGTCTTTTTTTTTTTGGGTGTGTTTCATTTCTCCGAATTTGAAGGTTTGATTTTGGGGTTTTTTTTTTCGATATTATTGATTTAGGGTGTGTATTATTTTCTTCTTTTTTCGTTGTTGTTAGATTTGTGTTTTGGAGGTTTAGATTTTGTTCTTTATTTTGTTGTTTGAATTTTTTTTCCCATTTTTCCCCCCTTTTATTTTAGGATTTTTTTTTCCTGGTGTATAGCTATAATCAAAGAAGAATATTTCGGATTTTATTTTTTTTTGTTTTGTTTTTTTTAGCATTATTATTTTTTTCGCATTTTGTTGTGCCAGTTTCTCTGTTTTCTCATTTTTCGAATCTATGTTGTTAAAACTGTAGTTTGTGGGTATTTTAGTTGTCTCCATCGTTCATCTCTTCTTTTAGTAGTGTTGCTCTATTGTTCAAACAAATTTTGTCTTGTCTCCTCTTTGTTTTGTCCGAACCCTAAGTTTTGATTCTAGAGTTTTTTTTCCCTTATTGGTTAATTAGGTTTTGTATTTTTTTCATTGTCTCTCTCTACTTTTGAGGCTTTATTTTTTCCCCAGCCTGTTTGGTTTGTCCGAACCTTAAGTTTTGATTTTTGGGGGTTTTTTATTTCTTATTAGTGATTTAGGTTTTTTTTTTTTTTGTTCGGTTAGGTTTTGACCTTTTTTTTTTTTTGTTATGTTTTTTTTTTTGTTTTCTCATTCTTTCTGCGGAGTATGTATATAATGAAATAAGAGTATTTTTCATTTTTTTTTTCTTTCTTTCATTTTTTTTGTATTATTATTTTTTCGTATTTGCATTTATATCATTGAGGATACTATGCAAACAAATATAAAGAAATAGATAAAAGCATGCGATATGTTTTGGTTTTTGTTGTATTTATTTTAGTGGGTTTTTTCTCTTTTTTTTTTTTTTTGTATTACATAAATTAATTTTGATTTTGGTTTTTTGTTAATTTGTATTTGTAGATTGCAGTGCTGGCAATTCTAAGATGGCCGATTGGGACTATTAACAAACATATTGAAAACTTTATATCTGTGATGTTTGTATTTTTTAAAATTTTTTTGTTTTCTCCCCCGGGTATTATTTTCTTCATTTTATATCTAAATTTTTTATTTATTTTTGGTCTTTATAATTTTCTATCATATGTCATTTTATAATTTTTTTATTTATATTAAAAACATAGTTTACTTAATTGTCATATGTTATTTTAGTTATATCCAGAACATAAATATCATGGTCTAATACAAATAGATAAAATTATTTCTGCAGAAATTTCAGACCCAATAATAGATTCTTTAGGTTATAAAATTATAGCTGAATATATGATACATGAGTTATGTGGATATGCAAAAACATCTGCACCATGTATGAAAAATTCAAAATGTTCAAAAAAATTCCCAAAACAAATAAAACATAAAACAACTATAGAAGAAAATTGTTTTGTAAATTATCGTCATAGAGATACAGATTCAAATGTTATTAAAGAAATAATAAAACTTGATAATAGATATGTTGTTCTTTATAATCGAACTTTATGTTTAAAATATTTTGCACATATTAATGTTGAAATTTGCTTTCAATCTATGCTTATTAAATATTTATTTAAATATTTAATAAAAGGTCCCGATAGAATAAGAGCTATTATTGAAGATAATATTATTATTGAAAATACTAAAATAATAAAATATAAAGAAGTTAATGCAATAAAATCTTATCTCAATTGTCGATATATTACACCTTATGAAGTAATTTGAAGAATATTTGAATATTCAATCCACCATAGAAATCCAGCTATTTAACGTCTTTCGATTCATTTACCAAATATGTAAAACATTACATTTAACAAAAATCAATAATTACAAAATATAATACGACAACCATAAATTTGAAAAATAGCATTAACAGAATGGATGGAAATTCATAAAACTAACGAAGACGCTCGACAACTTACCTATATAGAATTTCCAATAAAATTTGTCTGAAATAACGAAAATAAAATTTGGATTCATCAACAAAATAGACATACTATAGGATAAACATTTTATATTCATCAGAGTTCTGGTGAATTATACTATTTTAAATTATAGTTAAATCATCAAAAAGGTTCAACACGTTATGAATCACTTCAAACAGTAAATAATATTATTTATCTCACAAATCACACAGCCTGTCATGTATTAGGTTTATTAGAAGATGATAAATAGTGTGATGAATCAATAGAAGAAGTATCATTCTGATCAACATCTACACAATTTCGTCAACTTTTTATTACAATACTATTATTTTGTAATATTTCTGATCTAATAAAAATTTTACAACAACATTGGAGATTAGTGTGTGATGATATTTTATACAAAGTAAAAGTCTTATTTAATAATCCAAATTTTGAAATTTCTGAAAATGAATTATATAATTTCATATTGTATGAATTAGAAAAATAATTAAATTTAAATTATCTTCTTTATCACATTATAATCTTCCGCTTCCTACTTGATCATTAATTGAATATTTAAATAATAATCTTTTGAGAGAAGAACTTAATTACAATAAAGATAAATTAAAAGAAGAAAATTTAACTTAGTACAAAATTTAAATAAAGAACAACAATATATTTATAATTAAATTTTACAGGCAATTGAAATTAAACAAAATAATTAATTCTTTATTTATGATTATAGTGATACAGGAAAAACATATTTATAGAATACAATTATTAGTAAAATTAGATCAAATGTTGAAATTATATTAGTTGTAGTATCATCTGGTATAGCATTATTATTATTACCAAAATGTGAACTGTACATTCAAGATTTCACATACCACTTTCAATCGATAAATTTTCAACTTGTCAGATTAAAATATGCACTCAACTAGCAAAATTAATTGATAAAATAACATTTAATTTTATGGGATGAAGCATTTATGAGAAACAAATATTATTTTAAAGCTTTAGATAAAATAATGTAAGATTTAAAAAATTACTTTAATCGTCCTTTTGGAGGAATGACAATTATGTTAGGTAGTGATTTTAGACAAATACTACCAGTTATTCTAAATGGAATAAAAGAAAATATAATTGATGTAATTATAAACAATTTTTACCTTTGGTCATATTTCCGTATACTTACATTAACAGAAAATATGCGATTAAAAAAACTTAACTGCAACATTGCTGAACAAATAGAAATTAATGACTTTTTTGAATGGATTTTAAATATTGGTAATGGAACGGCAGATGGAATAAAAGACACTAAAAATGAAGATGCTACCTGGATTAAAATACCAAAAAAATATATAATACCATATACTATAAATTCTATTAAATGTATTTCTATCACAATATATGAAAATTTTTGTGACAATTTTGACAATATTAATTATTTGAAATAATGAGCAATTATTACACCCAGAAATATAACAACTGACGTAATAAATAAATATTTATTAAACTTAGCTCCAATAGAAACAAAAATTTATTATAGTTATGATACGATTCTATCATCATCTAGAAATCTAGGTGAATTAAATCTCTTAGATCTTCATGAATTTTTACACATAATTAATTTTAATAAATTATCTCCATATGAATTAGAATTAAAAATCGAAATTCCTGTTATATTAATACGAAATCTTAACTAATCAATGAGATTATGTAATGGTACAAGGCTTATAATATTATAACTAACAAATAGAATTGTTGAAGGTCGTATTATTAATTTTAATGACATAAGTGAAAAAGTTTATATACCAAGAATAGAAATGACTATAAATGAATCTATGTAACACCCCAACCTACGTAGGGCTGTTACCAAACATACTTAAACTTTCATAACTGCTCAACTCACTTAGAAAATTGAACATAAATTTTTTTTTTTTTTTTTTTTTTAAAACTTACATCTAAAACAGGGTTGCTTGTATAGAACGTATTATGCATACATAATTATTACAACTCGATTGAGTCTTGAAATCCTCATAACTTTGTACAACGTAACTTACTTCAATATACATATATATTTAAACTTCATAAAACTTGCGAAAAATTTTGCGTAGTGATATCCCACACCGCCCTTCACCCTCCGCATCATCCACTTGGCCCACCAATTTAAGCTGTAGGCCTCTTTCCTGCAGTATGAAATATACTGATGAGCTTTCGCTCAGCAAGTACAAACATAATCTCACAACACTTAACAAATATCGTGCAACTTATGCATGAATCATTTATGAATCTTTTATGACCAGTTATTGACTTGAACTTATCATCTTACTTAACATGTGGGCCCTTAGTGTACGTACCAAATGCGCGCAAACCTCAGAACGTCAGGGTTTGCAAGGCCCTTAACAATTCTGGAAAACATGAACATAACCCTTCACGCATCAACGGAAGGTTGATTATCACTTTACCCTCACGCATCAACGAGAGGTTGATAATCATAAACTTGAACTTGTAACATACATGATCCTCCTGCATCAACAGGAGGTTGGTACGACACCTTACTTGTCTCGGTTTAGTCTTAGTCTCGTTATATTTCCAAGACTAAGAATCTTTACATGTGATCTTAATAGTCACGATGCATATGAGATCAGACATAGCATACTTGATGTATCATGGCTTAACATGACTTAGTATAGCTTATCATAACTTATCGTATCATAACATGACATGACTTAGCATAACTTGGCATCATACATGATATAACATATCATAACATTGCATGACATCGCATAACATGTAATTATGTCTTAAATTCGAAAATAGCTTACTACTTTCCATACTGCAGGTGAGGTTTGTACTTACCTCGATTACTATGTTTACTAATGTGTCGTTCCAAGTCCGGACACAATAGCAGGTTATCCCCTGCTATAATATAATAAAGGACATAAGTAAGAATTAAAGATGTTGGGGAATTTAACCAACATTCTAAGATAACCCTAGTTATTAACTTATCTTAGTATAAAAATATCAAAACATAGTATAAACTTTAAAACTTTACTATTTTTTTAAAATCTTGTATTCTGAAAACTGTATTTGAAATCAATCCTTAAATTTGATCCTTTTCTGTTTTGAATTTGAAAACATTTCCTTCATAAAAGTTGTAGACCTTGAAGATTCCTACAACTTCCGTTTTAAACTTAAAATCCAAATCTGACTTAAACATGCTTGTTTCTGCCTTTGAAAATCCTTCATACGCAATCACTTTTCCATTTTGCATGAGAACGGCTCCCAATCCTATCTTGGAAGCATCGCTATATATCACGAAGTTCCCTTCCTCTACCACTGGAATCGTAAGAATTGGAGCACTAGTCAGCTTACTTTTTAGCTCTTGAAAGTGTTCTTCACACTTTGCAGTTCATTCGTACTTCTTTCCTTTCCGTGTAAGTGCAGTGAGCGGCGCTACAATCTTAGCAAATCCCTCGACGAAATGTCGGTAGTAGCCTGCTAAGCCAAGGAAACTACGTACTTCGGTGACATTTTTCAGAGCTGGCCATTTACTCACGGCTTCAATCTTGGCCGGATCTACGGATATGCCTTCCCTGGAAACCACATGTCCTAAGAAATGGACCTTCTCCAACCAAAATTCACACTTGGTGAATTTAGCATAAAGCTGGTTTTGCTTTAAAATCCGTAAGGCAATCCTTAGATGCTCCTTATGCTCCTCCTTAGATCTGGAATAAATCAAGATATCATCTATGAAGACAATAACAAACTTGTCCAAGTAGTCCTTGAATACTCGACTCATCAGGTCCATAAAGGCAGCTGGAGCATTTGTCAATCCAAATGGCATTACGAGGAACTCTTAATGTCTATATCGCGTACGAAAGGCTGTCTTGGGAATATCTCCATCCCTTATTCGAAGCTGATGATATCCCGATCGCAAGTCAATTTTCGAAAAAATTGAAGCACCTTTCAATTGATCGAACAAATCATCGATCCTGGGTAATGGATACTTATTCTTAATGGTAATCTTATTCAATTCCCGATAGTCAATGCACATCCTAAGAGTGCCATCCTTCTTTTTAACAAACAAAATGGGGCTCCCCATGGTGAATAGCTCTGACGGATGAATCCTTTATCCAGGAGCTCTTGCAACTGAAGTTGCAATTCCTTAAGTTCGGCGGGGGCCATCCTATAAGGCGCCTTGGATACTGGTGCCGATCCAGGAAGCAATTCAATCTCAAAAGAGATCTCTCGCTCCGGTGGTAATCCTGGTAAGTCTTCAGGAAAAACTTCGATAAAATCCTTGACTATCGGTACTTCTTCCGGCTTGCTCTTGGTTTCCTGCGTCTTATCCACCATGTTGGCTAAAAATCCCATACATCCTTCTGCCAACAATTTCTTAGCCTTTAGCGCTGAAATGAGCATTTTCGGCTGTTTTAGAGTCGATCCTCTAAAAACGAACTTGTCGTCTCCAATTGGCTTGAACGTGACAATACAACGTTGACAATCTATAACCGCGTTGTATTTCCCCAAGAAATCCATACCCAAAATGACATCGTAGTCATACAGGTTAATGACAATCAAGTCGACATACATTTCTCTACCACATATAATTATTGGAACATGACGTATCCAATAATCAGACAACAAAATTTCCCCGGAGGGTAATGCAGTTCTGAAAGTCCTTTCTATTCTATCGCTTCCTCTACCTAGTTTCTTAGCAAACTGAGGTGACGTGAATGAATGCGTAGTTCCAGAATCAATTAGCACATAAGCATTTTGTTGGGCGAAAGGAAGCTGACCTGTCACCACTGTAGATGGTCCAGCTTGAACATCCTCCTTAGTATAGGTATAAATGCGCCCTTGAGTTGTTGGAGCTTCAAGCCTTCCTTGAGAGATTTCAGGTCCTTCGAGCTTCATCTGTGCTGCATGAAGCTGATACCCCTGACTCCTTTGTTGGTGCTGCGGATTCTGGAAATTAGCATTGCAGTCCTTAGCATAGTGGCCTTCCTTACCACACAGAAAGCAACGGTTAGTTCCAGCACGGCAATCTCCCGGATGCTTCTTCCCACATTTCTGACAAGTGGGATTCATGCTGCTATCAGAGGCATTCCGTTTCTGGGAAAAATTTTGTTGATTCCCCTGACCCCCTCCATTCCACTTCCTCTTCTGTTGACTACTGCCGTACTGCCTGTTGTTGCTGTGTTGCCCAAAAGATCCTCCCTGTCCTTTCTGCTGCGGAGGTTGGCTTGGTCTTGCTTGAATCTGCTTAACTTGGGCCTTCTCTTCTCTCTTTTCCTTAAAAAACTTAGCCCGTTGTTCTTTGTTCTGACCTACCCAATACTCAGCTCGTATCGCCCGGCTGACACATTCAGCAACGGTGATTGGTGGGTAGGGGCCACTGCTAATTACTACGGCCAGATCCGAGCGGAACATCCTCATCATCCTTTTTACTTTGTCTCTCTCGGAGCTGATAAGGTGAGGACAAAGACGTGCTAGTTGCTCAAATTTTTTCACAGCCTCAGCTACCGACAAATTACCCTGACAAAAATTATTGAATTCGTCTTGATGAGCTTCCATAACGTCAGTGTTGTAGTACTTCTCCTTAAATTCCTCAACAAAGTCCTCCCAAGTCATTTGGGTAACATCTCGCCTGATCTGGACTGTTTCCCACCAGAGGCGAGCATCTTTCCTCAGCATAAAGGATGCACAGAGAACTTTTTCTTCATCATCGAGCTTGAGAAAGTTCAAGATAACCTGGAGGTCAATCAACCAGTTGTCGGCCTCGATTGGGTTTGTTGATCCCTCGAATTCCGGTGCCTTCATGCGCCGAAATCTGTCATATAATTGTTCCGGAGTTCGAACCAATGGTACTGGCGGAACAGCCAAAGGCACATCAGGCACTTCAGGAGCTATCGGGTTTTCTGGAATCGCCGGGTCAGTATCAGGAATTTCCGGTGCAGCAGGCTGATTCACAGGTGCTGGTGGTACTCCGGCATCAGGAGGTCCCTGATTCTGCTGAGCCAATTGAGCTCTAAGCCCACCTATCTCTTGTTGTTGGGCTAACATCATCTGTCTTAATTCATTCATCTTGGCCGCAAGATCAACGTTCTGGGTCTGAGCTGTTTTACGCTTGGGTGGCATGGTTCTACATAAAAATTTTGAAATAAGCTCCTTGTTTAATAAAATCATGTCGTTTATATAGAACCATAATCTTAATTCCATATCATAACATAATCATGGAATATATCTGAATCCATCATAATCTTGTCCATATCTGCTTTAAACATAAATGCATAAGTATAACATTTAGGAAGCTGTAAAACTTTCCCATCATGTTCATACGTCACTTAATTGCCACTACCAAGCGAAGGCACCACCCGACGTTATCCTCGTATCCAATATTTTTCTTATGTGGTAAAATTCCATAAATACCACATATAACTTCCATAACGTCGATCTAATTCCATAGTGCGAGAAGTTCCCGGCGTGACCGTTGACGAAAGATGCTTACTACGCACACAGGATCTTAACTAATTCTAAGTATAAGAAAAATAACTTAACTTACTTGGGCTGTGGTGGAAATGATGTGAAGCAAGGTGAAGTAGGCTGGCAGGATACCGCTCTGATACCAAACTGTAACACCCAAACCTACGTAGGGCTGTTACCAAACATACTTAAACTTTCATAACTGCTCAACTCACTTAGAAAATTGATCATAAATTTTTCTTTTTTTTTTTTTTAAAAAAAAACTTACATCTAAAACAGGGTTGCTTGTATAGAACGTATTATGCATACATAATTATTACAACTCGATTGAGTCTTGAAATCCTCATAACTTTGTACAACGTAACTTACTTTAATATACATATATATTTAAACTTCATAAAACTTGCAGAAAATTTTACGTAGTGATATCCCACACCGCCCTTCACCCTCCGCATCATCCACTTGGCCCACCAATTTAAGCTGCAGGCCTCTTTCCTGCAGTATGAAATATACTGATGAGCTTTCGCTCAGCAAGTACAAACATAATCTCACAACACTTAACAAATATCGTGCAACTTATGCATGAATCATTTATGAATCTTTTATGACCAGTTATTGACTTGAACTTATCATCTTGCTTAACATGTGGGCCCTTAGTGTACGTACCAAATGCGTACAAACCTCAGAACGTCAGGGTTTGCAAGGCCCTTAACAATTCTGGAAAACATGAACATAACCCTTCACGCATCAACGGAAGGCTGATTATCACTTTACCCTCACGCATCAACGAGAGGTTGATAATCATAAACTTGAACTTGTAACATACATGATCCTCCTGCATCAACAGGAGGTTGGTACGACACCTTACTTATCTCGATTTAGTCTTAGTCTCGTTATATTTCCAAGACTAAGAATCTTTACATGTGATCTTAATAGTCATGATGCATATGAGATCAGACATAGCATACTTGATGTATCATGGCTTAACATGACTTAGTATAGCTTATCATAACTTATCGTATCATAACATGACATGACTTAGCATAACTTGGCATCATACATGATATAACATATCATAACATTGCATGACATCGCATAACATGTAATTATGTCTTAAATTCGAAAATAGCTTACTACTTTCCATACTGCAGGTGAGGTTTGTACTTACCTCGATTACTATGTTTACTAATGTGTCGTTCCAAGTCCGGACACAATAGCAGGTTATCCCCTGCTATAATATAATAAAGGACATAAGTAAGAATTAAAGATGTTGGGGAATTTAACCAACATTCTAAGATAACCCTAGTTATTAACTTATCTTAGTATAAAAATATCAAAACATAGTATAAACTTTAAAACTTTACTATTTTTTTAAAATCTTGTATTCTGAAAACTGTATTTGAAATCAATCCTTAAATTTGATCCTTTTCTGTTTTGAATTTGAAAACATTTCCTTCATAAAAGTTGTAGACCTTGAAGATTCCTACAACTTCGTTTTAAACTTAAAATCCAAATCTGACTTAAACATGCTTGTTTCTGCCTTTGAAAATTCTTCGACCATTTTTCTTAATCTTGAAATAGGTCTCGGGTTTTTGTAAAAACGAAGGTCTTAGAGGCCTTATTTTCAAAAACTGTCCATGGTGGCCCCTAGGATTTTCCCTTCTCTACAACGTTGTAGTTTTAACTTTTTCATAATTCGTCCTCTAAAGGCCTCGAAATTCGCTTTTAAAATTACTGTCCAGTTTGACCCGAAACTGGCAGTTTTTTTTGTTCGGTTTGGTTTTTAGGTAACTAACGTGCACACTACCTCAAACGGATATCCCGTGAGCCTATATCAAGCATGCAGGCGTTACCTAACCATTTCATACTCATACAATCAAATCTTACTCATATAATTTTTTTTTAAAACAAAAATCCTAAACTTGCATAAAAAACCTATTTCGAAACTAGCATATCGAAACCGAAAACTATCAACTACACATATAGCATAGTACTTGAATTTACTTTTCATAAACTCATGCTTATACATAACATCACACTCATAATCTTCTTATCAAAAATGTGAATGAAAACTAGAGGTTAAAGAGTTTACCTCAAGCTTCACAAAACAAATTCTAGCTTAGGATTTTGGAGGTTTTCTTTTCTCACTAGACCAACACCACAAACCGAAACTGTTTGCAGCTTCCTCTCAATTTTTGTTCGGCTCCTAAGAAAGAGAAGAATCAGATAATAAGCTGCCAATCTATGGTTTATTGTCTAAAGACTTACCCTTGATCATGCCACCGTCTATTTATAGGAGAGTGAAAAGAAATTTGTTTAAAATTTCTTTTAATCCTAGAATTGCTTATTAGCTCCTCTAGACAGCATATTTGCTTCCAAATCCCATGAGGTGGCCGGTTAGGAATGCACTAGATGGCCACATAACCATGGCTAAGTATTGACTCATCATAGCTAGACACATGAAGTGTCTCTTCCTTGTGTTGGTCGGCCATTAGGTGGCAGCTCTAGCTTGATTACTAACCAAGCAAGCAAAGCTAATAGCTTGCTCACTTAAGCTATTCACAACACTTGTCATTCTCTCAACAATCTTGAGAAACTAATAACTCTAAGCTGCATATTAATCCCCAAGAGTAACATATTTACTCAATGGTTTCATATGGTGGCCGGCCATGATGAAGCAAGTGATAGGTGTTGATGTGTCACAATTCTAGCTAGTCTAGGAGGCAAAATTTGATTGGTCAATGTCTAACAAAACCATGGTGTGTCTTACATCCATTGGCCAGTTTTGGTGCTGAAATTTGCAAGCCTTGGCTTGCCAAAGAAGAAAGCTAAATGAATGACTCATCAAGGCTAGAAATTTGATGTGCTTTTCCTTGTGATGGCCGGCCATATGTGGCAACCAAATGGAAGAAAATAGTTAGACTAACTAAGTTAGCAAACCTAGTTACTTCCTTGGTTTAACATAATTATGGTAACTAAATTTTGTAACCAATCCTTGGCTTAGTTGAATTTGAATGCTTAGTAAGAAAATCTATCATAATTTTCTTGAAATTCTTCATAAGGTGGCCGGCCATACCTTGCTAAGTGTGAAAGTTGCAAAATGCAACATAGCTTAGTATGCAAAACTACTTTGCTTACTAGGCAAGGTTAAAATTGTGTGGTATCCAATTCTAATGAACTTCAAATTTTTCATATCTTGCCTATTGGTCCTTAAGAGCAAAATATCAGCTCATTAACCCTTAATGTGGCCGGTTCCCTTAAGTACAAGTGTAGGCAAATGATTGGTCAATTTTGAACCAATCTAAACCTAACTTGATTCCTTGGTTTCCAACTAGGTTAACCAAATTTAAAAATCATCATAAACTAAATTGAACTAGGAAATCTAACTAGAAAAAAAAAATCCATAGTTCCATAAATTTACAAATTTATCTATCAAATCACAATTTTTCACAAAATTACACTTTGGCCCCTAAAGGCAAAACATTTGCACTTTAGTCCCTATAGGGTGGCCGGTTCTCAAAGTGACATTTGTCATTCTTTTTAAAGACGAAGTGTCACCTTTTAAGACCTTACTTGGCTTATTTCCTAAACACAGTTCATTTTCATATTAGCATACATACTCAGATACTGTTTTCGACTAAAAACAATATACTTGCACTGGTCCATTATCCAGATTTTGTCTGAACTGCGTATAGGGTTCTCTTAAAATTAGAAACTACTAACAGAGAATCATAATTCATAAATTTGCCTTTTACTGCAAAAAAGGTCTTTCATAGATAAATTATCGAATCTTTCAATCAAGAATTTGATAATTTCACCGATAAAACATAACACATTCACATTCATAGCACATAAACATTTCTAATTACAAACTTTGATTGTTCACAACAGAAATCAAAATTTGTAAACAAGCTGGTCATTACAATCTACCCTCCTTAAAAATTTCGTCCTCGAAAATTACATCAAGTCGGGGTAGTTCTTTTTCATTTCTTCTTCTACTTCCCATGTTGCTTCTCAATCTCATGATTTCCCCATAAAACCTTGACTAAAGGTATAACCTTGTGCCTTCGCACCTTTTCTTCTCGTGCCAAAATTCGAACCGGTTTTTCCTCATAAGTCAGGTCCTCGTGAACCTCAATTGGTTCATGATCCAATACGTGTGAAGGATCCGAGATGTATTTCTTTAGCATCGACACATGAAATACATTGTGCACATATGCTAATTCTTGGGGCAAAGCCAACTTATAAGCCACATTACCAACTCGTTCAAGTATTTCGTATGGCCCTATGTATCTCGGACTTAGTTTCCCTTTCTTCCCAAATCTCATGATTCCCTTGAATGGAGCAATCTTGAGGAAAACCAAGTCTCCTACTTGGAATTCTAGAGGCCTTCTACGTTTGTCAGCATAACTCTTTTGTCGACTAAACGCAGTTTCCATCCGTCGACGTATGAGTTTTATGGCCTCGGTGGTTCTCCGTATAAAGTCCGTAGACACAAGTTCTTTCTCTCTTGTCTCGTACCAATGGACTGGAGATCTACATCTTCTCCCATAGAGAGCTTCATAAGGAGCCATTCCAATCGAAGCTTGGAAACTGTTGTTGTACGAGAATTCAATCAAAGGAAGCTTCTTATCCCAAGTTCCTTTAAAATCCATCACACAGGCTCGTAGCATATCTTCTAGAGTCTGAATGGTCCTCTCCGATTGTCCATCCGTCTGTGGGTGAAAAGCGGTACTAAAAGTAAGCTTCGTACCCATTGCTTGATGTACACTTCTCCAGAATTTAGAAGTGAAACGACCATCACGATCTGAGATGATCGATTTTGGAATCCCATGGTAGCGAACGATCTGCGTAACGTACAGTTTCGCTAGCTGCTCCACAGAAAAGCTAAGCTTGATGGCCACAAAATGAGCAGATTTCGTCAATCGATCGACAATCACCCAAATAGCATCGTTGCCGCTGGGAGTTCGGGGTAGACCAACCACGAAATCCATCGTCACTTGGTCCCATTTCCATTCTGGGATGGAAATTTTCTGCAATTCTCCCCCGGGACGTTGATGTTCAGCCTTCACCTTTTGACACGTAAGGCATTTACTAACAAATGTGGCAACATCATTCTTCATTTTGGGCCACCAAAAACTTTCCTTTAAGTCTTTGTACATCTTTGTGGCTCCAGGATGGACGGAATATTGAGTCTCATGAGCTTCTTTCATGATCTGCTTCTTCAACTCGTCCTCATTAGGAATGCATAGTCTATTCTTCCTATAGAGTATGCCTCCATCAGATATGTTAAAATCTGATTCCTTTCCTTCTAAGACTTCGTTTCTCGTCCTAAGCAACGAGACATCTCCCTCTTGACGCTCCTTCATGCCATCCAAAATGGTAGGTTGGAAGGTTAGGGCAGCTAAACTTCCCGTAATAAGCTCTATTCCAGCTTCTACTAGCTCCTTTTGAAGGGGCTCAACCAATGGTTGAATCGATATCAACGAGGAAAATGACTTCCGACTAAGAGCATCGGCTACTTTGTTAGCTTTCCCCGGATGGTAACGGATGTCGATATCATAATCCTTTACCAGCTCGAGCCATCTTCTTTGCCTCATGTTAAGCTCCTTCTGTGTGAAGATATACTTCAAACTCTGATGATCCGTATAAACTTCACACTTAGCGCCGTAAAGATAGTGTCTCCAAATTTTGAGTGCAAATACTACCGCCGCAAGTTCCAAATCATGCGTCGGATAGTTTTTCTCATGATCCTTAAGCTGTCGGGAAGCATACGCGATCACTTTTCCATTTTGCATGAGAACGGCTCCCAATCCTATCTTGGAAGCATCGCTATATATCACGAAGTTCCCTTCCTCTACCACTGGAATCGTAAGAATTGGAGCACTAGTCAGCTTACTTTTTAGCTCTTGAAAGTGTTCTTCACACTTTGCAGTCCATTCGTACTTCTTTCCT
The DNA here is from genome assembly GCA_025413025.1 of Ficus hispida. NCBI lineage: Eukaryota > Viridiplantae > Streptophyta > Magnoliopsida > Rosales > Moraceae > Ficus > Ficus hispida. Next base: position 5,516,489 of record CM046372.1, on the reverse strand, counting down.
TTCCGTGTAAGTGCAGTGAGCGGCGCTACAATCTTAGCAAATCCCTCGACGAAATGTCGGTAGTAGCCTGCTAAGCCAAGGAAACTACGTACTTCGGTGACATTTTTCGGAGCTGGTCATTTACTCACGGCTTCAATCTTGGCCGGATCTACGGATATGCCTTCCCTGGAAACCACATGTCCTAAGAAATGGACCTTCTCCAACCAAAATTCACACTTGGTGAATTTAGCATAAAGCTGGTTTTGCTTTAAAATCCGTAAGGCAATCCTTAGATGCTCCTCATGCTCCTCCTTAGATCTGGAATAAATCAAGATATCATTATGAAGACAATAACAAACTTGTCCAAGTAGTCCTTGAATACTCGACTCATCAGGTCCATAAAGGCAGCTGGAGCATTTGTCAATCCAAATGGCATTACGAGGAACTCTTAATGTCTATATCGCGTACGAAAGGCTGTCTTGGGAATATCTCCTTCCTTATTCGAAGCTGATGATATCCCGATCGCAAGTCAATTTTCGAAAAAATTGAAGCACCTTTCAATTGATCGAACAAATCATCGATCCTGGGTAATGGATACTTATTCTTAATGGTAATCTTATTCAATTCCCGATAGTCAATGCACATCCTAAGAGTGCCATCCTTCTTTTTAACAAACAAAACTGGGGCTCCCCATGGTGAATAGCTCTGACGGATGAATCCTTTATCCAGGAGCTCTTGCAACTGAAGTTGCAATTCCTTAAGTTCGGCGGGGGCCATCCTATAAGGCGCCTTGGATACTGGTGCCGATCCAGGAAGCAATTCAATCTCAAAAGAGATCTCTCGCTCCGGTGGTAATCCTGGTAAGTCTTCAGGAAAAACTTCGATAAAATCCTTGACTATCGGTACTTCTTCCGGCTTGCTCTTGGTTTCCTGCGTCTTATCCACCATGTTGGCTAAAAATCCCATACATCCTTCTGCCAACAATTTCTTAGCCTTTAGCGCTGAAATGAGCATTTTCGGCTGTTTTAGAGTCGATCCTCTAAAAACGAACTTGTCGTCTCCAATTGGCTTGAACGTGACAATACAACGTTGACAATCTATAACCGCGTTGTATTTCCCCAAGAAATCCATACCCAAAATGACATCGTAGTCATACAGGTTAATGACAATCAAGTCGACATACATTTCTCTACCACATATAATTATTGGAACATGACGTATCCAATAATCAGACAACAAAATTTCCCCGGAGGGTAATGCAGTTCTGAAAGTCCTTTCTATTCTATCGCTTCCTCTACCTAGTTTCTTAGCAAACTGAGGTGACGTGAATGAATGCGTAGTTCCAGAATCAATTAGCACATAACATTTTGTTGGGCGAAAGGAAGCTGACCTGTCACCACTGTAGATGGTCCAGCTTGAACATCCTCCTTAGTATAGGCATAAATGCGCCCTTGAGTTTGGAGCTTCAAGTTGCCTTGGGAGAGATTTCAGGTCCTTCGAGCTTCATCTGTGCTGCATGAAGCTGATACCCTGACTCCTTTGTTGGTGCTGCGGATTCTGGAAATTAGCATTGCAGTCCTAGCATAGTGGCCTTCCTTGCCACACAGAAAGCAACGGATTAGTTCCAGACGGCAATCTCCCGG
>CM046372.1:5454837-5514767 GCA_025413025.1 Ficus hispida | reverse complement strand
GTTTCCCACCAGAGGCGAGCATCTTTCCTCAGCATAAAGGATGCACAGAGAACTTTTTCTTCATCATCGAGCTTGAGAAAGTTCAAGATAACCTGGAGGTCAATCAACCAGTTGTCGGCCTCGATTGGGTTTGTTGATCCCTCGAATTCCGGTGCCTTCATGCGCCGAAATCTGTCATATAATTGTTCCGGAGTTCGAACCAATGGTACTGGCGGAACAGCCAAAGGCACATCAGGCACTTCAGGAGCTATCGGGTTTCTGGAATCGCCGGGTCAGTATCAGGAATTTCCGGTGCAGCAGGCTGATTCACAGGTGCTGGTGGTACTCCGGCATCAGGAGGTCCCTGATTCTGCTGAGCCAATTGAGCTCTAAGCCCACCTATCTCTTGTTGTTGGGCTAACATCATCTGTCTTAATTCATTCATCTTGGCCGCAAGATCAACGTTCTGGGTCTGAGCTGTTTTACGCTTGGGTGGCATGGTTCTACATAAAAATTTTGAAATAAGCTCCTTGTTTAATAAAATCATGTCATTTATATAGAACCATAATCTTAATTCCATATCATAACATAATCATGGAATATATCTGAATCCATCATAATCTTGTCCATATCTGCTTTAAACATAAATGCATAAGTATAACATTTAGAAGCTGTAAAACTTTCCCATCATGTTCATACGTCACTTAATTGCCACTACCAAGCGAAGGCACCACCCGACGTATCCTCGTATCCAATATTTTTCTTATGTGGTAAAATTCCATAAATACCACATATAACTTCCATAACGTCGATCTAATTCCATAGTGCGAGAAGTTCCCGGCGTGACCGTTGACGAAAGATGCTTACTACGCACACAGGATCTTAACTAATTCTAAGTATAAGAAAAATAACTTAACTTACTTGGGCTGTGGTGGAAATGATGTGAAGCAAGGTGAAGTAGGCTGGCAGGATACCGCTCTGATACCAAACTGTAACACCCAAACCTACGTAGGGCTGTTACCAAACATACTTAAACTTTCATAACTGCTCAACTCACTTAGAAAATTGATCATAAATTTTTCTTTTTTTTTTTTTAAAAAAAAACTTACATCTAAAACAGGGTTGCTTGTATAGAACGTATTATGCATACATAATTATTACAACTCGATTGAGTCTTGAAATCCTCATAACTTTGTACAACGTAACTTACTTTAATATACATATATATTTAAACTTCATAAAACTTGCAGAAAATTTTACGTAGTGATATCCCACACCGCCCTTCACCCTCCGCATCATCCACTTGGCCCACCAATTTAAGCTGCAGGCCTCTTTCCTGCAGTATGAAATATACTGATGAGCTTTCGCTCAGCAAGTACAAACATAATCTCACAACACTTAACAATATCGTGCAACTTATGCATGAATCATTTATGAATCTTTTATGACCAGTTATTGACTTGAACTTATCATCTTGCTTAACATGTGGGCCCTTAGTGTACGTACCAAATGCGGCAAACCTCAGAACGTCAGGGTTTGCAAGGCCCTTAACAATTCTGGAAAACATGAACATAACCCTTCACGCATCAACGGAAGGCTGATTATCACTTTACCCTCACGCATCAACGAGAGGTTGATAATCATAAACTTGAACTTGTAACATACATGATCCTCCTGCATCAACAGGAGGTTGGTACGACACCTTACTTATCTCGATTTAGTCTTAGTCTCGTTATATTTCCAAGACTAAGAATCTTTACATGTGATCTTAATAGTCATGATGCATATGAGATCAGACATAGCATACTTGATGTATCATGGCTTAACATGACTTAGTATAGCTTATCATAACTTATCGTATCATAACATGACATGACTTAGCATAACTTGCATCATACATGATATAACATATCATAACATTGCATGACATCGCATAACATGTAATTATGTCTTAAATTCGAAAATAGCTTACTACTTTCCATACTGCAGGTGAGGTTTGTACTTACCTCGATTACTATGTTTACTAATGTGTCGTTCCAAGTCCGGACACAATAGCAGGTTATCCCCTGCTATAATATAATAAAGGACATAAGTAAGAATTAAAGATGTTGGGAATTTAACCAACATTCTAAGATAACCCTAGTTATTAACTTATCTTAGTATAAAAATATCAAAACATAGTATAAACTTTAAAACTTTACTATTTTTTTAAAATCTTGTATTCTGAAAACTTATTTGAAATCAATCCTTAAATTTGATCCTTTTCTGTTTTGAATTTGAAAACATTTCCTTCATAAAAGTTGTAGACCTTGAAGATTCCTACAACTTCCGTTTTAAACTTAAAATCCAAATCTGACTTAAACATGCTTGTTTCTGCCTTTGAAAATTCTTCGACCATTTTTCTTAATCTTGAAATAGGTCTCGGGTTTTTGTAAAAACGAAGGTCTTAGAGGCCTTATTTTCAAAAACTGTCCATGGTGGCCCCTAGGATTTTCCCTTCTCTACAACGTTGTAGTTTTAACTTTTTCATAATTCGTCCTCTAAAGGCCTCGAAATTCGCTTTTAAAATTACTGTCCAGTTTGACCCGAAACTGGCAGTTTTTTTTGTTCGGTTTGGTTTTTAGGTAACTAACGTGCACACTACCTCAAACGGATACCCCGTGAGCCTATATCAAGCATGCAGGCGTTACCTAACCATTTCATACTCATACAATCAAATCTTACTCATATAATTTTTTTTTTAAAACAAAAATCCTAAACTTGCATAAAAAACCTATTTCGAAACTAGCATATCGAAACCGAAAACTATCAACTACACATATAGCATAGTACTTGAATTTACTTTTCATAAACTCATGCTTATACATAACATCACACTCATAATCTTCTTATCAAAAATGTGAATGAAAACTAGAGGTTAAAGAGTTTACCTCAAGCTTCACAAAACAAATTCTAGCTTAGGATTTTGGAGGTTTTCTTTTCTCACTAGACCAACACCACAAACCGAAACTGTTTGCAGCTTCCTCTCAATTTTTGTTCGGCTCCTAAGAAAGAGAAGAATCAGATAATAAGCTGCCAATCTATGGTTTATTGTCTAAAGACTTACCCTTGATCATGCCACCGTCTATTTATAGGAGAGTGAAAAGAAATTTGTTTAAAATTTCTTTTAATCCTAGAATTGCTTATTAGCTCCTCTAGACAGCATATTTGCTTCCAAATCCCATGAGGTGGCCGGTTAGGAATGCACTAGATGGCCACATAACCATGGCTAAGTATTGACTCATCATAGCTAGACACATGAAGTGTCTCTTCCTTGTGTTGGTCGGCCATTAGGTGGCAGCTCTAGCTTGATTACTAACCAAGCAAGCAAAGCTAATAGCTTGCTCACTTAAGCTATTCACAACACTTGTCATTCTCTCAACAATCTTGAGAAACTAATAACTCTAAGCTGCATATTAATCCCCAAGAGTAACATATTTACTCAATGGTTTCATATGGTGGCCGGCCATGATGAAGCAAGTGATAGGTGTTGATGTGTCACAATTCTAGCTAGTCTAGGAGGCAAAATTTGATTGGTCAATGTCTAACAAAACCATGGTGTGTCTTACATCCATTGGCCAGTTTTGGTGCTGAAATTTGCAAGCCTTGGCTTGCCAAAGAAGAAAGCTAAATGAATGACTCATCAAGGCTAGAAATTTGATGTGCTTTTCCTTGTGATGGCCGGCCATATGTGGCAACCAAATGGAAGAAAATAGTTAGACTAACTAAGTTAGCAAACCTAGTTACTTCCTTGGTTTAACATAATTATGGTAACTAAATTTTGTAACCAATCCTTGGCTTAGTTGAATTTGAATGCTTAGTAAGAAAATCTATCATAATTTTCTTGAAATTCTTCATAAGGTGGCCGGCCATACCTTGCTAAGTGTGAAAGTTGCAAAATGCAACATAGCTTAGTATGCAAAACTACTTTGCTTACTAGGCAAGGTTAAAATTGTGTGGTATCCAATTCTAATGAACTTCAAATTTTTCATATCTTGCCTATTGGTCCTTAAGAGCAAAATATCAGCTCATTAACCCTTAATGTGGCCGGTTCCCTTAAGTACAAGTGTAGGCAAATGATTGGTCAATTTTGAACCAATCTAAACCTAACTTGATTCCTTGGTTTCCAACTAGGTTAACCAAATTTAAAAATCATCATAAACTAAATTGAACTAGGAAATCTAACTAGAAAAAAAAAATCCATAGTTCCATAAATTTACAAATTTATCTATCAAATCACAATTTTTCACAAAATTACACTTTGCCCCTAAAGGCAAAACATTTGCACTTTAGTCCCTATAGGGTGGCCGGTTCTCAAAGTGACATTTGTCATTCTTTTTAAAGACGAAGTGTCACCTTTTAAGACCTTACTTGGCTTATTTCCTAAACACAGTTCATTTTCATATTAGCATACATACTCAGATACTGTTTTCGACTAAAAACAATATACTTGCACTGGTCCATTATCCAGATTTTGTCTGAACTGCGTATAGGGTTCTCTTAAAATTAGAAACTACTAACAGAGAATCATAATTCATAAATTTGCCTTTTACTGCAAAAAAGGTCTTTCATAGATAAATTATCGAATCTTTCAATCAAGAATTTGATAATTTCACCGATAAAACATAACACATTCACATTCATAGCACATAAACATTTCTAATTACAAACTTTGATTGTTCACAACAGAAATCAAAATTTGTAAACAAGCTGGTCATTACAATCTACCCTCCTTAAAAATTTTCGTCCTCGAAAATTACATCAAGTCGGGGTAGTTCTTTTTCATTTCTTCTTCTACTTCCCATGTTGCTTCCTCAATCTCATGATTTCCCCATAAAACCTTGACTAAAGGTATAACCTTGTGCCTTCGCACCTTTTCTTCTCGTGCCAAAATTCGAACCGGTTTTTCCTCATAAGTCAGGTCCTCGTGAACCTCAATTGGTTCATGATCCAATACGTGTGAAGGATCCGAGATGTATTTCTTTAGCATCGACACATGAAATACATTGTGCACATATGCTAATTCTTGGGGCAAAGCCAACTTATAAGCCACATTACCAACTCGTTCAAGTATTTCGTATGGCCCTATGTATCTCGGACTTAGTTTCCCTTTCTTCCCAAATCTCATGATTCCCTTGAATGGAGCAATCTTGAGGAAAACCAAGTCTCCTACTTGGAATTCTAGAGGCCTTCTACGTTTGTCAGCATAACTCTTTTGTCGACTAAACGCAGTTTCCATCCGTCGACGTATGAGTTTTATGGCCTCGGTGGTTCTCCGTATAAAGTCCGTAGACACAAGTTCTTTCTCTCTTGTCTCGTACCAATGGACTGGAGATCTACATCTTCTCCCATAGAGAGCTTCATAAGGAGCCATTCCAATCGAAGCTTGGAAACTGTTGTTGTACGAGAATTCAATCAAAGGAAGCTTCTTATCCCAAGTTCCTTTAAAATCCATCACACAGGCTCGTAGCATATCTTCTAGAGTCTGAATGGTCCTCTCCGATTGTCCATCCGTCTGTGGGTGAAAAGCGGTACTAAAAGTAAGCTTCGTACCCATTGCTTGATGTACACTTCTCCAGAATTTAGAAGTGAAACGACCATCACGATCTGAGATGATCGATTTTGGAATCCCATGGTAGCGAACGATCTGCGTAACGTACAGTTTCGCTAGCTGCTCCACAGAAAAGCTAAGCTTGATGGCCACAAAATGAGCAGATTTCGTCAATCGATCGACAATCACCCAAATAGCATCGTTGCCGCTGGGAGTTCGGGGTAGACCAACCACGAAATCCATCGTCACTTGGTCCCATTTCCATTCTGGGATGGAAATTTTCTGCAATTCTCCCCCGGGACGTTGATGTTCAGCCTTCACCTTTTGACACGTAAGGCATTTACTAACAAATGTGGCAACATCATTCTTCATTTTGGGCCACCAAAAACTTTCCTTTAAGTCTTTGTACATCTTTGTGGCTCCAGGATGGACGGAATATTGAGTCTCATGAGCTTCTTTCATGATCTGCTTCTTCAACTCGTCCTCATTAGGAATGCATAGTCTATTCTTCCTATAGAGTATGCCTCCATCAGATATGTTAAAATCTGATTCCTTTCCTTCTAAGACTTCGTTTCTCGTCCTAAGCAACGAGACATCTCCCTCTTGACGCTCCTTCATGCCATCCAAAATGGTAGGTTGGAAGGTTAGGGCAGCTAAACTTCCCGTAATAAGCTCTATTCCAGCTTCTACTAGCTCCTTTTGAAGGGGCTCAACCAATGGTTGAATCGATATCAACGAGGAAAATGACTTCCGACTAAGAGCATCGGCTACTTTGTTAGCTTTCCCCGGATGGTAACGGATGTCGATATCATAATCCTTTACCAGCTCGAGCCATCTTCTTTGCCTCATGTTAAGCTCCTTCTGTGTGAAGATATACTTCAAACTCTGATGATCCGTATAAACTTCACACTTAGCGCCGTAAAGATAGTGTCTCCAAATTTTGAGTGCAAATACTACCGCCGCAAGTTCCAAATCATGCGTCGGATAGTTTTTCTCATGATCCTTAAGCTGTCGGGAAGCATACGCGATCACTTTTCCATTTTGCATGAGAACGGCTCCCAATCCTATCTTGGAAGCATCGCTATATATCACGAAGTTCCCTTCCTCTACCACTGGAATCGTAAGAATTGGAGCACTAGTCAGCTTACTTTTTAGCTCTTGAAAGTGTTCTTCACACTTTGCAGTCCATTCGTACTTCTTTCCTTTCCGTGTAAGTGCAGTGAGCGGCGCTACAATCTTAGCAAATCCCTCGACGAAATGTCGGTAGTAGCCTGCTAAGCCAAGGAAACTACGTACTTCGGTGACATTTTTCGGAGCTGGTCATTTACTCACGGCTTCAATCTTGGCCGGATCTACGGATATGCCTTCCCTGGAAACCACATGTCCTAAGAAATGGACCTTCTCCAACCAAAATTCACACTTGGTGAATTTAGCATAAAGCTGGTTTTGCTTTAAAATCCGTAAGGCAATCCTTAGATGCTCCTCATGCTCCTCCTTAGATCTGGAATAAATCAAGATATCATCTATGAAGACAATAACAAACTTGTCCAAGTAGTCCTTGAATACTCGACTCATCAGGTCCATAAAGGCAGCTGGAGCATTTGTCAATCCAAATGGCATTACGAGGAACTCTTAATGTCTATATCGCGTACGAAAGGCTGTCTTGGGAATATCTCCTTCCCTTATTCGAAGCTGATGATATCCCGATCGCAAGTCAATTTTCGAAAAAATTGAAGCACCTTTCAATTGATCGAACAAATCATCGATCCTGGGTAATGGATACTTATTCTTAATGGTAATCTTATTCAATTCCCGATAGTCAATGCACATCCTAAGAGTGCCATCCTTCTTTTTAACAAACAAAACTGGGGCTCCCCATGGTGAATAGCTCTGACGGATGAATCCTTTATCCAGGAGCTCTTGCAACTGAAGTTGCAATTCCTTAAGTTCGGCGGGGGCCATCCTATAAGGCGCCTTGGATACTGGTGCCGATCCAGGAAGCAATTCAATCTCAAAAGAGATCTCTCGCTCCGGTGGTAATCCTGGTAAGTCTTCAGGAAAAACTTCGATAAAATCCTTGACTATCGGTACTTCTTCCGGCTTGCTCTTGGTTTCCTGCGTCTTATCCACCATGTTGGCTAAAAATCCCATACATCCTTCTGCCAACAATTTCTTAGCCTTTAGCGCTGAAATGAGCATTTTCGGCTGTTTTAGAGTCGATCCTCTAAAAACGAACTTGTCGTCTCCAATTGGCTTGAACGTGACAATACAACGTTGACAATCTATAACCGCGTTGTATTTCCCCAAGAAATCCATACCCAAAATGACATCGTAGTCATACAGGTTAATGACAATCAAGTCGACATACATTTCTCTACCACATATAATTATTGGAACATGACGTATCCAATAATCAGACAACAAAATTTCCCCGGAGGGTAATGCAGTTCTGAAAGTCCTTTCTATTCTATCGCTTCCTCTACCTAGTTTCTTAGCAAACTGAGGTGACGTGAATGAATGCGTAGTTCCAGAATCAATTAGCACATAAGCATTTTGTTGGGCGAAAGGAAGCTGACCTGTCACCACTGTAGATGGTCCAGCTTGAACATCCTCCTTAGTATAGGTATAAATGCGCCCTTGAGTTGTTGGAGCTTCAAGCCTTCCTTGAGAGATTTCAGGTCCTTCGAGCTTCATCTGTGCTGCATGAAGCTGATACCCCTGACTCCTTTGTTGGTGCTGCGGATTCTGGAAATTAGCATTGCAGTCCTTAGCATAGTGGCCTTCCTTACCACACAGAAAGCAACGGTTAGTTCCAGCACGGCAATCTCCCGGATGCTTCTTCCCACATTTCTGACAAGTGGGATTCATGCTGCTATCAGAGGCATTCCGTTTCTGGGAAAAATTTTGTTGATTCCCCTGACCCCCTCCATTCCACTTCCTCTTCTGTTGACTACTGCCGTACTGCCTGTTGTTGCTGTGTTGCCCAAAAGATCCTCCCTGTCCTTTCTGCTGCGGAGGTTGGCTTGGTCTTGCTTGAATCTGCTTAACTTGGGCCTTCTCTTCTCTCTTTTCCTTAAAAAACTTAGCCCGTTGTTCTTTGTTCTGACCTACCCAATACTCAGCTCGTATCGCCCGGCTGACACATTCAGCAACGGTGATTGGTGGGTAGGGGCCACTGCTAATTACTACGGCCAGATCCGAGCGGAACATCCTCATCATCCTTTTTACTTTGTCTCTCTCGGAGCTGATAAGGTGAGGACAAAGACGTGCTAGTTGCTCAAATTTTTTCACAGCCTCAGCTACCGACAAATTACCCTGACAAAAATTATTGAATTCGTCTTGATGAGCTTCCATAACGTCAGTGTTGTAGTACTTCTCCTTAAATTCCTCAACAAAGTCCTCCCAAGTCATTTGGGTAACATCTCGCCTGATCTGGACTGTTTCCCACCAGAGGCGAGCATCTTTCCTCAGCATAAAGGATGCACAGAGAACTTTTTCTTCATCATCGAGCTTGAGAAAGTTCAAGATAACCTGGAGGTCAATCAACCAGTTGTCGGCCTCGATTGGGTTTGTTGATCCCTCGAATTCCGGTGCCTTCATGCGCCGAAATCTGTCATATAATTGTTCCGGAGTTCGAACCAATGGTACTGGCGGAAAGCCAAAGGCACATCAGGCACTTCAGGAGCTATCGGGTTTTCTGAATCGCCGGGTCAGTATCAGGAATTTCCGGTGCAGCAGGCTGATTCACAGTGCTGGTGGTACTCCGGCATCAGGAGGTCCCTGATTCTGCTGAGCCAATTGAGCTCTAAGCCCACCTATCTCTTGTTGTTGGGCTAACATCATCTGTCTTAATTCATTCATCTTGGCCGCAAGATCAACGTTCTGGGTCTGAGCTGTTTTACGCTTGGGTGGCATGGTTCTACATAAAAATTTTGAAATAAGCTCCTTGTTTAATAAAATCATGTCGTTTATATAGAACCATAATCTTAATTCCATATCATAACATAATCATGGAATATATCTGAATCCATCATAATCTTGTCCATATCTGCTTTAAACATAAATGCATAAGTATAACATTTAGGAAGCTGTAAAACTTTCCCATCATGTTCATACGTCACTTAATTGCCACTACCAAGCGAAGGCACCACCCGACGTTATCCTCGTATCCAATATTTTTCTTATGTGGTAAAATTCCATAAATACCACATATAACTTCCATAACGTCGATCTAATTCCATAGTGCGAGAAGTTCCCGGCGTGACCGTTGACGAAAGATGCTTACTACGCACACAGGATCTTAACTAATTCTAAGTATAAGAAAAATAACTTAACTTACTTGGGCTGTGGTGGAAATGATGTGAAGCAAGGTGAAGTAGGCTGGCAGGATACCGCTCTGATACCAAACTGTAACACCCAAACCTACGTAGGGCTGTTACCAAACATACTTAAACTTTCATAACTGCTCAACTCACTTAGAAAATTGATCATAAATTTTTCTTTTTTTTTTAAAAAAAAACTTACATCTAAAACAGGGTTGCTTGTATAGAACGTATTATGCATACATAATTATTACAACTCGATTGAGTCTTGAAATCCTCATAACTTTGTACAACGTAACTTACTTTAATATACATATATATTTAAACTTCATAAAACTTGCAGAAAATTTTACGTAGTGATATCCCACACCGCCCTTCACCCTCCGCATCATCCACTTGGCCCACCAATTTAAGCTGCAGGCCTCTTTCCTGCAGTATGAAATATACTGATGAGCTTTCGCTCAGCAGGTACAAACATAATCTCACAACACTTAACAAATATCGTGCAACTTATGCATGAATCATTTATGAATCTTTTATGACAAGTTATTGACTTGAACTTATCATCTTGCTTAACATGTGGGCCCTTAGTGTACGTACCAAATGCGCGCAAACCTCAGAACGTCAGGGTTTGCAAGGCCCTTAACAATTCTGGAAAACATGAACATAACCCTTCACGCATCAACGGAAGGCTGATTATCACTTTACCCTCACGCATCAACGAGAGGTTGATAATCATAAACTTGAACTTGTAACATACATGATCCTCCTGCATCAACAGGAGGTTGGTACGACACCTTACTTATCTCGATTTAGTCTTAGTCTCGTTATATTTCCAAGACTAAGAATCTTTACATGTGATCTTAATAGTCATGATGCATATGAGATCAGACATAGCATACTTGATGTATCATGGCTTAACATGACTTAGTATAGCTTATCATAACTTATCGTATCATAACATGACATGACTTAGCATAACTTGGCATCATACATGATATAACATATCATAACATTGCATGACATCGCATAACATGTAATTATGTCTTAAATTCGAAAATAGCTTACTACTTTCCATACTGCAGGTGAGGTTTGTACTTACCTCGATTACTATGTTTACTAATGTGTCGTTCCAAGTCCGGACACAATAGCAGGTTATCCCCTGCTATAATATAATAAAGGATATAAGTAAGAATTAAAGATGTTGGGGAATTTAACGAACATTCTAAGATAACCCTAGTTATTAACTTATCTTAGTATAAAAATATCAAAACATAGTATAAACTTTAAAACTTTACTATTTTTTTAAAATCTTGTATTCTGAAAACTGTATTTGAAATCAATCCTTAAATTTGATCCTTTTCTGTTTTGAATTTGAAAACATTTCCTTCATAAAAGTTGTAGACCTTGAAGATTCCTACAACTTCCGTTTTAAACTTAAAATCCAAATCTGACTTAAACATGCTTGTTTCTGCCTTTGAAAATTCTTCGACCATTTTTCTTAATCTTGAAATAGGTCTCGGGTTTTTGTAAAAACGAAGGTCTTAGAGGCCTTATTTTCAAAAACTGTCCATGGTGGCCCCTAGGATTTTCCCTTCTCTACAACGTTGTAGTTTTAACTTTTTCATAATTCGTCCTCTAAAGGCCTCGAAATTCGCTTTTAAAATTACTGTCCAGTTTGACCAGAAACTGGCAGTTTTTTTTGTTCGGTTTGGTTTTTAGGTAACTAACGTGCACACTACCTCAAACGGATACCCCGTGAGCCTATATCAAGCATGCAGGCGTTACTAACCATTTCATACTCATACAATCAAATCTTACTCATATAATTTTTTTTTAAAACAAAAATCCTAAACTTGCATAAAAAACCTATTTCGAAACTAGCATATCGAAACCGAAAACTATCAACTACACATATAGCATAGTACTTGAATTTACTTTTCATAAACTCATGCTTATACATAACATCACACTCATAATCTTCTTATCAAAAATGTGAATGAAAACTAGAGGTTAAAGAGTTTACCTCAAGCTTCACAAAACAAATTCTAGCTTAGGATTTTGGAGGTTTTCTTTTCTCACTAGACCAACACCACAAACCGAAACTGTTTGCAGCTTCCTCTCAATTTTTGTTCGGCTCCTAAGAAAGAGAAGAATCAGATAATAAGCTGCCAATCTATGGTTTATTGTCTAAAGACTTACCCTTGATCATGCCACCGTCTATTTATAGGAGAGTGAAAAGAAATTTGTTTAAAATTTCTTTTAATCCTAGAATTGCTTATTAGCTCCTCTAGACAGCATATTTGCTTCCAAATCCCATGAGGTGGCCGGTTAGGAATGCACTAGATGGCCACATAACCATGGCTAAGTATTGACTCATCATAGCTAGACACATGAAGTGTCTCTTCCTTGTGTTGGTCGGCCATTAGGTGGCAGCTCTAGCTTGATTACTAACCAAGCAAGCAAAGCTAATAGCTTGCTCACTTAAGCTATTCACAACACTTGTCATTCTCTCAACAATCTTGAGAAACTAATAACTCTAAGCTGCATATTAATCCCCAAGAGTAACATATTTACTCAATGGTTTCATATGGTGGCCGGCCATGATGAAGCAAGTGATAGGTGTTGATGTGTCACAATTCTAGCTAGTCTAGGAGGCAAAATTTGATTGGTCAATGTCTAACAAAACCATGGTGTGTCTTACATCCATTGGCCAGTTTTGGTGCTGAAATTTGCAAGCCTTGGCTTGCCAAAGAAGAAAGCTAAATGAATGACTCATCAAGGCTAGAAATTTGATGTGCTTTTCCTTGTGATGGCCGGCCATATGTGGCAACCAAATGGAAGAAAATAGTTAGACTAACTAAGTTAGCAAACCTAGTTACTTCCTTGGTTTAACATAATTATGGTAACTAAATTTTGTAACCAATCCTTGGCTTAGTTGAATTTGAATGCTTAGTAAGAAAATCTATCATAATTTTCTTAATTCTTCATATGGCCATACTTGCTAGTTGAAGTTGCAAATGCAATAGCTTAGTATGCAAATATTTCTTATACAAGGTTAAATTTTGTATCATTTATGACTTCAATTTTTCATATCTTGCCTATTGGTCCTTAAGAGCAAAATATCAGCTCATTAACCCTTAATGTGGCCGGTTCCCTTAAGTACAAGTGTAGGCAAATGATTGGTCAATTTTGAACCAATCTAAACCTAACTTGATTCCTTGGTTTCCAACTAGGTTAACAAATTTAAAAATCATCATAAACTAAATTGAACTAGGAAATCTAACTAGAAAAAAAAAATCCATAGTTCCATAAATTTACAAATTTATCTATCAAATCACAATTTTTCACAAAATTACACTTTGGCCCCTAAAGGCAAAACATTTGCACTTTAGTCCCTATAGGGTGGCCGGTTCTCAAAGTGACATTTGTCATTCTTTTTAAAGACGAAGTGTCACCTTTTAAGACCTTACTTGGCTTATTTCCTAAACACAGTTCATTTTCATATTAGCATACATACTCAGATACTGTTTTCGACTAAAAACAATATACTTGCACTGGTCCATTATCCAGATTTTGTCTGAACTGCGTATAGGGTTCTCTTAAAATTAGAAACTACTAACAGATAATCATAATTCATAATTTTTTACTGCAAAAATTTCATAAAAATTATAATCTTCAATCAGAATTATAATTCACGATAAAAAAACATTCAATTATAACATAAACATTTAATTAAAACTTATGTTACAACAGAATCAAATTGTAACAAGCTGTCATTACAATTACCTCTTAAAATTTTCTCCTCAAATTACATCAAGTCGGGGTAGTTCTTTTTCATTTCTTCTTCTACTTCCCATGTTGCTTCCTCAATCTCATGATTTCCCCATAAAACCTTGACTAAAGGTATAACCTTGTGCCTTCGCACCTTTTCTTCTCGTGCCAAAATTCGAACCGGTTTTTCCTCATAAGTCAGGTCCTCGTGAACCTCAATTGGTTCATGATCCAATACGTGTGAAGGATCCGAGATGTATTTCTTTAGCATCGACACATGAAATACATTGTGCACATATGCTAATTCTTGGGGCAAAGCCAACTTATAAGCCACATTACCAACTCGTTCAAGTATTTCGTATGGCCCTATGTATCTCGGACTTAGTTTCCCTTTCTTCCCAAATCTCATGATTCCCTTGAATGGAGCAATCTTGAGGAAAACCAAGTCTCCTACTTGGAATTCTAGAGGCCTTCTACGTTTGTCAGCATAACTCTTTTGTCGACTAAACGCAGTTTCCATCCGTCGACGTATGAGTTTTATGGCCTCGGTGGTTCTCCGTATAAAGTCCGTAGACACAAGTTCTTTCTCTCTTGTCTCGTACCAATGGACTGGAGATCTACATCTTCTCCCATAGAGAGCTTCATAAGGAGCCATTCCAATCGAAGCTTGGAAACTGTTGTTGTACGAGAATTCAATCAAAGGAAGCTTCTTATCCCAAGTTCCTTTAAAATCCATCACACAGGCTCGTAGCATATCTTCTAGAGTCTGAATGGTCCTCTCCGATTGTCCATCCGTCTGTGGGTGAAAAGCGGTACTAAAAGTAAGCTTCGTACCCATTGCTTGATGTACACTTCTCCAGAATTTAGAAGTGAAACGACCATCACGATCTGAGATGATCGATTTTGGAATCCCATGGTAGCGAACGATCTGCGTAACGTACAGTTTCGCTAGCTGCTCCACAGAAAAGCTAAGCTTGATGGCCACAAAATGAGCAGATTTCGTCAATCGATCGACAATCACCCAAATAGCATCGTTGCCGCTGGGAGTTCGGGGTAGACCAACCACGAAATCCATCGTCACTTGGTCCCATTTCCATTCTGGGATGGAAATTTTCTGCAATTCTCCCCCGGGACGTTGATGTTCAGCCTTCACCTTTTGACATGTAAGGCATTTACTAACAAATGTGGCAACATCATTCTTCATTTTGGGCCACCAAAAACTTTCCTTTAAGTCTTTGTACATCTTTGTGGCTCCAGGATGGACGGAATATTGAGTCTCATGAGCTTCTTTCATGATCTGCTTCTTCAACTCGTCCTCATTAGGAATGCATAGTCTATTCTTCCTATAGAGTATGCCTCCATCAGATATGTTAAAATCTGATTCCTTTCCTTCTAAGACTTCGTTTCTCGTCCTAAGCAACGAGACATCTCCCTCTTGACGCTCCTTCATGCCATCCAAAATGGTAGGTTGGAAGGTTAGGGCAGCTAAACTTCCCGTAATAAGCTCTATTCCAGCTTCTACTAGCTCCTTTTGAAGAGGCTCAACCAATGGTTGAATCGATATCAACGAGGAAAATGACTTCCGACTAAGAGCATCGGCTACTTTGTTAGCTTTCCCCGGATGGTAACGGATGTCGATATCATAATCCTTTACCAGCTCGAGCCATCTTCTTTGCCTCATGTTAAGCTCCTTCTGTGTGAAGATATACTTCAAACTCTGATGATCCGTATAAACTTCACACTTAGCGCCGTAAAGATAGTGTCTCCAAATTTTGAGTGCAAATACTACCGCCGCAAGTTCCAAATCAAACAATTATATTAATAATAATAACTTTCCTTTTAATAATTATATTATCAAACAATTATCATAATTTTTATATTCCTTTCTCAATTCATAAATTCTTAAACAAATGTATTTATATATCTCTATTATTTATAGAAAATATTTAGTCTACTATGATACTAAAAGCAGGATAAACATATGACACCATCTATGCCGAGTTTGTCATTTATGGAGGAATACAGATTACAATACTGACCGACTAATAAGCATCAACTGCTTATTAGTAGATGAAGATGTAATTATATTTATTTTTTTAAGAAAATTTTATTTTTTAATAGTAAAAAATTTATATTATTAATAAGTATATTAAGAATAATAAATTAATACATATATTTTTTGCAGGATGAAGCAATAAATGGATTTGTTTGTGTAAAAGATGCTGATTTTATAACAAGTAAAATACAAGTGGGCAACATATGTAAAATTAGCAACTTTCTTTGTTAAAAACAACAAACAAAGATATAAAATCGTTCCATACAGAACAATGCTACAGTTTATACGGTCCACAATTTTCAAAGAAGTCGAAGAAGACATTCTTGAAGTATCTCAATACAAATTTAATTTTGTGGAGTATGATCAATTAGCATCAAGAGTTGATATTAATGACATTCTTTTATGTAAATAAAATAAAATATTTATATTTATTAAGTAAAAAATTATAATTTCATAACATAAATATCAATAAATAAAAACCATGCATTTATAATGTTATACTAGATGTCATTGGTCGTCTCGTATCTGTCAAAAGCATCGAGGAATCCAATGTAGGCGATAGATTAGTTAAAAGATGAAATTTAACAATTCAGAATATCAAGTAACTATAAAATTATATATTATTATAAATATATTTTCATTAAATTGAAAATCAATTATTAATAATAACTCTTTGGGGAGAGATCGGAGAAAACTTTGACGAAACTGCAGTCCAAAGAATGTCCGAATCAGTAGTGATCGCCTTTACAACCTTGACAGTCAAACAATATCTTAATAAGTATATATACAATAAAAAATAATGCAAATTTTATTTTAAATAATAATAATAGTGAACATCTTCAGTTATTAATTTTAATAATTATAAATATAAAGGTGCACATCTGAAACTTCATTTTATTTTGAGTCAGACATCGCTGAATCAAAGAAAATTAAAAAAATGTATTATAAAGATTTATTACAAAAATATTATAATAATTTACATTTTACAGTTTTATTCAAAAATATATATTAATTAATATATTATTTATTTATAGGTGTAGTCATTTCATTCAAGTAATAGTCTTTATTGCTTCATCAAACTAAAAATCGATAATATTAGAATAACAAAAGATTATGAATAGAACGACGATAGCCGAGCTTCAAGCATTAAATCCATATCAAAATCAGGTATATATTTATTTATTACCTGTTGATTATAAAATATAATTTATTAAATATTTTTTATTTAAACAACAAGACAAAAAATTTACTACAAAAGCAATCATCACTGAACTTATTACACAATAAGATTAGTTTTATAATGCATGTTTATGCTGCTACAGACGTGTCAAACAATCAGGGACTTCATGATGGTACGATACTTATGCATATTTAACAACAACACCAGTCAGTTGGTAATATTCTTTACCTTTATTATAAAAAATTAATAAAAACTATTAAATAGTAAAAAAATAAATAGATACCTAATATTTATAACATGTGCAAACTCAATGCTCGAATCGAGGATAGTACTAGTGGAATGAATATTGTCATGCTTGGAAGAACTGTTTAATCACTGGTAAATAAAGCTTGCTCCATACTAATAATTCCATATGGATACACTGATCCAAACATCATTCCCCCTCTCCTCGATCAACTTAAAGGCATGTCAAAAATATTTTCGATTCAATTTCGTCAAAGAGGTGCTTTTATTGATGCAATGGTTGTCAAAACTTTTGACGATGATTGATGATGAATCACTAATGTTATTACCTGCATCACAAACTAAATCCCCTAAACATATCCCACCAATACTAGCATCGTTGGATCCAGAAACGCCAATACTAGAAACAAAAATAACTGCAAAAAAAAAAAAAAAAAAAACTCTATTTCACCAAACCGATGACAGAAGAAATTAAACCAATATACGTTTTTATTAATAATTTATTTCAAAATTTCTTAATTTCTTCATTCAACATAGAAATATATATATATATATATATATCAAAAACTATTATATAAGTATATTTATTATTCTTTCAGCCGTCAGCAACAACATTCTTCAACAGAAATGTAAACATATTCAGCTTACTTATCTAAAAACGAAAGAAAACAAGGTACAATTATCTTTTGTGTACAATTATATATTGTATAATCATACTTATTTTCTTTTTGTTATAAATATAAAATAGTTATGTTTTTTTTTCTTACCTCATAACAGATAAGAAGAAAAGCTAAAGAACGTTAAACATAGTCGACAACATTTCAACAGATAATATCCAACTTGCAGTACCTTTGTTTATAAATATATATCTATATATCTTTATTTGTATGTATACCTTTGACATTAAAAAAAAAACATGAATATATATACTCTAATATTAAAATAATAAATACCAAAAAAAATATACTTATTATAATTACATTATTTACTCTAATCAACTATTTTTATAATACAATACTAAATTTTTTTCATTTATTTTTTTCCTTATTCTCTGTGCAATGCACTGCCATTAAACTTGTTTGTTTTTATAAAGAAGTTTCAGTTTTGACTCGTACATAGCTATATAACTTTATATGTAGCAATAATATTTGTATTTTAATATTTTAATTTAACGATTCAAATTTACTTTTTTTTTTTTCACTCAATAGAAATCTAATAGTTTATGCAAAATCCACTCAGTTTGTTTATGTTTTCACTTTTCACACCTCACACCACTGTGACACATCATTTCAGTACCTTTTTTTTTTTCCCCTACTTTTTTCTATACTGATCTCTTTCTCTCTCTCTATGTCTTTTTAATCGTTTTCTTTTTGATCTTTTTTTAGGGAGAGGCTGTGGTAGAGCCTCTCCAAGAGACCCTATCGGTAGAGCTCTTTTTTTAACTGTTAGATTTTAATCGAACGGTTGATATATCATTGTTATCATAGACCTTACCTCATATAAACTTTCCCACCTCAAGTCTTCTCCGCCGTCGGCGACCTACGCCGGTGACCCACCCTGATATCGGCGACTCAACCCGATGCCGGCGACCCACCTCCGGCACTTTTTCCTGCCGCCGGTGCCCCTTTCTCTCTCTTCTCTTCTCTCTTCCCCTCTCTCTCTCTTCCCCACCCCGGCCCCCCCAGCCCCGACGGCCCCGACCACCCCAGCCCCGGTGACCCACCTTCGGCCCCAACTCCGGCCGCCGGCGACCCCCCCTTTCTCTCTCATCTCTCTCTTCCTCTCTCTCTCTCTTCTCCACCCCGGCTGCCCCCAGTCTCCCCCCCCCCCGCCGGGCCCTAGCCCGGTGAGCACCCCACCTCCGGCACCCCCTCCCCTGGCCTCCCCCCACCCCCCGCACCTCGCCCCCCGCGAAATCGTGAAATCACAATTTCGCGAGGGGCGAGGGTGCGGGGCGAGGGGCGGGGGGTGGGAGGAGGCTGGGGGAGGGGAGTGCGGAAGGTGGGGGGCTCGCTGGGCTGGGGGCCGGCGGGGGAAAGGGGGGGACTCGGGGCAGCCGGGGTGGGGAAGAGAGAGAAGAGAAGAGAGAGAAAGGGGAAGAGAGAGAAATTGAGTCACTGACGGCCGGAAAAAGTGTCGAAGGTGGGTCGCTGGCGTCGGAGTGAGTCGCCGGTGTCAGGGTGGGTTGCTGGAGTCAGAGAAGACTTAGGGTGGGAAAGTTTATATGAGGTAAGGTTTATGATAATAATGGTATACCTATAATATATCAACCGTTCGATTAAAATCCAACAGTTAAAAAAGAGCTCTACCGATAGGGTTTCTGGGAGAGACTCTACCACATCCTCTCCCCTTTTTTTATATCTCCTTTTTTATCAGTACTTTTTTTAATTTTTTAAATTTTGCCTTTTTTTTTTCTTTTTATATTGGTCCTTTTTTTTTTTTGTGTCCGATGGAGTCCTGTTTTCTTTCTGATCTTCTTTTTTTTTTTAGTCCTTTTATTAGTTTTCCCTTAACTTTTTTTTAAATTCTTAAATGCTTCTCAGTAAATAGTTTTTTTATAATTTTTTTTTTCTATTTTCTCAAATATGTCTAATTTATCAAGACTTTCAATTAATAAATAAGTTTCGAACCACATTTTTTCTTTGAATTTAAATATTCATAAGGTTTGCAGAATACTATTAAGATGTACATCCTACTGTAGATGTTGGGAATCTACCGTTAAATTTTAACAGAAGTTAGTAAAAAAAAAAGAAATAAACAATTGATTGGGCCCTTGGAAATCATTTATGAAATTCAAAAAGCATTATAATGTCAAAATAATCGAATCAGAAAAATGAAAAGAGAATTAACAACACCGAAATTTAGAGGATTCACCAAATCTGTGTTACATCCTCTGTAAGTATGATTTTCTTCACTATATGTGATTGTTCTCAAATACAATAGATTATAATTTCTGAAGGAATTTGGGCAGCGTAATGGTAAGATAGAGTCAGAAAAAAGAAGTCCCCTGTCTGAAGGGGGGTCTTCCTCTATTTATAGAGAAAGAATATTGGGTCTGAACCCGTAATTCATGGTGAGCGGTTTTCGCTCAATGTCTTTTGGGACACATATCATGATATGGACTTGGTAGTTATTGGGTAAACATGATCATAGATCATGGACTTAGCAGTTATCAGAATGACGTTGTCATCAATCATTAGATTGACAGGTATCAGAGTGATTTGAAATGATATCATCATCGATCGTGGGCTCAGCAGTTAATAGAATTAGCCTTTATGTTATTCGTCACAAATGAACGACGAACGATAGAATGAATACTTGACAAGACCCAATTATCATTGAGCTATTCAAGGCTTATATGAGGTTTGAATGTTCGTCTACTCATGTTTGAGCAAATTGGTCTGTTATTCGAATTCGAACGATCAACGTCCACGATGAAATGGACTAGAACCGTAAATTGGGTCCGACCCAAATAGATAGAAATATCAAATAGATTTGAATCTAAAGTTCGTTGTTCATTCGACAAACAATCAAAGGCTAATGGTATACAGAGAAGACGAAGTTTAACCCAAACAGATAACCCCCCACTCTATCATACGATGGGTCCTCGATAGAATGTTTAATTATCAGCGAAAATATAGTGTCAATCTCTGATATGTCAGATTAGGGAAATCTTAATGGATTGACATTACTTGATTAAAAATCTCAAGCCTAGGAAGAAAAGTCACTTCATACGCATGGTATGTATTGACTGGGTGTTCCGAAACGATGGCTTTTCCTTTTTTTAAATTCGAACCGTTATGACGTAAGATCACTAAGCAGGAATGCAAAAAGTTTTGTGATTCATGTTGTCTGATCAGGCATCACAAGGAAATCAGGATCGTAGGTTGTATTATGAGGCTATATAATGTTTCGCATTCCTCAGTCCTCCCTTATTTCTACACTTGGAGCATTTGAAAAATCAGAGTCCGAGAGTTTTCCCAAGACCTTCTAATCTCAAGCAAGATTTCTTCTCTTCTTATCCATTTTGAGTAATTTTAATTTGGTAGGTCATTTCTATTCTGTTTCTGAGTCTTTCTAGTTAATTTTCTGCATTTCTTATGGGTGAGTGATTTGTTTGAGGGAATTTGGCGAGTTTTTCTGGGTTTTTCTTTGAGTTTTTTGGTTTGTTGTTCTTCATGTTCATCCCTAGCTTTATAGGGTTTTGTCTGAATAGAGGCTTTTAGATCCAAAATTCTTTCATCTTTCGTCCAAATTTTGGTTTGTGAACCCATGGATAAGGAGAAGCAAATCATCGAGGACGTAGATGTAGAATGAACGAGCAGTGATTCGGATGAAAGTAGCTCTGATGACGAAGAAATGGCATCAACTATTCGTCGTTCGAAATTCGACTATGAGTTCTTTCAATGTCGAAAGGGTGCAGAGATGAGTAATGAGGCATCAGAGAGGAGTCAACCAATGACAACATCAAGGGCTGGAGTTTTATCGATTCCTCCGACAGCTCGACTAAATAAACCTCCTTGCCGTTTGAGTATTAAGTCCTTTCTTTGAACGTCGGACCTTCATTATATTTTGACAGAAGAAGACATGTCGTCCATTAGGGGTCAATATGTGTTCCCAAATAAAGTCCAACTTCGCCTTCCATTTCCAAATGAATTAACAGACACCGTATCGGAGGGCTGGATATGTATGTACACGATTTATTTTGAGTGTGGACTTCGGCTCTCGATTCCTCCTATTCTCATCCAGAGTATGCACCATTACTAGCTTGCGATTCCTTAATTGATGCCGAATGGTATGAGAGTTTTCTTGGATTTGATTGTATTAGCATATATGGCGGACATCGAGCTGTCAGTAGATGACATCCTCACCATTTATTACCCACAAGAAAACTCGAAGGATCATGGTCGATACTCGATGTATCCAAGGAGGAAGAAACAAGTGGTTGGTGAAATAAAGAACGCTGACCGATATTGACAGGACCGTTACTTCTTTATGCATATGAATGTAAAATTGATGGGCAGACTAGCCAATGCTTTTTACCCTTTATGTGGTACTCTTCATAAGTTTCGAATAAAGAACATCGAGGGTTGAACAAAGTATTTGTCATTAAATTCTAATGTAGTTTGCTGTTTTGTATTACAGGCAATGAGCTAAAGAAGCCACCTTCGAAAACTCTTTTATTTGAGGAGAAACTCAAACGCCTGTTCGCACAGCCAAACCGAAGTGGGATGAGATAAACGTTTCCAAAAGTCTTAGGGCATCGAGCCTTTGGAAGGACTTTATTGACATCCCAACAGGTAAAGTTAAATGAGTTCCTTTCTAGGTTGTTTAGTCATTCGTGATTAGAGGAGTATTGAGGAGACTCTTCGGCACTCCGCTGTTTATCGAGCCACTTTTTGACGAAGAGGCTTTATTATCAGAGTTAGCCTTGGATACGCTGAACATGGAATTCCCCCAAATACCTTCTTGCGAAGAAGAAGGCACAAAAAGAAGCTGTGAAAGCAGCAGCCGTTGAAAAGGCTGCTCAAGCAAATAGGCCGAATGACCCTCCACCGTTGTCAGTCAAAGAATCTTCTCCGGAACCTCCAACTATGCTAGTTCAGTCCCCTACCAAGAAAAGGAAGGCAGACGAAAAACCCAAGAGAAAGGTTCCGGCAGAGAGGAAGATAACTTCAAAGTCCTCTATCTCCAGAACGGACGTCAAGCCTCGAAGGTCGAAGCAGTAGGATCAAAGCATAGAGGTGGATTTGCCACCAGGGATAAGCCTCCTCTAGAATAGGGATATTAGTGTCGGGATCATGCGTCAATTATTGTCTGACGTTGATCTTGACACCATAAATGGTGGTCGGATTCAGAACCATCTTGACGATTTATTATGGGATGGTTTGAAGGTACGTCTTTAGAACACATGAATTTGAATTTCAACACTAATGATCATCTTAATAAGGTTGTGTAACTATGTCTTTGCACTACAAAGTAATCTGTGAGCTCTGGGGTTAATTTACCGTGTTACTAACAAGGTTGTCGAGCAAAGGAAACTTATTGAGGAGCTCGAGAATAAAGAAAGGGAGCATGGTGATAGGCTACTTGACATCAAATGAAAGTTTGAAAATGTCAAGACGAGCGCTAATGATTTAATAGCAGAGCTACAAACAATAACACAATCAGCGAAAGAGGGGACGGACATGATGAAAGTCATGGTCGACAGGTTTAATGAGGCTCAAGCCAAAATCAAGACTCTCGAAGAATCACTGAAGCAAAAGGAGGCTGATAACTCCACGCTCGTTACTGGCATTGTTGATGCATATGAGAAGGCCACTCTTAAAGCTCATTATGATCTCTTAAAATAGTACAAACAAGGCCTTTTTATCGACACAGACGTCAAAGAAGAGGTCGAGCTATATGAGGAAACCCCTGCTGAAGCTGGAGAATCGTCATCCACCCCTGCTGATGTATCTGTTCTAGAATCAAACGAGCCCAAATCTGTCCCTACCAAGCCCCAAAGCAATGTTGATCCATAAGAAGATCATAAGAAGCAGCAGTAATTTCGTTGATATAGAAGTTGTAGTTTATATATATATATATTTTATATTTGATCGTTGAATTGTAGACATTGATTGCTTCTATCTTTTAATTTTGATTGACTTTCAATTCACATCTTCTATTTGTGTGATGATGATGCGAAATCTCGATCTCACATACCAAAGCTCGATCTCGTTTTTTATCAAGTACATCCTGACTGTCGTTGAGTATCTCTTGATTCTGATCCTTATTTTCAAAGGATAGCTATTGTCGGAGTGTGAGAACGTCAATTTCTACTGGAACAAGCGCTTCTGCACCAAAAGTCAATGAGAATGGAGATTCCCCGTTTGCTTTTCTTGGTGTTGTTTTGTACGCCCAAAGAACGCAACTAAGTTCATCTGCCTATCGCTACGCTCGAGCTTCGAGTTTCTTCTTCAAATTTTGGACAATTGTCTTGTTGGTTGCTTCAGCCTGTCCATTTCCTTGGGGATATCTCAGGGTAGAGAAGCTAAGTTTGACTTTCCACCTTTGACAGAATTTTCTGAAGTTGCCTGAAATGAATTAGGATCCATTGTCAATAACTATCTCTTAGGGTATGCCAAATCTACAAATTATGTTCTTCCAAATGAAGCTTTCGACATCCGAATCCTTTATATCAGCATACTCCTCCGCTTCGACCCACTTTGTGAAGTAATCAGTGAGGATTAGCAGGTACTTGCGTTGACCGCTCGCCCTTGGTAATGGCCCCACTATATCCATCAAGTACTTCATGAAAGGATAAGGAGATTCGATGCTTGATAGTCGATCTGTTAGTTGATGGAATACTGGGGAGTGCCTTTGGTATTTGTCGCACCGCTTAATGATGTCCTCGCTATTGCAGAGCATGGTGGGTCAATAATAGCCCTGTCACTTGGTTTTGTTACATAATGACCTTCCCCCAGAATGATTCCTACATTCGCCTTCATGGATTTCCTTCAGAACATATGCAGCTTCTTTCTCGTCAAGACAACGAGCATAAGGGCTATTGAACGAATGAAAATATAGAATGTTGTTGATCATCGAAAATCTTGTATCCTTTGTTCTGATTTTCCGGGCCTCTTGCTTGTCTTCGGACAATAGACCCTCCTTCAGATAAGCTACAATGGGTGTTCTCCAGTCATCTCTAACTTCTTCTATAGCAACCTTGGTTTCAGCCTCGATGCTCGGTTCTTTAATAAAACCAACTAGAATGCTTCGATGTAGGCTTGGCTCAGATATC
Source organism: Ficus hispida (assembly GCA_025413025.1). Lineage (NCBI taxonomy): Eukaryota > Viridiplantae > Streptophyta > Magnoliopsida > Rosales > Moraceae > Ficus > Ficus hispida. The sequence goes on along the minus strand of CM046372.1, from coordinate 5,489,840 downwards.
GAGCCAAATGTCTCCAGAGCATCCGCTTGAGTGTTCAAATCCCTTGAGACTTGCTGGATTATATACTCCTCGAAATGCTTTACAAACGAACGAATGACATTTAGGTAGGCCTCCATTCTTGTATCTTTTGTTGTGTATTCTCTAATAACTTGGTTCACAACGAGCTGTGAATCGCTATTATTTTTAAATGTTAAACCCCCAGCATTTTCGATAACTTTAGTCCAGCTATCAAGGCTTCATATTTAGCTTCATTGTTAGAGGCATTGAATCCAAGGTAGAATGATTGTTTGATAATCTCGCCATCAGGGGACCTACAGTATACTCCTACGCCATAACTTTTGACATTGGATGCTCTGTCAACCATAACTATCCACCAATCTTTTGGTTCAGTGTTCGTCATTGGAGGAGCAGGAGTCAATTTAGCTACAAAGTCAGCAAGTACCTGTGACTTCAGGCTAGTTCGAACCCGATACTCGATGTCGAATTCGCTTAACTTGACCGCCCACTTTGTTAAGCGTCCTGATAAGTTTGAAATATGGAGAATGGCTAGTACGTGGTAAGTTGTCATCACAACGATCGAATGAGACTGGAAGTAAGGCCTCAGTTTCCGTGCAGCAGTAACGAGGGCAAGGACTAACTTCTCAACCACTGGGTATCTCGTCTCAGCATCAAGTAGCGACTTGCGGACATAATAAACAGATTGCTCGCCATTCACATCTTTAACCAAGACAGCGCTGACTGCATCCTCAGTAACAGCCAAGTATAGAAATAAACTCTTGCTAGTTAGAGGTTTGGCCAAAATAGAAGGGGTCGATAAATACTTTTGAAGCTCGTCGAATGCCTGTTGACATCGTTCGATGTACTCGAACTTTTTATTTCCTTTGAGTAGTCTGAAGAAGGGCTGGCACTTGTTGGTTGAACAAGAGATAAATCTATTCATTGCTACAATCCCACCTGTTAGCTTCTGAATCTCTCATTTGTTTCTCGGTGATGGCATATCCATGATCACCCTTGTCTGGTTTGGATTTGCTTCAATTCCTCGCTGTGTGACGATATAGCCCAAGAATTTCCTGGATGAGACGCCAAAAGAAGATTTGGAGGGATTCAAACACATGTTGTGCTGGCTAAGTACTGAGAAGTACTCTGACAAGTGTCCGATCTGATCTTCAGCCTTTAGTGAATTGACCAGCATATCATCTATATAAACTTCCATTGTTCTACTGACCTGGTCTGCGAACATAGCATTGACAAGCCTTTGATACGTTGCTCTAGTGTTTTTCAAGCCGAATGACATCACCTTGTAGTAATAAATCCCTCTTTCTATGATGAACACCGTCTTCTCTTAGTTGTCTGGATGCATGAGAATCTAATTGTATCCAGAAAATGTGTCCATAAACGAGAGCAGTTCATGCCCTGCAGTCGCATCAACCAACTGATCGATATGTGGGAGCGGAAAGCTGTCTTTTGGGCAAGCTTTGTTTAGATCGGTAAAGTCAATGCAGACCCTCTATTTTCCGTTCTTCTTTCTCATAATGACGACGTTCGCCAACCATTATGGGTATTGTACCTCCTTTATGAATCCAGCTTCAATTAACTTTCATACTTCCTCGTAAACAATCCGATTTCGTTCGATCCCGAGCTTTTGCCTTTTCTACTTGATAGGTTTATGACTAAGATCGACGTTGAGTCAATGTGTTGTCACTTCTGGGTCAATGCCTGGCATGTCATTATGTGACCACACGAAGCAATCTTGATTGTCTCGAAGAAAATTCACCAACTGACCATGAACTATATCATCGAACAGTGAGCCAATGTTAATGAATCGATCTGGTCTCGTTGGATCAACCTAGATTTTGTCGAGTTGTTCGACGTCCAGGGTGGTGTTATTGTTTGATTCATTGGTGGCTAATTGCTATAAACTTTTGCTCTTCTTCAGTTTCATCAAATGGAGGTAGCATGTTCGCGTGACATCTTGGCTTCCCCTTGTCTCCCTTATTCCCTTTTTGTAGGATATCTGATCCTCTAGTGGTAAGTGGATGGTACTGTCTTCATAGCATGGATCCATGGCCTACCAAGCATAATGTTGTAGGTGGATGGGCGGTCAAGGGCTAGAAAACTTGTCATCTTGTTCTCTCCTTCTATGAAAATAGGAAGTTTGATCTTGCTGACAGCCGAGGTGGATTCACCATTGAAACCGGTGAGAACCGTCGTCGAATTTTCAATATCGAACTCTGACAACTCCATCTCTCTTAATGTCGAGAGGAAAAGAACGTCGACTGAACTACCATTGTCAACTAGAATTCTATCGACTTCACAGTTTGAAATGTTCAATGTTAAAACCAACACGTCGTCATGTGGTCGGCTGAGGTTGGTTGCCTCGCTATTGTGGAACGTGATCGAATATTCAGTGGGATCATCAGGAAGGATCGTTGCAACCGGCTGTAATGGTTTTCTTCTATGAGACTTGATTGTTATCACGGTCTCTCCACTGTAAATCGAACCCCCACAAATGACGCCTATCGTCTTTTGAACGAGTGGTGGTGAAGGCGTATCCTTGATCTGCTGTACTATCTTCCGTTCTTTAGACTCGTTACCAAGTCCATATGCCTCTCTTCCCTTCTCGGTGAGGAACTCTCGAAGGTGTCCTTTCTTCAATAACTTGGTAACTTCAGCTCTTAATGCCCTACAATCGATGGTGTTGTGACCATGATCCTTATGGAACTCACAATACTTCGTCGTGTCTTTGGCCGAATTTTCTGGTAGCTTCTTCGGCCACGTGATGAAGTCTTGTCGCTTCAGGTGACCGATCAACTTAGATAGGCTGATGCCGAGTGCGTATTTTGGCAGTGAAAAGGGACGCTTGTGATCACGCCTCGAAGTCAGCTCTTTTGCATGCTCCGTTCGTCTTGTTGGGCATGTACGATCGCATCTAAAAGTCTTCTCCCGTTCTTCCCTTGCTTTGGTTACTTCCTCCCTCGTTCGTGCTATGTCTCGCTCGACTCATTCGTTTTCCTCCTCCAATTCAATAAATCCTTTCGCTCGGTGCATAGCATCTTGAATGGTAGGCGGATATCTAGCGTAGATCTCATTCTTGAATAGTGACTTGTGTCTAAGTCCTTTCTTTAATGCTTTTCTTGCCGTTCCATCATCGAGTCCCAAAATCTCAGAGATCGCTTTGTTGAAATGCTTAATGTAGCACGCAGCAACTCATGTGGTCCTTGAACCACACTCCATAGATCCTTCGTGGCCTTCCCAGATTGTATGTGGTTGGAATAGTTTCTCATGAATTCGAGTGACAGCTCGTCGAATGAAACAATGGATTTGGGAGGGAGATTACAAAACCATCTTAAGTTGCTCCTTTTAGGCTCTGTGCGAAGAGTTTACACATCATGTCATCAAGCATACTAGTCGGAATGTTCGTCGACTGCACGACATGTTTATATTGTAATAGATGATTGTGAGGATCTGACATCCTGTCAAACCTTAGAAAAGATATGCTGCCAAACTTGGGGGTTATTGTGTTCGTTATTCGCTTTGTAAGTGGTGTCTCTCGGACTCCACGAGCGAGATCGTTGAACCTCGGCATTGAAGTAGTCGCTCTATGTATCTGCGAAGAAAACCGCTGCTCCATCTGTGTTTCTAATGTCCTCATTTCTTCAGACATTATGCTTCGCATAATTTCTTCAACGTTCATCATCCCTGGTGGTATGGGACCTTCTGGCAGAGGTGGTAAATCGGATGTCAAATGTTGTGTCGAAGTGGCGTGTCTTCTAGAATAGGATCCATGTGCTCGCTGTTGTTGCTGCTGTGCTGGCCTTTCATTTCCTAATGGCGTGTTCCCAAGTGTGGACAGGGGCTGCATTGGGGCATTGGGCTATGTGTCATATTTCGCAACCCCTGAAGGTAGTAGGGCGTAGCATGCTGTCAGCCCCCAGTGCTTGCCCCTGCTAAATACCCAATATATGAGTTGTAGTATTATGAGTAGGCAACCTATGTGTTCATAGCCATTAACTGGTTCTTGAGAACTTGGTTCTCTGCAATGATGCTTTCCATCTGGTTCTGTTGGGTGTCGTACTTCCGTGTAAGCTCTTCAACCAATCACATTAAATTAGCGATTTGATCATTTGCTCCTGATGTTGAGGCTTCAGGGTGATTAGCAAGGCTACCCTGTGAAGGTTCCTCTTGATGTTCGCGTTCTTCTATCATAATTAACATACGAATCTCCTGTGCAAGATGGCCAAGGGGCTCCACGGTTGGCGCCAAACTGTAGATGCTGAGAATTACCGTTAAATTTTAACAGAAGTTAGTAAAAAGGAATTAAAAAAATAATTGATTGGGTCCTTAGAAATCATTTATGAAATTCATAAAGCATTATAATGTCAAAATAATCGAATCAGAAAAACGATAAGAGTATTAACAACTCCAAAATTTAGAGAGATTCGTCAAATCTATGTTACGTTCTCTGTGAGTGTGATTTTCTTCACTATATGTGATTGTTCTCAAATACAGTAGATTATAATTTCCAAAGGAATTTGGACAGTGTAATGGTAATACATAATCAGAAAAAAGAAGTCCCCTATCTGAAGAGGGGTTTTCCTCTATTTATAGAGAAAGAATAGTGGGTATGAACCCGTAATTCGTGGTAAGCGGTTTTCACTCAATGTCTTTTGCGATACATGTCAAGATATGGACTGACAGTTATTGGGGTAAACATGATCACAGATTATGGGCTTAGCAGTTATCAGAATGACGTTACCATCAATCGTGGGATTGACTATTATCAGAGTGATTTGAAATAATGTCATCATCGATCGTGGGCTCAACAGTTAATAGAATTAGCCTTTATATTATTCGTCACAAGCGAACGACGAATGATGGAATGAATACTTGACGAGACCCAATTATCATTGAGCCGTTCAAGGCTTATATAAGGTTTGAACGTTCGTCTGCTCGTGTTTGAGTAAATTAGTCTATCATTCGAATTCGAATGATCATCGTCCATGATGAAACGAACTAGAACCGTAAATTAGGTCCGGCCCAAATATATGGAAATATAAAATAGATTTGAATCCGAAGTTCGTTGTTCGTTCGATAAACAATCAAATGCTAACAGTGTACAGAAAAGACGAAGTCTAACCCCAACACGTACAAGACTCCAAATCAATAACTGCAAGTTTAATAAAAAATAAAAAAATAAAAAATCAATATGTGCAAGTAAGCAAAATGTGCAAATTTAGTTCGATGATAAATATAAAAAAATGAGTAGATTAAATTAATTCAAAGGGGCATTGGGTACTTACTAATTAAGAAAAAAAAAAAGGGTACAAATTTAGGTCTCGTACGAGAACGTGTGACGACCAACCCTTTCGTGATCGTCACCATACTTACTTACTTACATATGAAAATCTGAACTAAATTTTTTTTTTTTTAAATCATCACTTAACTTAGGATGAAAACTTTCATATTAGTTACTTATACATACATATACATATACATATGCATACACATATACATATATATATATTGTCTTTTGTAGTACTAAAACATAGTACTTAAACTTTACATAGACGAAACGTAATTTTAACAAAACGCGTGGTAGCTTCACACCCATAATTTCACAGTTTTGCCACGCCACGCCCACCGCCTTGCATCAAGTATTGCTGTATGATTGCTTACCTACAGCATAAACGTAAGTCATGAGCTATTGCTTAGCAAGTACAACAATTGCACCGCAAATCATTTCATTATAACCAATGCATGAACCTTTTATGCTCTCATTATTCATTCATGAGTTAGCGTTGGTTCCGGACCCCTTACATAACATAACATAAGTGTACGTACCGTGGCGCGCTGCCATTGAGTGGTTGGGGCGGCCAGCCATGTCCAACTCAAACCATGGACCAAACCCGACCTTCGCGGGTCGATACGACACAAGAAATCTGTTCATCATCATTGTCATCATACATGAATCTTTCATGATCATAAACAGTTTCCAACTTGAAACCGTATTCTCACAGATTACCATCTGTTTATCATCATACTTGAATCATTAACAGTTTCTAATTTGAAACCGTATTTTACTCATTACCGAATGAGTTATCTTTAATGAGCATGCTTCGTGATGCCATATCATCATAATATATCATCAGTATATCAATATAATCTTATGATATCATAATCTCATGGCATACATCATAACATTTCAACATAACTAGATCATCTTATGCTAACATACATTGCAAGCATATCAACATAATTAGATCATCATACTTCATAAGCATGTTAACATAACATTGTAAGCATATTAGCTAAACTTAATCATCATACTTCGTATGCATATCAACATAACATCATAAGCATATCAGCTTAACTTAATTATCATACTTCATATGCATATCAACATAACATCGTAAGCATATCAGCTTAACTTAATCTTCATACTTCATAAGCATATCAACTTAACATCGTAAGCATATCAGCTTAACTTAATCTTCATACTTCATAAGCATATCAACTTAACATCGTAAGCATATCAGCTTAACTTAAACACATACTATCAATAACTCTTCATTGCATACATATCATCATGAACTTATCAAACATTTTCGTTTATGCTGTAGGCGGAGTTGTACTTACCAGTTACACTAAATCTTGAATTTAGTGCTCCACCTACACTGGTTGTTTTCCTGTTTTTACAGAAAATCATAGGATAAGTATCATCCTATCATAGTATCATAATTACCCTAGTTATTAACTTATCTTAGTACAAGGGTATCAAAAACATAGCATAAACTTTAAAACTTTGCTTTCTTTTAAAAACCCATGAATTCTGAAAACTGTATTTGGAATCAAATCTTTAAATTTGATCCTCTTCTAACAAATCTGTTTCGAATTTGAAAATATTTCCTTCATGAAAGTTGTAGATCTTGAAGATTCCTACAACTTCTGTTTTAAACTTAAAACTCAAATCTGACTTTAACACACTTGTTTCTGTCTTTAAAAATTCTTCGACCATTTTATTAACCTTAAAATAGGTCTCGGGTTTTTGTAAAAACAAAGGTCTTAAAGGCCTTATTTTCAAAAACTGTCTACCCAGGCCCCTAGGATTTTCCCTTCTCTACAATTTTGTAGTTTTGACTTTTTCATGATTTGGCCTCTAAGGGCCTCAATATTTACTTTCCAAAATACTGTCCAGTTTAACCCGAAACTGGCAGTTTTCATTCGGTATGGTTTATAAATCTAAACAACCATAACTCATGCTTTTACACAGCATCAAACTCTTAATTTCTCTTAACTAAAACGTAAATAAACAGCTAGAGATTAAAATATTTACCTCAAGCTTCACGAGAAAGGTTCTAGCTTAGGGTTTCGAAGTTTTTCTTTTGTGCTAACACAACACCACAAAACCGGATTTGATTCACACTTTCACTCTCACTTTGCTTCTCACTTTGGGTTCGGTTTCTATAAGGGAGAGGACTGAAACATTGGCTGCAAGGTTTTCTAAATAAACACAAAGAATCAGCCTTCACCTATTTATAGGTGAACAACTTGTTCTTCCTTTGCCAAAAAGTCCTCTAGCAAAATTCTATTTGCTGAACCAACCTTGTGTGGTGGCCGGCCATGCTTGGCTCTTGGAAATGACTAAGCAAGGCTATGGGACTGACTCATCAAGGCTACTAGACGATGTGTCAAGCCCTCAAGATGGCTGGCCCTTAGAGTGATGCGAGGCTAGGAATGCTTATTCATCCAAGCTAGGCCACGAGGTGTCCTAATCCTAAGGTGGCCGGTTTTAGGGTGGCTTGGCAAGGCCATGGCTTGCCAAACAAGCACAGCTAGGGAGCTGATTCACCAAAGCTACACCATGAGGTGTCAACCTCCCATGATGGCCGGTTCATCATTGATGTGGTGTAAGAGTTTTGGCTTGCCAAGTAAGGGCAGCTAGGGTGGCTTACTAACCGAAACTAGTCCATGAGGTGTCTTGACCTCATGGTGGCCGGCCTTAGGTGGTTTAGTGTGCTTGCCTTTGCTAGCCACTTAAGCAAACCTATGGTGCTTACTCACCAAGGCTAATTCATGATATGTCTAGCCAAGGTGATGGCCGGTTTCCATAGTGTGCCACATGGAAAATCTTTGCTTGTTGATGCATCACATATAGCCAAGTAAGCAAAGCTAGATTGCTTACTAAGCAAGCTAGGTTTTTAGGTGTCAAACTAACAATGAAACACCTATTTCCTTATTTGCTTTTCAGTCCCTAAAAACATCATATTTGCTTGAACATATCCATGAGGTGGCCGGCCATTCTTACTAGGTGTCAAGATGACAACTTGCAACATAGCTTAGTAAGCAATGCTATTATGCTTACTAAGCAAAGCTAAAATTATGAGGTGTCAATTTTTAGTGCACTTTCAATTTTCATAATTTGCCTATTGGTCCTTAAGAGAAAAATATTTTCTCATTGACCCTTGAGGTGGCCGGTCCCTATGTGAACAAGTGTAAGCATGTGATTGGTCAATTTTGAACCAATCAAACTTAACTTGATTCCTTGGTTTCCAACTAGGTTAACCAAACTTTAAAAATCATCATAAGCTTAATTGAACTAGGAAATCCAACTAGAAATATCCATAGTTCCATAAATTTACAAATTTATCTATCAAACCATAATTTTTACAAAATTACACTTTGGCCCCTAAAGGCAAAAACATTTGCACTTTAGTCCTTAAAGGGTGGCCGGTTTTCATAGTGACATTTGTCATTCTTTTAAAGATGAGGTATCACCTTTTAAAGCCTTGCTTGACTTATCTCCTAAACACAGTTCACTTTCATATTGGCTTACATATTCAGATACTGTTTTCAACCGATAACAGTATTCCTGTACTGGACCATTATCCAGAATTTATCTGAACTGCGTCTAGGGTTCTTTTAAGATTAGAAACTACTAATCAGAGAATCATAAATCATAAATTTGCCTTTCATAACTAAAAAGGTCTTACATAAATAAATTATCGAATTCTTCGACCAAGAATTCAATAATTTTACTGATAAAACATAACACATAAACATACATAACACATGAACATAAGTAATTACAAACTTTGATTCTTAACAACAGAAATCAAAATTTGTAAACAAGCTGGTCATTACAGAACGAGCGTTGCCTCACCAACCAGTCTACCACCAACCAGAACTATACAAGTAAATGGTGTTTCCAAAACAGTTACAGCGGGTCCCAGCAAGAAAACGACATGTCGTTGGAGAAGAAGCCCAGAGATAAGGAAACAGTCGTGAGAGGAACAGAAAAATGGATAAGATGATACAATTTCAAATTTAAAGCAAACAAAACCCCCTTTTAACCAACCAACAAGCTGTACTAGTTTTCTCCGGCAGACACCGGAATAATCTCCGTTCCGTCCGTGACGAAGGGGGCTTGGGTTGCATGGAAATCCGGTGCATCCGGATGAAATAAATAGTCATCTGTTTGATGGCAACGCTTCCACGTGTCCCGTCGTTGGTGGCCTCAATCACTCCAGCGAGTCAATGCCGTAAATGTAGTTGGGTAAATTCCTCAACTGCTCTTCTAAAACCTGCCACCTACTTCTCCCTTACCACTATTACTTCTTCTTTTTTTCTCAAACCAAAGAAATCCAAACGAGTTGGAAATTCTCTCTCTGTTTCGGCTTCAATGGCGGATTCCCCTACTGTTCTCGTTACTGGAGCTGGTGGCCGGACTGGTATTTCCTTCCCCTTTTTTGTATTTTGTTTTGTTTTCTTGTTTGTTTCCTGAGTAATTAGGATAATCTATTTTCTTTCTTTCTTTATGTTGACGTTTGTGAGAATTTGTGAAGTTGATCTTTCACTAGCAAAATGCCGGTCCAAGCTTTGTATATTTGGGTTATTTGTTATTTGTTATTATTATTATTATTTTTGGTTCTTTTTTTAGCCAAAAAAATAATAATAAATAAATAAAATAAAGGTTACAGGAAGCATTTTGCGTTTTATTTTATTTTATTTTTAATTTTTATAAATGTTTTATTCCGAGGCTTCACTGTAAAATAGCAGATTGTAAAATAGAAGTTTCATTTAATTTTTGAAATCTTCTAGTTTACTTGAGAAAATTTCACTTACAGTTGTATCAAATCAACACTTCCGTGATTCTTAAAACCTTGGTTGAATAATTTTCAACTGCTCATATCCTTGATGTGAATATATATATATATATCGTTGCCAATTGTTCTAAGCTTTTTGCTGCTATAGCTGTATTTGGATCAGGGATTTTGTGATCACTACTAATGGCGTTGGTTGAAATTTCGGCAGGGCAATTAGTTTATAAGAAGTTGAAGGAGAGATCAGGCCAATATGTTGCGAGAGGTCTGGTTAGGACGGATGAGAGCAAGGAGAAATTGGGAGGAGCTGACGATCTTTATGTCGGAGACATAAGGGATGCCGACGCCATTGCTCCTGTGATCCAAGGTATCGATGCTCTTATAATCCTAACAAGTGCTGTTCCGAAGATGAAACCCGGGTTTGATCCAACCCAAGGCGGGAGGCCTGAGTTCTATTTCGACGAGGGTGCATTTCCTGAGCAGGTATATTTCTGATTCCACAGCTGTTTGATGCCGAATGTAGGGGAAAGAGAGGAAGAAAGTGCAAAATTGAGAGAAAGGGAAGAGAATTTAGGAATTAAGCACTACATCTGTTTGTAGAGAAATAAAATTAAGCACTAAATAAACCGAATTCCACGCCTAATATTTGCACCTAATTTAAGTTCTAATCTACTAGCCTGATCTCTGTTGCTGTTTTTCCTGAACGGGTTTCATTTTGTTTCTCTTGCTTTGATTTGATCTTGCTTTATTGGATTCTAGGTTGATTGGATCGGGCAGAAGAATCAGATAGACATTGGTAAGAATTCCTATCCCGCTTTGCAATTGGTTGGCTCTATTTCTTGTTTTGGTTAGTAGTTTCTGATTCACCTGCTCATTGATGAACAGCCAAGGCTGCAGGAGTTAAGCAAATTGTGTTAGTTGGTTCTATGGGTGGAACGGATCCTAATCATCCCTTGAATAGCTTGGGAAACGGAAATATATTGGTCAGTAATCTCCTATATAGTTTCTCTAAGTTGTGCGATTAGTTTAAACTCTTAACTTGTGATAGTTTAAGTTACTCTCTTAACATAGCTTTTCCTTCACGAATATTTTGTTATTGAAAATATTACTGAAATGCCACAATCATCTTTACTGTTTGATAGATTTGGAAGAGAAAGGCGGAGCAGTATTTAGCTGACTCTGGTGTTCCGTACACAATTGTAAGGTATGCCTGCTTCTTCTCCTGGTTTTTAAGAACTGATGTGTGGAAACAGGGAAGCAAAAATGGAAATCCTTTTTTATTTGTTTTATTTATTTATATTTTAATGGAAATACATTGTACTTTTTAGCTGTTTCATCTCTTTCATTGCCTAATTTGACTTGAACTGTGTTCTTTTAATGATGCAGGGCTGGAGGCTTGCAGGACAAGGAAGGTGGTGTCCGGGAACTACTTGTGGGGAAGGATGATGAGCTTCTTAAGACAGAAACGAGAACCATTCCCAGGGCTGATGTTGCCGAAGTCTGCATTCAGGTAGTGCTTGTTTACAGGCTTCGCAGTCTATGTTTTCAAACACCAAGACAAATTTAATTTTGCAGTCTTTTGTTACCTTTACTAAGTAGCGTTACTTTGTGCCCCTTCTTCAAACCAGGCACTACAGTATGAGGAGGCCAAGTTTAAGGGCTTTGATCTAGCATCGAAGCCTGAGGGAGCTGGAACACCTACAAAGGATTTCAAGGCCTTGTTTTCCCAGATCACGACTTGTTTTTAATCTTTCGCTCTTGATGTTGTAGGTGTAGCAATTACTATGTTGTCCGCTTAATTTTTACTCGGAACAATTTCGTTTGCTTTGACAGAGTAATGCTGCGTTAATGTATTTGGCTATGTTTGAAACAATGTCAAGAAGTCTACAATAAACTCGTGGGGTTGTCTTGTTGCCCTTTTTAGTTTATTCGAACACAATGTTGAGATTTTTTATCCATATTTTTATTGGCATTTAATTTTAAAACATTAATTCATTATGTAGTTACAGGTATAGTCTAGCGATAATATCACATCTGACTTTATCTAAAAGTATAGAGTTTGAATTCCCTATCCTTAAAGTTCAGAAAACATTAATTTATTATAGAGTAATTGCCCAAAATGGTCTCTGAACTTTTTAAAAAGTGATGATTTGGTTTCTATTTTTTTAATTTTAACCAAAATGATCTTAAACTTTCTAAATATTGTCAAACTTAGTCTTTTACATACAATTCTATTAAGTTTTAACGAAAAAAGTCATGTGATCTATCACATGAGTTTAATTAACCATGAAAAGATGATACAATCCTTATTAAAAACAATACCCATACCAATATAAATTAAAAAAAAAAAAAAAGAAGAATAAAAGGGGGGGGGGGGGGGGGGAGAGAACTAAGAACCCAACTCTCCCCCCCCCCCCCCCTTCTCTTCCGGGCACCAAAAAGTCATTGATCTCAATAATACGAATCTCATTCTCATTAATCGACACTGTCGTCGTCTTTGACTTTGACTTCGACTTCTTTGCCCTTTGGTAACTGTCCATTTGCTTCATAGTTTCATTCTCTCTCTCAAATTGAATCTCAAACCAAAACTAAGATAAAAACAAAATTTCGAATTGGAAACGAGAAGAAATCGGCTCAAATTATAATAGAGTTTGGGCTCCAAATTTACATTGTCTTGTTTGTCTGAGTTTGGAGAATGGGTTTAGGAGGTTTGTTTCTTCGTTGGTTTTTCTGGATAGATGGTGAGAGACTATTTTTGAATGTGGTCAGAGCGGTTTTTCAGTTTTTGGAATAAGATTTTCCTTCCTTTTCTCTTTTTCTTCTTTTTTTCTTCATTTTCTAATTCACCCCAACTGCTGAGCTCACACCCACCCCCTTCTTCTCCGGCACCGATCGCCCCTCCCAAATGAACTCAAGATCCAGCCAAACCCCCCGCCGCCGAATTCACGCCTACCCCTTCTTCTTCATCATTGACGCCTGGGTTTTTGCTGCTTAGATTAGAGCGGAGGAAATGGAGAGAGATGAATTTTGGTTTTTTTTTTTTATGACTTTTTTTATGTTTGTCAAATTATTAAAATATCCTCTCAAATTATATCACATGTATTATATATGACTCATTTCATTAGAAACTTAACAGAATTGGACGGCAAGGCTTAAGATTGCTATCATTTAGAGAGTTTATGATTATTTCGGTCAAAATTTAAAAAACATATATCAAATTATCACATTCTTAAGAGTTCCGGGATCATTTTGATCAATTACTCTTCTTTATATATCTCTCGTCTGTTTTGGAAGGTAAGTTTTTAGAACAGGATAATGTGCTCAGTATTTGTTGTGGATGATTCAAATATAAATGTTAAGGTTAATTTAAATGTTGCTCACCGGATGCCTAAATTCATTTCTGAGCAAGATCTTCTGCTGATATCTTCTTAGATTTAGTGTAATGAACCTAGCCACATTCCTATATCTAGGGTTTTATTATTTTTATTATTTAAGTGAACTTTGGGTGAGAATAATCACGTTTTTACGAATTTATAATAGTGGGAGATTGTCAGAGCGTTTGTAGGCTTTAAGTTTTCAACTCTGAATAATTGCTTTTTGAATTTGACTGATCTGGAGTAAGGCCGAGGAGGATTGAAGATAGATCAGAGCTTGGAGTAGGTGTAGACCAAAGGCAAGCTGACTCGAAGTGTATGATAAGTTTTGAAGGCAAGCTGCAAACGTGAAGTAAAGTTGTGAGTTTAAACTCAAGTCGTTAATAAGATTTCAACATCAGCTTCTGGGACCAAAACTGGAAATGTTTCCAAACTATTTCCCATATTGCAATCTCTAATTTAAAGTTTCACTCTTGAAAAAAAAAAAAAAAAAACTTGGTGTGGGGAGATTGAGCTCTATATCTTTAAATGGAGTTGGTTATATATTAGTGTTAAGTTATGCTTATAATATAAGTTTTCCTTTTTTACGCTATATTTATGATTAAAAAAAAATGTGCAAATAACATATTTGCGCTTTGTGCTCAAATACTACATTTCTATATTTGTCTTTTATTATCATTACAATTCACAAAAGTAAAGTGTTAAATTAGTATTTAAAGGGTTATTTATGTTTTGTATAATATCTTTTGCTTTTATTTAAAAAGTATATTATGTGTTTGAAACTTTTAAATTTTTATACCATTAAATTATTAATTTATAAATTTATTCTTTTTATCAGTTAACACTTAATTTTGAGCTCAAAATGTCCAAATCACATTGAAAACGAAATACTAAAATTAAGTATATTTATATTTAAATACCATGTATTTTTGTTTTTATAAAAAACATTATATCGTGCATTTTAAAATTCTACATTTTTATACTATTAGATTACATTCAGTACCTAAGCATATACATTTTTCGATCAACACTAACTTTTAACATTAAAAATATTCAGAATACCCTTGAAATTAAAAATAAAAAAAATAATGAAGAAATTCTAATTTATATTAAAAACTAAATAAATGGGCTGAGATAGGGGCCACAAGGGGTGCGTGGCATAAGGGTGAAAAAGGGTTGGGTAGCTATGATAATATGGTTGAGAAGTCTGACCCATTGTTTGGATTACATGTCTAATTTAAGAAGTTCAAAATTTTTTGCAAAAGTAAGTTTTTTCCAATTTTTTCTATCATTTTCTCATTTTGAAAATATAAAATTATTTCATTTTCAAACTTATTTCATACAATAACATTTTGGAAAAAGAAAAAGAATATTTTTAAAATCATCTCACTATATATCATTCCCAACATCATTTCTTCTCCTTCGAAACAACTTTTTGTTTTAATTTTTTTTTTTACATATCCAAACACTATCTCATTCTCAAATTAAAATGACTTTCCATTTCAAACTAGGAAATTTTCCTTTCTAAAAATGGATATGTATCCAGACGGGGCCTGAATTTTTTGTTAAGAAAATTAAAATTTTATTATAATTTTTCTTTTTAAAACTATTAAGGGTATTTTAGGCAAAAATAAAGTGTAGATAGAGAAAAAAAAAAGTGATTTATTTATTGAAAAAATATAATGATACAAAATAGGGAAAAATATCTCAATAATATAAATTTAAAAAGCATTGCACCAACATGTCAAATAAACTTGACTCAAGATCAATATGACACAAAAATAAAACTAAATTTTGTATTATATTAGATAAGAGGGAGGAAGTTATATCAAGTTGATCAATAGATATTAAAAAAATGGCTATTAATGTAATTTTCTCAATAATAAGGGGATGTAGCTTGACTTGAAATGTAAAGTACTTTTTGAATAAAAGTAAAATACATAGTAGGTAAATAATCTAAATTGTAATTTTCTTTTTAAGGGTATTTTGGACATTTTTAGATTAAAATTATGTGTTGACTGATAAAAAAAAAGTATAGAATTATATATTAAACATAATATGATAATATTAAAAATTCTATAGACTAAAAAATAGTGCTCTAATTTTTTTGTATATAACTTATGAATGCAGAGTATACTTTCTGAGTAAAAAAAAAAAAATTACACCACTAAAAATTTAAATAACCGTATTTAAATAATTTAACAATGATAAAATAGAACTCCAAAATCTGTGATACATTTAGGTGTCAAATTATTGCTACGATATGTATCAGTCACTTTATCGACAAATTTAACTTATGATGAAGTGGACATACAAATTGAGAAATTACATCATATAACATATGTTATAGCTACTATTGAAAATTATGAAAGATTTTCAAAAAGATCATAAATTAATTATAATATATTTTAATTTCTTTTTTTAAAATTAGTTATGTGCCTCCAATACCCCATCCTCTAATCTTGTTCTCTCCCATTCTTTCCCTATCTCTCTCTCTTCTGTCTCTTTCTCTCGCTCTCTCTCTCTTCTGTGCCGGTGATTTTGGACGGCGGCAGATGATCTCGGTGATGGTGATGGCTGTTGCGCCGGTGGTTTTTGCGACTGTGGCAGAGGATCTCGGCGACGTGATGGCTACGGACAGGTTGTTACGAGCTTCTGAGCTCTGGGAAACTCGTGAGTAATGGTGAAGACAATGATGGTTGAGCTTCTGCAATGACAGCACGATGACAACCCTGGATCTTCGACAGTGGACGACGACGATGTTGGGCTTAGGGTGGGAGCTTTGTCAGTGAGTTCGAGTGATTACGATTGTGAAGCTTCGGAGATTGCGATTTCCATCTTCAGCGAGATCTGGTAAGGTCTTCAACGACACGCAATCTCCATCTCCGTCACGATCTCCATCTTCGACGAGGTCTGGCAATGTCTCCGGCGACATGCGACCTCTTTCTCTGAGCTCCGTCAATGTCTCCAGCAGCGCTGTCAGTGCATATCTAGAACTAGATTTAGGGTTCGTTTTGAAAATTTTTAAAAGTTTAAGGGGTTTTTTTTTTTGATAAATTCGTATAAGTAATTATTAATTAATAAAATACACAATTTTGGAAGAAATAAATGCAATGTATCTATCTAAAGTAAATAACCATTAATCCTTGTAAATCCTTTTATTTACTAGTAAATACACAATAATATAATACTGTATTACTTGATTTAGTCCATAAATTGATAATTTTCAAAAGAACATAGTAAATACTAAGATTTACTAGTATATATTTGATTTACCTGATACATTATTAATTTTTGAAAAATATTAATACTAGTGAATACTAGTTTTACATGATAAATTTATACTTTTTAAAACAAAGTAAATTCGAGATTTACTGGTAAATACTAAGATTTACACTACTACAAAATGTGGATTCCACGACGGCACTTCCACGACCGTTTTTAAAAAGACTGTCATGAAAAATACGCAAAAACACGAAACAGAACAAAGTTTCCGAAAACCGTTGTGGAAGCCAATTAACCGTCGTGGAAGCTCCGGCTTCCACGACGGTTACGATAAACCGTCGTGGAAGGCTCCCAGCTTCCACGATGGTTTGGATTAACCGTCGTGGAATCTGGGAGTTTCCATGATGGTTTAGAATAATCGTCGTAGAATATCCGGCTTCCACGACGATTTGGATTAACCGTCGTGGAAGCTGGGAGCCTTCTATGATGGTTTATAGTAACCGTCATGGAAGCTTCGGCTTCCACGATGGTTTGGATTAACCGTCATGGAAGTAGGGCGCGCTTCCATGACTGATTTTTCCAAACCGTCGTGGAAGCACCTTGTTTCCACGACGGTTAATTAAAAACCGTCGTGGAAAATTCACGAAATAATTAGACAAAATACCGAGAGTTGTTGCACTCAATTTTTCACATCAATAACTCTGTATATCCCAAAATACGATCAGATCGCCCCGAAAACAGTCAGTATACCATTGGACGTCACCACCACCATCTACGGTATCCATAATTATAATCTCTCTGTAAGTGATAGCTAATTAATGTCTTCTTGTTGTTGTGTTTTCCTTAGCATATATTAATATTATTGATGATTTATATGATTTTATAATTAATGTGTGCATATATATATATATATATATATATGTTTTGAGATAGATTTAGAGTTTTAGAGTTAAATTGTGTAATGGGTGTTAATAAATTAAGTGATGATCAAGAAATGTTATTTTACCCCCGGTATTTAGACTTAATTAATTATGGTTTTGTATTTTAATTAGTTTTGTTATGTTCTTAATTCGATTTTTAATTGTTGATCAATTAATGGGCTGATGTTAGTTAATGAAAATGATATATATATGCATGTTAAAATAGAGTACTTTAACTTCTAATTAAGTATTTTAATTTTTTTATTTAGGATTTGCAAATCATGGATAAGAAATGGATGTGGTTTGATAGATTGTCTAAAGCATATGAAGATGGTGTTGAAGTATTTTTGTCATTTACCAAAGCTCACATACAAGATGATAAGATTCCGTGTCCGTGTCAAATTTGTGGTAATCATAGATCTCATTCCATTGATGATGTTAGAGGGTATTTGCACGCTTATGAGATTATTTGTTCTTACCAAATATGGTATTTATATGGCGAAGATTTTTTTGATATTGAATATACATTGACGAGTACTAAAGGTAAAGAGCCTAATATTGTTGAGGAAGACGTTGGTGATAACATGTTCAATATGGTAAATGATTTGGAAGAAAACTTTGTGCACCCTCCAGAGTTATTTAAGGCAATGATTAATGATGCCGAAATGCCCTTTGTATATCGGATGTACAAAATATGCGAAATTAGGGGTATTGGTTAAATTATGGAATATGAAAGCATCGGGAGGGTGGACGAATTCGAGTTTCACGACTCTTTTAGAATTTTTAAAAAATATTCTACCGGAGGATAATAAAGTGCCACCTAGTATATACGAGACGAAGAAGACATTGAGCACTTTGGGAATGGAATATGAAAAGATACATGCTTGTCCAAATGATTGCGTTCTTTACTGGAAAGCATATGAAGATTTATATGAAAGTCCAGTTTGTAACGAGTCAAGATGGAAGAAGGGCAAGATACCATCAAATGGTAGAAAAGGAGTGTCGGTTAAGGTGTTATGGTACATTCCACTGGCTCCACATTTGCATCGTTTATTCCGTAATGCCGAGCATGCTAAGAATTTGACATGGCACCATGATAAACATGTTGACAATGGCAAACTTAGGCATCCGGCCGACGCGCACCACAATGGAAGACCTTTGATGACAATCATCCAAATTTTAGTACAGAACCAAGGAATTTACGTCTCGATTTGTCGACAGATGGAATGAACCTACATAGTAACATGAGTAGTCAGTATAGTACCTGGCCAGTCATACTTGTCAACTACAATCTACCTCCAGAATTGTGTATGAAGCAGAAGTTCTTAATGTTGATATTATTGATCTCAGGCCCTCAACAACCGGGGAATGTCATTGACGTGTACTTGGTACCATTAATCGATGACCTCAAAAACTTGTGGGAGGATAGTTTACAAGTTAAAGATTCTCACCGTCAAGATATGTTCAATGTTTGTGCAATATTGATCTGGTCAATTAATGACTTTCCTGCACTTGGCAACCTATCTGGTTATGCTGTGAAGAGTTCTATAGGTTGTCCAGTTTGTATGAAGGAAACATCTTCCATCCTGTTAAAGAATGATAAGAAAACCGTTTTCCTTAGTCACAGGAGATTCTTGTCAAAAAATCATCGATACCGCAAACAAAAAAAGGCTTTTGATGGTAATACCGAAGAAAGAACCGCTCCTCGGATTTTGTCTAGTGAAGATGTATTTGACATGCTTAAAGATGTGAAAGTAGTTTTGAGAAAGAGAAAACGTAAGTCTCCAGTTGGTGATGGACTTTGGAAGAAGAAGTCAATCTTCTATGAACTTCCATATTGGAAGTCACTTTATATTCGTCATTGCTTGAATGTTATGCATATTGAGAAAAACGTTTGTGAATCGATAGTGGGGATGTTGCTCGACATTCCAAGCAAAACTAAAGATGGTGAGAAGTACGGTTGGATCTTAAAGAGATGAAGATTAGATCAAATTTACTCCCCGATAAAAAATCGAATGACACATACTTACCTCCGGCAAAGCACACATTATCGAGACGAGAAAAAAAAAAAGCTTTGTGAATGGCTTGTGTCCGTGAAAGTGCCAAGTGGGTACTCTTCCAACTTCAAAAGGTTGGTGTCGATGAAGGATTTGAGGCTCATTGGAATAAAAACACATGATTGTCATATCTTGATGAAACAATTAATACGTCTTGTATTGCAGGGAGTTTTAACAGAAGATGTGAGATATGCAATTACGAAATTATACTCATTTTTCAATACAATATGCTCTAAGGTAATTGATCCACTTATGCTAGATTCGTTACAATCAGAATTGGAGATGACTTTGTGCATGCTTGAGAAGTATTTCCCACCAGTCTTTTTTGATATAATGATCCACCTAACGGTGTACTTAGTTCGGGAAGTTAATCTATATGGACCGGTCCATTTGAGGTGGATGTATCCTTTCGAAAGATATATGAAGATTTTGAACGGTTATGTGAAGAACTGAAATAGGCCGGAGGGATATATAGTGGAAAACTACATAACTGAGGAATCAGTTGAATTTTGCTCTGAGTATTTGTCCAACGCGGACCTAATAGGGTTGCCAACGAGCAGGCTGTTCACATCGAAAGGACTATCCATGGGCATTCATTCAGTAGTAAATCAAGTTGAATGAGAAAAAGCTTGTCTTTATGTTTTGCACAATGCTAAGGAAGTGAAGCCTTTCATTGAGATTCACATGACGGAGTTAAGAGATACGAATCTAAGAAAAACTAGATGTGAGAAGTGGATTCAAGATGAGCACAACCGGACATTTCGGGAGTGGATGAGAAAAGATTTGCATATGAAGGCTGGCCATTCCCAAGACTTAACGAAGCTAACAAGAGGACCGTCATCGATAGTCACAAGATATACATCGTACTTTGTCAATGGCTACTCCTTTTATACTTGCGAAAGAGATGAGAAGCATCCCGTCCAAAATAGTGGTGTGACCCTTCGTACCGAGTCTATGCATATTTCATTCGTAAAGGACAAGAACCTAGTATACAGCTCCATAAACTACTCTAGGTTCATTGAAGATATTTGGGAACTTGATTATTATGGCTTGCAGATAGCACTTTTTAAATACAAGTGGGTTGATAATAATTATGTTAAGATTGATAGGGACGGTGTGACAGTGGTGGACTTTAGGCGATGGGGATACAAAAATGATCCTTTCATTATGGCGTCGCAAGTGGTACAAGTCTTTTACACAACAGATCCCGACAATATAGAGTTATCTTTAGTTATACCAATGGAGCCAAAAATAATCGGGGATGGCCAAGAAGTTGTTGAAGATTACACTGACATTCCA
Source organism: Ficus hispida (assembly GCA_025413025.1). Taxonomy (NCBI): domain Eukaryota; kingdom Viridiplantae; phylum Streptophyta; class Magnoliopsida; order Rosales; family Moraceae; genus Ficus; species Ficus hispida. The sequence goes on along the minus strand of CM046372.1, from coordinate 5,468,865 downwards.
TCTTTCACAAACGGATTGCCACCGGTGAAGGAGATTGATGATTTCGATGATGATGCCTCATACTTACTTCGTTTAGATGTCGAGTGGACACGTGTTGAGCAGACAAAAAAAAAAAAACTTGACACAGTGTATTTTTTTTCCGTTGTATATAATTAATAAGTTGTATTAACTATGTTAATTGTGCATATTTTATTATTTATATATGCCTTTGAGTGAATTAATACAAGAACAGGAGTTATTGATGGGCTGGTTCATGCATAACACACAGGTGTGGCCTCCTGTGGGATTATAGCTGAAAAAAATGAAAGTTTAAAAAATTGATTGTCACAATACCACAACGGTTTCTAGCTAAACCGTCGTGGTATAGAAGCTACCATGACGGTTTTGCTAGAAAACTGTCGTGGTATTTCAATTCACTTTTTGTTTTTTAAATTTTTTTTAAATTTTCAATTTTAAAAAATAAATTTCTACCACGACGATTTCTTGAAGAAACCGTTGTGGTATCCTTTGATACCACGACGGTTTCTTCTAGAACCCATTATGGTATCTCTTTAAAATTTTTTTTATTTTTTTTATTTTTGGTTTCAGAATTTTTTTTTAAACATATTTTCTCAACCACGACGGTTTCTAGAAGAAACCGTCGTGGTATCCTTGATAAATCATAATGTTGAGAAATTTTAAAAAAGAATTTTTTTTTTGGTTTAAAAAAAAAATTTCTTTACCATGACGGTTTCTAGAAGAAACCGTCGTGGTATCTCATTTATTTAAAAAAAAATTTGGTTAAAAAAAAATTTTAAAAAAAATCTCTCTACCACGTCGATTTATAGATGATACCACGACGGTTTCTTCTATAAACCGTCGTGGCATCGCATTTAAAAAAATTTTTGGCTTTTTTTAAAAATAATATATATATTTTTTAAAAAATTATTTTTCTACGATGACGACTTTATTAACTGCCGTTTCCAGGAAATTTTAAAATTTTCCCAGAAACCGTGCACGCTAAATTTAGGTGTCAATTTTGGCTTTGTCCATGCATTTTTCTCTCTCATTTTCGGCCTCCATCTCCATTTCTCACTCTCATTTTCGGCATTCTCCCTCCATATTCTCTCTTTTTGCTTTCTCTCTCTCATTTTCGCCTCCCATCTCCATTTCTCTCTCTAATTTTTGCCTCCCATCACCATTTCTCTCTCTAATTTTTGGCTCTCGTCTCCATTTCTTGCTCCAATTTTCGCCTCCCATCTCCATTCTCTCTCTTTGCTTTGTAGCACTTGGCTCCCATCTCCATTCTCTCTCTCTCCTATGTCGCGCCAATGCCGTCGCCAATGCCCTCGCCCACGCCGATGCCAATGCCAATACCCTGGCCAACGCCGTCACCCGTACCCACACTCGAGTTCTTAGTAAGTCGACGTCACTCTTTCACCGCACGGTTTATGGAAGTGAATTTGGTTGATTGTAAACTTGATTTTCGGTGATTATTGAATGTTGTTATGATTTTAGGTGATTTTTCGATGAAAATAAGTGTCGATTTTGCATGTGGATGTTTTGCATATGACATGTTCGACAAAATGCCTATTTGAGTGAGACTTAGTTTTGGATTATTGTACAATGGTTAGGTGAGGCGATAGTTTACCAAATTTCCAGAAAATTTTCTTGATTTTGTGACTTATATGTTGATTTGGGAATTTTCCGTCCAAAATCCGCTTTCTACATCTTCGACGATTGTTGATTGTGGACGTGATTTAGATTGCTTTAAAATTGTTTGGGTAATGTACGGATTTGACATTTTGCCGAAAAAAGTGGTGTTTTTTTTAGTTAATTATAGATTACCATTTGACATGTTCGATAAAATATGCCTCTTTAATTAGGTTGTGTGTCATTTTCATAATTAAGTAAAGTATATGTTTAGTTGCACGGATTTACAATGATTTAATATATGCTCTCATATGCTTTTTATATGTTTAGTTGCCATGATTTTATAATGATTTAATGATTTAACTTGGATTTTTTTTAATGTGTTTTGGTCCGGAGTTGCTTTAGATTGAATTAAAATGTCGCAAGATCACGAGGAGGAATGCTCATCGTAAACTCAAATTGGAAAACCATAACGAACAAACTCACCTGGATTCAATCCCGATGAAGATGGTAAATGAAGAGCAACTCTTATGAGAAGAGTCCACCAGGTTAGGACAAAGGGAGAATGAATTGAAGTTTCGATTGACGCGAAAGGGCAACCGATAAGGAAGGAAGGAGATGAATTACAAAGTTTGATTAGAGTGCTTGCTCGAGAGCACATTCCCATTTGGATATCTGATTTTAGAAGTGCCAATTTAGCCCCAAGGAAAGAAAGAATGTGGGTGGAAATCGTAACTTCTTTCACCGTGGTGCTATCATTTAAAAAACAAGCTTTAAAGTCATGTGGAGAGTCAGCGAAAAATTTTAGATATGATCTTTACCAAGCTTTTATCAGAGATCATATTAATGAAGAAAATGTATGGCAATGACCGTCAAAAGTGGTTCACAATTACCCCACCATCAGCCAGGATGATTGGGAAAGATTCATTGAGTATCGACGTAACCCGGAATTCAAAAGACTATCTGAACAAGGAAGTGAGATAAGAAAACAGAGCAAATATGGTTCAACCTGGGGCCGAGACGGATATAGGAAACATGACCAAGCTTATGTACGTGAATTACTTGGACAAAATGTGTAAATGGTATGTTGTACTTCCAATTTCTTCGTTTATGTTTACTAACGATAATTATTATACTAAAGTTCGAGAAGACGGGAAAATATGCACTGCGGCATACTAGGTGGCTGGACATGCACGTTAAACCAGATGGAGAGTTCAAGAATGAAGCATTTAAAAATATTGCCGATACAATAGTAAGTTTTTGAAGTAATTTAAAATTTATTCATAACATACAGTACTCCTTTATGTTTACGAGTTCATAACATATTCTCTAATTGTTACAGGATGACTTCAGTCAACAAGAGACACAAGAAAGTTTCGAATATGTGGGGATAGAAGACATATTGACCAATGCATTAGGCAATGTCGAGCATTCAGGTCGGATTCGAGGTCAATCTAAGTTTGTCAAGCAGTCACAATACTTCAACCTTGTACAAGGTTCAAGGGAAAATGTTGAAGTCTCGGATATGAAATGGCAGCTTGCCGCATTGGAAAGAACTGTACAGGAACTTTGAGCGAAGCATGGTATCAACCGAGAGACTATGGCCGAGGAGGCGAACGCACCGACTGTTGATCAACACAATAGCTTCAAGGTTAGTTGCACTCTAAATAAAAAAGAAGCTGGGCCGTCAAATCCGAAGCCCATGCCAAATGCAAGTAAGGAATGTCATCTTTTTCTTCCTGATTTAGTTAACAGAGGAGATGTGCTTGTTGCAATCAGAAGGGCATACATGGACTGTGTTCTAACCGACACAATCCATGGGATTCCTTTAGGTGAGAAGAATATACAAGTGACAATTACAGTCCCAAAACTAAAATGTGCACTCCTACCTATTCCGACAAACGAAGCAAAATGTATTGAAGAAGCTGTCGGTGGGTTTGTCACTTGGCCGAAAGATTAGTCGTCGTTCAAACAAGTTTGAGCTAGGCAAGTCAAGGTCCCAGTCATGCTCCTGACCGAGAAGCTGAGGGAAGCAAATGAACCAAAAAGAGAGCGGGAGGAAGAAAATACAGTCACAACTGAAGGTACAATAAGAACCGGTGCAACAAGAACTACCTTCATTCGACTTTAATGAAATTTCCTTCGAATTGAGGCCTTTGGCATATTACGCACAAAATTCCATGGTACCCAAATAGTGTGCCCACTACAACAATTCGTCATTGGCGATGACATGACCATATATATTGGGTTTGAAGATGTATACCATTTCATAAGTTTTAAAGAAATTAGTGCAAACAGCATAATGGTTTACATCAGGTAATACATTTATCTTTATAAATGTTGATTTTTGGTTTGCCTCTTAATCTTATATTTGTTGATTTTGCGTAACAAGTCTGCCTAATTAATTTGCAGATACTTAGTGGATTGTTATGCAAGAACAGGTATGGATCAACGCTTCGAGTTTATTTCTCCAGTCCTTGTCTCACCAGTTCAACAGATGGTAGATCGTGCCGTCTACATTCGAGAGAGGGCCAAAAATATTCTACGGATGTTAACTAACGCATATAAGGGAAAGATGTTTCTCATACTATATAACAGCAGCCAATATTGGATCTTGGCAGTTATTAATCCGTGGGATGACTCGGTCTTGTATTTTAATCCATTAGGAAACGAACCGGGTGATTATTTTAAAGACCTAATTACGATGTAAGTATTTTTTGATGTTCATATCTCTGATTAGACATAAAATAATTGTTGTTGTAATTATTTTGAAATTTGTCAAATTGTTAGAGCACTTAATGATTGGAAATTATTGGTGGAACGAGAAATAAGACAGCAACGCAACTGCCAGACGTTGATTGATACTGTTCGATGTCCAATACAGGAAAGTTATGTAGAATGCAGTTATTTTGTGTTAGCTTTCATGCGAGAAATAACCTTCACTATTGATGGACTAGCCGGCCTTCAAACCAAGGATTTTTATATTGATGCAAGCTTGAGTTTGGTTAGACAAGAGGGAGCTGTATTTATCATGCAGTTTATACAATATAGACTAGAAACAATATATAAATTTTGTACTCGTTATATATGTAACGACCCACCTAGCACAGGCCGTTACCATACATACATACATACATGCGTACTTATTTATTTGGCGCAAGCAGCGGAAATTTTTTTTTATATACGGCACGGATAACGAAACGCGTATCAATATAAACGATGTTTGGACACGAAATAATTTACATATAAGAACCAAATGCGTAGCGGTTATTAACCCCACATTTCACAGCTCGCCCTGCCCCGCTCGCCACCTTGCATCATCAGTTGCCCGTAGGTTGCTTACCTACAGCATAGACGTAAGACACGTGAGCTTTCGCTCAGCAAGTACAACATACAAATCCGCAACAATTAAACATAACATAACTCTTCATAACATTATATAAGCATAGCATATCATACATGTCATACATAACTTCTCATAGCATACATATCATATATACTCATACATCTCATACTGAACCTTATCATAACATACATACTATTGCATAATATATACTGTAACGACCCGCCTAGCACAGGCCGTTACCGTACATACATACATACATACTTACGTACTTATACGTAAAACAGCGGAATATATTTTTTTTTTATAAGCCGTATAAATATATATACGCACCTACGTAAATAATTATACTGAATAATTAAAACGTTGTGTAGGTATAAATAAAGCTTCTAAAATATTGACATAATAAACAAAACGTGTGGCGGCATTATTCCCACATTTCACAGTCCAGCACACCTCGCCTTCCATCTTGTATCATTGGTTGCTGGCAGGCTGCTTACCTACAGCATAGACGTAAGACAGTGAGCGAAAGCTCAGCAAGTACAACTATTAATACCGCAATATTAAAAACACAGCATAATCTAACATAACATAACATTGTATAACATAACATAGCATACCATTTCATAACCTTTCTTAAACATAACATGGCATAACATTTCATAACCTTTCTTAATCATAACATGGCATAACATCTCATAACATAACTTGACATATCGTATGCATGATCCGTTTATGCTTCTTTATGCTCTCTTATCTCTTCATAACTTTCTTAACTTAACCTTACTTTTGGGCCCCATAACATGAGTGTTCGTACCGGGCGCGCTCTATGGACTTACTCTTGCCATAGCTCAACCCGACCTGACGCGGGTCGGTACGACACAGGCAATTGCTTGCCATCATAACTTAATCTTTTATTTGTTAATTAGTGACAATACATCGTGATGTTTCACTCAATTAATCTTAACATAACTTAACCCTAATCATGCTTCTATAGACCATAGCATACAAAACATACGTTCATAACATAGAATCATAGCATTCCTAATCTAATCTATAACACTGAGCATGTAACATGTAGCACTCATAACTAGCAATCATACTTAGGCAAGTATTCACAACAAGCCTATGCTGTAGGCGGAGTTGTACTTACCTCGTTCGTAAATGCGGTGTCCAATCGTGGAGTTAGGTTCCGCTGGGACACCTCGTCGTGTAACGTTCTGAAATAAAATAAAAGTAAGGGTTAGAACTGTTGGTAGTATAACCAACATTCTTTTATAACCTTAGTTATAAGCCCTTACTTATTTTTACGTTATCCTAACTGGTTACTTTGGTAACCCTATTCGGGTAGTTTTTAACTTTGGTTTTAAAATCTTATTTTTAGGAAATGAAAACCTTAATTTTTTGTATATAAACCCTTTTGTTTAATTTTAAGGATTGAAAATCTTAAAACGAGACTTATAAATTTATTGACTATTGGAAACTGCCTTTAGAACAGTTTCTCAATGTCCATTTGCAGTGAAACTGCAAAAATATGCACTTTCTGTGTCAACTTTGTAAATCCTGTACAGGATTTCCATAATTCCTGTACAGTTCTCCGAAATTCATTTTCATCTTAAAATCCAGACTGAATCTGTAAAACTTGTCTTCATGAAAGTTGTAAACATTTAAAAACTCTACAACTTTTATGTTTTGGGTAAAACCCAGTTCTGGCGTTTTCGTGGTCAAAACCCCTGAGGAACTTGTCCTGGCCGTGCTCGGGTCCTGGACACCTTAGGCACGGGTTTTGGTAAAAACCGAGGCCATTGGAGCCTCATTTTACAAAAATGTCCTCGTTTTCCTCTAGGAAAAACTCTACTTAAAAACTTTCATGTTTTGAGTTTCCCCTGATTCGGCCTCTAGAAGCCTCAAAAACTGTTTTTCCCGAAACTGGCCAATTTCTACCCGAGTTGGCAGTTTTCGGTTTAAAATTTCGTTTACGTCCTAAAACGTTCACCCTACCTCAACCGAACTCAGCGGGAGCCTAAAACAGACATGCATAACGTTTCTAACGTTCGGGTTCCAACATGCAAGCCAAAATTTACGTTCATCCATAGCATATAAAAATCCTAGGCATTCACACAAACACCTAGCATGCACATAATCAACCACCAAACCCTAAACCTAAACAAATCAAGCACATGCTCATAAATTACAAGCTAAGGCAGAATTTAAAAGTGGGCTTAAACCCTTACAAACCATAGCTTAAATACATTTAAATTTCTCCATATGAAATTTAAATGAAAGCTTGCTCGGTTAAGGCTTTTACCTTACTCGGTTTGGCTTGGTTAGCTCGGGTTTCCACTTCCTTCCTCCTCCTCAATTCACCGGCTGTTTTGTTGATTGGCAAGTGCAAACTTGCTGCCTTCCTTGCCCCAAATCCAGCCACCAAATTGCACCAAATCCGGCTGCCTCCAACTCCAAAACCGGTTTGGATCAAGCTTGGTTTCTCCCCCCCCTAGAACCGGCCTTGCTAGGGAAAATGGGCACCAAAATTTTTTCCAACTTTTTGCTTGGTTACTAACCTAAATCCGACCACCCTAAGGCCTCTCACACACTTGGTTTTGCAAATTTTTCTTGCCTCTCTCTTCCTCTCAAAGTTCGGATTTTGTGGAACAAAATTGCAAGAGTTTGGCTAACAATGCTAAATTGTGAACAATGCTCCCCCTATTTATAGAGGTTGGAAATTTCTCTTAATTGCACAATTTAGTCCTCAAAAAAATCAGAAATTGGACTTTGAGGGGGGGCATGTGGCCGGCCATTAACTAAGGTGGAACACAACTAATTCTTCCAATTTTTCTTAAATCACTTAATGATGTCATAATCAAAAAAGTTAATGAGGTAAGCTTATCTTAGGCTTGTTTGGCTCTTCTTGCTATGTGCAGCCCATTTTTTAGTTAATTCAGGTATTTCCAATACTGGATTTACTTAAACTCAGTATTGGTTTACCGAAATGCAGTCCAAAATTTACCGGCGTAAAAATGGACGGTATAGAATTTTTCTTATTTCGTAAAACCCTTTTACCCTATACTTGAACTCAATGTACTTGATTTTCTAGGGTGGTTCTTAAGTCTTAAACATTTCTTATTATCTGAAAAACCAGTTTTCGTCCGGTACAATTTCCATACGGTTTCTTAATAAATCGTACAGACTCGAAGCATCATTTCCTGAACTTTTTGGATCAACCATCGACTTTCTTGTCGATTAGTGACCTTTTTGTCAAATTTTGACTTTCTTGGTCAACAGTTGACTTTTTGGTCAACCGTGACGTTTTTCGGTCAAAGTTTGACTTTTCAAGAAATTTTGCCATATTGCTCCTTTTGACTTAAAAGGTTGTTTTTCTTAATTAATTAATCCTGTTTGAGTCTTATATAGCCATAAAACTCACAAAACATAATTAAAAACCCTTAACGGGGCTTTTTCCATAAATATCTTTACGGTTCAATGTAAATTTATACATAGAATCGTTCAGATGAAAAATCAGGTATTACAATCTACCCTCCTTAAAGATTTTCGTCCTCGAAAATTAGAATAAGCCAGGGTAATTCTTTCTCATTTCACTTTCTAATTCCCAGGTGGCTTCTTCTACTTTATGGTTCTTCCATAATACCTTCACCATGGGAATTGTCTTATTCCTTAGAACCTTCTCTTCTTGGTCTAGGATTCGCACAGGCTTCTCTTCATAGGTTAAGTCAGTTTGAACCTCTACTGGTTCTTGACTGAGCACATGCGAAGGATCTGACACATACTTCTTGAGCATCGATACATGGAAGACATTATGCATGGATGCTAACTCCGGCGGCAGGGCAAGCTTATAGGCCACTTTTCCAACCCTTTCCAGGATTTCAAATGGTCCAGTATACCTTGGACTAAGCTTTCCTTTCTTTCCGAATCTCATTACACCTTTCATCGGAGCTATCTTGATGAAAACCGCATCTCCGATCTGAAATTCCAAAGGCCTTCTTCGTTTATCCGCATAGCTTTTCTGACGACTGAAAGCTATGTCAAGCCTTTGTTTAATCTTCTTAATATCGTCAGAAGTCTTTCTGATGAAGTCCGTGGTCTGAAGCTGCTTCTGTCCAACTTCTTGCCAGTGAATAGGGGATCGACATTTTCTTCCGTACAGTGCTTCGAATGGAGCCATACCAATCGAAGCATGATAACTATTGTTGTAAGAAAATTCGATCAAAGACAGCTTCTGATCCCAGTTTCCTTGAAAATCCAGCACGCATGATCTCAACATGTCTTCTAGTGTCTGGATGGTCCGTTCTGACTGACCGTCGGTTTGGGGTGAAAAGCCGTACTGAACTTCAGTTTCGACCCCATAGCATTGTGTACGCTTGCCCAAAATCGGGAAGTGAAACGTCCGTCTCGATCCGAGATGATCGATTTTGGTACACCATGCAGTCGAACGACCTGGGATACATAGACTTCAGCCAACTTCTCCACTGAATAAGTGGCTTTGATAGCGATAAAGTGGGCAGATTGGTTAATCGGTCGACAATAACCCAAATCGTGTCATTCCCACTTGAAGTTCTTGGCAGTCCCACGACAAAATCCATGGTAATTTGCTCCCATTTCCATTCGGGGAGCTCTATTTTCTGCAACTCTCCTCCAGGATGTTGGTGTTCTGCCTTAACTTTCTGACAAGTTAAGCATTTGGACACGAACTTCGCTATCTGATTCTTCATATTTGGCCACCAGTAGTTCTCTCGGAGATCCTTGTACATCTTAGAGGCTCCGGGATGTACTGAATACGGTGTCATGTGTGCCTCTGCTAGTATCTGATCCTTCAGAAACTTGGAATCAGGAATGCAAATCCTCTCTTTGAAGTAGATCATACCATCTGCAGAGGTTCTAAACTCCTTATTTCTCCCGCCAAAGAGTTGTGCCTTGATCAACAGAGAATCCTTTCCTTGAAGGTTCTTGATGGACTCCATTAAATTGGACTGGAGGGTTAAGGCGGATAACTTTCCCGTTATCATCTCAAGGTTGAAGTCAGAGATTTCCTTTTGAAGCGGCTTGGGCAGCAGTACCAAAGACATCAGCACGCCAGATGACTTCCTGCTTAAGGCGTCTGCTACTTTGTTAGCCTTGCCAGGATGGTAAAGGATCTCGCAGTCGTAGTCCTTTACGAGTTCAAGCCATCTTCGCTGCCTCATATTGAGCTCCTTCTGGGTAAAGATGTATTTGAGACTTTGGTGATCGATGAAAATCTCACATCTATTCCCATACAGGTAGTGCCTCCAGATCTTCAATGCGAACACAACCGCAGTGAGCTCTAGATCGTGCGTCGGGTAATTCTTCTCGTGATCCTTCAGTTGTCGAGAAGCATACGCGACCACTTTACCTTGCTGCATTAGGACTGCTCCTAGTCCCGTCTTAGAAGCGTCGCTGTAGATCACGAAATTTCCTGCTTCAACATCTGGAATAATCAAAACAGGCGCACTTGTCAGCTTCCTCTTAAGCTCTTGGAAATTCTCTTCGCATTTAGAAGTCCATTCGTACTTCTTTCCTTTGCGCGTAAGGGTCGTGAGAGGGGCTGCTATCTTAGAAAATCCTTCAACAAAGCGGCGATAATAACCGGCTAATCCGAGGAAACTCCTTATTTCCGTTACGCTCGTGGGTCTTGACCATAAGCTAACTGCTTCTACCTTGGCTGGGTCCACAGAAATCCCTTCTTGTGACACCACGTGGCATAAGAAATGCACCTTTTCGAGCCAAAATTCACATTTTGTGAACTTTGCGTAGAGCTGATGTCGTCGTAACATTTCCATCACCATCCTTAAATGCTACACATGTTCTTCCCGGGACCTTGAGTAGATCAGGATATCGTCGATGAAGACAATGACGAACTTGTCCAGATATTCCTTGAACACTCGGTTCATCAAGTCCATGAAAGCAGCTGGAGCATTGGTTAACCAAAAGGCATAACCAAAAATTCGTAGTGTCCGTAGTGTGTCTGAAAAGCCGTCTTGGAAATATCTGAATCTCTGATTCTGAGCTGATGATAGCCAGATCGTAGATCGACTTCGAAAACACTCTTGTTCCTCTGAGTTGATCGAACAAATCGTCAATCCTTGGAAGAGGATACTTGTTCTTGATGGTGATCTTGTTCAGCTCGCGATAATCGATGCACATACGTAGAGATCCATCCTTTTTCTTCACGAATAACACAGGTGCTCCCCATGGAGAGTAACTCTGTCGATAAACCCCTATCAAGCAGTTCTTGTAGCTGCAATTGGAGTTCCCTAAGTTCAGCAGGTGCCATACGATAAGGCGCCTTCGATACTGGAGCAGCTCCGGGCAATAGCTCAATTTCGAATGAAATTTCGCGTTCCGGCGGAAGCCCTGGTAGCTCTTCTGGGAAGATATCCACATACTCCCTGATAACGGGTATGTCTTCCGGTGTCCACTTCACTCTTGCTCCTGTCCAACATGTTAGCTAAATACCCTTGACAGCCATTAGCTAACATTTCCACGCCTTCATAGCTGAAACCAATCGGGTTGCTGAGCTACGAGGTTGTCCGTAGAAGCTGAATTCTTCCTCGCCATATGGGTTGAAAATCACACAACGCTTCCGACAGTCCGATCTTAGCGTTGTATTTCCCAAGAAAATCCATCCCCAAGATCACATCGAAATCCTGTAGCTTGATTGCGATGAGATCTACGTACAGCTCTCTGCCACAAATAATCACGGAGGTATTTCGTATCCAACAGTTGGACCACAAAACTTCTCCGGATGGCAAGGAGGTTTTAAAAGGTTGGCTTAATCTATCCACACCTCTTCCTAATTTCTGGGCGAACTCAATGATATAAATGAATGAGTGGCACAGAATCAAACAGGGCAATTGCTTCATAAGTGGTGATAGAGATCTGACCTGTCACCACATGTGAAGTGCCTGCTTCCGCATCTCCATTGTATAGGCGTAGATTCGGGCTTGAGGCTCAGGAGCTTCCAATCTTCCTTGGCCTATGGAAGGTCCTTCTAGTCTAGTCTGGGCTGCATGAAGCTGACTGTTTGGGTTCCTGTTCTGGTACGGAGGGTTCTGGCCTTGCTTATTCATATTGCAGTTCTTCGCAAATGTCCCTCCTTTCCGCACAGATAGCACTCATTAGTCCCCATTCTGCAAACGCCGGATGTTTTCTGCCGCACTTTGTACATACCGGGTAGTCAGAGTTATTACCCTCATTTCCTCTATTATTCCTCTTTGAGGGAAACTTTGTTGCTGGCCCTGTCCAGAAAAATTTCCCTTTCTCTTGTTCCTCCCAAACTGTTTGGAACTTTGAGCAGGGTTATATTCTGACCTTTCTGATTGGCCTCAGCACTCTGACGGGGCTGGGTTGCTTAGTAACGGCCTTTCTTCCTTCTTGGCCTTGTAAAACTGCGCCCTTGCTTCCTTGTCCTGGTTGATCCAGTATTCAGTCTCGTATTGCTCTGCTCACGCAGTCGGATACCAGGGTAGGTGGGCTGCTTCCTGCACTAACTTGCTGGATATGTCGGTCCGGAACATCTTCAATCATTCTCCGAACCTTCTCTGTCTCGTTCGGTACCAGCTCCGGGCACAAGCGCGCTAGGTGTTCGAACTTCTTAACGGCTTCCATCACCGTCATAGACCCTTGCTTGAAGTTGGTGAATTCGTCCTGTTGAGCGGCAAGGACTTCTCTTTGTAGTACATACTACGAAACTCAGTCACAAAATCCTGCCAGCTCATTGCCATGACGTTCCTACGCATCTGAACGGTTATCCACCAGTGTCTCGCGTCTTCTTAAGAGCAAAAGAAGCACATAAGACTTTCTCCTGTTCAGTAAGCCGCATAAAGTCTAGGATAACTTGGATGTCTATCAACCAGTTGTCTGCGGCTATTGGGTCTGTTGTTCCCTCAAATTCAGGCGCTTTCCTCCGCCTAAACCTCTCATATAACAAATCCTCTCTTGCCGGAGGTGGGTCTGCCGGTACCCTAGCAGGTGCTACTGGTACCTCAGCATGTCGCAGAACATTGGGCACTGGAGGTGCCACTGGAGGTGCTTGCTCCGCGGGTAGGGAACCTCGTTGACCTGGGGTCTCTGGTGTAACTGAGCTAGCTGCTCTCTCAGCTGGTTTGTCTCTTGTTGCTGCTTGAGCAACTGTCGTTGTAAATTCGCTACAACGGTGCCTAGATCTGGCGCAGGTGGATCACTGGCAGCCTTGCCGTGCGAACCATTTTAAATTCCTATTTAAATCATAAGAAAAGATATTGCTATATTAATATCCTTTCTTTGCATTCATATCTTAACATATTAATCACAATATTGTCATATCATAATATAATATACTTATCATATCGTATCATAAACACTTCATCACATTCATATCATATCATTCATAACTTGCTATTTCATATATTTTCTTGTAAACTGTCTTTTTGTAACTCACAAAAAGTACATCATATTTACTTAACTTGTAAACTTTTCTTTACATCATACATATCATACTTACATTATCACATTTACATTTCTTATACAATACAAAGTCAAAACTTTGAGATGGAAGTGTCTACCACTTTACCATCGTACAAAAGTAACAAGCCTAATATCAAAATAAAATAAGCTAGTACATTCAGTCTCAAAACATATACATATACACGTGATCTGAGCCTAATCTAACTCTGCTACCGTAACGTGGAGATATCGGAGTCGTCCTCTCCGTCATCGTCTGGATCTCCGGATCCTCCTCAAAATTATCTCCTCGTCGGCCATCCTACGAATCCTGGCTCTCATCATCATCCTCATCGAGCCATCCTCCGAATCCTGGCTCGTGATCGGCTCCTCGTCATCGTCCTCGTCATCACTAGATATGACGATGATCGGAGGCCTCGGGCCATCAGCATCCATGTCCTCATCAGCATCATAACCATCATCCTCGGCTTCCTGTACCGGGTCGGTAATTGGATCTCCTGGTCGACCGGGTCGGGCTCATAAGCGGCTCTGGCTCATATATCGCTCCGGCTCGTAAACCGGCTCGGCATCTCGGC
>CM046372.1:5418859-5454737 GCA_025413025.1 Ficus hispida | reverse complement strand
AGATCCTTGTACATCTTAGAGGCTCCGGGATGTACTGAATACGTGTCATGTGTGCCTCTGCTAGTATCTGATCCTTCAGAAACTTGAATCAGGAATGCAAATCCTCTCTTTGAAGTAGATCATACCATCTGCAGAGGTTCTAAACTCCTTATTTCTCCCGCCAAAGAGTTGTGCCTTGATCAACAGAGAATCCTTTCCTTGAAGGTTCTTGATGGACTCCATTAAATTGGACTGGAGGGTTAAGCGGATAACTTTCCCGTTATCATCTCAAGGTTGAAGTCAGAGATTTCCTTTTGAAGCGGCTTGGGCAGCAGTACCAAAGACATCAGCACGCCAGATGACTTCCTGCTTAAGGCGTCTGCTACTTTGTTAGCCTTGCCAGGATGGTAAAGGATCTCGCAGTCGTAGTCCTTTACGAGTTCAAGCCATCTTCGCTGCCTCATATTGAGCTCCTTCTGGGTAAAGATGTATTTGAGACTTTGGTGATCGATGAAAATCTCACATCTATTCCCATACAGGTAGTGCCTCCAGATCTTCAATGCGAACACAACCGCAGCGAGCTCTAGATCATGCGTCGGGTAATTCTTCTCGTGATCCTTCAGTTGTCGAGAAGCATACGCGACCACTTTACCTTGCTGCATTAGGACTGCTCCTAGTCCCGTCTTAGAAGCGTCGCTGTAGATCACGAAATTTCCTGCTTCAACATCTGGAATAATCAAAACAGGCGCACTTGTCAGCTTCCTCTTAAGCTCTTGGAAATTCTCTTCGCATTTAGAAGTCCATTCGTACTTCTTTCCTTTGCGCGTAAGGGTCGTGAGAGGGGCTGCTATCTTAGAAAATCCTTCAACAAAGCGGCGATAATAACCGGCTAATCCGAGGAAACTCCTTATTTCCGTTACGCTCGTGGGTCTTGACCATAAGCTAACTGCTTCTACCTTGGCTGGGTCCACAGAAATCCCTTCTTGTGACACCACGTGGCATAAGAAATGCACCTTTTCGAGCCAAAATTCACATTTTGTGAACTTTGCGTAGAGCTGATGTCGTCGTAACATTTCCATCACCATCCTTAAATGCTACACATGTTCTTCCCGGGACCTTGAGTAGATCAGGATATCGTCGATGAAGACAATGACGAACTTGTCCAGATATTCCTTGAACACTCGGTTCATCAAGTCCATGAAAGCAGCTGGAGCATTGGTTAACCCAAAAGGCATAACCAAAAATTCGTAGTGTCCGTAGTGTGTCTGAAAAGCCGTCTTGGAAATATCTGAATCTCTGATTCTGAGCTGATGATAGCCAGATCGTAGATCGACTTTCGAAAACACTCTTGTTCCTCTGAGTTGATCGAACAAATCGTCAATCCTTGGAAGAGGATACTTGTTCTTGATGGTGATCTTGTTCAGCTCGCGATAATCGATGCACATACGTAGAGATCCATCCTTTTTCTTCACGAATAACACAGGTGCTCCCCATGGAGAGTAACTCTGTCGGATAAACCCCTTATCAAGCAGTTCTTGTAGCTGCAATTGGAGTTCCCTAAGTTCAGCAGGTGCCATACGATAAGGCGCCTTCGATACTGGAGCAGCTCCGGGCAATAGCTCAATTTCGAATGAAATTTCGCGTTCCGGCGGAAGCCCTGGTAGCTCTTCTGGGAAGATATCCACATACTCCCTGATAACGGGTATGTCTTCCGGTGTCCACTTCACTTCTTGCTCCTTGTCCAACATGTTAGCTAAATACCCTTGACAGCCATTAGCTAACATTTTCCACGCCTTCATAGCTGAAACCAATCGGGTTGCTGAGCTACGAGGTTGTCCGTAGAAGCTGAATTCTTCCTCGCCATATGGGTTGAAAATCACACAACGCTTCCGACAGTCGATCTTAGCGTTGTATTTCCCAAGAAAATCCATCCCCAAGATCACATCGAAATCCTGTAGCTTGATTGCGATGAGATCTACGTACAGCTCTCTGCCACAAATAATCACGGAGGTATTTCGTATCCAATAGTTGGACCACAAAACTTCTCCGGATGGCAAGGAGGTTTTAAAAGGTTGGCTTAATCTATCCACACCTCTTCCTAATTTCTGGGCGAACTCCAATGATATAAATGAATGAGTGGCACCAGAATCAAACAGGGCAATTGCTTCATAAGTGGTGATAGAGATCTGACCTGTCACCACATGTGAAGTGCCTGCTTCCGCATCTCCATTTGTATAGGCGTAGATTCGGGCTTGAGGCTCAGGAGCTTCCAATCTTCCTTGGCCTATGGAGGTCCTTCTAGTCTAGTCTGGGCTGCATGAAGCTGACTGTTTGGGTTCCTGTTCTGGTACGGAGGGTTCTGGCCTTGCTTATTCATATTGCAGTTCTTCGCAAAATGTCCCTCCTTTCCGCACAGATAGCACTCATTAGTCCCCATTCTGCAAACGCCCGGATGTTTTCTGCCGCACTTTGTACATACGGGTAGTCAGAGTTATTACCCTCATTTCCTCTATTATTCCTCTTTTGAGGGAAACTTTGTTGCTGGCCCTGTCCAGAAAAATTTCCCTTTCTCTTGTTCCTCCCAAACTGTTTGGAACTTTGAGCAGGGTTATTATTCTGACCTTTCTGATTGGCCTCAGCACTCTGACGGGGCTGGGTCTGCTTAGTAACGGCCTTTTCTTCCTTCTTGGCCTTGTAAAACTGCGCCCTTGCTTCCTTGTCCTGGTTGATCCAGTATTCAGCTCGTATTGCTCTGCTCACGCAGTCGGATACCAGGGTAGGTGGGCTGCTTCCTGCACTAACTTGCTTGGATATGTCGGTCCGGAACATCTTCATCATTCTCCGAACCTTCTCTGTCTCGTTCGGTACCAGCTCCGGGCACAAGCGCGCTAGGTGTTCGAACTTCTTAACGGCTTCCATCACCGTCATAGACCCTTGCTTGAAGCTGGTGAATTCGTCCTGTTGAGCGGCAAGGACTTCTCTGTTGTAGTACATACTACGAAACTCAGTCACAAAATCCTGCCAGCTCATTGCCATGACGTTCCTACGCATCTGAACGGTTATCCACCAGTGTCTCGCGTCCTTCTTAAGAGCAAAAGAAGCACATAAGACTTTCTCCTGTTCAGTAAGCCGCATAAAGTCTAGGATAACTTGGATGTCTATCAACCAGTTGTCTGCGGCTATTGGGTCTGTTGTTCCCTCAAATTCAGGCGCTTTCCTCCGCCTAAACCTCTCATATAACAAATCCTCTCTTGCCGGAGGTGGGTCTGCCGGTACCCTAGCAGGTGCTACTGGTACCTCAGCATGTCGCGGAACATTGGGCACTGGAGGTGCCACTGGAGGTGCTTGCTCCGCGGGTAAGGGAACCTCGTTGACCTGGGGTCTCTGGTGTAACTGAGCTAGCTGCTCTCTCAGCTGGTTTGTCTCTTGTTGCTGCTCGAGCAACTGTCGTTGTAAATTCGCTACAACGGTTGCTAGATCTGGCGCAGGTGGATTCACTGGTGCAGCCTTGCGCGTGCGAACCATTTTTAAATTCCTATTTAAATCATAAGAAAAGATATTACTAACTATTAATATCCTTTCTTTGCATTCATATCTTAACATATTATATCACAATATTGTCATATCATAATATAATATACTTATCATATCGTATAATAAACATTCATCACATTCATATCATATCATTCATAACTTGCTATTTCATATATTTTTCTTGTAAACTGTCTTTTTGTAAACTCACAAAAAGTACATCATATTTACTTAACTTGTAATTACTTTTCTTTACATCATGCATATCATACTTACATTATCACATTTACATTTCTTATACATATACAAAGTCAAAACTTTGAGATGGAAGTGTCTACCACTTTACCATCGTACAAAAGTACAAGCCTAATATCAAAATAAAATAAGCTAGTACATCAGTCTCAAAACATATACATATACACGTGATCTGAGCCTAATCTAACTCTGCTACTGTAACGGTGGAGATATCGGAGTCGTCCTCTCCGTCATCGTCTGGGATCTCCTCGGGATCCTCCTCAAAATTATCTCCCTCGTCGGGCCATCCTACGAATCCTGGCTCGTCATCGTCATCATCCTCATCGAGCCATCCTCCGAATCCTGGCTCGTGATCGGGCTCCTCGTCATCGTCCTCGTCATCACTAGATATGACGATGATCGGAGGGTCCTCGGGCGCATCAGCATCCATGTCCTCATCAGCATCATAACCATCATCCTCGGCCTCCTGTACCGGGTCGGGTATTGGATCCTCCTGGTCGACCGGGTCGGGCTCATAAGCGGGCTCTGGCTCATATATCGGCTCCGGCTCGTAAACCGGCTCGGGCATCTCGGCATCATCGACTGGTACCTCATGCTCTGCTACGTGAGCATCGGCCTGCAAATCCTGTGCGATGACCTCCGCAGCTAACATGTACCCGATCATATGGGCCACTGTCATAATCTGCGTCGGTATGGGCGTGTGCTGATGGATCTGTGCAGGTAGTCCGTCCCGCAGAATCACTATAGACTGTAATCCTGAATGCGGTATGTCCAACGGAATGTGAGGCAACATAGCCTCCTGGAATCTCCGACAATAGTGATCCATCGGCTCATGTGGATAGGCTCGCCAGTCATCGACCATCATGTAATACCGCTCGTGCTGCATATCCCGATAAATCTCGGGATCTCGATAATACTCGTCTATCCCATCGTCCAGCACCGGTCCATAGCGGTTAGTCATGCAGACACGAAAATGTGCCCACGTACGAGCAGGTAACGTCCCCTCGCCGATCGTCATCCACCATAACCGTGCATCGACTGCCAAACATCGACTGGCCAATGAAACATGTAGATGTGCCTCTATGTGGCAAAGGAGGAAAATCCTCTCCAGATCGTATAGCCAAACTGATAGAGCTACCGTTCGGGGTGTGCCGTCAAAAAGCAGGGGCCGTGACTCGTAGAACGCTGAAACCGCGCGTCGGTCCTCTTCTACGGGCTCCGGATCCATAATCGTAAATCTAATCATACATAATCGCATAATAATTATAACATATGAAAATAAAATTTTAACTTACAATGATGGAGGCGATGGCAGGCTGACTGTGAAATTTAGTCGCAGGAAACCGCTCTGATACCAACTCTGTAACGACCCGCCTAGCACAGGCCGTTACCGTACATACATACATACATACTTACGTACTTATACGTAAAACAGCGGAATATATTTTTTTTTTTTATAAGCCGTATAAATATATATACGCACCTACGTAAATAATTATACTGAATAATTAAAACGTTGTGTAGGTATAAATAAAGCTTCTAAAATATTGACATAATAAACAAAACGTGTGGCGGCATTATTCCCACATTTCACAGTCCAGCACACCTCGCCTTCCATCTTGTATCATTGGTTGCTGGCAGGCTGCTTACCTACAGCATAGACGTAAGACAGTGAGCGAAAGCTCAGCAAGTACAACTATTAATACCGCAATATTAAAAACACAGCATAATCTAACCTAACATAACATTGTATAACATAACATAGCATACCATTTCATAACCTTTCTTAAACATAACATGGCATAACATTTCATAACCTTTCTTAATCATAACATGGCATAACATCTCATAACATAACTTGACATATCGTATGCATGATCCGTTTATGCTTCTTTATGCTCTCTTATCTCTTCATAACTTTCTTAACTTAACCTTACTTTTGGGCCCCATAACATGAGTGTTCGTACCGGGCGCGCTCTATGGACTTACTCTTGCCATAGCTCAACCCGACCTGACGCGGGTCGGTACGACACAGGCAATTGCTTGCCATCATAACTTAATCTTTTATTTGTTAATTAGTGAACATACATCGTGATGTTTCACTCAATTAATCTTAACATAACTTAACCCTAATCATGCTTCTATAGACCATAGCATACAAAACATACGTTCATAACATAGAATCATAGCATTCCTAATCTAATCTATAACACTGAGCATGTAACATGTAGCACTCATAACTAGCAATCATACTTAGGCAAGTATTCACAACAAGCCTATGCTGTAGGCGGAGTTGTACTTACCTCGTTCGTAAATGCGGTGTCCAATCGTGGAGTTAGGTTCCGCTGGGACACCTCGTCGTGTAACGTTCTGAAATTAAATAAAAGTAAGGGTTAGAACTGTTGGTAGTATAACCAACATTCTTTTATAACCTTAGTTATAAGCCCTTACTTATTTTTACGTTATCCTAACTGGTTACTTTGGTAACCCTATTCGGGTAGTTTTTAACTTTGGTTTTAAAATCTTATTTTTAGGAAATGAAAACCTTAATTTTTTGTATATAAACCCTTTTGTTTAATTTTAAGGATTGAAAATCTTAAAACGAGACTTATAAATTTATTGACTATTGGAAACTTCCTTTGGAACAGTTTCTCAATGTCCATTTGCAGTGAAACTGCAAAAATATGCATTTTCTGTGTCAACTTTGTAAATCCTGTACAGGATTTCCATAATTCCTGTACAGTTCTCCGAAATTCATTTTCATCTTAAAATCCAGACTGAATCTGTAAAACTTGTCTTCATGAAAGTTGTAAAATTTAAAAACTCTACAACTTTTATGTTTTGGGTAAAACCCAGTTCTGGCGTTTTCGTGGTCAAAACCCCTGAGGAACTTGTCCTGGCCGTGCTCGGGTCCTGGACACCTTAGGCACGGGTTTTGGTAAAAACCGAGGCCATTGGAGCCTCATTTTACAAAACTGTCCACGTTGTCCTCTAGGAAAAACTCTACTTAAAAACTTTCATGTTTTGAGTTTCCCCTGATTCGGCCTCTAGAAGCCTCAAAAACTGTTTTTCCCGAAACTGGCCAATTTCTACCCGAGTTGGCAGTTTTCGGTTTAAAATTTCGTTTACGTCCTAAAACGTTCACCCTACCTCAACCGAACTCAGCGGGAGCCTAAAACAGACATGCATAACGTTTCTAACGTTCGGGTTCCAACATGCAAGCCAAAATTTATGTTCATCCATAGCATATAAAAATCCTAGGCATTCACACAAACACCTAGCATGCACATAATCAACCACCAAACCCTAAACCTAAACAAATCAAGCACATGCTCATAAATTACAAGCTAAGGCAGAATTTAAAAGTGGGCTTAAACCCTTACAAACCATAGCTTAAATACATTTAAATTTCTCCATATGAAATTTAAATGAAAGCTTGCTCGGTTAAGGTTTTTACCTTACTCGGTTTGGCTTGGTTAGCTCGGGTTTCCACTTCCTTCCTCCTCCTCAATTCACCGGCTGTTTTGGTGATTGGCAAGTACAAACTTGCTGCCTTCCTTGCCCCAAATCCAGCCACCAAATTGCACCAAATCCGGCTGCCTCCAACTCCAAAACCGGTTTGGATCAAGCTTGGTTTCTCCCCCCCCTAGAACCGGCCTTGCTAGGGAAAATGGGCACCAAAATTTTTTCCAACTTTTTGCTTGGTTACTAACCTAAATCCGACCACCCTAAGGCCTCTCACACACTTGGTTTTGCAAATTTTTCTTGCCTCTCTCTTCCTCTCAAAGTTCGGATTTTGTGGAACAAAATTGCAAGAGTTTGGCTAACAATGCTAAATTGTGAACAATGCTCCCCCTATTTATAGAGGTTGGAAATTTCTCTTAATTGCACAATTTAGTCCTCAAAAAAATCAGAAATTGGACTTTGAGGGGGGGCATGTGGCCGGCCATTAACTAAGGTGGAAGACAACTAATTCTTCCAATTTTTCTTAAATCACTTAATGATGTCATAATCAAAAAAGTTAATGAGGTAAGCTTATCTTAGGCTTGTTTGGCTCTTCTTGCTATGTGCAGCCCATTTTTTAGTTAATTCAGGTATTTCCAATACTGGATTTACTTAAACTCAGTATTGGTTTACCGAAATGCAGTCCAAAATTTACCGGCGTAAAAATGGACGGTATAGAATTTTTCTTATTTTGTAAAACCCTTTTACCCTATACTTGAACTCAATGTACTTGATTTTCTAGGGTGGTTCTTAAGTCTTAAACATTTCTTATTATCTGAAAAATCGGTTTTCGTCCGGTACAATTTCCATACGGTTTCTTAATAAATCGTACAGACTCGAAGCATCATTTCCTGAACTTTTTGGATCAACCATCGACTTTCTTGTCGATTAGTGACCTTTTTGTCAAATTTTGACTTTCTTGGTCAACAGTTGACTTTTTGGTCAACCGTGACGTTTTTCGGTCAAAGTTTGACTTTTCAAGTAATTTTGCCATATTGCTCCTTTTGACTTAAAAGGTTGTTTTTCTTAATTAATTAATCCTGTTTGAGTCTTATATAGCCATAAAACTCACAAAACATAATTAAAAACCCTTAACGGGGCTTTTTCCATAAATATCTTTACGGTTCAATGTAAATTTATACATAGAATCGTTCAGATGAAAAATCAGGTATTACATATACATGAACCAATTATGCTCTTATTATGCCATCTTATTCATTCTTAACTTATCTTACTTATGGGCCCCTTATCATGAGTGCACGTACCGGGCGCGCAACTATGATTTGGTTGGGGCGGCCAGTCCATTTCCAACTCAAACCACAGTCCAACCCGACCTAACGCGGGTCGGTACGACACAGGCAAGCTTGCTTGCCATCATACTTACTTTTCATGAACTCATACTTGTTCTTATTAGTGAACATGCTTCGTGATGTCACTATTCATAAATTATGCTCATATCTTAACATCATGCCATAATCTCATACTCATGGACTTAACATAGTCATATCGTAAACATAACATCATTCCATCATAAACATCAAACATACTTGGGGCAAGTATACAACAGAAACTGCCTTTGGAACAGTTTCTCATTGTGAATTAGTTAGTGGATGTGCAGAAATGCCCTTTCTCTGTACTGTTTTAGAACACTCTGTGCAGGAATTTCTTGTTCACTGCACAGTTTTGAAATCAAATTTTCTATTTAAAAATAAAAGCCGAATTTGAAAAAGTTTTCTTCATAAAAATTTTAAAGCTCGAAAAACCCTAAAACTTTTGTGTTTAACACGAGACCTAGATCGGTCTCTAACCTATTCATTTTCTCTGTTGAACTCACCTGGCCGTGCATAGGGTCTGGGCACAGTCAGGCTCGGGTTTTCATAAAAACGAAGGCCATTGGAGCCTTATTTTTGAAAACTGTCTGCGTTTTCCTATAGGAAAACCCCTTCCCTACAACTTTCATGTTTTAGGTTTTTCCAAAATCAGCCTCTAAGGGCCTCAAAACTGGCTTTCCAGAAAACTGGCCAGCTTGAACCAGAATTGGTAGTTTTCGTTCGTTTCTTGGTTTCTCGTCCTAATTCGTGCACACTACCTCAACCGAACTCAGCGGGAGCCTAGAATCAACATACAACATTTTTCTAACGTCCCGTTTTAACTCACATGAAGCTCAAACCCATCCATGCAAGTCAAACAATAAAACTGCATTTTTAAGGGTTAGGGTTGGCTTGTTCTAGTTCCTACCAACCATAGCATACACAATTCAATCTAGCACCCTAGCATGCCATTAATATTCTGTTGGGCAGATTTGGGGGAACATATAACCTACTAAATACCCTAGCATGCAATCATACTAATAAGCACATAAAAACTCATAATTAACATCAACCAAAACCACCCTTAACTTAACTAATCAAGCACACACTAAAAATCTGACCTAAGGCAGAAATTAGATTGAGCTTATGCTCATTACAAATCAGCTTGTAATACATTTAAATCTTTAATTTAAAACTTGAATTGAGAGCTTAGGGTTCAAGAGAAGTTTTTACCTTGCTCAATTCAAGAACGGGTTTGCTTGATCCAAAATTTTTTTTCTTCCTTTCTCCTTGGTACAGCCGGCCTTAGCTCCTCCCAATGAGCCCGAAATTTTCCAGCCACCTAGGGGTTGCTCCAACCAAATTCCGGCCACCCACAACAATTTCAGCCACCCTCCACCACTTTTCCTTTCACTTTCTCTTCCTCCTTTGCTGCTGCCACACAACCGGCCACCAATGGCCAAATGGTTTCCAAATTTTTTCCAACTTCCTAACTTGCTTCCTAGTGAATGCCGAACACTCCTAAGACCAATTCCTTGATTTTCCAAACTTTTTCTTTCTCTTTGGCAGCTCACTCAAGTTCGGTTTTTAGAGAGAAAAATTGACCAAAGTTTGACTAAGTTTTCTAATTTTTGTGAATAGGAAGCACCCCTATTTATAGACAATTTTGAACTTTCCAAAATTGTAAAATAGTCCTTCAAAGTTCACCATTTTGCACTTTAGGGGGGTGAGGTGGCCGACCACTTGGCTCTAGAACCATCCAAACTTTCTTTCCAATTTTGTATTAAATCCATAAAATGATGTCATAAATCAAAAGTTAAGTGACATCATCATTAAGGCCTTGTTTGGCCTAATTCTTGATTAGACAGTCTCTTTTAATACTAAAACAGATATTGTTGATACTGTGGTCATTAATTCACAGTACCGACAATTAAACTGCAGTCCAAAATTTATCTGTCTAATAATGGACTATACAAAAAATTCTCTTTTCGTTTCGAGCCTTTTGGCCTTCAATCTCTTACTTAGTGTGCTTAATTTTTCTATGGTGGTTTTAAAACTTATTCATACTATCTGATTTGAAAAAAATGGTTTTTCGCCGTATTTATCTCATACTGCTTACCATTTTTCGATATCGTCAAATGATTGATCTTTCTAGTCAATCTTTGACTTTCTTGGGTCAATGTTGCCTATTCTGTCAACGTTGACTCTCTTGGTCACTTTGACGGTTTTTTTTTTGTCAAACTTTGACTTTTCTGGTCAAACTTTGATTATCGTGAAATCATAGCGTTTTTATGCCTTTTTTTTTTCCCAAAAGGTCGTATGCTTAACTAAGCAATCATTTTTGAGTCTTATAAAAGCATAAGAACTCACAATTTTGAATAAAAACCCTAAACCGGGCTTTTCATAAATACCTTCGTGGTACAGTTTAAATTTCTATACAAGAAATTGTAACGTTGTAAAATTCTAGTCATTACAATCTATCCCCCTTAAAAATTTTCGTCCTCGAAAATTAAAACAAATCAGGGTAGTTCTTTCTCATCTCATCTTCCAACTCCCAGGTTGCTTCTTCGACCATGTAGTTTCGCCACAATACTTTAACCACGGGAATGGTTTTATTCCTTAAGACCTTATCTTCCTGATCCAGAATTCGAACTGGCTTTTCTTCATAGGTTAAGTCCGTATGAACCTCCACTGGTTCCTGACTAAGCACATGGGAAGGGTCTGGCACATACTTCTTTAGCATCGACACATGGAAAACATTATGCATCGAAGCTAACTCAGGCGGTAGGGCAAGCTTATAGGCGACTTTTCCAATTCGTTCGAGAATCTCAAATGGTCCAGTATACCTCGGACTAAGCTTTCCCTTTTTACCAAATCGCATTACTCCTTTCATAGGAGTAATCTTGATGAACACCGCATCTCCCACTTGGAATTCCAAGGGCCTCCTACGTTTATCGGCATAACTTTTCTGTCTGCTAAAAGCTATGTCGAGCCTCTGCTTGATCATCTGAATATCCTCAGAGGTCTTCTTGATAAAATCTGTAGTTTGCAGCTGCTTCTGCCCTACTTCCTGCCAGTGGATAGGCAATCGACATTTTCTTCCATACAATACTTCAAATGGAGCCATACCAATCGAAGCATGATAACTGTTGTTGTAGGAGAATTCGATCAATGGCAGCTTCTGATCCCAGTTTCCTTTGAAATCCAGCACATATGACCTTAGCATATCTTCCAGTGTCTGGATGGTTCGTTCAGATTGTCCGTCAGTTTGGGGGTGAAATGCCGTACTGAACTTCAATTTCGACCCCATGACATTGTGAACACTAGTCCAAAATCGAGAGGTGAAACGTCCATCACGATCCGAGATTGTAACGACCCGCCCTTACGTAGGCCGTTACAGTTACTTATCTTACATATTAACTTAACATACTATAACGACCCGTTCTTATGTAGGCCGTTACCATATTTATCATACATACTAGAATAACATACTTACTTACTTATGCGGAAATAACGTACATATATATATATTTTTCTTTTTCTTTTCTTTTTTTAAAACTATTTGAGTAAAAACTTTACTACTTACCTATTTACAACATACACAATACTTATTTAGTATTTACTTTTCAAAACTATAGTGACATAAAATGACTTGTACTAAACAAAGCATACACATATATATTTCAAAACGCGTAACAGTCTCCATTCCCACGTTTCACAGACAGCCCTGCCAAGCTTCCCCGTCTTGTATCAAGAATTGCCAGTAGGAAGCTTACCTACAGCATAAACGTAATTTGTGAGCTTTGGCTCAGCAAGTACAACCTTGAACCCGCAAAACAACTTAATAAAGCAATGCATGAACTAATTATGCTTTCATTTTTGCTTTCATAGTTTTGGGCCCCTTATAAGTGTACGTACCGTGGCGCGCAGTCATGGAGTGGTTGGGGCGGCCAGCCCAGTCCAACTCAAACCATGAACCAAACCTGACCTAGAGCAGGTCGGTACGACACACCATACTTAAAAACCTTTTCTTAAAACATTTCTTTCTTAAAAACATAATCTTCTTCTTACCATATGATTTATTATTTGTGAACATGCCTATGATGTCAAATAATAAACATACATCATACATAACACATAAATGCATGATATTTTAAAAGCATGCAAACTCATAAAACCATTTGCCTATGCTGTAGGTGGAGTTGCACTTATAGGTAACGCTAGGTCCTGGGGTTTGTCGTTCCGACAAGTTACCTCAAAAGGTTACCTCCTGTTTCCAAAAAAGGAAGTAAGAGAAGAATCATCCTATCTTACCTTAACTTATTTAATTAAATGTTGGTACCCTAACCAATATTTATCTGTGACCCTAGATATATGTCCCCCTCATATGCTTAACAATATTCTTGTTGGTTACTAAGTGTAACCCTAGGGCATAAGCCCTAATGGTAATCAAACGGTATCCTGTTTGATTACTTAATTAACTTCGGGCTTAAGGCCCAATGATCTTGGTATGGGCACCCTATTAGGTTACCATAAGTAACCTTAGACCTAGGCCCATATTGGGTGAAATTTTAAAAAGCCTGTTGGGCTACTAAGGCCCAATAACTAAAGTGGTATCCTTAAAGGTTACCTTATATAAACTTGGACCTAAGGCCCAACATACAACCTTTGTTCTTAAATAACTAGGCGCAATTAAAATTAGGTAACCTATATGATTATAATAGGTTACCAATTGGCTTACCTTGCTTAATTTACTTAATTAATTTATTTCTTGCTAAACTGAGTTTAATTAATCATTTGAAACTGCTTTTAAATAAAACTGTGTTGGTTTTACAGAAATTTGCTGAAAACAGTTAAATTGGCAGTGCATGTACAGGAATTTTCTGTGCATGCATGGTTTTAAAATTCTGAATCAGAGCTTGCTCTACTGATTCAGTTTTACTTTAAAATCTGTTTGGATTTTGAAAAACTTTTCTTCACAAAAGTTTTAGATACTGAAAAAATCTACAACTTTCATGTTTTGACAAAAACCCAGTTCTGAACTTAACTTATACTTTTTCCTTGTTGAAGCTGCCTGGCCGTGCATATAGGTCTGGGCAGTCTGGGCACGGGTTTTGGTAAAAACGAAGGCCTTTGGAGCCTTATTTTCAAAAAATGTCCACGTTGCCCCCTATAATTTTCAATTTCCTACAACTTTTCTGTTTTGAGTTTTCTCAAATTCTGCCTCGAAAGGCCTCAAAATACCGTTTCCAATTCACTGCCCAGTTTTCACCCGAACTGGCAGTTTTTGGTTTCGGTTCGCTCTCACGTAATTTTACGCACACCCTACCTCAAACGGTCTCAGCCGTGAGCCTACGTCAAGCATACAGTGCATAATCTAACGTTCTCACATGCATTCATTCAATCTCATGCATTCAATTATTTTATCAAACCCATCTGGTGAAGTTCACCAAACTTGGTTTTTCTAAGTTTCTTTAGGGTTTTCTTGAACCCTAGTTTAGCATACAATCTTTCAATACCATAATCAGCCATTCAACACAGAACATAAGCCTATGGGGACATACATCATACACCTAGTGGTCACATATAACATCTACACATTTTTTAGAGCATACATCACAATTCAAGCACCAAAATAAAGCATAAACATACTAAACATAAATCAAGCACATTCTAGGCAACTTAAGCAATAAAAGGACATAATTAAATGAGCTTAAGCTCTTACAACATAAGCTGGAAATACACTATAAACAGCTTGAAAAACAGAATTTAAAGGTTTAGGAGGTTGAGAGATTACCTCCAAACCGAAGAGGGATTTGCTAGCTTGGTTTCCAAAATGGGTTTTGTTGCTGTCCTTCACTAAAAAACTGACCACACACACTTGGGTTTTTCTGTCTATGGGGTACGGCTGGGCAGAGCAAATGAGGGAGAAAATGGCAAGAGTTTGGGTGGGTTTATGAATAAAAATGCCTAAAAATTTTTCCACCAAAGACACCTATTTATAGGTGTAAAATAATTTTGTTTCTAGAATTATTTTTAATCCTTAAATTGCTCACCAAATCCTTAAAAAATTTTATTTGCCCACAAGCCCTCCATAGGTGGCCAGCCATTAGTGGAAGGAAAAGTTCAAGAATGTTCTTGGATTTCTTTCCAACTTTTTCAAAAAATCAAATAATAACATATTTATCTTTTGATTAGGTGGCATACACCTAAAGCTCCATTTGGCTTTAAAACTTAAAAACAGCCTCTTTTCATACTAATACATATATAACAAATACTGTTTTCCATAAAAAATAATACTGTTCACTAAACTGCAGTCCAAAATTTATCTGCATAAAAATGGACTGCGTTTAGGTTTTTCTTAGAACTTAAAGCTCATTAGTCCTTATTGCTCTAAAAATTGTGCTTGATTTTTCTAACATAATCCCATACCTTAAACTTACTTATTTATCCGCAATTGACGGTTTTTCACAGTATAATCTCTATACTGCCTGTTATACCACAGAACCATTATACGTTGACTTTTTGGTCAAACTTTGACTATTTTGGTCAAACGTTGACCAACGTAAAATCATAAATTTCTATCGTATCTCAGATCATTCTGGCCAATACTTTGACCGGAATTCATTCAAACATAAATCCTAATTCTAATTAGGCAAAACATATACTAACACATAATACAAATTTTGATTCCAAGAAAATCATAATTTGTAAGAAAGTCAGTCATCACAATCTTCCCCCCTTAAAAATTTTCGTCCTCGAAAATTAGAACAAATGGGGATAATTCGCTCTCATATCCTCTTCTAATTCCCACGTTGCTTCTTCAAAATTGTGATTCCGCCACAATACCTTAACCCTGGGAGTTGTCCTATTTCGTAAAACCTTCTCTTCCCGATCTAGAATCCGTACTGGTTTCTCTTCGTATGTCAAGTCAGTTTGAACCTCAATTGGTTCTTGACTTAACACATGGGAAGGATCAGGTACAGACTTCTTTAACATCGAAACGTGAAAGACGTTGTGTCCAGAAGCTAATTTTAGGGGCAAGGCAAGCTTGTAAGCTACTTTGCCAATCCTTTCCAAGATTTCGAATGGCCCTGTGTATCTAGGACTAAGTTTTCCCTTCTTGCCAAACCTCATAATCCCCTTTATAGGAGCAATCTTGAGGAAAACATAGTCTCCGACTTGGAATTCTAGGGGCCTTTGACGTTTATCGGCATAGCTTTTCTGACGACTAAAAGCTATGTCGAGTCTTTGCTTAATCTTCTTAATATCCTCTGAAGTTTTTTGGATAAAATCCGTGGTTTGAAGTTGCTTCTGTCCAACTTCTTGCCAATGAATGGGAAATCGACGTTTCTTTTCATAAAATGCTTCAAATGGAACCATATCAATTGAGGCGTGATTACTATTCTCATAAGGAACTTGATCAAAGGTAGCTTCTGATCCCAGCTTCCTATGAAATCCAAAACATATGATCTTAACATATCTTCCAGTGTTTGGATGGTTTGTTCCGATTGAACATCCATTTGGGGTGAAAAGCTATACTAAACTTTAATTTCGACCCCATTGCAGTGTGAACACTCGTCCCAATTGAGAGTTCAAACATCCACCACAATCCGAAATGATCGATTTCTGGCACTTCATATAACCTAACAATCTGAAATACATAAATTCCGGTAAGCCTTTCTGCCGAAAAAGTGGCTTTGATGGCAATAAAGTGGGCTGATTTGGTTATTCTATCGATAATAACCCAAATAGTATCCTTCCCACTTATAGCCCTGGGCAATCATACTACTAAATCCATCGTTGTTTGTTCCCATTCCCATTATGGGAGCTCAATTTTTCTGAATGTCTCCACCTAGATGGCGGTATTTAGCCTTAACTTTCTGACAAGTTAGGCATCTTGTCATGAATTCTGTGGTCTCATTCTGCATATTTGCCACCCAAATTCTCCTTAAGATCCTTGTACATCTTGGAAACTCCGGATGTACTGTGTATGGCATTAAATGCACTTTCAACATAATCCATTTCTTAAAGAATTCAAAGTTAGGAACACAAATCCCTTCTTTGAAATAAATTACCTCATACTTAGAGGTCTTAAATTCCTTATTCTTTTCATCAAAAGTTGTGCCTTTTTGCAAAAAGGATTTCTTTCCTTGATGTAACTTAATGGATTCTAGGAGTTCAGACTGAAAAGTCAGAATAGACAACTTTTCAGTTATCATCTCCATGTCAAGGTTGGTAATTTCCCTTTGAGCTGACTTAGGTAGCGTTCCTATAGACATCAGCATACTAGCTGATTTTCCACTTAAATCATTTGCTACCCTGTTTACTTTTCCAGGGTGGTCAAAGGATCTCCCAATCGTAATCTTTGACGAGTTCTAACCATCTTTGCTGCCTAATGTTGAGCTTTAATCATACATTGGATAATTTCTTTCATGACCCTTTATTAGCAGTAAGGCATAGGCAACCACCTTTCCTTTTTGTATCAGGACAGCCCCAAGTCCAACCTTAGAGGCATCATTAAAACTTACAAAATTCTCTTCTTTGGTCACCATATGTCTTATCAAGAATGAACCTTTCCTATCCAAAATTCACACTTTGTGAATATTGGCAGAAAGTTGATTCCTTTTTAACGTCTCTAAAACCATCCTAAGGTGCTGCTCGTGTTCCTTTATGGACTTTGAGTATACCAGAATATCATCAATAAGAACGATGACAAACTTATCTAAGTACTTTTTGAACACCCTGTTCATCAAGTCTATAAATGCAGCTGGAGTATTGGTCGAACCAAACGGCATAACCAAGAACTCATAATGTCCATAGAGGTTCGAAAAGCTGTCTTCAAAATGTCTCCCTCCTTAATCCTGAGTTCAGCTGGGGCCATGCGATAAGGCGCTTTGGATACCAGTGTAGCTCCGGGCAATAAGTCTATCTCAAAAGAAATTTCCCGCTCGGGAGGAAGTCCAGGCAATTCTCTTGGAAAGTCATCCACATATTCCCTGATAATGGGAACATCTTCCGGCTTCAGTTCCACCTCTTTCTCCTTGTCCATCATGTTGGCTAAGTATCATTGACATCCATTAGCCAACATTTTCCATGCCTTCAGTGCCGATACTAACCTACTTGAGGAGATACGGATTGGCCATAAAAGTTGAATTCCTCCTCATCATGCAAACTAAACATAACACAACGCTTGCGACCATTTATCTTAGCGTTGTACTTGCCTAGGAAATCCATTCTTAGAATCACATAAAAATCTTGAAGCTTACTCGCAACGAGATCCACATACAAATTTTCTGTTACAAATGACTATTGAAGCATTTCATATTCAGTAGTCAGACAGAAAATTTTCTTACAATCGAAGAAATATTCTAATAAATTACTTTAAACTACTAACTCCTAATTGATTACGCCCAAATGTGTACAAAAACAAGCGGTCGATTGTAGCACAATTAGGACGGTCGATCCCATGAGGAGGTGATAAAAAACAAACAAGAAAAGATTAGCGGAACAAAAGCGTTAGAGGAAAAAGTAATCAAAGAAAGAAGGAAAAGAAATATTTTTGTGATTTTTAAAACAATTTTTAAAATACCGTAATTTAGAAATGAAGAAAATTCAATAATTAAAAGGTGGTAAAGCATCGAGAATCCCCTATATGTTTCATGTACCTAATTGGATTTTGATTCATAAAATAACTCAATTGAAAGTTTCACATCCCAAACAATCAATCGGAAAATAAAGATTTGAAAAACTTATGGATTAAAATTTATTTGAGTGAATAAAATTCTTATGTGAAGAACTAATAAAAATTATCTTATAAGAAATCCAAAAGCGACAATATACAATAAGCAATATTGCAGTAAAAGACTACTTATAAAATAATGCTATCAATATATTTTATCATGCAATAATTCACGTAAAAAGAGCTTGACTAGATTTATATAAAAACTGACAATAAAATATATTGATATGAGAAATAAATAGGATAAAAGAGAAATTATTCACTCTAATGTATCAACTTTAGAAACCATTGGAGAATCAAAACCCAAATAAATTCACTACACATCTAGGATCATCTCTAGCCTCACCAAAGAATTCTAGCCTAGTTTGCAATTCATCTCACAAAGTTCTAACAAGAAAATATGAGATGAAAAATAAAACAATACTAAAAATTCAGCTAAAAATCAATGGAAAAACTATATTTTCGTCCTCTTGAGGAGCCCTCATTATATAGGCCCGAATCCAACAAGCTAGGGAGGATTTTTGGCCAACAAATCCGCTACCCAAGTTGGTAGATCAGCTGGTTACTCGTGGGACACCAGCTGGATGAAATGAATTTGGCCTGGAATGGTGCCACGGGCTTGGCTGCGAATCTGGCCCGTATTTGCGTGCAAATGGAGGAGCAGCTGGACGCGCACGCGGGCTTGGGCGAGATTCTCGCGCGGGCTTGGTTGGCTGGGCATGGAGGAAACAGCTGCGCGCACGTGAGGAGCAGCTGAAATTTTGGGCTGATTTCTCGGTGGGCTGCTGCACGCGTGGAGGAAGAGTTGAGGCTGGAACACGGGCCTGGGCTGGAATTGCAGCTGGAGGGAGCAGCTGGGCTTGGGCTGGAATTGCAGCTGGAGGGAGCAGCTGGGCTTGGGCTGTGTGTGGGCCTGCGGAAGAAAGGAGAAAAAAAAGAAAAAGAAAGGAAAAAGAAAGAGGAAGAGGAAAGAAATAAAATAAATCAAAATGAATAATAAATATTTTAAAAGTAGAATATTATGAATTAATATTGTGGAAATCTTTATTTAAAACGTAAATTATCTAATAAATTAAATAAACAAAAGTGTATTTTTGTGCATTTATCACAACCCCCAACCAGCTTATTGCTAGTCCCTAGCAATTCAAGCGTAAGAAAAATCAAGACAAGCTAAAAATTCAAATCAAAACCTGCAAAATCATCCAAGTACTCAACCAAAACATCAGCAAGAAATCAGAAAGTGCTATCAAACTACTTCAGTCATTACTCCAGAGTTGTGTGTGTGTGCACCAAACCGTATCCTTCTTACCACAATCCATAACACAAATAGCATTGAAAAAAATTCATCGAGAAAAAGTCTCAACTCCATTGCCTCACGGGTGTTGGAAATGTTTTAGTGAAGAGGTTTTCACTCATGGAGTTGGAAAGAAATCAGTCAACACTCAAATGAGAGAAGGCATTTTAAGGACAAGCTAATAAACAAATATTGATCAAATGATAGGCGACTCAAATACTCGGAACATTATACTACTTACACCATAAACTAGCTTTTGGGATTTCATTTGGATAAAATAGAAAATTACATAAACAAAGAGCTGTCAAATATAAACAACTTTTCTTTTCTCTTTTTTTTTTTTTTTTTTTTTTTTTTTTTTAATTAACAAGAGACATCATGCTTAATAGAACAAATATAGTAAGGAATTCTTTTGACTGCTATGCAGCACCATATGAGATCAAACTACATGAATGATGTAAGGCTCTATTACAAAAGATTAATTCTATCTAACCAAAAATCATCCTTCTAGCAAAAGTACAAGTTAAGTAGTGGTGTTCCAAATAGTGATTGTACCAATTCGAAAGATCAATAAAAGTTCAAAAAGTTGTTTTCTCAACTCTCACAACTCACCAAAATAAAACACTTAAACTCGAGAATTTTTTTTTTTCAACTAAATATGTTAACAACTATCTTACCACAAGGTTTAGCATGTGCGCAAAAAGAACTCTGGAAATCATTTCTTAATAGTTGAGATAACAAAAACTGACTCAAACCGAACATTTTGAAATCACACTTAGGTAACTTTGTAAAAATTTTGATCCAAATTCTAAAATGACCGAAATTAAACTCACGCATGAATATGCT
Organism: Ficus hispida; assembly: GCA_025413025.1. Taxonomy (NCBI): domain Eukaryota; kingdom Viridiplantae; phylum Streptophyta; class Magnoliopsida; order Rosales; family Moraceae; genus Ficus; species Ficus hispida. The sequence goes on along the minus strand of CM046372.1, from coordinate 5,434,276 downwards.
ACCACCCCCAACCAAAAATCAGACAGTGTCCTCAATGTCTAAAAAGATGTACAAATGTGAAGAAGACAGGGAAAGAGAACACCTGGTTGATGACGATAGGAACAGAGATAAGCAACCTGATCTGATTCTTCAAAACACACAGACAAATATAAAAGCACATAAAAACAAACCGAAGATAAAAGTACACAAAACATAAAAAGAGACAAACAAAACAAAAATATGATACAAAAAGAGTTGGAAGCAAACTACTTATAAACTGGGGCCTCAAGAATGATTTCTTCGGCCTGGCTTACTCGTTCAATGTAGGGCTTCAGTCTCTGACCATTGACTCTGAAAATTCTCCCATCGCTTGTGTCCTCGACTTCAACAGCACCATTGGGAAAGACTTGTTTCACCATAAATGGACCAGTCCACCGCGACCTTAACTTACCTGGGTGGAGATGCAGACGGGAGTCATAAAGGTGCACCCTCTGATTTAGCTCGAAGTTCTTCCTCAAAATTTGCTTGTCATGAGCCACCTTCATTCTAGCCTTGTAGATCTTGGAGTTATTATATGCATCATTTCTTAACTCCTCAATTTCTGACAACTGGAGCTTGCGATGTATACCTGCAGCACTGAGATCAAAGTTAAGGGCTTTGACAGCCTAATAAGCCTTATGTTCAAGCTCTACAGGTAAATGACAGGCTTTTCCAAAGATAAGCCTGTAAGGAGACATCCCAAGGGTGGTTTTGTAAGCAGTGCGATATGCCCAAAGTGCGTCGGAAAGGCGCATGGACCAATCTTTGCGGTCGGGGTTTACCGTCTTTTCCAAGATTTGCTTAATCTCTCGATTTGCCAGCTCAGCTTGACCGTTCGTTTGGGGGTGATAAGCGGTTGAAACTTTGTGGATCACACCGTATTTGCGCATCAGGGCCTCGAAAGAACGATTGCAGAAATGTGTGCCTTGATCATTGATAATAGCGCGGGGTGTACCAAACCTAGATAACACATTCTCTTTCAAGAACTTCACAACTGTCACATTATCATTGGTTCGACACGGCACGGCTTCTACCCATTTTGAAACGTAATCCACAGCGAGGAGAATATATATGTAACGACCCGCCTAGCACAGGCCGTTACCGTACATACATATATACATACTTACGTACTTATACGTAAAACAGCGGAATATATATATATATATTTTTTTTTATAAGCCGTATAAATATATATACGCACCTACGTAAATAATTATACTGAATAATTAAAACGTTGTGTAGGTATAAATAAAGCTTGTAAAATATTGACATAATAAACAAAACGTGTGGCGGCATTATTCCCACATTTCACAGTCCAGCACACCTCGCCTTCCATCTTGTATCATTGGTTGCTGGCAGGCTGCTTACCTACAGCATAGACGTAAGACAGTGAGCGAAAGCTCAGCAAGTACAACTATTAATACCGCAATATTAAAAACACAGCATAATCTAACCTAACATAACATTGTATAACATAACATAGCATACCATTTCATAACCTTTCTTAATCATAACATGGCATAACATTTCATAACATAACTTGACATATCGTATGCATGATCCGTTTATGCTTCTTTATGCTCTCTTATCTCTTCATAACTTTCTTAACTTAACTTTACTTTTGGGCCCCATAACATGAGTGTTCGTACCGGGCGCGCTCTATGGACTTACTCTTGCCATAGCTCAACCCGACCTGACGCGTGTCGGTACGACACAGGCAATTGCTTGCCATCATAACTTAATCTTTTAATTGTTAATTAGTGAACATGCATCGTGATGTTTCACTCAATTAATCTTAACATAACTTAACCCTAATCATGCTTCTATAGACCATAGCATACAAAACATACGTTCATAACATAGAATCATAGCATTCCTAAGCTAATCTATAACACTGAGCATGTAACATGTAGCATTCATAACTAGCAATCATACTTAGGCAAGTATTCACAACAAGCCTATGCTGTAGGCGGAGTTGTACTTACTTCGTTCGTAAATGCGGTGTCCAATCGTGGAGTTAGGTTCCGCTGGGACACCTCGTCGTACAACGTTCTGAAATTAAATAAAAGTAAGGGTTAGAACTGTTGGTAGTATAACCAACATTCTTTTATAACCTTAGTTATAAGCCCTTACTTATTTTTACGTTATCCTAACTGGTTACTTTGGTAACCCTATTCGGGTAGTTTTTAACTTTGGTTTTAAAATCTTATTTTTAGGAAATGAAAACCTTAATTTTTTGTATATAAACCCTTTTGTTTAATTTTAAGGATTGAAAATCTTAAAACGAGACTTATAAATTTATTGACTATTGGAAACTGCCTTTGGAACAGTTTCTCAATGTCCATTTGCAGTGAAACTGCAAAAATATGCATTTTCTGTGTCAACTTTGTAAATCCTGTGCAGGATTTCCATAATTCCTGTACAGTTCTCCGAAATTCATTTTCATCTTAAAATCCAGACTGAATCTGTAAAACTTGTCTTCATGAAAGTTGTAAACATTTAAAAACTCTACAACTTTTATGTTTTGGGTAAAACCTAGTTCTGGCGTTTTCGTGGTCAAAACCCCTAAGGAACTTGTCCTGGCCGTGCTCGGGTCCTGGACACCTTAGGCACGGGTTTTGGTAAAAACCGAGGCCATTGGAGCCTCATTTTACAAAACTGTCCACGCTTTCCTCTAGGAAAAACTCTACTTAAAAACTTTCATGTTTTGAGTTTCCCCTGATTCGGCCTCTAGAAGCCTCAAAAACTGATTTTCCCGAAACTGGCCAATTTCTACCCGAGTTGGCAGTTTTCGGTTTAAAATTTCGTTTACGTCCTAAAACGTTCACCCTACCTCAACCGAACTCAGCGGGAGTCTAAAACAGACATGCATAACGTTTCTAATGTTCGGGTTCCAACATGCAAGCCAAATTTACGTTCATCCATAGCATATAAAAATCCTAGGCATTCACACAAACACCTAGCATGCACATAATCAACCACCAAACCCTAAACCTAAACAAATCAAGCACATGCTCATAAATTACAAGCTAAGGCAGAATTTAAAAGTGGGCTTAAACCCTTACAAACCATAGCTTAAATACATTTAAATTTCTCCATATGAAATTTAAATGAAAGCTTGCTCGGTTAAGGTTTTTACCTTACTCGGTTTGGCTTGGTTAGCTCGGGTTTCCACTTCCTTCCTCCTCCTCAATTCACCGGCTGTTTTGGTGATTGGCAAGTGCAAACTTGCTGCCTTCCTTGCCCCAAATCCAGCCACCAAATTGCACCAAATCCGGCTGCCTCCAACTCCAAAACCGGTTTGGATCAAGCTTGGTTTCTCCCCCCCAGAACCGGCCTTGCTAGGGAAAATGGGCACCAAATTTTTTTCCAACTTTTTGCTTGGTTACTAACCTAAATCCGACCACCCTAAGGCCTCCCACACACTTGGTTTTGCAAATTTTTCTTCTCTCTCTCTTTCACACAAAGTTCGGATTTTTGTGGAACAAAATTGCAAGAGTTTGGCTACACATCCAAATTTGTGAACAATGCCCACCTCTATTTATAGAGGTTGAGAAACTTTTTGAAATTAGATTTTGGCCCCTCAAGAAGCAACAAATCCCACAAATAGAGGGACATGTGGCCGGCCAACAAAGGGGTGGAAGACAACTAATTTCCAAATTTTTTTCTTAAATTAACTTAATGATGTCATAATCAAAAAGTTAATGAGGTAAGCTTATCTTAGGCTTGTTTGGCTCTTCTTGCTATGTGCAGCCCATTTTTTAGTTAATTCAGGTATTTCCAATACTGGATTTACTTAAACTCAGTATTGGTTTACCGAAATGCAGTCCAAAATTTACCGGCGTAAAAATGGACGGTATAGAATTTTTCTTATTTCGTAAAACCTTTTGCCCTATACTTGAACTCAATGTACTTGATTTTCTAGGGTGATTCTTAAGTCTTAAACATTTCTTATTATCTGAAAAACCGGTTTTCGTCCGGTACAATTTCCATACGGTTTCTTAATAAATCGTACAGACTCGAAGCATCATTTCCTGAACTTTTTGGATCAACCATCGACTTTCTTGTCGATTAGTGACCTTTTTGTCAAATTTTGACTTTCTTGGTCAACAGTTGACTTTTTGGTCAACCGTGATGTTTTTCGGTCAAAGTTTGACTTTTCAAGAAATTTTGCCATATTGCTCCTTTTGACTTAAAAGGTTGTTTTTCTTAATTAATTAATCCTGTTTGAGTCTTATATAGCCATAAAACTCACAAAACATAATTAAAAACCCTTAACGGGCTTTTTCCATAAATATCTTTACGGTTCAATGTAAATTTATACATAGAATCGTTCAGATGAAAAATCAGGTATTACAATCTACCCTCCTTAAAGATTTTCGTCCTCGAAAATTAGAATAAGCCAGGGTGATTCTTTCTCATTTCACTTTCTAATTCCCAGGTGGCTTCTTCTACTTTATGGTTCTTCCATAATACCTTCACCATGGGAATTGTCTTATTCCTTAGAACCTTCTCTTCTTGGTCTAGGATTCGCACAGGCTTCTCTTCATAGGTTAAGTCAGTTTGAACCTCTACTGGTTCTTGACTGAGCACATGCGAAGGATCTGACACATACTTCTTGAGCATCGATACATGGAAGACATTATGCATGGATGCTAACTCCGGCGGCAGGGCAAGCTTATAGGCTACTTTTCCAACCCTTTCCAGGATTTCAAATGGTCCAGTATACCTTGGACTAAGCTTCCCTTTCTTTCCGAATCTCATTACACCTTTCATTGGAGCTATCTTGATGAAAACCGCATCTCCGATCTGAAATTCCAAAGGCCTTCTTCGTTTATCCGCATAGCTTTTTTGACGACTGAAAGCTATGTCAAGCCTTTGTTTAATCTTCTTAATATCGTCAGAAGTCTTTCTGATGAAGTCCGTGGTCTGAAGCTGCTTCTGTCCAACTTCTTGCCAGTGAATAGGGGATCGACATTTTCTTCCGTACAGTGCTTCGAATGGAGCCATACCAATCGAAGCATGATAACTATTGTTGTAGGAAAATTCGATCAAAGACAGCTTCTGATCCCAGTTTCCTTGAAAATCCAGCACGCATGATCTCAACATGTCTTCTAGTGTCTGGATGGTCCGTTCTGACTGACCGTCGGTTTGGGGGTGAAAAGCCGTACTGAACTTCAGTTTCGACCCCATAGCATTGTGTACGCTTGCCCAAAATCGGGAAGTGAAACGTCCGTCTCGATCCGAGATGATCGATTTTGGTACACCATGCAGTCGAACGACCTGGGATACATAGACTTCAGCCAACTTCTCCACTGAATAAGTGGCTTTGATAGCGATAAAGTGGGCAGATTTGGTTAATCGGTCGACAATAACCCAAATCGTGTCATTCCCACTTGAAGTTCTTGGCAGTCCCACGACAAAATCCATGGTAATTTGCTCCCATTTCCATTCGGGGAGCTCTATTTTCTGCAACTCTCCTCCAGGATGTTGGTGTTCTGCCTTAACTTTCTGACAAGTTAAGCATTTGGACACGAACTTCGCTATCTGATTCTTCATATTTGGCCACCAGTAGTTCTCTCGGAGATCCTTGTACATCTTAGAGGCTCCGGGATGTACTGAATACGGTGTCATGTGCGCTCTGCTAGTATCTGATCCTTCAAAAACTTGAAATCAGGAATGCAAATCCTCTCTTTGAAGTAGATCATACCATCTGCAGAGGTTCTAAACTCCTTATTTCTCCCGCCAAAGAGTTGTGCCTTGATCAACAGAGAATCCTTTCCTTGAAGGTTCTTGATGGACTCCATTAAATTGGACTGGAGGGTTAGGCGGATAACTTTCCCGTTATCATCTCAAGGTTGAAGTCAGAGATTTCCTTTTGAAGCGGCTTGGGCAGCAGTACCAAAGACATCAGCACGCCAGATGACTTCCTGCTTAAGGCGTCTGCTACTTTGTTCGCCTTGCCAGGATGGTAAAGGATCTCGCAGTCGTAGTCCTTTACGAGTTCAAGCCATCTTCGCTGCCTCATATTGAGCTCCTTCTGGGTAAAGATGTATTTGAGACTTTGATGATCGGTGAAAATCTCACATCTATTCCCATACAGGTAGTGCCTCCAGATCTTCAATGCGAACACCACCGCAGCGAGCTCTAGATCGTGCGTCGGGTAATTCTTCTCGTGATCCTTCAGTTGTCGAGAAGCATACGCGACCACTTTACCTTGCTGCATTAGGACTGCTCCTAGTCCCGTCTTAGAAGCGTCGCTGTAGATCACGAAATTTCCTGCTTCAACATCTGGAATAATCAAAACAGGCGCACTTGTCAGCTTCCTCTTAAGCTCTTGGAAATTCTCTTCGCATTTAGAAGTCCATTCGTACTTCTTTCCTTTGCGCGTAAGGGTCGTGAGAGGGGCTGCTATCTTAGAAAATCCTTCAACAAAGCGGCGATAATAACCGGCTAATCCGAGGAAACTCCTTATTTCCGTTACGCTCGTGGGTCTTGACCATAAGCTAACTGCTTCTACCTTGGCTGGGTCCACAGAAATCCCTTCTTGTGACACCACGTGGCCTAAGAAATGCACCTTTTCGAGCCAAAATTCACATTTTGTGAACTTTGCGTAGAGCTGATGTCGTCGTAACATTTCCATCACCATCCTTAAATGCTGCACATGTTCTTCCTGGGACCTTGAATATATCAGGATATCGTCGATGAAAACAATGACGAACTTGTCCAGATATTCCTTGAACACTCAGTTCATCAGGTCCATGAAAGCAGCTGGAGCATTGGTTAACCCAAAAGGCATAACCAAAAATTCGTAGTGTCCGTAGCGTGTCCGAAAAGCCGTCTTGGAAATATCTGAATCTCTGATTCTGAGCTGATGATAGCCAGATCGTATATCGACTTTCGAAAACACTCTTGTTCCTCTGAGTTGATCGAACAATCGTCAATCCTTGGAAGAGGATACTTATTCTTGATGTATCTTGTTCAGCTCGCGATAATCGATGCACATACGTAGAGATCCATCCTTTTTCTTCACGAATAACACAGGTGCTCCCCATGGAGAGTAACTCTGTCGGATGAACCCCATATCAAGCAGTTCTTGTAGCTGCAATTGGAGTTCCCTAAGTTCAGCAGGTGCCATACGATAAGGCGCCTTCGATACTGGAGCAGCTCCGGGCAATAGCTCAATTTCGAATGAAATTTCGCGTTTCGGCGGAAGCCCTGGTAGCTCTTCTGGGAAAATATCCACATACTCCCTGATAACGGGTACGTCTTCCGGTGTCCACTTCACTTCTTGCTCCTTGTCCAACATGTTAGCTAAATACCCTTGACAGCCATTAGCTAACATCTTCCACGCCTTCATAGCTGAAACCAATCGGGTTGCTGAGCTACGAGGTTGTCCGTAGAAGCTGAATTCTTCCTCGCCATATGGGTTGAAAATCACACAACGCTTCCGACAGTCGATCTTAGCGTTGTATTTCCCAAGAAAATCCATCCCCAAGATCACATCGAAATCCTGTAGCTTGATTGCGATGAGATCTACGTACAGCTCTCTGCCACAAATAATCACGGAGGTATTTCGTATCCAACAGTTGGACCACAAAACTTCTCCAGATGGCAAGGAGGTTTTAAAAGGTTGGCTTAATCTATCCACACCTCTTCCTAATTTCTGGGCGAACTCCAGTGATATAAATGAATGAGTGGCACCAGAATCAAACAGGGCAATTGCTTCATAAGTGGTGATAGAGATCTGACCTGTCACCACATGTGAAGTGCCTGCTTCCGCATCTCCCCTTGTATAGGCGTAGATTCGGGCTTGAGGCTCAGGAGCTTCCAATCTTCCTTGGCCTATGGAAGGTCCTTCTAGTCTAGTCTGGGCCGCATGAAGCTGACTGTTTGGGTTCCTGTTCTGGTACGGAGGGTTCTGGCCTTGCTTATTCATATTGCAGTTCTTCGCAAAATGTCCCTCCTTTCCGCACAGATAGCACTCATTAGTCCCCATTCTGCAAACGCCCGGATGTTTTCTGCCGCACTTTGTATATATCGGGTAGTCAGAGTTATTACCCTCATTTCCTCTATTATTCCTCTTCTGAGGGAAATTTTGTTGCTGGCCCTGTCCAGAAAAATTTCCCTTTCTCTTGTTCCTCCCAAACTGTTTGGAACTTTGAGCAGGGTTATTATTCTGACCTTTCTGATTGGCCTCAGCACTCTGACGGGGCTGGTCTGCTTAGTAACGGCCTTTTCTTCCTTCTTGGCCTTGTAAAACTGCGCCCTTGCTTCCTTGTCCTGGTTATCCAGTATTCAGCTCGTATTGCTCTGCTCACGCAGTCGGATACCAGGGTAGGTGGGCTGCTTCCTGCACTAACTTGCTTGGATATGTCGGTCCGGAACATCTTCATCATTCTCCGAACCTTCTCTGTCTCGTTCGGTACCAGCTCCGGGCACAAGCGCGCTAGCTGTTCGAACTTCTTAACGGCTTCCATCACCGTCATAGACCCTTGCTTGAAGCTGGTGAATTCGTCCTGTTGAGCGGCAAGGACTTCTCTGTTGTAGTACATACTACGAAACTCAGTCACAAAATCCTGCCAGCTCATTGCCATGACGTTCCTACGCATCTGAACGGTTATCCACCAGTGTCTCGCGTCCTTCTTAAGAGCAAAAGAAGCACATAAGACTTTCTCCTGTTCAGTAAGCCGCATAAAGTCTAGGATAACTTGGATGTCTACAACCAGTTGTCTGCGGCTATTGGGTCTGTTGTTCCCTCAAATTCAGGCGCTTTCATCCGCCTAAACCTCTCATATAACAATCCTCTCTTGCCGGAGGTGGATCTGCCGGTACCCCAGCAGGTGCTACTGGTACCTCAGCATGTTGGGAACATTGGGCACTGGAGGTGCCACTGGAGGTGCTTGCTCCGCGGGTAAGGGAACCTCGTTGACCTGGGGTCTCTGGTGTAACTGAGCTAGCTGCTCTCTCAGCTGGTTTGTCTCTTGTTGCTGCTCGAGCAACTGTCGTTGTAAATTCGCTACAACGGTTGCTAGATCTGGCGCAAGTGGGTTTACTGGTGCAGCTTTTCGCGTGCGAACCATTTTTAAATTCCTATTTAAATCATAAGAAAAGATATTACTAACCATTAATATCCTTTCTTTGCATTCATATCTTAACATATTATATCACAATATTGTCATATCATAATATAATATACTTATCATATCGTATCATAAACATTCATATCATATCATTCATAACTTGCTATTTCATATATTTTTCTTGTAAACTGTCTTTTTGTAAACTCACAAAAAGTACATCATATTTACTTAACTTGTAATTACTTTTCTTTACATCATACATATCATACTTACATTATCACATTTACATATCTTATACATATACAAAGTCAAAACTTTGAGATGGAAGTGTCTACCACTTTACCATCGTACAAAAGTACAAGCCTAATATCAAAATAAAATAAGCTAGTACATCAGTCTCAAAACATATACATATACACGTGATCTGAGCCTAATCTAACTCTGCTACCGTAACGGTGGAGATATCGGAGTCGTCCTCTCCGTCATCGCTGGGATCTCCTCGGGATCCTCCTCAAAATTATCTCCCTCGTCGGGCCATCCTACAACACTGGCCCGTCATCGTCATCATCCTCATCGAGCCATCCTCCGAATCCTGGCTCGTGATCGGGCTCCTCGTCATCGTCCTCGTCATCACTAGATATGACATGATCGGAGGGTCCTCGGGCGCATCAGCATCCATGTCCTCATCAGCATCATAACCATCATCCTCGGCCTCCTGTACCGGGTCGGGTATTGGATCCTCCTGGTCGACCGGGTCGGGCTCATAAGCGGGCTCTGGCTCATATATCGGCTCCGGCTCGTAAACCGGCTCGGGCATCTCGGCGTCATCGACTGGTACCTCATGCTCTGCTACGTGAGCATCGGCCTGCAAATCCTGTGCGATGACCTCCGCAGCTAAAATGTACCCGATCATATGGGCCACTGTCATAATCTGCGTCGGTATGGGCGTGTGCTGACGGATCTGTGCAGGTAGTCCGTCCGCAGAATCACTATAGACTGTAATCCTGAATGCGGTATGTCCAACGGAATGTGAGGCAACATAGCCTCCTGGAATCTCCGACAATAGTGATCCATCGGCTCATGTGGATAGGCTCGCCAGTCATCGACCATCATGTAATACCGCTCGTGCTGCATATCCCGATAAATCTCGGGATCTCGATAATGCTCGTCTATCCCATCGTCCAGCACCGGTCCATAGCGGTTAGTCATGCAGACACGAAAATGTGCCCACATACGAGCAGGTAACGTCGCCTCGCCGATCGTCATCCACCATAACCGTGCATCGGCTGCCAAACATCGACTGGCCAATGAAACATGTAGATGTGCCTCTATGTGGCAAAGGAGGAAAATCCTCTCCAGATCGTATAGCCAAACTGATAGAGCTACCGTTCGGGGTGTGCCGTCAAAAGCAGGGGCCGTGACTCGTAGAACGCTGAAACCGCGCGTCGGTCCTCTTCTACGGGCTCCGGATCCATAATCGTAAATCTAATCATACATATCGCATAATAATTATTAACATATGAAAATAAAATTTTAACTTACAATGATGGAGGCGATGGCAGGCTGACTGTGAAATTTAGTCGCAGGAAACCGCTCTGATACCAACTCTGTAACGACCCGCCTAGCACAGGCCGTTACCGTACATACATACATACATACTTACGTACTTATACGTAAAACAGCGGAATATATATATATATTTTTTTATAAGCCGTATAAATATATATACGCACCTACGTAAATAATTATACTGAATAATTAAAACGTTGTGTAGGTATAAATAAAGCTTGTAAAATATTGACATAATAAACAAAACGTGTGGCGGCATTATTCCCACATTTCACAGTCCAGCACACCTCGCCTTCCATCTTGTATCATTGGTTGCTGGCAGGCTGCTTACCTACAGCATAGACGTAAGACAGTGAGCGAAAGCTCAGCAAGTACAACTATTAATACCGCAATATTAAAAACACAGCATAATCTAACCTAACATAACATTGTATAACATAACATAGCATACCATTTCATAACCTTTCTTAATCATAACATGGCATAACATTTCATAACATAACTTGACATATCGTATGCATGATCCGTTTATGCTTCCTTATGCTCTCTTATCTCTTCATAACTTTCTTAACTTAACCTTACTTTTGGGCCCCATAACATGAGTGTTCGTACCGGGCGCGCTCTATGGACTTACTCTTGCCATAGCTCAACCCGACCTGACGCGGGTCGGTACGACACAGGCAATTGCTTGCCATCATAACTTAATCTTTTATTTGTTAATTAGTGAACATGCATCGTGATGTTTCACTCAATTAATCTTAACATAACTTAACCCTAATCATGCTTCTATAGACCATAGCATACAAAACATACGTTCATAACATAGAATCATAGCATTCCTAAGCTAATCTATAACACTGAGCATGTAACATGTAGCATTCATAACTAGCAATCATACTTAGGCAAGTATTCACAACAAGCCTATGCTGTAGGCGGAGTTGTACTTACTCGTTCGTAAATGCGGTGTCCAATCGTGGAGTTAGGTTCCGCTGGGACACCTCGTCGTGCAACGTTCTGAAATTAAATAAAAGTAAGGGTTAGAACTGTTGGTAGTATAACCAACATTCTTTTATAACCTTAGTTATAAGCCCTTACTTATTTTTACGTTATCCTAACTGGTTACTTTGGTAACCCTATTCGGGTAGTTTTTAACTTTGGTTTTAAAATCTTATTTTTAGGAAATGAAAACCTTAATTTTTTGTATATAAACCCTTTTGTTTAATTTTAAGGATTGAAAATCTTAAAACGAGACTTATAAATTTATTGACTATTGGAAACTGCCTTTGGAACAGTTTCTCAATGTCCATTTGCAGTGAAACTGCAAAAATATGCATTTTCTGTGTCAACTTTGTAAATCCTGTACAGGATTTCCATAATTCCTGTACAGTTCTCCGAAATTCATTTTCATCTTAAAATCCAGACTGAATCTGTAAAACTTGTCTTCATGAAAGTTGTAAACATTTAAAAACTCTACAACTTTTATGTTTTGGGTAAAACCCAGTTCTGGCGTTTTCGTGGTCAAAACCCTGAGGAACTTGTCCTGGCCGTGCTCGGGTCCTGGACACCTTAGGCACGGGTTTTGGTAAAAACCGAGGCCATTGGAGCCTCATTTTACAAAACTGTCCGCGTTGTCCTCTAGGAAAAACTCTACTTAAAAACTTTCATGTTTTGAGTTTCCCCTGATTCGGCCTCTAGAAGCCTCAAAAACTGTTTTCCCGAAACTGGCCAATTTCTACCCGAGTTGGCAGTTTTCGGTTTAAAATTTCGTTTACGTCCTAAAACGTTCACCCTACCTCAACCGAACTCAGCGGGAGCCTAAAACAGACATGCATAACGTTTCTAACGTTCGGTTTCCAACATGCAAGCCAAATTTACGTTCATCCATAACATATAAAAATCCTAGGCATTCACACAAACACCTAGCATGCACATAATCAACCACCAAACCCTAAACCTAAACAAATCAAGCACATGCTCATAAATTACAAGCTAAGGCAGAATTTAAAAGTGGGCTTAAACCCTTACAAACCATAGCTTAAATACATTTAAATTTCTCCATATGAAATTTAAATGAAAGCTTGCTCGGTTAAGGTTTTTACCTTACTCGGTTTGGCTTGGTTAGCTCGGTTTCCACTTCCTTCCTCCTCCTCAATTCACCGGCTGTTTTGGTGATTGGCAAGTGCAAACTTGCTGCCTTCCTTGCCCCAAATCCAGCCACCAAATTGCACCAAATCCGGCTGCCTCCAACTCCAAAACCGGTTTGGATCAAGCTTGGTTTCTCCCCCCCTAGAACCGGCCTTGCTAGGGAAAATGGGCACCAAATTTTTTTCCAACTTTTTGCTTGGTTACTAACCTAAATCCGACCACCCTAAGGCCTCCACACACTTGGTTTTGCAAATTTTTCTTGCCTCTCTCTTTCACACAAAGTTCGGATTTTTGTGGAACAAAATTGCAAGAGTTTGGCTACACATCCAATTTGTGAACAATGCCCACCTCTATTTATAGAGGTTGAGAAACTTTTTGAAATTAGATTTTGGCCCCTCAAGAAGCAACAAATCCACAAATGGGGGACATGTGGCCGGCCAACAAAGGGGTGGAAGACAACTAATTTCCAAATTTTTTCTTAAATTACTTAATGATGTCATAATCAAAAAGTTAATGAGGTAAGCTTATCTTAGGCTTGTTTGGCTCTTCTTGCTATGTGCAGCCCATTTTTAGTTAATTCAGGTATTTCCAATACTGGATTTACTTAAACTCAGTATTGGTTTACCGAAATGCAGTCCAAAATTTACCGGCGTAAAAATGGACGGTATAGAATTTTTCTTATTTCGTAAAACCCTTTTGCCCTATACTTGAACTCAATGTACTTGATTTTCTAGGGTGGTTCTTAAGTCTTAAACATTTCTTATTATCTGAAAAACCGGTTTTCGTCCGGTACAATTTCCATACGGTTTCTTAATAAATCGTACAGACTCGAAGCATCATTTCTGAACTTTTTGGATCAACCATCGACTTTCTTGTCGATTAGTGACCTTTTTGTCAAATTTTGACTTTCTTGGTCAACAGTTGACTTTTTGGTCAACCGTGACGTTTTTCGGTCAAAGTTTGACTTTTCAAGAAATTTTGCCATATTGCTCCTTTTGACTTAAAAGGTTGTTTTCTTAATTAATTAATCCTGTTTGAGTCTTATATAACCATAAAACTCACAAAACATAATTAAAAACCCTTAACTGGGCTTTTTCCATAAATGCATTTACGGTTCAATGTAAGTTCTATACAAAGAATCGTTCAGTCATAAAAATCAGGTATTACAATATAGGTAACCAAAGGAAGATGGAAAGGGTCCCATAAAATCTATTCCCCAACAATCAAATATCTCTATTACAATAATTGGGTTCAAAGGCATCATATGGCGACGGGACAAAGCACCTAACTTTTGGCACCTTAGACAAGAACGACAAAATTCATTAGTGTCTTTAAACAAAGTGGGCCAATAAAGACCACACTGTAAGATTTTTGCAGTAGTCTTCTTCACGGAGAAGTGACCACCACATGCATCATTATGGCAAAAGTGTAAAACACTATGAATTTCATCGTCAGGAATGCATCGCCTTATGATCTGGTCGGGGCAGTATTTGTAAAGGTACGGGTCATCCCAGTAGAAATTACGTACCTTGACCAAGAATTTACGCTTATCTTGAGTACTCCAATCAGCAGGAAGTTCCCCAGTCACCAAGTAATTGACGATGTGAGCGTACCAGGGTAGCTTGGTGACAGCGAATAGATGTTCGTCGGGAAAATCATCTCGGATGGCAGGACCGTCGGCGCGGTCACTAAATTCGAGTCGAGAAAGATGGTCCGCCACACGTTTTCGGACTCCTTTCTTGTCCTTGATTTTGATGTCAAATCTGCAGCAAGGATCCACCTAATCAATCGCGCCTTGGCATCCTTTTTCGAAAGGAGATACTTAAGAGCTGCATGATCTGTGAGACGGTGATGGGTGAACCAATCAGATATGCGCGGAACTTGTCAAGTGCAAACACAACAGCGAGAAACTCTTTCTCAGTGGTTGAGTAGTTCAATTGAGCACTATTCAGAGTGCGGCTTGCGTAATACACTACAAAGACTTCCCCTCTCTTCTTTGACAAGGACTGCCCCAACAGCATGGTTACTTGCGTCACACATAATACAAAATTAGCTCATAATCCGGTAGCTCCAATCGGTGACTGATAATGGGCAGTAGTCAACTTACCACAAGCGTTCGAAAGGCATCCTCACACTCTTGTGTCCACTCAAAAATGGCATCTTTTGCTAGGAGATTACATAATGGACGAAAATCACAGAAAAATTCTGTATGAACCTCCTATAGAAACCAGCATGCCCGAGAAATGACCGAACTTCTTTGACTGACTTGGGAGTGGGCAATTTAGAGATAAGTTCAATCTTAGACTGATCGACCTCAATCCCTTTCTCAGAAACAACATGCCCCAAGACTATGCCTGATGGTACCATGAAATGGCATTTCTCCCAGTTAAGACACGTCCTTTTTCTTCACATCTTGTCAGAACAGCTTCTAAGTTGAGAAGGCACAAGTCAAAGGAGTTGCCCGAAAATGGTCAAGTCATCCATGAACACTTCCATACATTTCTCGACCATGTCGCTGAAAATGCTCGTCATGCACCTCTGAAAGGTGGCTGGTGCGTTACACAGTCCGAATGGCATACGCCGGAAGGCATAAGTACCAAAA
>CM046372.1:5372444-5418759 GCA_025413025.1 Ficus hispida | reverse complement strand
CCAAGATTTGCTTAATCTCTCGATTTGCCAGCTCAGCTTGACCGTTCGTTTTGGGGTGATAAAGCGGTTGAACTTTGTGGATCACACCGTATTTGCTCATCAGGGCCTCGAAAGAACGATTGCAGAAATGTGTGCCTTGATCATTGATAATAGCGCGGGTGTACCAAACCTAGATAACACATTCTCTTTCAAGAACTTCACAACTGTCACATTATCATGTGGTTCGACACGGCACGGCTTCTACCCATTTTGAAACGTAATCCACAGCGAGGAGAATATATGTAACGACCCGCCTAGCACAGGCCGTTACCGTACATACATAATACATACTTACGTACTTATACGTAAAACAGCGGAATATATATATATATATTTTTTTTATAAGCCGTATAAATATATATACGCACCTACGTAAATAATTATACTGAATAATTAAAACGTTGTGTAGGTATAAATAAAGCTGTAAAATATTGACATAATAAACAAAACGTGTGGCGGCATTATTCCCACATTCACAGTCCAGCACACCTCGCCTTCCATCTTGTATCATTGGTTGCTGGCAGGCTGCTTACCTACAGCATAGACGTAAGACAGTGAGCGAAAGCTCAGCAAGTACAACTATTAATACCGCAATATTAAAAACACAGCATATCTAACCTAACATAACATTGTATAACATAACATAGCATACCATTTCATAACCTTTCTTAATCATAACATGGCATAACATTTCATAACATAACTTGACATATCGTATGCATGATCCGTTTATGCTCTTATGCTCTCTTATCTCTTCATAACTTCTTAACTTAACTTACTTTTGGGCCCCATAACATGAGTGTTCGTACCGGCGCGCTCTATGGACTTACTCTTGCCATAGCTCAACCCGACCTGACGCGGTCGGTACGACACAGGCAATTGCTTGCCATCATAACTTAATCTTTTATTGTTAATTAGTGAACATGCATCGTGATGTTTCACTCAATTAATCTTAACATAACTTAACCCTAATCATGCTTCTATAGACCATAGCATACAAAACATACGTTCATAACATAGAATCATAGCATTCCTAAGCTAATCTATAACACTGAGCATGTAACATGTAGCATTCATAACTAGCAATCATACTTAGGCAAGTATTCACAACAAGCCTATGCTGTAGGCGGAGTTGTACTTACTTCGTTCGTAAATGCGGTGTCCAATCGTGGAGTTAGGTTCCGCTGGGACACCTCGTCGTACAACGTTCTGAAATTAAATAAAAGTAAGGGTTAGAACTGTTGGTAGTATAACCAACATTCTTTTATAACCTTAGTTATAAGCCCTTACTTATTTTTACGTTATCCTAACTGGTTACTTTGGTAACCCTATTCGGGTAGTTTTTAACTTTGGTTTTAAAATCTTATTTTAGGAAATGAAAACCTTAATTTTTTGTATATAAACCCTTTTGTTTAATTTTAAGGATTGAAAATCTTAAAACGAGACTTATAAATTTATTGACTATTGGAAACTGCCTTTGGAACAGTTTCTCAATGTCCATTTGCAGTGAAACTGCAAAAATATGCATTTTCTGTGTCAACTTTGTAAATCCTGTGCAGGATTTCCATAATTCCTGTACAGTTCTCCGAAATTCATTTTCATCTTAAAATCCAGACTGAATCTGTAAAACTTGTCTTCATGAAAGTTGTAAACATTTAAAAACTCTACAACTTTTATGTTTTGGGTAAAACCCAGTTCTGGCGTTTTCGTGGTCAAAACCCCTGAGGAACTTGTCCTGGCCGTGCTCGGGTCCTGGACACCTTAGGCACGGGTTTTGGTAAAAACCGAGGCCATTGGAGCCTCATTTTACAAAACTGTCCACGTTTCCTCTAGGAAAAACTCTACTTAAAAACTTTCATGTTTTGAGTTTCCCTGATTCGGCCTCTAGAAGCCTCAAAAACTGATTTTCCCGAAACTGGCCAATTTCTACCCGAGTTGGCAGTTTTCGGTTTAAAATTTCGTTTACGTCCTAAAACGTTCACCCTACCTCAACCGAACTCAGCGGGAGCTAAAACAGACATGCATAACGTTTCTAATGTTCGGGTTCCAACATGCAAGCCAAATTTACGTTCATCCATAGCATATAAAAATCCTAGGCATTCACACAAACACCTAGCATGCACATAATCAACCACCAAACCCTAAACCTAAACAAATCAAGCACATGCTCATAAATTACAAGCTAAGGCAGAATTTAAAAGTGGGCTTAAACCCTTACAAACCATAGCTTAAATACATTTAAATTTCTCCATATGAAATTTAAATGAAAGCTTGCTCGGTTAAGGTTTTTACCTTACTCGGTTTGGCTTGGTTAGCTCGGGTTTCCACTTCCTTCCTCCTCCTCAATTCACCGGCTGTTTTGGTGATTGGCAAGTGCAAACTTGCTGCCTTCCTTGCCCCAAATCCAGCCACCAAATTGCACCAAATCCGGCTGCCTCCAACTCCAAAACCGGTTTGGATCAAGCTTGGTTTCTCCCCCCCTAGAACCGGCCTTGCTAGGGAAAATGGGCACCAAATTTTTTTCCAACTTTTTGCTTGGTTACTAACCTAAATCCGACCACCCTAAGGCCTCCCACACACTTGGTTTTGCAAATTTTTCTTCTCTCTCTCTTTCACACAAAGTTCGGATTTTGTGGAACAAAATTGCAAGAGTTTGGCTACACATCCAAATTTGTGAACAATGCCCACCTCTATTTATAGAGGTTGAGAAACTTTTTGAAATTAGATTTTGGCCCCTCAAGAAGCAACAAATCCCACAAATGGAGGGACATGTGGCCGGCCAACAAAGGGGTGGAAGACAACTAATTTCCAAATTTTTTCTTAAATTAACTTAATGATGTCATAATCAAAAGTTAATGAGGTAAGCTTATCTTAGGCTTGTTTGGCTCTTCTTGCTATGTGCAGCCCATTTTTTTAGTTAATTCAGGTATTTCCAATACTGGATTTACTTAAACTCAGTATTGGTTTACCGAAATGCAGTCCAAAATTTACCGGCGTAAAAATGGACGGTATAGAATTTTTCTTATTTCGTAAAACCCTTTTGCCCTATACTTGAACTCAATGTACTTGATTTTCTAGGGTGGTTCTTAAGTCTTAAACATTTCTTATTATCTGAAAAACCGGTTTTCGTCCGGTACAATTTCCATACGGTTTCTTAATAAATCGTACAGACTCGAAGCATCATTTCTGAACTTTTTGGATCAACCATCGACTTTCTTGTCGATTAGTGACCTTTTTGTCAAATTTTGACTTTCTTGGTCAACAGTTGACTTTTTGGTCAACCGTGAGTTTTTCGGTCAAAGTTTGACTTTTCAAGAAATTTTGCCATATTGCTCCTTTTGACTTAAAAGGTTGTTTTTCTTAATTAATTAATCCTGTTTGAGTCTTATATAGCCATAAAACTCACAAAACATAATTAAAAACCCTTAACTGGGCTTTTTCCATAAATATCTTTACGGTTCAATGTAATTTATACAAGAATCGTTCAGATGAAAAATCAGGTATTACAATCTACCCTCCTTAAAGATTTTCGTCCTCGAAAATTAGAATAAGCCAGGGTATTCTTTCTCATTTCACTTTCTAATTCCCAGGTGGCTTCTTCTACTTTATGGTTCTTCCATAATACCTTCACCATGGGAATTGTCTTATTCCTTAGAACCTTCTCTTCTTGGTCTAGGATTCGCACAGGCTTCTCTTCATAGGTTAAGTCAGTTTGAACCTCTACTGGTTCTTGACTGAGCACATGCGAAGGATCTGACACATACTTCTTGAGCATCGATACATGGAAGACATTATGCATGGATGCTAACTCCGGCGGCAGGGCAAGCTTATAGGCACTTTTCCAACCCTTTCCAGGATTTCAAATGGTCCAGTATACCTTGGACTAAGCTTCCCTTTCTTTCCGAATCTCATTACACCTTTCATGGAGCTATCTTGATGAAAACCGCATCTCCGATCTGAAATTCCAAAGGCCTTCTTCGTTTATCCGCATAGCTTTTTGACGACTGAAAGCTATGTCAAGCCTTTGTTTAATCTTCTTAATATCGTCAGAAGTCTTTCTGATGAAGTCCGTGGTCTGAAGCTGCTTCTGTCCAACTTCTTGCCAGTGAATAGGGGATCGACATTTTCTTCCGTACAGTGCTTCGAATGGAGCCATACCAATCGAAGCATGATAACTATTGTTGTAGGAAAATTCGATCAAAGACAGCTTCTGATCCCAGTTTCCTTGAAAATCCAGCACGCATGATCTCAACATGTCTTCTAGTGTCTGGATGGTCCGTTCTGACTGACCGTCGGTTTGGGGGTGAAAAGCCGTACTGAACTTCAGTTTCGACCCCATAGCATTGTGTACGCTTGCCCAAAATCGGGAAGTGAAACGTCCGTCTCGATCCGAGATGATCGATTTTGGTACACCATGCAGTCGAACGACCTGGGATACATAGACTTCAGCCAACTTCTCCACTGAATAAGTGGCTTTGATAGCGATAAAGTGGGCAGATTTGGTTAATCGGTCGACAATAACCCAAATCGTGTCATTCCCACTTGAAGTTCTTGGCAGTCCCACGACAAAATCCATGGTAATTTGCTCCCATTTCCATTCGGGGAGCTCTATTTTCTGCAACTCTCCTCCAGGATGTTGGTGTTCTGCCTTAACTTTCTGACAAGTTAAGCATTTGGACACGAACTTCGCTATCTGATTCTTCATATTTGGCCACCAGTAGTTCTCTCGGAGATCCTTGTACATCTTAGAGGCTCCGGGATGTACTGAATACGGTGTCATGTGCGCCTCTGCTAGTATCTGATCCTTCAAAAACTTGAAATCAGGAATGCAAATCCTCTCTTTGAAGTAGATCATACCATCTGCAGAGGTTCTAAACTCCTTATTTCTCCCGCCAAAGAGTTGTGCCTTGATCAACAGAGAATCCTTTCCTTGAAGGTTCTTGATGGACTCCATTAAATTGGACTGGAGGGTTAGGGCGGATAACTTTCCCGTTATCATCTCAAGGTTGAAGTCAGAGATTTCCTTTTGAAGCGGCTTGGGCAGCAGTACCAAAGACATCAGCACGCCAGATGACTTCCTGCTTAAGGCGTCTGCTACTTTGTTCGCCTTGCCAGGATGGTAAAGGATCTCGCAGTCGTAGTCCTTTACGAGTTCAAGCCATCTTCGCTGCCTCATATTGAGCTCCTTCTGGGTAAAGATGTATTTGAGACTTTGATGATCGGTGAAAATCTCACATCTATTCCCATACAGGTAGTGCCTCCAGATCTTCAATGCGAACACCACCGCAGCGAGCTCTAGATCGTGCGTCGGGTAATTCTTCTCGTGATCCTTCAGTTGTCGAGAAGCATACGCGACCACTTTACCTTGCTGCATTAGGACTGCTCCTAGTCCCGTCTTAGAAGCGTCGCTGTAGATCACGAAATTTCCTGCTTCAACATCTGGAATAATCAAAACAGGCGCACTTGTCAGCTTCCTCTTAAGCTCTTGGAAATTCTCTTCGCATTTAGAAGTCCATTCGTACTTCTTTCCTTTGCGCGTAAGGGTCGTGAGAGGGGCTGCTATCTTAGAAAATCCTTCAACAAAGCGGCGATAATAACCGGCTAATCCGAGGAAACTCCTTATTTCCGTTACGCTCGTGGGTCTTGACCATAAGCTAACTGCTTCTACCTTGGCTGGGTCCACAGAAATCCCTTCTTGTGACACCACGTGGCCTAAGAAATGCACCTTTTCGAGCCAAAATTCACATTTTGTGAACTTTGCGTAGAGCTGATGTCGTCGTAACATTTCCATCACCATCCTTAAATGCTGCACATGTTCTTCCTGGGACCTTGAATATATCAGGATATCGTCGATGAAAACAATGACGAACTTGTCCAGATATTCCTTGAACACTCGGTTCATCAGGTCCATGAAAGCAGCTGGAGCATTGGTTAACCCAAAAGGCATAACCAAAAATTCGTAGTGTCCGTAGCGTGTCCGAAAAGCCGTCTTGGAAATATCTGAATCTCTGATTCTGAGCTGATGATAGCCAGATCGTAGATCGACTTTCGAAAACACTCTTGTTCCTCTGAGTTGATCGAACAAATCGTCAATCCTTGGAAGAGGATACTTATTCTTGATGGTGATCTTGTTCAGCTCGCGATAATCGATGCACATACGTAGAGATCCATCCTTTTTCTTCACGAATAACACAGGTGCTCCCCATGGAGAGTAACTCTGTCGGATGAACCCCTTATCAAGCAGTTCTTGTAGCTGCAATTGGAGTTCCCTAAGTTCAGCAGGTGCCATACGATAAGGCGCCTTCGATACTGGAGCAGCTCCGGGCAATAGCTCAATTTCGAATGAAATTTCGCGTTCCGGCGGAAGCCCTGGTAGCTCTTCTGGGAAATATCCACATACTCCCTGATAACGGGTACGTCTTCCGGTGTCCACTTCACTTCTTGCTCCTTGTCCAACATGTTAGCTAAATACCCTTGACAGCCATTAGCTAACATCTTCCACGCCTTCATAGCTGAAACCAATCGGGTTGCTGAGCTACGAGGTTGTCCGTAGAAGCTGAATTCTTCCTCGCCATATGGGTTGAAAATCACACAACGCTTCCGACAGTCGATCTTAGCGTTGTATTTCCCAAGAAAATCCATCCCCAAGATCACATCGAAATCCTGTAGCTTGATTGCGATGAGATCTACGTACAGCTCTCTGCCACAAATAATCACGGAGGTATTTCGTATCCAACAGTTGGACCACAAAACTTCTCCAGATGGCAAGGAGGTTTTAAAAGGTTGGCTTAATCTATCCACACCTCTTCCTAATTTCTGGGCGAACTCCAGTGATATAAATGAATGAGTGGCACCAGAATCAAACAGGGCAATTGCTTCATAAGTGGTGATAGAGATCTGACCTGTCACCACATGTGAAGTGCCTGCTTCCGCATCTCCCCTTGTATAGGCGTAGATTCGGGCTTGAGGCTCAGGAGCTTCCAATCTTCCTTGGCCTATGGAAGGTCCTTCTAGTCTAGTCTGGGCCGCATGAAGCTGACTGTTTGGGTTCCTGTTCTGGTACGGAGGGTTCTGGCCTTGCTTATTCATATTGCAGTTCTTCGCAAAATGTCCCTCCTTTCCGCACAGATAGCACTCATTAGTCCCCATTCTGCAAACGCCCGGATGTTTTCTGCCGCACTTTGTACATACGGGTAGTCAGAGTTATTACCCTCATTTCCTCTATTATTCCTCTTCTGAGGGAAATTTTGTTGCTGGCCCTGTCCAGAAAAATTTCCCTTTCTCTTGTTCCTCCCAAACTGTTTGGAACTTTGAGCAGGGTTATTATTCTGACCTTTCTGATTGGCCTCAGCACTCTGACGGGGCTGGTCTGCTTAGTAACGGCCTTTTCTTCCTTCTTGGCCTTGTAAAACTGCGCCCTTGCTTCCTTGTCCTGGTTAATCCAGTATTCAGCTCGTATTGCTCTGCTCACGCAGTCGGATACCAGGGTAGGTGGGCTGCTTCCTGCACTAACTTGCTTGGATATGTCGGTCCGGAACATCTTCATCATTCTCCGAACCTTCTCTGTCTCGTTCGGTACCAGCTCCGGGCACAAGCGCGCTAGCTGTTCGAACTTCTTAACGGCTTCCATCACCGTCATAGACCCTTGCTTGAAGCTGGTGAATTCGTCCTGTTGAGCGGCAAGGACTTCTCTGTTGTAGTACATACTACGAAACTCAGTCACAAAATCCTGCCAGCTCATTGCCATGACGTTCCTACGCATCTGAACGGTTATCCACCAGTGTCTCGCGTCCTTCTTAAGAGCAAAAGAAGCACATAAGACTTTCTCCTGTTCAGTAAGCCGCATAAAGTCTAGGATAACTTGGATGTCTATCAACCAGTTGTCTGCGGCTATTGGGTCTGTTGTTCCCTCAAATTCAGGCGCTTTCATCCGCCTAAACCTCTCATATAACAGATCCTCTCTTGCCGGAGGTGGATCTGCCGGTACCCCAGCAGGTGCTACTGGTACCTCAGCATGTTGGGGAACATTGGGCACTGGAGGTGCCACTGGAGGTGCTTGCTCCGCGGGTAAGGGAACCTCGTTGACCTGGGGTCTCTGGTGTAACTGAGCTAGCTGCTCTCTCAGCTGGTTTGTCTCTTGTTGCTGCTCGAGCAACTGTCGTTGTAAATTCGCTACAACGGTTGCTAGATCTGGCGCAAGTGGATTTACTGGTGCAGCTTTTCGCGTGCGAACCATTTTTAAATTCCTATTTAAATCATAAGAAAAGATATTACTAACCATTAATATCCTTTCTTTGCATTCATATCTTAACATATTATATCACAATATTGTCATATCATAATATAATATACTTATCATATCGTATCATAAACATTCATATCATATCATTCATAACTTGCTATTTCATATATTTTTCTTGTAAACTGTCTTTTTGTAAACTCACAAAAAGTACATCATATTTACTTAACTTGTAATTACTTTTCTTTACATCATACATATCATACTTACATTATCACATTTACATATCTTATACATATACAAAGTCAAAACTTTGAGATGGAAGTGTCTACCACTTTACCATCGTACAAAAGTACAAGCCTAATATCAAAATAAAATAAGCTAGTACATCAGTCTCTAAACATATACATATACACGTGATCTGAGCCTAATCTAACTCTGCTACCGTAACGGTGGAGATATTGGAGTCGTCCTCTCCGTCATCGCCTGGGATCTCCTCGGGATCCTCCTCAAAATTATCTCCCTCGTCGGGCCATCCTACTAACACTGGCCCGTCATCGTCATCATCCTCATCGAGCCATCCTCCGAATCCTGGCTCGTGATCGGGCTCCTCGTCATCGTCCTCGTCATCACTAGATATGACATGATCGGAGGGTCCTCGGGCGCATCAGCATCCATGTCCTCATCAGCATCATAACCATCATCCTCGGCCTCCTGTACCGGGTCGGGTATTGGATCCTCCTGGTCGACCGGGTCGGGCTCATAAGCGGGCTCTGGCTCATATATCGGCTCCGGCTCGTAAACCGGCTCGGGCATCTCGGCGTCATCGACTGGTACCTCATGCTCTGCTACGTGAGCATCGGCCTGCAAATCCTGTGCGATGACCTCCGCAGCTAAAATGTACCCGATCATATGGGCCACTGTCATAATCTGCGTCGGTATGGGCGTGTGCTGACGGATCTGTGCAGGTAGTCCGTTCCGCAGGATCACTATAGACTGTAATCCTGAATGCGGTATGTCCAACGGAATGTGAGGCAACATAGCCTCCTGGAATCTCCGACAATAGTGATCCATCGGCTCATGTGGATAGGCTCGCCAGTCATCGACCATCATGTAATACCGCTCATGTTGCATATCCCGATAAATCTCGGGATCTCGATAATGCTCGTCTATCCCATCGTCCAGCACCGGTCCATAGCGGTAAGTCATGCAGACACGAAAATGTGCCCACGTACGAGCAGGTAACGTCCCTTCGCCGATCGTCATCCACCATAACCGTGCATCGGCTGCCAAACATCGACTGGCCAATGAAACATGTAGATGTGCCTCTATGTGGCAAAGGAGGAAAATCCTCTCCAGATCGTATAGCCAAACTGATAGAGCTACCGTTCGGGGTGTGCCGTCAAAAAGCAGGGGCCGTGACTCGTAGAACGCTGAAACCGCGCGTCGGTCCTCTTCTACGGGCTCCGGATCCATAATCGTAAATCTAATCATACATATCGCATAATAATTATTAACATATGAAAATAAAATTTTAACTTACAATGATGGAGGCGATGGCAGGCTGACTGTGAAATTTAGTCGCAGGAAACCGCTCTGATACCAACTCTGTAACGACCCGCCTAGCACAGGCCGTTACCGTACATACATACATACATACTTACGTACTTATACGTAAAACAGCGGAATATATATATATATTTTTTTTATAAGCCGTATAAATATATATACGCACCTACGTAAATAATTATACTGAATAATTAAAACGTTGTGTAGGTATAAATAAAGCTTGTAAAATATTGACATAATAAACAAAACGTGTGGCGGCATTATTCCCACATTTCACAGTCCAGCACACCTCGCCTTCCATCTTGTATCATTGGTTGCTGGCAGGCTGCTTACCTACAGCATAGACGTAAGACAGTGAGCGAAAGCTCAGCAAGTACAACTATTAATACCGCAATATTAAAAACACAGCATAATCTAACCTAACATAACATTGTATAACATAACATAGCATACCATTTCATAACATTTCTTAATCATAACATGGCATAACATTTCATAACATAACTTGACATATCGTATGCATGATCCGTTTATGCTTCTTTATGCTCTCTTATCTCTTCATAACTTTCTTAACTTAACTTTACTTTTGGGCCCCATAACATGAGTGTTCGTACCGGGCGCGCTCTATGGACTTACTCTTGCCATAGCTCAACCCGACCTGACGCGGGTCGGTACGACACAGGCAATTGCTTGCCATCATAACTTAATCTTTTAATTGTTAATTAGTGAACATGCATCGTGATGTTTCACTCAATTAATCTTAACATAACCCTAATCATGCTTCTATAGACCATAGCATACAAAACATACGTTCATAACATAGAATCATAGCATTCCTAAGCTAATCTATAACACTGAGCATGTAACATGTAGCATTCATAACTAGCAATCATACTTAGGCAAGTATTCACAACAAGCCTATGTTGTAGGCGGAGTTGTACTTACTTCGTTCGTAAATGCGGTGTCCAATCGTGGAGTTAGGTTCCGCTGGGACACCTCGTCGTACAACGTTCTGAAATTAAATAAAAGTAAGGGTTAGAACTGTTGGTAGTATAACCAACATTCTTTTATAACCTTAGTTATAAGCCCTTACTTATTTTTACGTTATCCTAACTGGTTACTTTGGTAACCCTATTCGGGTAGTTTTTAACTTTGGTTTTAAAATCTTATTTTTAGGAAATGAAAACCTTAATTTTTTGTATATAAACCCTTTTGTTTAATTTTAAGGATTGAAAATCTTAAAACGAGACTTATAAATTTATTGACTATTGGAAACTGCCTTTGGAACAGTTTCTCAATGTCCATTTGCAGTGAAACTGCAAAAATATGCATTTTCTGTGTCAACTTTGTAAATCCTGTGCAGGATTTCCATAATTCCTGTACAGTTCTCCGAAATTCATTTTCATCTTAAAATCCAGACTGAATCTGTAAAACTTGTCTTCATGAAAGTTGTAAAACTTTAAAAACTCTACAACTTTTATGTTTTGGGTAAAACCCAGTTCTGGCGTTTTCGTGGTCAAAACCCCTGAGGAACTTGTCCTGGCCGTGCTCGGGTCCTGGACACCTTAGGCACGGGTTTTGGTAAAAACCGAGGCCATTGGAGCCTCATTTTACAAAACTGTCCCGTTGTCCTCTAGGAAAAACTCTACTTAAAAACTTTCATGTTTTGAGTTTCCCCTGATTCGGCCTCTAGAAGCCTCAAAAACTGATTTTCCCGAAACTGGCCAATTTCTACCCGAGTTGGCAGTTTTCGGTTTAAAATTTCGTTTACGTCCTAAAACGTTCACCCTACCTCAACCGAACTCAGCGGGAGTCTAAAACAGACATGCATAACGTTTCTAACGTTCGGGTTCCAACATGCAAGCCAAATTTACGTTCATCCATAGCATATAAAAATCCTAGGCATTCACACAAACACCTAGCATGCACATAATCAACCACCAAACCCTAAACCTAAACAAATCAAGCACATGCTCATAAATTACAAGCTAAGGCAGAATTTAAAAGTGGGCTTAAACCCTTACAAACCATAGCTTAAATACATTTAAATTTCTCCATATGAAATTTAAATGAAAGCTTGCTCGGTTAAGGTTTTTACCTTACTCGGTTTGGCTTGGTTAGCTCGGGTTTCCACTTCCTTCCTCCTCCTCAATTCACCGGCTGTTTTGGTGATTGGCAAGTGCAAACTTGCTGCCTTCCTTGCCCCAAATCCAGCCACCAAATTGCACCAAATCCGGCTGCCTCCAACTCCAAAACCGGTTTGGATCAAGCTTGGTTTCTCCCCCCCCTAGACCGGCCTTGCTAGGGAAAATGGGCACCAAATTTTTTTCCAACTTTTTGCTTGGTTACTAACCTAAATCCGACCACCCTAAGGCCTCCCACACACTTGGTTTTGCAAATTTTTCTTCTCTCTCTCTTTCACACAAAGTTCGGATTTTTGTGGAACAAAATTGCAAGAGTTTGGCTACACATCCAAATTTGTGAACAATGCCCACCTCTATTTATAGAGGTTGAGAAACTTTTTGAAATTAGATTTTGGCCCCTCAAGAAGCAACAAATCCCACAAATAGAGGGACATGTGGCCGGCCAACAAAGGGGTGGAAGACAACTAATTTCCAAATTTTTTTCTTAAATTAACTTAATGATGTCATAATCAAAAAGTTAATGAGGTAAGCTTATCTTAGGCTTGTTTGGCTCTTCTTGCTATGTGCAGCCCATTTTTTAGTTAATTCAGGTATTTCCAATACTGGATTTACTTAAACTCAGTATTGGTTTACCGAAATGCAGTCCAAAATTTACCGGCGTAAAAATGGACGGTATAGAATTTTTCTTATTTCGTAAAACCCTTTTGCCCTATACTTGAACTCAATGTACTTGATTTTCTAGGGTGATTCTTAAGTCTTAAACATTTCTTATTATCTGAAAAACCGGTTTTCGTCCGGTACAATTTCCATACGGTTTCTTAATAAATCGTACAGACTCGAAGCATCATTTCCTGAACTTTTTGGATCAACCATCGACTTTCTTGTCGATTAGTGACCTTTTTGTCAAATTTTGACTTTCTTGGTCAATAGTTGACTTTTTGGTCAACCGTGACGTTTTTCGGTCAAAGTTTGACTTTTCAAGAAATTTTGCCATATTGCTCCTTTTGACTTAAAAGGTTGTTTTTCTTAATTAATTAATCCTGTTTGAGTCTTATATAGCCATAAAACTCACAAAACATAATTAAAAACCCTTAACGGGGCTTTTTCCATAAATATCTTTACGGTTCAATGTAAATTTATACATAGAATCGTTCAGATGAAAAATCAGGTATTACAATATAGGTAACCAAAGGAAGATGGAAAGGGTCCCATAAAATCTATTCCCCAACAATCAAATATCTCTATTACAATAATTGGGTTCAAAGGCATCATATGGCGACGGGACAAAGCACCTAACTTTTGGCACCTTAGACAAGAACGACAAAATTCATTAGTGTCTTTAAACAAAGTGGGCCAATAAAGACCACACTGTAAGATTTTTGCAGTAGTCTTCTTCACGGAGAAGTGACCACCACATGCATCATTATGGCAAAAGTGTAAAACACTATGAATTTCATCGTCAGGAATGCATCGCCTTATGATCTGGTCGGGGCAGTATTTGTAAAGGTACGGGTCATCCCAGTAGAAATTACGTACCTTGACCAAGAATTTACGCTTATCTTGAGTACTCCAATCAGCAGGAAGTTCCCCAGTCACCAAGTAATTGACGATGTGAGCGTACCAGGGTAGCTTGGTGACAGCGAATAGATGTTCGTCGGGAAAATCATCTCGGATGGCAGGACCGTCGGCGGGGTCACTAAATTCGAGTCGAGAAAGATGGTCCGCCACAACGTTTTCGACTCCTTTCTTGTCCTTGATTTTGATGTCAAATTCCTGCAGCAAGAGGATCCACCTAATCAATCGCGCCTTGGCATCCTTTTTCGAAAGGAGATACTTAAGAGCTGCATGATCTGTGAAGACGGTGATGGGTGAACCAATCAGATATGCGCGGAACTTGTCAAGTGCAAACACAACAGCGAGAAACTCTTTCTCAGTGGTTGAGTAGTTCAATTGAGCACTATTCAGAGTGCGGCTTGCGTAATACACTACAAAGGACTTCCCCTCTCTTCTTTGACCAAGGACTGCCCCAACAGCATGGTTACTTGCGTCACACATAATCTCAAATGGTAAGCTCCAATCCGGTGACTGAATAATGGGGGCAGTAGTCAACTTTACCACAAGCGTTCGAAAGGCATCCTCACACTCTTGTGTCCACTCAAAAATGGCATCTTTTGCTAGGAGATTACATAATGGACGAGAAATCACAGAAAAATTCTGTATGAACCTCCTATAGAAACCAGCATGCCCGAGAAATGACCGAACTTCTTTGACTGACTTGGGAGTGGGCAATTTAGAGATAAGTTCAATCTTAGACTGATCGACCTCAATCCCTTTCTCAGAAACAACATGCCCCAAGACTATGCCTGATGGTACCATGAAATGGCATTTCTCCCAGTTAAGCACGAGTCCTTTTTCTTCACATCTTGTCAGAACAGCTTCTAAGTTGAGAAGGCACAAGTCAAAGGAGTTGCCGAAAATGGTCAAGTCATCCATGAACACTTCCATACATTTCTCGACCATGTCGCTGAAAATGCTCGTCATGCACCTCTGAAAGGTGGCTGGTGCGTTACACAGTCCGAATGGCATACGCCGGAAGGCATAAGTACCAAAAGGACAGGTAAAAGTAGTCTTGTCTTGGTCCTCCAATGCAATCTCGATCTGATAATATCCGGAGTAGCCATCAAGAAAGCAGTAGAAAGGATGACCAGCCACACGTTCTAGGATTTGGTCGATGAACGGAAGCGGAAAATGATCCTTGCGGGTGGAAGCGTTCAGCTTTCGGTAGTCAATACACATGCGCCAACCCGTAACTGTCCTTGTGGGGACAAGAGCCCCTTTCTCGTTCTCTACCACTGTCACTCCCGATTTTTTGGGCACTACCTGAGTTGGACTAACCCACTTGCTATCGGCAACCGGATAGATGATACCTGCATCCAGAAGCTTCAAGACCTCATTCTTCACAACTTCTTTCATCGTTGGGTTTAGTCTCCTTTGGGGATCCCTTCGTGGTAAAGCCCCGTCTTCCAAATTGATGTGATGGGAGCAAATTAAGGGGCTAATACCCTTAATGTCAGCAATCGTCCAACCTAACGCAGCTTTGTGCTTTCGCAGCATGTCGACTAACCGCTGTTCTTGTGATGCATCAAGTTTAGATGAAATGATAACAGGAAAGGTATCACCAGCTCCTAAGAAGACATGTTTCAAACCCTCAGGTAATTGAGCCAGCTTAAGTGTTGGGATCTCTTCAGTAGATGGTTTTGGCTTTTCTTTTTCTCGAGGAAGCTCTTTAAAACGCGGTTGCCAAAACTTGGTTCCTCTGCCTTGTGTGTCTTTATAGATGGTAGCGTTGTTGGCCAACTCACAAGGACCGGAATTTTCAGAGTCAGAATTGTGGAGAAGTTCATCAAGATTATCGGAATCACTGTACAGTTGAACCTCCTCCGAGACGAGTGTGTCGATCAGGAATGTTTGGTGACACTCGTCATCATCATGTGGCTGCTTCGCAATATGGAAAACATTTACCTCCAAGGTCATGTTCCCGAAAGATATCTTCATGAGACCATTCCTACAGTTAATCAAAGCATTGGCTGTAGCAAGGAACGGTCTACCGAGGATGATGGGAATCTTGGATTCCATGCTTACCACAGATTGAGTATCTAGGACAAGGAAATCAACGGGGTAATAAAACTTCTCAACTTGAACCAGAACATCCTCAACTATACCCCGAGGCTTCTTGATCGAACGATCGGCCAGTTGCAAAACCACAGGTGTGGGCTTAATCTCTCCAAGACCAAGTTGCGAGTAGATGGAGTAAGGCATGAGATTGACGCTCGCTCCAAGGTCGAGCAAAGCTTGGCCGAATTCCTGAGTTCCAATTTCGTATGAGATGGTGGGACAACCAGGATCTTTGTACTTAGGCGGCGCCTTCTGCTCGATCACCGCACTCACTTGTTCCGTCAAGAAGGCGGTCTTCTTAACGTGGTGCTTCCTTTTGGCGGTGCATAGATCCTTAATGACTTTGCATAAGCCGGCACTTGCTTGATCACATGAAGCAAAGGAAGATTAATCTTCACTTGAGTCAAATGCTCTAGGATCTCACTTTGACTATCCAGAACTTTCTTAGCAGATCGCAGAGCTTGGGGGAAAGGCACTTTTACTGGAAGTTTAATTGACTCAGCTATCTTGGGGTCGACTTCTTGACTACTTGAAGTGACAGTAGTTCTTGATGGTTCATTTGAAATCTTGCCACTACGAGTGGTGATGGCATTGACCTCCTTGATGTTTTGACCTGCAGAGTTGGAGGTTTGTGCCATGTGTTGCCCCGTGAGATTGGATTGAGCTTGCGAAGGAAACTTGCCTCATTCTTGAACAGTCAGGGCACCATTTAGCCTTGTGATTTGGCTCTTCATCTCTTTACTTTCTTCCACCATTTGCGTGAAAAATGATTCGAACTTTTGGTTCATCCTAGTCTGTGCCTCCATGAAAGATTGCAAGGTATTCTCGAGAGAACTCCTCGGCGGTTGTGCAGGATATTGAGGTGCAGAATTCGCCTTTGGTGGTTGTGTTTGATTGGAATCTCTCCAGCTGAAGTTTGGATGGTTCCTCCAGCCAGGATTGTACGTGTTAGAGAAAGGCTTGTTGTATGCCCCTAAGGCATTACATTGCTCTTCATAACTCCCTCTCATTTCACTATAAACAAGGCAATCCTTAGCTAAATGTTCCAACCCTCCACAAACGAAACAGGGTTCTTGCGACTCTGCCCTTGCGACCATGTTGATTCCTTTACCTTCCTTGGTTTTGAGAGCCTCAATCTGTCGTGTCAAAGTTTCGATTTGGGCCTTGAGGTTATCTTCTTCCCTTAGTTGGTAGACTCCAGCAGGTCGAGAACAACTAGTGCTGTCAGTAGCACTTGGTCCAGTCCATGTGTGGGCTTTCTCGGCTAGCTCATTGAGATACTCGAAAGCCTCTTCGGGATCTTTCTGGAGAAACTCACCATTGCACATCATCTCCACAAATTGACGCTCTCGGATTGTGAGTCCTTCGTAGAAATAGCTGACGAGGCGCCAACTCTCGTAACCATGGTGGGGACATTGATTCAACAAATCTTTAAACCGCTCCCAGACTTGATAGAGAGTTTCATTGTCCTTCTGAGTAAAGGTCGAGATCTGTCGTTTAAGACCATTAGTCTTATTGTGTGGGAAATATTTGTTGAAAAATACAGTTGTAATCTCTTCCCATGTTCCAATAGACCTAGGTCGCAAAGAATACAACCAACTTTTGGCTTTGTCTTTCAGAGAAAATGGAAAAAATTTTAATCGCACAGAATCTGCAGCCTCGGCTCGGTTGTGGAAAGTGGTCACCACCTCATCAAACTCCCGAACATGCACGTACGGATTTTCGCTTTCTAACCCGTGAAATGTCGGCAAAAGTTGAATCATACCCGGCTTGAAATCCAAATTCGGCAAATGAGGTGGAAATATTATGCACGATGGTGTGGCCGTACGCGTAGGGTGAAGGTAGTCGTTCAACGTCTTTTGCTGGACCTCCTCGTTTTGAGCCATTGCAAATGGATTTGGAATTGCTAAAGCGTTTGGAGATGGAGGAAGGCTAGACGTAGAAGAAGAAACTTCGCTAGGGTTTTCAGGTCTTCTTGCGAATCTCCCTAGTTCGTTTCTATAACGATTCATTCACCTTGAGCGTTTAAATTTTTGTGGTTATTATTTTTTATTTTTTATTTTTTTTAAATTTTTTTTATTATTATTATTTTTTTTAATTTTTAAACAAAGACAACTTTTATAAAAACAACAATAGTGTAAAACCGTGAATCGCAATCCCTAAGAATGCTCCCAGGAAAGATTGGTGGGGCGAGGCCTCCTTAAAAACCAACCTCCTAGACAGAACTTCCTTAGTTCGTACTTTTAAACGTTTCCACACAATTGCTTGCAAAATTTATTAAATTTTATGGTGTATTTTATGAAATGTTAGATGTTAGATATTAATATCCTAAGTTAATACTAAACTAAAACCTAAGGTTATACAAATTATGAAAGTTTTTTTTTTTTTTTTTTTTTTTTTTAACAATGTAAACGAAACAAATATTATGTAAACTAAACTTACGAAAGCTGACAAAACTAATAACTAAAGAAAATATAATATAAGCTAATAATAATAATAATAATAATGATAATAATAATAATAATAATAATAATAAAAATTACAACGTAACAATAAAAAGGTAAATTAACAAAAAGTAAATGACTAATAAAACAAAATATTAAGTTATGGAAAGTAACAAAATACGAAAACAATAAGTTATATAAGTTACTTACCTAAAATGACAAAATGACAAAATCAAAAATTTTTGCACGGTTAATAAAAGTTAACTAATATAGATCACCCTTTTTTTTTTTAACTTAAAAAAAATATATATATATATATATATATATATACACAAGAAAAACGTAACCAATCTAATAACCAAACTTAAACATTTTTTTTTTCGGCTTAAAGAATATATATATATATATTTTAAATGTAAAATAATAATAATAATAATAAATAAAGAAAATAAAATTACTTACCTCTTGGCAAAATATCTATGATCAATCTTGCTTCTTGACACCTCCCCGGCAACGGCGCCAAAATTTGATTACGCCCAAATGTGTACAAAAACAAGCGATCGATTGTAGCACAATTAGGACGGTCGATCCCACGAGGAGGTGATAAAAAACAAACAAGAAAAGATTAGCGGAACAAAAGCGTTAGAGGAAAAAGTAATCAAAGAAAGAAGGAAAAGAAATATTTTTGTGATTTTTAAAACAATTTTTAAAATACCGTAATTTAGAAATGAAGAAAATTCAATAATTAAAAGGTGGTAAAGCATCGAGAATCCCCTATATGTTTCATGTACCTAATTGGATTTTGATTCATAAAATAACTCAATTGAAAGTTTCACATCCCAAACAATCAATCGGAAAATAAAGATTCGAAAAACTTATGGATTAAAATTTATTTGAGTGAATAAAATTCTTATGTGAAGAACTAATAAAAATTATCTTATAAGAAATCCAAAAGCGACAATATACAATAAGCAATATTGCAGTAAAAGACTACTTATAAAATAATGCTATCAATATATTTTATCATGCAATAATTCACGTAAAAAGAGCTTGACTAGATTTATATAAAAACTGACAATAAAATATATTGATATGAGAAATAAATAGGATAAAAGAGAAATTATTCACTCTAATGTATCAACTTTAGAAACCATTGGAGAATCAAAACCCAAATAAATTCACTACACATCTAGGATCATCTCTAGCCTCACCAAAGAATTCTAGCCTAGTTTGCAATTCATCTCACAAAGTTCTAACAAGAAAATATGAGATGAAAAATAAAACAATACTAAAAATTCAGCTAAAAATCAATGGAAAAACTATATTTTCGTCCTCTTGAGGAGCCCTCATTATATAGGCCTGAATCCAACAAGCTAGGGAGGATTTTTGGCCAACAAATCCGCTACCCAAGTTGGTAGATCAGCTGGTTACTCGTGGGACACCAGCTGGATGAAATGAATTTGGCCTGGAATGGTGCCACGGGCTTGGCTGCGAATCTGGCCCGTATTTGCGTGCAAATGGAGGAGCAGCTGGACGCGCACGCGGGCTTGGGCGAGATTCTCGCGGGCTGGAATCGCGGGCTTGGTTGGCTGGGCATGGAGGAAACAGCTGCGCGCACGTGGAGGAGCAGCTGAAATTTTGGGCTGATTTCTCGGTGGGCTGCTGCACGCGTGGAGGAAGAGTTGAGGCTGGAACACGGGCCTGGGCTGGAATTGCAGCTGGAGGGAGCAGCTGGGCTTGGGCTGTGCGTGGGCCTGCGGAAGAAAGGAGAAAAAAAAGAAAAAGAAAGGAAAAAGAAAGAGGAAGAGGAAAGAAATAAAATAAATCAAAATGAATAATAAATATTTTAAAAGTAGAATATTATGAATTAATATTATGGAAATCTTTATTTAAAACGTAAATTATCTAATAAATTAAATAAACAAAAGTGTATTTTTGTGCATTTATCACTAATCCTAATTTCTGGGCAACTCTATCGATACAATGGAATGAGTAGCACCAAAATCAAAAACGGTGATAGCGTTATGAGCGGTGTTAAAAAAAATCTAATTTGTTACTACGTGAGAAGTTCCAGCCTCGGCATCCCCTTTGGTGTAGGCATAAATCCTAGCTTGGGGTTCAGGAGCCTCTATCCTCCTTGGTTCGTACGAAGTGTCCTCGATTTTGACTGGCATTGCATGCAGCTGACTGCTCGCATTCCTTTGCAGATACTGGGGGTTCTGGTTCTGATTCTGGTTGTTGAGGTTGCAATTCCTCGCATAATGACCTTCCTTGCCACAAAGGTAGCAAGCATTGGTTCCCAATCTACATATTCCCAGGTGCTTCTTCCCGCATTGAGCGCACACTGGAAAGTTATTATTATTACCCTCATTCCCTCGGTTACTTCTCTTCTGAGGGTAATTTCTTTGCTGCCCCTGGCCAGCAGCATTTCCCTTTCTCTTGTTCTTTCCAAACTGCTTAGCATGCTGGGCCGCATTACTCGTCTGGCCCCTTGCATATGCGTCCTGATTCTGCCTAGGCTGCAGTTGCTTCTCCGTAGCCTTCTCCTCTTTCTTAGCCTTAAATATCTGCGCCCTCGCCTCCTTATCTTGATTAATCCAATACTCAGCCCTAATTGCCCGACTAATGCAGTCAGACACTAGGGTAGGAGGGCTGCTTCCCGCACTCACTTGTTTAGCTATATCCATCCGAAACATCTTCATCATTCGCCTTACTTTTTCTGTTTCAGTCAGTATGAGTTCTGGACATAGGCGGCCTAGCTGTTCAAACTTCTTAACAGCTTCCATAACCGACATCGATCCTTGCTTTAGACTATTAAACTCGTCCTGCTGTGCGGCAAGGATCTCCCGGTTGTAGTACATGTCCTTGAACTCAGCTACAAAGTCCTGCCAACTCATAGCCGCAACATTCCTACGCATTTGCACTGTTATCCACCAATGCCTAGCATCCTTTTTCAGTGCAAATGATGCACAGAGCACTTTCTCCTGCTCGGTGAGTCCCACTAAATCCAAGATAACTTGGATGTCCATAAGCCAGTTATCAGCTTCTATTGGGTCCGTAAGACCCTTAAACTCAGGCGCTTTCATCCGCCTGAAACGCTCGTATAGTAAATCTTCTCGAACTACTGGTGGGTTCGCCTGCATCCTTAAGGGTGCTAACGGGACTCCGAAATTCCGCGGAACCTCCTGACGAACCTCCGGTACTTGGGGCACTACCGGGGGTACAGGGTTATTCTGAGGTGGAATTTCGTTCGCGTGGGGTATCTGGTTCAATCGGGCTACCTGCTCACATAGCCGATTTGTTTCTTGCTGTTGTTGTAGCAATTGCTGTTGCAACATGGCTACAACGTTCGCAAAGTCTGGCGCTTGCGTGTTCTGGTTAGCTTGCTTTCGCGTACGCACCATCTTAACACTCCTAATAAATTTCAAGAAAGGATTTCGTTATTCTCCGAAAATCTTTCCTTTCATTTATTTCCTATAAAAACACATCATCATATCATACTTAATCTTATCATATATTTATCATAGAAACTTGTCATCATGACATCATAATTATCATGATACTCGTTTCATATAAAAATATATCGTTTTATACATTTCCAAAATACATCATGTTTTTTTTTTTTTTTTTTTTTTTTTTTTTTTTTTTTTTTTGCTATATACATAGTCAAAATAGGTTGGATGTGTCTATTACTTAACCATCATTCCTATCCTATATACAACCCTAACGTCAAAAGAACAAAAAGTCGGAGTTAATTCTAAAACTATCTACTCGGTCATTGCGTCAGAAAATACGTCTCGATCCTCGTCGTCGAATAGCATCTCCTCCGGATCTTCCTCCTGCTCCTCGGGATCATCTAACTCCTCCTCCATATCCTCAAACTTATCCCATTCTTCCCACACCTCTTGTTCCTCATCATCACTCTCAATGAGGATTACTGGAAGATCTTCGGCATTGGCCCCTGGGTTATCTGGAGCCTCCGCAGGATCCTTACCATCATCATCCGGTCCTGCTTCCGCCTCTT
This sequence comes from Ficus hispida, assembly GCA_025413025.1. Classification (NCBI taxonomy): domain Eukaryota; kingdom Viridiplantae; phylum Streptophyta; class Magnoliopsida; order Rosales; family Moraceae; genus Ficus; species Ficus hispida. The sequence goes on along the minus strand of CM046372.1, from coordinate 5,396,625 downwards.
GCGGAGGTATCTACTGAAGTGGAACCACCGGAATTGGATCCTCGGGCATAACCGGAACTCCCTCAAAAACTGGCTCTGGAATGCCGGCGTCGTCAACCGGATCGACGTGGTAAACATCCACTGGGTCGGCCTCCTGTACCATATATGCTATTACCTCAGCCTCCATAATAGCATCAATCATATCCTCCAAGGATATTCCCACAACCGGTGCGGGGACATAAAACTTAACTGCCGGAGGTAGCCCATCCCTAATAAGCTGTAACGCTTGCCACTATGGATCCACGAGCTCCTGAGGTATATAGGGCAACATTGCCTAGCGGAACCTACGCAATAGTGGCCCATGGTCTCATCCGGATAAGCATGCCATTCTGCGGCGAAGTTGAGATATCGCCTCCTATTCATGCCGCCATAAATAGCCGGGTCGTGGTACGGAGCATTGGCCCCCTCATCAGGTGGATGTCCGTATCGTGCTATCATACGGGCACGGAAATCTGCCCATGGTGTCCCGTGTATAGCCTGGTCCCCTTGCGCCATCCACCAGGCTCTAACTTCTCCCATCAAACATCTACTGGCTAATAAAACCTGAAGATGGGCTTCGATATGCCATACCCTAAAAATCACCTCCATATCGAAAAGCCATCCTGTTAGCGAGATCGTCTGCTGAGTCCCATCAAAAATATAGGGCTTCATCTTGTGGAATGCCGTAGCGGCATCTCGATCCTCATCCATACTCGTATCTCGATAATCGAATCTATCAATTTACGAGCGCGTAATAATTACTTATCTATGTACTAAAAAAAAATAACTCTTACTTACAATGACGGTGGCGCTGGCAGGCAGACTGTGAAACTGGAAGGCAGGAACCCGCTCTGATACCAACTCTGTAACGACCCGCCCTTACGTAGGCCGTTACAGTTACTTATCTTACATATTAACTTAACATACTATAACGTCCCGTTCTTTTGTAGGCCGTTACCATATTTATCATACATACTAGAATAACATACTTACTTACTTATGCGGAAATAACGTACATATATATTTTTTTTTTCTTTTTCTTTTCTTTTTTTAAAACTATTTGAGTAAAAACTTTACTACTTACTTATTTACAACATACACTATACTTATTTAGTATTTACTTTTCAAAACTATAGTGACATAAAATGACTTGTACTAAACAAAGCATACACATATATATTTCAAAACGCGTAACAGTCTCTATTCCCACGTTTCACAGACAGCCCTGCCAAGCTTCCCCGTCTTGTATCAAGAATTGCCAGTAGGAAGCTTACCTACAGCATAAACGTAAGTTGTGAGCTTTGGCTCAGCAAGTACAACCTTGAAGCCGTAAAGCAACTTAATAAAGCAATGCATGAACTAATTATGCTTTCATTTTTGCTTTCATAGTTTTGGGCCCCTTATAAGTGTACGTACCGTGGCGCGCAGTCATGGAGTGGTTGGGGCGGCCAGCCTAGTCCAACTCAAACCATGAACCAAACCTGACCTAGAGCAGGTCGGTACGACACACCATACTTAAAAACCTTTTCTTAAAACATTTCTTTCTTAAAAACATAATCTTCTTCTTGCCATATGATTTATTATTTGTGAACATGCCTCATGATGTCACAATAATAAACATACATCATACATAACACATATGCGGAGTTGTACTTATAGGTAACGCTAGGTCCTGGGGTTTGTCGTTCCGACCAAAAGGTTACCTCCTGTTTCCAAAAAAGGAAGTAAGATAAGAATCATCCTATCTTACCTTAACTTATTTAATTAAATGTTAGTACCCTAACCAACATTTATCTGTGACCCTAGATATATGTCCCCCTCATATGCTTAACAATATTCTTGTTGGTTACTAAGTGTAACCCTAGGGCATAAGCCCTAATGGTAATCAAACGGTATCCTGTTTGATTACTTAATTAACTTTGGGCTTAAGGCCCAATGATCTTGGTATGGGCACTCTATTAGGTTACCATAAGTAACCTTAGACCTAGGCCCATATTGGGTGAAATTTTAAAAAGCCTGTTGGGCTACTAAGGCCCAATAACTAAAGTGGTATCCTTAAAGGTTACCTTATATAAACTTGGACCTAAGGCCCAACATACAACCTTTGTTCTTAAATAACTAGGCGCAATTAAAATTAGGTAACCTATATGATTATAATAGGTTACCAATTGGCTTACCTTGCTTAATTTACTTAATTAATTTATTTCTTGCTAAATTGAGTTTAATTAATCATTTGAAACTGCTTTTAAATAAAACTGTGTTGGTTTTACAGAAATTTGCTGAAAACAGTTAAATTGGCAGTGCATGTACAGGAATTTTCTGTGCATGCATGGTTTTAAAATTCTGAATCAGAGCTTGTTCTACTGATTCAGTTTTACTTTAAAATCTCTTTGGATTTTGAAAAACTTTTCTTCACAAAAGTTTTAGATACTTAAAAACTCTACAACTTTCATGTTTTGACAAAAACCCAGTTCTGAACTTAACTTATACTTTTTCCTTGTTGAAGCTGCCTGGCCGTGCATATAGGTCTAGGCAGTCTGGGCACGGGTTTTGATAAAAACGAAGGCCTTTGGAGCCTTATTTTCAAAAAATGTCCATGGGGCCCCCTATAATTTTCAATTTCCTACAACTTTTCTGTTTTGAGTTTTCTCAAATTCTGCCTCGAAAGGCCTCAAAATACCATTTTCAATTCACTGCCCAGTTTTCACCCGAACTGGCAGTTTTTGGTTTCGGTTCGCTCTCACGTAATTTTACGCACACCCTACCTCAAACGGTCTCAGCCGTGAGCCTAGGTCAAGCATACAGCGTGTAATCTAACGTTCTCACATGCATTCATTCAATCTGATGCATTCAATTATTTTATCAAACCCATTTGGTGAAGTTCACCAAACTTGGTTTTTCTAAGTTTCTTTAGGGTTTTCTTGAACCCTAGTTTAGCATACAATCTTTCAATACCATAATCAGCCATTCAACACAGAAAATAAGCCTATGGGGACATACATCATACACCTAGTGGTCACATATAACATCTACACATTTTCTAGAGCATACATCACAATTCAAGCACCAAAATAAAGCATAAACATGCTAAACATAAATCAAGCACATTCTAGGCAACTTAAGCAATAAAAGGACATAATTAAATGAGCTTAAGCTCTTACAACATAAGCTGGAAATACACTATAAACAGTTGAAAAACAGAATTTAAAGGTTTAGGAGGTTGAGAGATTACCTCCAAACCGAAGAGGGATTTGCTAGCTTGGTTTCCAAAATGGGTTTTGTTGCTGTCCTTCACTAAAAAACTGACCACACACACTTGGGTTTTTCTGTCTATGGGGTACGGCTGGGCAGAGCAAATGAGGGAGAAAATGGCAAGAGTTTGAGTGGGTTTTTGAATAAAAATGCCTAAAAAAATTTCCACCAAAGACACCTATTTATAGGTGTAAAATAATTTTGCTTCTAGAATTATTTTTAATCCTTAAATTGCTCACCAAACCCTTAAAAAATTTTATTTGCCCACAAGGCCTCCATAGGTGGCCGGCCATTAGTGGAAGGAAAAGTTCAAGAATGTTCTTGGATTTCTTTCCAACTTTTTCAAAAAATCAAATAATAATATATTTATCTTTTGATTAGGTGGCATACACCTAAAGCTCCATTTGGCTTTAAAACTTAAAAACAGTCTCTTTTCATACTAATACATATATAACAAATACTGTTTTCCATAAAAAATAATACTGTTCACTAAACTGCAGTCCAAAATTTATCTGCATAAAAATGGACTGCGTTTAGGTTTTTCTTAGAACTTAAAGCTCATTAGTCCTTATTGCTCTAAAAATTGTGCTTGATTTTTCTAACATAATCCCGTACCTTAAACTTACTTATTTATCCGCAATTGACAGTTTTTCACAGTATAATCTCTATACTGCCTGTTATACCACAGAACCATTATACGTTGACTTTTTGGTCAAACTTTGACTATTTTGGTCAAACGTTGACCAACGTAAAATCATAAATTTCTATCGTATCTCAGATCATTCTGGCCAATACTTTGACCGGAATTCATTCAAACATAAATCCTAATTCTAATTAGGCAAAACATATACTAACACATAATACAAATTTTGATTCCAAGAAAATCATAATTTGTAAGAAAGTCAGTCATCACAATCTTCCCCCCTTAAAAATTTTCGTCCTCGAAAATTAGAACAAATGGGGATAATTCGCTCTCATATCCTCTTCTAATTCCCACGTTGCTTCTTCAACATTGTGATTCCGCCACAATACCTTAACCCTGGGAGTTGTCCTATTTCGTAAAACCTTCTCTTCCCGATCTAGAATCCGTACTGGTTTCTCTTCGTATGTCAAGTCAATTTGAACCTCAATTGGTTCTTGACTTAACACATGGGAAGGATCAGGTACAGACTTCTTTAACATCGAAACGTGAAAGACGTTGTGTCCAGAAGCTAATTCTAGGGGCAAGGCAAGCTTGTAAGCTACTTTGCCAATCCTTTCCAAGATTTCGAATGGCCCTGTGTATCTAGGACTAAGTTTTCCCTTCTTGCCAAACCTCATAATCCCCTTCATAGGAGCAATCTTGAGGAAAACATAGTCTCCGACTTGGAATTCTAGGGGCCTTTGACGTTTATCGGCATAGCTTTTCTGACGACTAAAAGTTATGTCGAGTCTTTGCTTAATCTTCTAATATCCTCTGAAGTTTTTTGGATAAAATCCGTGGTTTGAAGTTGCTTCTGTCCAACTTCTTGCCAATGAATGGGAAATCGACGTTTCTTTTCATAAAATGCTTCAAATGGAACCATATCAATTGAGGCGTGATAACTATTCTCATAAGGAACTTGATCAAAGGTAGCTTCTGATCCCAGCTTCCTATGAAATCCAAAACATATGATCTTAACATATCTTCCAGTGTTTGGATGGTTTGTTCCGATTGAACATCCATTTGGGGTGAAAAGCTATACTAAACTTTAATTTCGACCCCATTGCAGTGTGAACACTCGTCCCAATTGAGAGTTCAAACATCCACCACAATCCGAAATGATCGATTTCTGGCACTTCATATAACCTAACAATCTGAAATACATAAATTCCGGTAAGCCTTTCTACCGAAAAAGTGGCTTTGATGGCAATAAAGTGGGCTGATTTGGTTATTCTATCGATAATAACCCAAATCGTGTCCTTCCCACTTACAGCCCTGGGCAATCATATTACTAAATCCATCGTTGTTTGTTCCCATTCCCGTTATGGGAGCTCAATTTTTCTGAATGTCTCCACCTAGATGGCGGTATTTAGCCTTAACTTTTTGACAAGCTAGGCATCTTGTCATGAATTCTGTGGTCTCATTCTGCATATTGCCACCCAAATTCTCTTAAGATCCTTGTACATCTTGGAAACTCCGGATGTACTGTGTATGGCATTAAATGCACTTTCAACATAATCCATTTCTTAAGGAATTCAAAGTTAGGAACACAAATCCCTTCTTTGAAATAAATTACCTCATACTTAGAGGTCTTAAATTCCTTATTCTTTTCATCAAAAGTTGTGCCTTTTTGCAAAAAGGATTTCTTTCCTTGATGTAACTTAATGGATTCTAGGAGTTCAGACTGAAAAGTCAGAATAGACAACTTTTCAGTTATCATCTCCATGTCAAGGTTGGTAATTTCCCTTTGAGCTGACTTAGGTAGCGTTCCTATAGACATCAGCATACTAGCTGATTTTCCACTTAAATCATTTGCTACCCTGTTTACTTTTCCAGGGTGGTCAAAAGATCTCCCAATCGTAATCTTTGACGAGTTCTAACCATCTTTGCTGCCTAATGTTGATCTTTAATCATACATTGGATAATTTCTTTCATGACCCTTTATTAGCAGTAAGGCATAGGCAACCACCTTTCCTTTTTGTATCAGGACAGCCCCAAGTCCAACCTTAGAGGCATCATTAAAACTTACAAAATTCTCTTCTTTGGTCACCATATGTCTTATCAAGAATGAACCTTTCCTATCCAAAATTCACACTTTGTGAATATTGGCAGAAAGTTGATTCCTTTTTAACGTCTCTAAAACCATCCTAAGGTGCTGCTCGTGTTCCTTTATGGACTTTGAGTATACCAGAATATCATCAATAAGAACGATGACAAACTTATCTAAGTACTTTTTGAACACCCTGTTCATCAAGTCTATAAATGCAGCTGGAGTATTGGTCGAACCAAACGGCATAACCAAGAACTCATAATGTCCATAGAGGTTCGAAAAGCTGTCTTCAAAATGTCTCCCTCCTTAATCCTGAGTTCAGCTGGGGCTATGCGATAAGGCGCTTTGGATACCGGTGTAGCTCCGGGCAATAAGTCTATCTCAAAAGAAATTTCCCGCTCGGGAGGAAGTCCAGGCAATTCTTTTGGAAAGTCATCCACATATTCCCTGATAATGGGAACATCTTCCGGCTTCAGTTCCACCTCTTTCTCCTTGTCCATCATGTTGGCTAAGTATCCTTGACATCCATTAGCCAATATTTTCCATGCCTTCAGTGCCGATACTAACCTACTTGAGGAGATACGGGATTGGCCGTAAAAGTTGAATTCCTCCTCATCATGCAAACTAAACATAACACAACGCTTGCGACCATTTATCTTAGCGTTGTACTTGCCTAGGAAATCCGTTCTTAGAATCACATAAAAATCTTGAAGCTTGCTCGCAACGAGATCCACATACAAATTTTCTGTTACAAATGACTATTGAAGCATTTCATATTCAGTAGTCAGACATAAAATTTTCTTACAATCGAAGAAATATTCTTATAAATTACTTTAAACTACTAACTCCTAATCCTAATTTCTGGGCAACTCTATCGATACAATGGAATGAGTAGCACCAAAATCAAAAACGGTGATAGCGTTATGAGCGGTGTTAAAAAAAATCTAATTTGTTACTACGTGAGAAGTTCCAGCCTCGGCATCCCCTTTGGTGTAGGCATAAATCCTAGCTTGGGGTTCAGGAGCCTCTACCCTCCTTGGTTCGTACGAAGTGTCCTCGATTTTGACTGGCATTGCATGCAGCTGACTGCTCGCATTCCTTTGTAGATACTGGGGGTTCTGATTCTGATTCTGGTTGTTGAGGTTGCAATTCCTCGCATAATGACCTTCCTTGCCACAAAGGTAGCAAGCATTGGTTCCCAATCTACATATTCCCAGGTGCTTCTTCCCGCATTGAGCGCACATTGGAAAGTTATTATTATTACCCTCATTCCCTCGGTTACTTATCTTCTGAGGGTAATTTCTTTGCTGCCCCTGGCCAGCAGCATTTCCCTTTCTCTTGTTCTTTCCAAACTGCTTAGCATGCTGGGCCGCATTACTCGTCTGGCCCCTTGCATATGCGTCCTGATTCTGCCTAGGCTGCAGTTGCTTCTCCGTAGCCTTCTCCTCTTTCTTAGCCTTAAATATCTGCGCCCTCGCCTCCTTATCTTGATTAATCCAATACTCAGCCCTAATTGCCCGACTAATACAGTCAGACACTAGGGTAGGAGGGCTGCTTCCCGCACTCACTTGTTTAGCTATATCCGTCCGAAACATCTTCATCATTCGCCTTGCTTTTTCTGTTTCGGTCAGTATGAGTTCAGGACATAGGCGGCCTAGCTGTTCAAACTTCTTAACAGCTTCCATAACCGACATCGATCCTTGCTTTAGACTATTAAACTCGTCCTGCTATGCGGCAAGGATCTCCCGGTTGTAGTACATGTCCTTGAACTCAGCTACAAAGTCCTGCCAACTCATGGCCGCAACATTCCTACGCATTTGCACTGTTATCCACCAATGCCTAGCATCCTTTTTCAGTGCAAATGATGCACAGAGCACTTTCTCCTGCTCGGTGAGTCCCACTAAATCCAAGATAACTTGGATGTCCATAAGCCAGTTATCAGCTTCTATTGGGTCCGTAAGACCCTTAAACTCAGGCGCTTTCATCCGCCTGAAACGCTCGTACAGTAAATCTTCCCGAACTACTGGTGGGTTCGCCTGCATCCTTAAGGGTGCTAACGGGACTCCGAAATTCCGCGGAACCTCCTGACGAACCTCCGGTACTTGGGGCACTACCGGGGGTACAGGGTTATTCTGAGGTGGAATTTCGTTCGCGTGGGGTATCTGGTTCAATCGGGCTACCTGCTCACGTAGCCGATTTGTTTCTTGCTGTTGTTGTAGCAATTGCTGTTGCAACATGGCTACAACGTTCGCAAAGTCTGGCTCTTGCGCGTTCTGGTTAGCTTGCTTTCGCGTACGCACCATCTTAACACTCCTAATAAATTTCAAGAAAGGATTTCGTTATTCTCCGAAAATCTTTCCTTTCATTTATTTCCTATAAAAACACATCATCATATCATACTTAATCTTATCATATAGAAATCCTTCGGGATTTCTTCATAGCATATCATATCATAAAACATTATGCAGAAATCCTTCATTATTTCTTCATAACGTATCATATCATAAACTTATTATAAACTTATCATATATTTATCATAGAAACTTTTCATCATGACATCATAATTATCATGATACTCGTTTCATATAAAAATATATCGTTTTATACATTTCCAAAATACATCATGTTTTTTTTTTTTTTTTTTGCTATATACATAGTCAAAATAGGATGGATGTGTCTATCACTTAACCATCATTCCTATCCTATATACAATCCTAACGTCAAAAGAACAAAAAGTCGGAGTTAGTTCTAAAACTATCTACTCGGTCATTGCGTCAGAAAATACGTCTCGATCCTCGTCGTCGAATAGCATCTCCTCCGGATCTTCCTCCTGCTCCTCGGGATCATCTAACTCCTCCTCTATATCCTCAAACTCATCCCATTCTTCCCACACCTCTTGTTCCTCATCATCACTCTCAATGAGGATTACTGGAAGATCTTCGGCATTGCCCCCTGGGTTATCTGGAGCCTCCGCAGGATCCATACCATCATCATCCGGTCCTGCTTCCGCCTCTTGCGGAGGTATCTGCTGAAGTGGGACCACCGGAATTGGATCCTCGGGCATAACCGGAACTCCCTCGAAAACTGGCTCTGGAATGCCGGCGTCGTCAACCGGATCGACGTGGTAAACATCCACTGGGTCGGCCTCCTGTACCATATATGCTATTACCTCAGCCTCCATAATAGCATCAATCATATCCTCCAAGGATATTCCCACAACCGGTGCGGGGACATAAAACTTAACTGCCGGAGGTAGCCCATCCCTAATAAGCTGTAACGCTCGCCACTGTGGATCCACGAGCTCCTGAGGTATATAGGGCAACATTGCCTAGCGGAACCTACGGCAATAGTGGCCCATGGTCTCATCCGGATAAGCATGTCATTCTGCGGCGAAGTTGAGATATCGCCTCTATTCATGCGCCATAAATAGCCGGGTCATGGTACGGGCATTGGCCCCCTCATCAGGTGGAGGTCCGTATCGTGCTATCATACGGGCACGAAATCTACCCATGGTGTCCCGTGTATAGCCTGGTCCCCCTGCGCCATCCACCAGGCTCTAACTTCTCCCATCAAACATCTACTAGCTAATAAAACCTGAAGATGGGCTTCGATATGGCATACCCTAAAAATCACCTCCATATCGAAAACCATCCTGTTAGCTAGATCGTCTGCTGAGTCCCATCAAAAATATAGGGCTTCATCTTGTGGAATGCCGTAGCGCATCTCGATCCTCATCCATACTCGTATCTCGATAATCGATCTATCAATTTACGAGCGCGTAATAATTACTTATCTATGTACTAAAAAAAATAACTCTTACTTACAATGACGGTGGCGCTGGCAGGCAGACTGTGAAACTGGAAGGCAGGAACCCGCTCTGATACCAACTCTGTAAGACCCGCCCTTACGTAGGCCGTTACAGTTACTTATCTTACATATTAACTTAACATACTATAACGACCCGTTCTTATGTAGGCCGTTACATATTTATCATACATACTAGAATAACATACTTACTTACTTATGCGGAAATAACGTACATATATTTTTTTTTCTTTTCTTTTCTTTTTAAAACATTTGAGTAAAAACTTTACTACTTACTTATTTACAACATACACAATACTTATTTAGTATTTACTTTTCAAAACTATAGTGACATAAAATGACTTGTACTAAACAAAGCATACACATATATATTTCAAAACGCGTAACAGTCTCCATTCCCACGTTTCACAGACAGCCCTGCCAAGCTTCCCGCTTGTATCAAGAATTGCCAGTAGGAAGCTTACCTACAGCATAAACGTAAGTTGTGAGCTTTGGCTCAGCAAGTACAACCTTGAACCCGCAAAACAACTTAATAAAGCAATGCATGAACAATTATGCTTTCATTTTTGCTTTCATAGTTTTGGGCCCCTTATAAGTGTACGTACCGTGGCGCGCAGTCATGGAGTGGTTGGGGCGGCCAGCCAGTCCAACTCAAACATGAACCAAACCTGACCTAGAGCAGGTCGGTACGACACACCATACTTAAAAACCTTTTCTTAAAACATTTCTTTCTTAAAAACATAATCTTCTTCTTACCATATGATTTATTATTTGTGAACATGCCTCATGATGTCACAATAATAAACATACATCATACATAACACATAAATGCATGATATTTTAAAAACATGCAAACTTATAAAACCATTTGCCTATGTTGTAGGCGGAGTTGTACTTACAGGTAACGCTAGGTCCTGGGGTTTGTGTTCCGACAAGTTACCTCAAAAGGTTACCTCCTGTTTCCAAAAAGGAAGTAAGATAAGAATCATCCTATCTTACCTTAACTTATTTCATTAAATGTTGGTACCCTAACCAACATTTATCTGTGACCCTAGATATATGTCCCCCTCATATGCCTAACAATATTCTTGTTGGTTACTAAGTGTAACCCTAGGGCATAAGCCCTAATGGTAATCAAACAGTATCCTGTTTGATTACTTAATTAACTTTGGCTTAAGGCCCAATGATCTTGGTATGAGCACCCTATTAGTTTACTACGAGTAACCTTAAATTAGGCCCATTTGGGTGAAATTTAAAAAGCCTGTTGGGCTTATAAGGCCCAACAATAAAGTGGTATCCTTAACGTTACCTTACATAAACTTGGACTAAGGCCCAACATACAACCTTTGTTCTTAATTAACTAGGCCCAATTAAATTAGGTAACCTATATGATTATAATAGGTTACCAATTGGCTTACCTTTCTTAATTAATTTATTTCTTGCTAAATGAGTTTAATTAATCATTTAAACTGCTTTTAAATAAAACTGTGTTGGTTTGCAGAAATTTGGTAAAACAGTTAAATTGGCGGTGCATGTGCAGGAATTTCCTGTGCATGCATTGTTTCAAAATTATGAATCAGAGCTTGCTCTACTGATTCAGTTTTACTTTAAAATCTTTTGGATTTTGGAAAACTTTTCTTCATGAAAGTTTTAGATAATGAAAACTCTACAACTTTCATGCTTTGATAAAACCCAGTTCTGAACTTAACTCATACTTTTTCTTCGTTGAAACTGTCTGGCCGTGCATATAGGTCTGGGCAGTCTGGGCAAGGGTTTTGGTAAAAACGAAGGCCTTTGGAGCCTTATTTTCAAAAAATGTCCATGCTGCCCCTAGAATTTTCAATTTCCTACAACTTTTCTGTTTTGAGTTTTCTCAGATTCGGCCTCTAAAGGCCTCAAAATACCGTTTCCAATTCACTGCCCAGTTTTCACCCGAACTGACAGTTTTTGGTTTCGGTTCGCTCTCACGTAATTTTACGCACACCCTACCTCAAACGGTCACAGCCGTGAGCCTACATCAAGCATGCAGCGCGTATTCTAACGTCCTCACACCCATTCGTTCAATCTCATACATTTAATTTTTTAATCAAACCCATTTGGTGAAATTCACCAAACTTGGGTTTTCTAAGTTTCTATAGGGTTTTCTTGAACCCAAGTTTAGCATGCAATCATGCAACATAATAATCAGTCATTAATCAGCATACATAAGCCTATGGGGATACATATTAACACCTAATGGTCACACATAGCATCTACTTAATTTCTAAGCACACATTACCAATCATGCACCAAATTGAAGCATAAACATGCTAGAACCTAAATCAAGCACATGCTAAGCAAATTAACTAGGATAAGGACATAAATGAATGGGCTTAAGCTCTTACAAACTTGCTGGAAAATACACTTAAATGGCTGAAAACAGAATTTAGAGGCTTTAGGAGGTTAAGAAATTACCTCCAAACCGAAGAGGACTTGCTAGTTTGTATTCCGAAAAATGGTTTCCTAGCTGTCTCTCACCAAAATTTCCAACCATCACTCAAGGGTTTTGCTGTCTTTTGGGTTCGGCTAGGGCAGAGAAAGGGAGAGAGAAAATGGCAAGAGTTTGGGTGGGTTTTTGAATAAAAATGCCTAAAAAAATGTCCACCCATGACACCTATTTATAGGTGAAAAATAAATTTATTTCTTGATTTATTTTTATTCTCCAAATTGCTCTCCAAGCCCTTAAAAAAATTTATTTGCTGAACACTCCCCATGAGGTGGCCGGCCATTGGTGTGGACAAGGTTCAAGAAAGTTCTTCAAATACTTTCCCAATTTTTTCAAAAATTCAAAAATTTGCTTAATTCCTATTGGACAAGGTGTCCAATACTTAGGGCTCCGTTTGGCTTTAAATCATAAAAGCAGTCTAGTTTCATACTAATACATATATAACAAATACTGTTTTCCATAAAAATAATATTGTCTACTAAACTGCAGTCCAAAATTTATCTGCATAAAACTGGACTGCGTTTAGGTTTTTCATAGAACTTAAAGCTCATTAGTCCTTATTGTCCTAAATATTGTGCTTGATTTTTCTAACATACTTCCGTACCTTAAACTTACTTATCTGTCTGTAATGACGGTTTTTCGCAGTATAATTTCTATACTGCGTGTTGTACAACAGTACCATTAAGCTTTGACTTTTCTGGTCAAACTTTAACCATTTTGTCAAACTTTGACTAACGTAAAATCATAAATTTCTATCGTACCTTATATCATTCTGGCCAAACCTTGACCGGAATACTATCATAAATTCCTAAAATAGCTCAAATCATTCTGGCCAAATTTTGACCGGAATACATTCATACATAAATCCTAATTCTGATTAGGCAAATCATATACTAACACATAATACAAATTTTGATTCCTTGAGAAACAAGAAAATCATAATTTGTAAGAAAGTCAGTCATCACATTTCCAACTCAAACCACAGTCCAACCCGACCTAACGCGGGTCGGTACGATACGGCAAGCTCGCTTGCCATCATACTTGCTTTTCGTGATCTCATACTTGATCTTGTTAGTGAACATGCTTCGTGATGTCACTAAACTTAAATCATACTTATATCTTAACATCATGCGTTAATCTCATAATCATAAACTTGATATCACCATAAATAATCATAAGCTTGATATTATCATAATTAATCATAACCCAGCATGAAACAATTCTAGCATACATTTACATCACATACTAATAGCAATCATTCATCATACTTGGGTAAGTATACAACAGAAAGCCTATGCTGTAGACGGAGTTGTACTTACCAGATACTAAATCTCAAATTTAGTACTTCTCCTAACCGAGTTGTTTTCCTGTATTTATAGAAAAATCATAAGATAAGAATCATCTTATCATAGTGTCATACATATCCTAGTTATTAACTTATCCTAATACAAGGATATCAAAAACATAACATAACCTTTAAAATCTTACTATCTTTTAAAACTCTAAAATTCTAAAAACAAACTGTATTTGAAATCAATCTTTAAATTTGATCTTTTTCTAACAAATCTGGTTTCGAATTTGAAAATATTTCCTTCATGAAAGTTGTAGACCTTGAAGGTTCCTACAACTTCTGTTTTAAACTTAAAACCCAAATCTAACCCTAACATACTTGTTTCTGCCTTTGAAAATTCTTCGACCATTTTCCTTAACTCTAATTTTGGTCTCGGGTTTTTATAAAAACGAAGCTCTTAGAGGCCTTATTTTCAAAAACAGTCTACGATGGCCCCTAGGATTTTCCCTCCTCTACAACTTTGTAGTTTTGATCTTTTCAAGATTCGGCCTCTAAGAGCCTCAAAATTCACTTTCCAAAATACTGTCTAGTTTACCCCGAAACTGGCAGTTTTCATTCGGTTTGGTTTTTAGGTAATCTAGCGTGCACACTACCTCAAACGGATACCCCGTGAGCCTATTTCAAGCATGCAGGCGTTACCTAACCATTTCATACTCATACATCTAGTTCTTACTCATATAACTTTTTAAAACAAAAATCTTAAACTTGCATAAAACCCTAATTCGAAATTAGCATATTGAACCGAATGCTATCAACATAATTTATAAATCTTAAACAATCATAACTCATACTTATACAAAACATCATACTTCTTAATCCTCTTAACAAAAACGTGAATGAAAACTAGAGGTTAGAAGGGTTTACCTCAAGCTTCACAAGACAATTCTAGCTTAAGGTTTTGGTGGTTTTCTTTTTCACTAGACCAATACTAAACAAAACCAAATCTGTTTTCAGCTTTCCTTCATATTTTTGGTCGGCTCCTAAAGAAGAGAAAGGCCAAAGAATGAGCTGCCAATCTAAGGTTTTATTGTCCAAAGGCTTATAATTGCTCATACCACCACCTATTTATAGGTGTGAGAAAAGAAAATTCATTTAGAATTTCCTTTAATACTAGAATTGCTTATAACCTCCCATAGATAACATTTTTGTTTCCAAGTCCCATGAGGTGGCCGGTTAAGAAGGCTCTAGATGGCCAATTAATCAAAGCTAAAGGTTGGCTCATCAAAGCTAGACACATGAGGTGTCTTTTCCTTGTGATGGCCGGCCATGAGGTCGCAACATAAGCTTGATTTTATCAAGCCAAGCAAGCAAGGCTATAAGCTTGCTCACCAAAGCTATAAACTACACTTGTCATCTCTCAAAAACTTTGAGAAACTCTTAATTCTAAGCTGCATATAATTCCCAAGAGTAACATATTTACTCATTGGAACCATGTGGTGGCCGGCCATGATGAGTCAAGTGATAGGTGTTTGCTTAAGATTTATTCTTAACCAAGTAAGCTAAGCTATCAAGCTTATTCACTAAGGCTAAGACCATGATGTGTCAAGCTCTCAAGAAGTCCTTGACTCCATATTTGTATTTGAGTTCTTAACCTTAACATATTTGCTTATTTACCCTAGAGGTGGCCGACCATGGAAAGTACAAATGGAAGAAAATGGTTAGGCCAATTAAGTTAACAAATCCTAGTTTACTTCCTTGGTTTTCAATATAACTATGGTAACTAAATTTGTAACCAATCATTGACTTAGTTGAATTTGAATGCTTAGTAAGAAAAATCTGTCATAATTTTTCTTGAAATTCCTATAGGTGGCCAACCAATTTGCTAAATGTGAAAGTTGCAAGATGTAACATAACTTAGTAAGCAAAACTACTTTGCTTATTAGACAAAGCTAAAATTGTGAAGTATCAATTTCTAATGAACTTCAAATTTTTTATACTTTGCCTATTGGTCCTTAAGAGCAAAATATTTGCTCATTAACCCTTGAAGTGACCGGTCCCATTGTGGACAAATGTAAGCAAATGATTGGTCAATTTTTGAACCAATCAAACGTAACTTGATTCCTTGGTTTCCAACTAGGTTAACCTAATTTTTTTTTTTAAACAAATCATCATAAACTAAATTAAACTAGAAAATCTAACTAGAAAAAGCCTTAGTTCCATAAATTTACAAATTTATCTATCGAACCACAATTTTTCCAAAATTTGCACTTGGGCCTCTAAAGGCAAAAATATTTGCACTTTAGTCCTTAAGAGGTGGCCGACTATGGTGATAGCATTTGACCTCCAATTCTTGCTTAAACAATCACTCAACACTATCTTAACTTTCTTAAAATCCATAACCATTCACTTTTCTTAAAATTACATATTGGCCCCTAAAGACAAAACATTTACATTTTAGTCCTTAAAGGGTGACCGGTTCTCAAAGTGACATTTGTTATTCTTTTTAGGACAAGGTGTCACCTATTGAGACCTTACTTGGCTTAACTCCTAAACGCAATTCATTTCCATACTGGCATACATATTCAGATACTGTTTTCAACTGATAACAGTATACTTGCACTGGACCATTATCCAGAATTTATCTAAACTGCGTCTAGGGTTCTCTTAATTTTAGAAACTACTAACAGATAATCATAAATCATAGATTTGCCTTTTACTACAAAAAGGTCTTTCATAAGTAAATTATCGAATCTTTTAATCAAGAATTTAATAATTTTACTGATAAAACACATAAACATTTCTTAATTACAAACTTTGATTATTCATAACAGAAATCAAAATTTGTAAACAAGCTGGTCATTACGTTTTATACCGTTTTACTCAAAAGGTCACTTGCTTTACAAAGCAATAATTTTTGGAGTCTTATAAAAGCATAAGAACTCGCAATATCTAATAAAAACCCTAAACCGGGCTTTTTCATAAATACCTTCAGGACACAATTCAAATATCTATACAAGACATTATGACGTTGAGAAAAATTCTAGTCATTACAATCCCCCTAATGGGGGAATCCACGACGGTCCCCCAGGAACTGTCGTGGAAGCCACTGGATTCCACGACGGTCCCATAGGGGACCGTCGTGGAATCCCCCTGATGGGGGAATCCACGGCGGTCCCTCGTGGGACCGTCGTGGAAGCCACTCGGTTTGGGTGGCTTCCACGATGGTCCCACGGGGGACCGTCGTGGAATCCCCCGGGCCTGTAGCTCAGACGATTAGAGCACGTGGCTACGAACCACGGTGTCGGGGGTTCGAATCCCTCATCGCCCACAACCTCCGTGGGACCATCGTGGAATCTGATTCCCCCATCAGGGGGACTCCACGACAGTCCCATGGGGGACCGTCGTCTAATCCCCCATTATTGGGGGCTTAGACGATGGTTTTTTCGGACCCGTCGTGTAATATTCGAAAATTTTAAAAATTTTCACTTTTCATTTTTCGAATTCCGCACGAAAACTAAGTACTTAAATATAACTTTCCTCTTCATTTCTCTTCATATATTCGCTCGCATCTCCGTCTTTCTCTTAACACTCTCTACGTTTTTCAAGTACCCACACATACTTCACCAACCCGCCGACACCTCTCTTTTAAATTATGGTCAATCTGCCATTGCCGTCTCCTTCTTGCTTTGGCCGTGACTATTCTTTTTCAAAGAAAAGTAAGGTGACTTTACATATAAATTAAACCACATTTGCTTCTTTGTTCATGTAATACCTGATTTTTATGACTGAACGATTCTTTGTATAGAATTTACATTGAACCGTAAATGCAATTATGGAAAAAGCCCCGTTAAGGGTTTTAATTATGTTTTGTGAGTTTTATGGTTATATAAGACTCAAACAGGATTAATTAAGTAAGAAAACAATCTTTTAAGTCAAAAGGAGCATTATGGCAAAATTTCTTGAAAAGTCAAACTTTGACCAAAAAACGTCACGGTTGACCAAAAAGTCAACTGTTGACCAAGAAAGTCAAAAATTGACAAAAAGGTCACTAATCGACAAGAAAGTCGATGGTTGATCCAAAAAGTTCAAGAAATGATGCTTCGAGTCTGTACGACTTATTAAGAAACAGTATGGAAATTGTACCGGACAAAGACCGGTTTTTCAGATAATAAGAAATGTTTAAGACTTAAGAACCACCCTAGAAAATCAAGCACATTGAGTTCAAGTAAAGGGCAAAAGGGTTTTACGAAATAAGAAAAATTCTATACCGTCCATTTTTACGCCGGTAAATTTTGGACAGCACTTCGGTAAACCAATACTGAGTTTAAGTAAATCCAGTATTGGAAATACCTGAATTAACATAAAAATGGGCTGCACAAAACAAGAAGAGCCAAACAAGCCTAAGATAAGCTTACCTCATCAAACTTTTTGATTATTACATCATTAAGTGATTTAAGAAAAAAATTTTGGAAATTAGTTGTCTTCCACCTCCTTTGTTGGCCGGCCACATGTCCCCCTTTTGTGGAATTTGTTGCTTCTTGAGGGGCCAAATTCTAATTTCAAGAAGTTTCCCAACCTCTATAAATAGAGGTGGTCATTGTTCACAAAAAAAGAAAAACTTAGCCAAACTCTTGCAATTTTGTCCCACAAAATCCGAACTTTGTGTGAGTGAGAGACAAGAAAAAAATTGCAAACCAAGTGTGTGGGAAGCCTTAGGGTGGTCGGAATTAGGCTAGTGACCAAGCAGAAAGTTGGAGAAAAGTTTGGAACCCAAACCCTTAGCCAAGGCCGGTTGTGGTGGGGGAGAACCAAGCCAAGAATCCAAACCGGGTTTTTGAGCCTTTGGCTGGAAATTTGGTGCAAATTGGTGACCGGACTTCAAGGGAAAGGAGGCTGGAAATTTTGGACCTCTCTTGGCCAGCAAGACCAGCGGCTGCCGGTTGGGAAAAAGGAGGAAACCGAGCCACCTTAAGCCAAGAAAGCGAGGTAAAACCCTAACCGATTCAAGCTTTCATTTAAATTTCGTGAGAGGAAATTTAAATGTATTAAAAGCTATGGTTTGTAATGGCTTAAGCCACTTTTAAGTTCTGCCCTGTTTTTGCAAGTTATAGGCATGTGCTTGATTAGTTAGGTTAGGGCTTGGTGGTTGATTATGTGCATGCTAGGTGTTTGTGTGAATGCCTAGGATTTTTTTTATATGTTTTGAATGAACGAAAATTTTGCTTGCATGTTTGAAGCTGAACGTTAGAAACGTTATGCATGTCTGTTTTAGGCTCCCGCTGAGTTCGGTTGAGGTAGGGTGAACGTTTTAGGACGTAAATGAGATTTTAAACCGAAAACTGCCAACTCGGGTAGAAATTGGTCAGTTTCGGGAAAAATAGTTTTTGAGGCTTCTAGAGGCCGAATTAGGAAAAACTCAAAACATGAAAGTTTTTAAGTAGAGTTTTTCCAAGAGGACAACGCGGACAGTTTTGTAAAATGAGGCTCCAATGGCCTCGGTTTTGACCAAAACCCGTGCCTTAGTGCCCAGGACCCGTGCCTTGTATGCCCTGGACCCGTGTACGGCCAAGTCGACTTCCACAGGGTTTTTGATCATGAAAATGTCCGAACTGGGTTTTACCCAAAACATAAAAGTTGTAGAGTTTTTAAATGTTTACAACTTTCATGAAGACAAGTTTTACAGATTAAATATGGGTTTTTAGATAAAAAGGAATTTCGGAGAACTGTACAGGAATTATGGAAATCCTGTACAGAATTTACAAGTTGACACAGAAAATGCATATTTTTGCAGTTTCACTGCAAATAGACATTGAGAAACTGTTCCAAAGGCAGTTTCCAATAGTCAATAAATTTATAAGTCTCGTTTCAAGATTTTCAATCCTTAAAATTAAACAAAAGGGTTTATATACAAAAACTAAATTAATTAAGGTTTTTATTTCCTAAAAATAAGATTTTTAAAACCAAAGTAAAAAACTACCCGAATAGGGTTACCAAAGTAACCAGTTAGGATAATGTAAAATAAGTAAGGGTTTATAACTAAGGTTATAAACAAATGTTGGTTATACTACCAACAGTTCTAACCCTTACTTTTATTTAATTTCAGAACGTTACACGACGAGGTGTCCCAAGCGGAACCTAACTCCATTATTGGACACCGCATTTACGAACGAGGTAAGTACAACTCCGCCTACAGCATAGGCTTGTTGTGAATACTTGCCTAAGTATGATTGTTAGTTATGATGCTATATGTTACATGCTCAGTATTATAAATTAGCTTAAGAATGCTATGATTCTATGTTATGAACGTATGTTTTATATGCTATGGTCTATAGAAGTATGATTAAGGTTAAGTTATATTAAGATTAATTAAGTGAAACATCATGATGCATGTTCACTAATTAACAAAAGAAAGATTAAGTATGATGGCAAGCAAGCTTGCCGGTGTCGTACCGACCCGCGTCAGGTCGGGTTGAGCTATGGCAAGAGTAAGTCCATAGAGCGCGCCCGGTACGAACACTCATGTTATGGGGCCCAAAAGTAAGGTTAAGATAAGAAAGTTATGAAGAGATAAGAGAGCATAAGGAAGCATAAACGGATCATGCATACGATATGTCAAGTTATGTTATGAAATGTTATGCTATGCTATGATTAAGTTATGTCATGAAATGTTATGCTATGCTATGATTAAGTTATGTCATGAAATGTTATGCTATGCTATGATTAAGTTATGTCATGAAATGTTATGCCATGCTATGGTTAAGAAAGGTTATGGAATGTTATGTTAGGTTAGATTATGTTGTGTTTTTAATATTGCGGTATTAATAGTTGTACTTGCTGAGCTTTCGCTCACTGTCTTACGTCTATGCTGTAGGTAAGCAGCCTGCCAGCAATTAATGATACAAGATGGAAGGCGAGGTGTGCTGGACTGTGAAATGTGGGAATAATGCCGCCACACGTTTTGTTTATTATGTTAATATTTTATAAGTTTTATTTATACCTACACCACGTTTTAATTATTCAGTATAATTATTTACGTAGGTGCTTATACATATTGATACTGCTTATAAAAAAAAAAATATATAATCCGCTGTTTTACGTATAAGTACGTAAGTGTGTATGTATGTATGTACGGTAACGGCCTGTGCTAGGCGGGTCGTTACAGAGTAAAGTGCTACCCTGGTTTATTCTAATTTTCGAGGACGAAAATCTTTAAGGGGGGTAGATTGTAATACCTGATTTTTATGACTGAACGATTCTTTGTATAGAATTTACATTGAACCGTAAATGCAATTATGGAAAAAGCCCCG
The DNA here is from genome assembly GCA_025413025.1 of Ficus hispida. Classification (NCBI taxonomy): domain Eukaryota; kingdom Viridiplantae; phylum Streptophyta; class Magnoliopsida; order Rosales; family Moraceae; genus Ficus; species Ficus hispida. The sequence goes on along the minus strand of CM046372.1, from coordinate 5,375,715 downwards.
TTAAGGGTTTTAATTATGTTTTGTGAGTTTTATGGTTATATAAGACTCAAACAGGATTAATTAAGTAAGAAAACAATCTTTTAAGTCAAAAGGAGCATTATGGCAAAATTTCTTGAAAAGTCAAACTTTGACCAAAAAACGTCACGGTTGACCAAAAAGTCAACTGTTGACCAAGAAAGTCAAAAATTGACAAAAAGGTCACTAATCGACAAGAAAGTCGATGGTTGATCCAAAAAGTTCAAGAAATGATGCTTCGAGTCTGTACGACTTATTAAGAAACAGTATGGAAATTGTACCGGACAAAGACCGGTTTTTCAGATAATAAGAAATGTTTAAGACTTAAGAACCACCCTAGAAAATCAAGCACATTGAGTTCAAGTAAAGGGCAAAAGGGTTTTACGAAATAAGAAAAATTCTATACCGTCCATTTTTACGCCGGTAAATTTTGGACAGCACTTCGGTAAACCAATACTGAGTTTAAGTAAATCCAGTATTGGAAATACCTGAATTAACATAAAAATGGGCTGCACAAAACAAGAAGAGCCAAACAAGCCTAAGATAAGCTTACCTCATCAAACTTTTTGATTATTACATCATTAAGTGATTTAAGAAAAAATTTTGGAAATTAGTTGTCTTCCACCTCCTTTGTTGGCCGGCCACATGTCCCCCTTTTGTGGAATTTGTTGCTTCTTGAGGGGCCAAATTCTAATTTCAAGAAGTTTCCCAACCTCTATAAATAGAGGTGGTCATTGTTCACAAAAAAAGAAAAACTTAGCCAAACTCTTGCAATTTTGTCCCACAAAATCCGAACTTTGTGTGAGTGAGAGACAAGAAAAAAATTGCAAACCAAGTGTGTGGGAAGCCTTAGGGTGGTCGGAATTAGGCTAGTGACCAAGCAGAAAGTTGGAGAAAAGTTTGGAACCCAAACCCTTAGCCAAGGCCGGTTGTGGTGGGGGAGAACCAAGCCAAGAATCCAAACCGGGTTTTTGAGCCTTTGGCTGGAAATTTGGTGCAAATTGGTGACCGGACTTCAAGGGAAAGGAGGCTGGAATTTTGGACCTCTCTTGGCCAGCAAGACCAGCGGCTGCCGGTTGGGAAAAAGGAGGAAACCGAGCCACCTTAAGCCAAGAAAGCGAGGTAAAACCCTAACCGATTCAAGCTTTCATTTAAATTTCGTGAGAGGAAATTTAAATGTATTAAAAGCTATGGTTTGTAATGGCTTAAGCCACTTTTAAGTTCTGCCCTGTTTTTGCAAGTTATAGGCATGTGCTTGATTAGTTAGGTTAGGGCTTGGTGGTTGATTATGTGCATGCTAGGTGTTTGTGTGAATGCCTAGGATTTTTTTATATGTTTTGAATGAACGAAAATTTTGCTTGCATGTTTGAAGCTGAACGTTAGAAACGTTATGCATGTCTGTTTTAGGCTCCCGCTGAGTTCGGTTGAGGTAGGGTGAACGTTTTAGGACGTAAATGAGATTTTAAACCGAAAACTGCCAACTCGGGTAGAAATTGGTCAGTTTCGGGAAAAATAGTTTTTGAGGCTTCTAGAGGCCGAATTAGGAAAAACTCAAAACATAAAAGTTTTTAAGTAGAGTTTTTCCAAGAGGACAACGCGGACAGTTTTGTAAAATGAGGCTCCAATGGCCTCGGTTTTGACCAAAACCCGTGCCTTAGTGCCCAGGACCCGTGCCTTGTATGCCCTGGACCCGTGTACGGCCAAGTCGACTTCCACAGGGTTTTTGATCATGAAAATGTCCGAACTGGGTTTTACCCAAAACATAAAAGTTGTAGAGTTTTTAAATGTTTACAACTTTCATGAAGACAAGTTTTACAGATTAAATATGGTTTTTAGATAAAAAGGAATTTCGGAGAACTGTACAGGAATTATGGAAATCCTGTACAGAATTTACAAGTTGACACAGAAAATGCATATTTTTGCAGTTTCACTGCAAATAGACATTGAGAAACTGTTCCAAAGGCAGTTTCCAATAGTCAATAAATTTATAAGTCTCGTTTCAAGATTTTCAATCCTTAAAATTAAACAAAAGGTTTATATACAAAACTAAATTAATTAAGGTTTTTATTTCCTAAAAATAAGATTTTTAAAACCAAAGTAAAAAACTACCCGAATAGGGTTACCAAAGTAACCAGTTAGGATAATGTAAAATAAGTAAGGGTTTATAACTAAGGTTATAAACAAATGTTGGTTATACTACCAACAGTTCTAACCCTTACTTTTATTTAATTTCAGAACGTTACACGACGAGGTGTCCCAAGCGGAACCTAACTCCATTATTGGACACCGCATTTACGAACGAGGTAAGTACAACTCCGCCTACAGCATAGGCTTGTTGTGAATACTTGCCTAAGTATGATTGTTAGTTATGATGCTATATGTTACATGCTCAGTATTATAAATTAGCTTAAGAATGCTATGATTCTATGTTATGAACGATGTTTTATATGCTATGGTCTATAAAGTATGATTAAGGTTAAGTTATATTAAGATTAATTAAGTGAAACATCATGATGCATGTTCACTAATTAACAAAAGAAAGATTAAGTATGATGGCAAGCAAGCTTGCCGGTGTCGTACCGACCCGCGTCAGGTCGGGTTGAGCTATGGCAAGAGTAAGTCCATAGAGCGCGCCCGGTACGAACACTCATGTTATGGGGCCCAAAGTAAGGTTAAAGATAAGAAAGTTATGAAGAGATAAGAGAGCATAAGGAAGCATAAACGGATCATGCATACGATATGTCAAGTTATGTTATGAAATGTTATGCTATGCTATGATTAAGTTATTCATGAAATGTTATGCTATGCTATGATTAAGTTATGTCATGAAATGTTATGCTATGCTATGATTAAGTTATGTCATGAAATGTTATGCCATGCTATGGTTAAGAAAGGTTATGGAATGTTATGTTAGGTTAGATTATGTTGTGTTTTAATATTGCCGGTATTAATAGTTGTACTTGCTGAGCTTTCGCTCATGTCTTACGTCTATGCTGTAGGTAAGCAGCCTGCAGCAATTAATGATACAAGATGGAAGGCGAGGTGTGCTGGACTGTGAAATGTGGGAATAATGCCGCCACACGTTTTGTTTATTATGTTAATTTTTATAAGTTTTATTTATACCTACACCACGTTTTAATTATTCAGTATAATTATTTACGTAGGTGCTTATACATATTGATACTGCTTATAAAAAAAAAAAAATATAATCGCTGTTTTACGTATAAGTACGTAAGTGTGTATGTATGTATGTACG